>OX596005.2:16946391-17694772 GCA_951394115.2 Drosophila phalerata
AGTGTTTTTAAAAGCAAAAAAAAAAAAAAAATCCATGCAAATATTGTATTTGATTTGGAGAAATAATAATAAACAGCAACCAATTCACAGGCGACACATAATAAAATCTTATTTCTATCAAACTTTTTATCTATTCAGAGTTTCAATACACTTAAGCGGGGCTTATCCATAATACTATAACGTTAACTTATTAATGGAAAAGTAAAAAATACTTTTTACTGATCATCTCCAAGCTATCTGACTCATATTAATTATTTAACAATGACGATAGCGATCAAGTATATATATGTATATATACTTTATTGGGTCGGAGATGTCACCTTATTTTAGTTGTTCGTTTACCGGTGTGCCACAGAAAGCGAAAACCCCATACATTTTTGGGAGTTTTCGGTTGGTTTTATTTTCTGTAGCACCTTCGATCAACTCTTATTTTTCGAATCAGAAAAAAATTATCAAATAATTATTAAATTTTATAAATACACGTATATTATATTATATTAAATTTTTTATTTAAGAATAAAAATAAAAAACTTTTTTTAGATTTTAAATTGAAAATAAGAGTTCTATTTTGATTTTTAATATAAAAATTTTAATAAAAATAAGAGTATGAATAACTTTTTTTTATCAAACATATAATTTTTATTTTAATTTAAAAGTAACAGTCCCTCGTTTTAAGTTGCGTTAAAATATCAGATAGAAATGTTATCAAGTATTTGATGGGGATATGATGGTCGACCTTTAGCCTCATACCCTCTTCAAGGGTATACCACGCCGACTACTTAAAATAAGGGCCGTCTTTATTACTCATTAAAAGGTGTATATTTATTTCACCATATAACATTTTTTGGACTCTTATATGGCTTTCGACTGATGCGAAATAAGCTAACGAAATGTTGGCATTTATTCCCGACAGGATCATCAAAATCCCAAGGGAAGTTCTGCATAACTAACTAACTCGTCACCATCGGCGCGACGACTAAGACTATTTTGGATTCTAATTGGGAGAACAGCGGCATTTGGTCGCGACAATGGTAGCAATAATGGCGCCCAATTCGCGGGCACACTGCGTGTTTCTGTTTGCAAATCAAAGTTGTGCGTCTGTATGTGTGTCGAGCGAGTGTCCGCATCCGTTTTGTCCTGCATGTGTGTGTGTGTGTTTACTAGTTGGCTGGCTGTAGGTCGTGCCATTTTCACACTCACTGTCGCGACATGAGGACAATACGACGGGGGGATTCGTCGCCGTCGCCACAATTGCTAGCCTCATCCAGCTGTGGCTGCTGCATGCTTGTATGTGTGTGTGTGTGTGTGAGGTGGGATGAGGTGGGGTGAGTTTTGGTGTATGGTGGGCAGGGGAGGGGTTAGGGGGGCGTTCACTTCATTGAGAAGTAAAATGATGCCGACAAGTTGTCGTCGTGTTGGTCGTCGCCGTCGCCGTTGACGCTGGCGTCCTCTGTCTGTTGTACTCGTGGTCGGCGTCGTCGTCGGCGTCGGCGATTCTGAATTTCGAAACAACTTCCGATGTTGCCGCCACTTGTTACGCATTTTGGCGCCTTCTTCATCTGAAACCGTTACAATGCCTTTGTTTATTTGCGCATGTATATGTTTTAAATCCATATCCTTATTTATATTTATATAAGTATTTATTTATATGTAAGTATTTACAAGAGTACCCCCTGATACTTTATGCCAGTCTAAAAAATCTTTCTAAATTAAATCCTAAATGTGTTTTTAAGTTCAATAAGAATGAAACGCAAGTTATGTTATTCCTTTCCCTAAACACAAAATATATACACATTCAACCAAAATATATAGTTATAACCTGTTAATTAATAATTTTTTCTCTTATTTATATACCTTTGTAAATCATATTTATATTTTTATTAATAATTCTTTCTTAATCCATGCCTGTCTGAAATGCCTGTTTGTGTAATCGGTTATTGTTTTCAAATTGGTCAAAAAATTGAGGCGTCTATTCAGGACATGATTAAGTCAATGACGCGGCGACATTTTTCTTTGTCGTGTCTCGCCAAATGCTCAAGCGGCACAGTGGTACAGCATGTACAAAAATATGCACACAAATGTTATTAATTTTCGAATCAGTTATGGTTTCGGTTTTATCTATATTTTGGTATTCGGATATTGGTTACGCAAAATCATTTTAATATATGTCGGTTTCGTAGCAGTTATTTTCTTTTTTTAAATTTCGATTTTGAAATAATTATATGATTTTAGTTCATAGAAATATACATTTGTTAAAAAAATATAAGAAAAAAATAACAAAAACGATAATATAGACCAACAGTTTTGTATTTTACAACAGATCTATCTGATGAGTTCGATATTCAATTCGGTTACTTCGGTTTCAATAAGTTTGGTTTTAGGGGTTCGGTATAATAAATAGGTTAGGGTTTCAGTTACGGTTACCAATTTTAATCGGCTAAGAACGGTTAAAGGTTACAGTTTCGATTATGGTTTTAATCGCTGCTTATTACTAAATGATACCTACGATTAGTACCTAACGAAGTTGACCCCTTAATTAATTCATGTCTATTTGTCTCTCAGGCAAAACATCTATGTTGTATACGTATGTATGTACCACAGTACTAGACGACATAGGGCTGCTGGAAGGGCTCCTTGGCAATGCGACGCCAAGGATGGACGCGGACGCGGTTACTTCTCCGGTGGGGGCTGTCGTTATGACTGTTATTGTTGCTGTTGTTATGGCTGGCGTTGTTTAGTTGACTTCGGCCGCCAGTCGCCGTTGCCATCGCCGTCGCCGTCGCCGTCTGCGTTACCGTCGCCATCGCGGTTGCCGCCAGTGTTGCTGGAGCCGGCAGACCGGCAGACCGGCAGCCAACATTCGACAACGACAACGACTACGAAACTGCGCTCAAATACAGATACAGATACGAATTGGTTTAAGATTCAACACCATGGGGACTAGAAGCCAAGTGTCGCCAACTAGAAATTTATTTACTATGTATTACTGTTCAGTTTTTTACGGTCTTTCATTTTTATACGTTCTCATGTTTTGTTTTCAATATATTTGGTGCTCTGCTGTCGCCGCCCTGACTACTTAACTCCTCTATTGTTGTTAATTGGGGGTATTCAAAATACATTAACCCCGCATACTAATATTTACATGTGTGCGTACAAATCTTTGAGTGTATGCACACCTACGCCACGATTAACGGCCATTTACTGAACTTCAAATTTGAAATGACAACGATAAGATTTTGACTTAATAATTAATAATAACGGCCAACCAAATAAATACTTATGTTAAAAAACATAATGGTTTAGAAGAAGCACTTTTTATATATTTTTTTATATTTTGCACAAAATAATTGAAATATTTTCTCGGAATCATAAATTTTTTCTTATTTTATTGCAGGTGCTTTTTGAATAAAAAAAAGCAAATAATAACTGTCCAAAATTCGTAAGGGAACTTTTTATTTTATACATTTTAATTATGTTTGTTTTTTGGCTTTCCAGAAAGTCGGTTTCTTCTAAACTTCTAAATACGCACACACATACATACGTATAGGACAATGAGTCAGTAATCAGGACATTTGGCGGCGGCTGCGGCGACGGCGCCTTGTCCCAACGTTTCTGTGCCGCCGTCTGCGTCAGTCTATCAGTCTATAGAATGCTCTGCGCAGTGGTCTAAAGTGCGCACTGGCGAAAGCATATAAAAGGATAGTCGCGTACACAGCTGGCATTTAGTTGATATGGAATCATGTCGCAGGACAGGACACAGCAGTCCTTCGTGCACCGGCTAACGGATAAAACAGCACATGACATTTGAAATTGAAATTGAAATCATAACTGAAACTAAAACTGAAACTGAATTTGAACGCGCAAACTTTCGACTTTTTTGAAACTGGTGGTACAAAAAACACAAGACAAAAGCAAATATAGTTATAATCATATGAATAGTGACAATTTGGTCTTCATTTGTCACTTATGCACGTGTAAATTGTCAACAAAAACAAGTTAACGTGTATTGAACTCGATTAACTCGGTAAGTGTAAATCAAGGAAGTGTCAAAATATCTAATGCATGTGACTCAATCAACTGTCTATAGTTTAAAACTGCGTACCCTAAAATCACATTATTCTCTATTATCTGTGCTGATCTCTATCTATATAAGATCTTTATCTATACCAGGAAATCTTGCCCAATATAAAAAAAAAAAGAAATTTTACTTTGTTTACCATATGAAATTATTTTTGTACTTGAGCTCGATGTTTTAAGAGAGGAATTTATTAATATTAATTGTTATCCCTTAAAAAAAGCGGTGAGTTGAAAAACCTTAATAATTTTTTGTTTGGATAATAATGAACCAAGTGCGATCTAAAAAAAGGTTCGTACTAAAACCTAGGTTTTACGGGTTTTTGAGACACCGAATCAAACCTTTTTAAATGTTCGAGTCTTGAATACGTCCTGCCTAATGTGTGGCATTTCAATCATTATATAGCTTAAAACGTTTGTCTATTTTCATTACCCTTATATAAAATGTCAGTCAACAGTGAAAAGTCACTGACTACTGAGCATTATCAACAGACATGCGGGTCGAATGCATCCACAATACTCAGGAACAGGATGATGATGAGGTCTAAGTGATGGTATAACTGGTTTCTGACCGAGTTTGAGTGGTTGTCTGTTGCTTTGCCGGGCACATTAATGGATTTTTAACAAGTTTACTTTAGTTGAATTGCACTGATGATATCTTATTAGTTTTGGACTCCTAATTGCGCTCATCTTGTCGTGAGAAATGTTAAATTGTGCATACATTCGTCATCGACCACCCAAGTTAATTCACTCGTTGTATCTGTCGGCATCTGGTTCTCAAAGTCAAAACAGGAGCAACAGTCACTCGGAAATGCTCTAGGGACAGTCAGAGACCAGTTCTTTCTATTAACATCAGTTGCAAATCTTCCACTTTAACTTTACGTGTCTCGCAGCAAAAGGATCAGCGTCTTCTGTTCCGAGAACTTATCGAAAAACAAATAAGAAACCCCAAGACCCATAATCTGAAAGGAATTCGACTGTGTATGCAGGTAAATTAACTGGTCCAGCCAAAAAAAAAAACTAAAACGCAACAGTCAAGCTTGCTCGACTGTGAGATACCCCATACTCGTTCTGTAAAAAAATGCAATAACTACTAAAGCGGAACTCGAGCTAAGGAGAGTACGAAGGAATGTGGAGAGCGTGGCAAGAATTTAAAAAAATTTTTTTTTTCTTCCACACAAATTTGGTCGCTCTGGCTCTTAAAGTCCCTGAGACACTTTCTTTGTATAACACATCAAACTACTTCAGTGATGACTTAAGTAGGAATACCTTTTTTCTTTTACACTGCCACAAACTTGATAGCCCCTTTCTTGAAGTTTGGAACCGGGCTACAAATTAAGAAACCTGAAACTCTGGCATTTGTATACTCTGTCTCTTGAGGGACTGGATGAATACTCGTGTGGACGGATGTGTGCACATGCACAGTAAAATTGTACATATATTCTGATCCAAAAAAAAAAAACCGAGTTTATCAGGCAATCTGTCAATTGGGAGATATCAATCTTGATTTCTAAATTCACATATCTACTCCCATTATCAATAAATATTGAGAGGATAGCAAAGAGATAGTGTTTGTAATATGTTGTATTATCCGTAATGCTTAAATCTTAAACAATATCAGGATTGTACTGAAGTGGTCTGATTAATATCATCTGGAATTCTTAAAGCCACAAATATAACCAAATCATTTGCAGAAGAACGCTCGTTCTTTGTTTCACAAAGAAAAACTTACATAATTTATTCAAACTTCAGCTGCAATTTCCTGTCGTGAGGTGAGTCAGTCTTCAGTCTACAGTATTCAGTCTTCAGGCGGCAATCGGCAGTCGGCAGCCCACAGTCGTCGACTCGACGTCATCATCGCAGCGGCCTGCGGTCCCGACCTGTTATTATCGTAATGACAGCAGCCTATTTGCTTTTATGTTTTCAAGTCGTCCAAACCAGAGACAATTATCTCGGCTTGAGCTGGAACTGGACACCAGACTGCCCGATGCGTCTTTGATCTCTGTTGGTCGCTAACTATGTGTGTGTGTGTTCGTTTTTTGTGAGTGTATTCGAAAAGGGGCGCCACTGATCCGTCAGACAGAGACTGCAACTGATATGCCCTTGATCGCAACCATTCATCACATTTTGTGCCAATGTTGAATGTTTCTTAATGATCTCGTTGTATTTGCTTTTAAGCTTTTAATATATACAATATTTATAATGTGTAAGAAATTATAATTATTGCTATAAAATATAATCCAGTCATTCAAGCATCTTATTCAAATATATTTCAGACATAAAAATTTAATTTTCGGTTATTTCGCTGAAGTGAGTTTCAAATTGCGCGCAGCAAACTTCACGTGAGTTCGAAAATTGCGCGCAGCCAACTTCAAGTGAGTTGAAAATTGCGCAGTGGGTTGCTTCAGCGATTGAGAGAGCCACAGGTTATGCAAAGAAGTCAGCCGCTTTTGGCTCTCACTGCGCATTCCCACCATTCCCACTGTGAATTGTAACTGTATGAGGGCGACGCGTTTCGCTGTGTGCGTGAGAGGGCGCCAGCAAATTCACCACACATGCGACAGATACAAAAAACCACACTATGCATGCTCTCTCAAAACGTACGAAACTCTCGTTGTGAACGGACGTGGTTTTTTTGGTTGCTACACGAGCAATTTTTTTGTTGCAAACGCGGGCGTAACCAACAAATAAATGCAACGACAAGAGCATGCAAGACGTCCGCGTTTCTATACGGATTTTAACATTTTGTTTTCGTCAGTCATTTCTTAGTTGTTGCTTTCGATTATTGTGCAAGTGAGAAGTGAAGTGAATGGTCGAGCGGTAAATGACGAGCAAAACAAATTTCGCCCCCGCTGCTGTCATCGATCACTAATACATACATACATACATACACATATGTAAGCTCAATTGTGAATTAAAACGGCACAATCAATGTGTAAAAAATTGTTCAATAAACAAAAAGAGAAAGAAAATAAAGAGATGTGTACGCAACTTTAAATTTAACATACTCACACACACACACACACATACATATATATGTATGAGTGTATAAATAAGCGTGTGTGTTCTTTTATTCTTTTTCCGTTGAAAGTGCGAACAACAACAATCGAACGACTCCCTCGCGACGGCTACTTACAAACATACATACATACAAACATAGTTCGATTGATCAATGTTACAAACATACACACACATACATTCATGCGAAAGCTCATTGATATGTATTTATATATGTACAATAGTGGGCATAATCAAACGTTTTCTTAACACTATTGTTATTGACATTAACTAATATTATTTGCAGGCTTTTAACCATTAGATTCAAATTGCAAAGAAACAAACTAATTTACTGCAAACACACAATGTTCTTATTAAGTTGTATATTTAATTATTGAATTTAAAAATCAATTCGTTTAATAGGTTTGCCATCAGTAAATCCATATTTAAAACAAACGAAATTAGCATAAAAACAATAGGAGATGCGTGCAATGTTTAAATATATCGTTAGATATCGTTAAGATAAACAAATGGTCGATAAATTCTATTATGTCCATATATCGAACGACAGCAAACAACACTACACAACACAACACAACACACCACACGAATTGCGGTATATGCGACACCTGACAACGTTTTCCACATACATACATACAAATACACGCACACGCACAAGCACACACAGATACACACACATACAGATACGTGTGAACTTCTTCTTTAGCATTAAAATTCGTAATATTTTGTTTTTGTTTTTCTGCTTAGCAGCGACAACTAACTCGGTCGCAATTCGCCATATGCGGATTATAATTCTACAGTTACCCACACAAGTATTTGCACGTAACATATAGATATGTATGTATGTATGTATTTGATGTATGTTTGTGAGTATATTTAGTTGACCAGAAAATAGTGCTGACTAGTGAATAAATTAATAACAAAATTGACGGATCTGTCAGCGTTCACAAAAATAATAAATAATAAATCAATCTCGACGACGCGTTTATAAATCGAATAAGTTTTCGTGTGAATTAAATCAAAAATAATTCAATTAATTTATGCAATTTCAATTTGTTTTTATCTTCAGCAATGTGAATATTAAACATAAGTGAACTAAATAAATGCATACATATCAGTTATTGCAATACAACAACAAGATTGATCAATATATTTTATACAAGAACGGATAATAAGAATATTATGGATAGAACCCAATAATAAAGTAAGTATATTTAAACATAATTATTATATTTTTATTACATTCTCAGTAGATACTAACAATAATGCGAATATTAAATGAAAATTAGTAGAAACAATTATTGAAATCGAAGATGATTAGTTCAATCAGTTAAATATCACACTTAATGATTATTATTATTAATTATAGAATTTTCATGTACAAATGCAATATAATAAAATACATTTCTAATAGAATTAAATTGAATCTTACATATACGTACAATACATACATACTATGTATGGTACATAATGCATATGATTTAGAATTGAATGTTTATACACACACACAAATTACATACATACAAGCATACCAACCGTGTGTGTGTGTGTGTGTTTGTGTACATTCTTCGTGCGCGCCGTTGCATGTGTATGTGTATGCCGGCGCCATTACACCGTTATGCTGTGGGTGTGAGTGGCGCCTGCAAAAGTATACACATATACACACATGCACATCTTTACGTTTGTATGTGTGTGTGTGTGTGTACACAAATAAACATGTGCAATTTAAACAGTGCACAAAACGAAACACATACATACATAGAATTTGTACTTATTTTAGTCGTGATCTTTTTAATAGTTTGCCTCCGACATCCTCGTTATTCCTTTGTTCCACGTTGTGCATGCCACCGCAACCACAATTCTTGCATTCTTATACTTGTTGAATTTTCAGAAGAATTCGGAAATGTGTTGGTTCTCAGACATCGACACACAGATACCCATGCACACACACACACACACACACATGCAGACATACATATACATAACATGGCACTTTGCTCTCTTGTGCACTTGCTTTGGCGCTCTCTGGCACTGGCTCTCTCTCTCACTCTCTCTCTCTCTATATTGCTCTCTGCCTCTTATTAATTCACCTCAAATTGTTGATTCTTCAACTTGTCAAACCGGCTGACAAAACGACCGAACGAGCGACCCACCGACAGACGCGTCGGTCTATCGTATCGTTGTTGTTGTTGCTGTTGAGTTTGTTGTTGTATTGCTGTTGCTGTTGCTGGCGCTGTCGTTGTCGTTGTTCGTGTCTGTCTGATATAAGTTTATATTGGTGGCGCCATTGCGACGACGACGCCGACATCGTTACTATTATTTCTTTTATTACGTTTACGTCAGTGGCGCCCACTGTGGCGCCTGTGCCGCGCCACGTCTCGTCTCGTCTCGCCTCGTCGCGTTGATGCCCTGCCTTTTGCCTTGCTTTTGCTTTTGCTATTGCTTTTGCTTTTGTTTTTGCTTTTGCCTCTGGCTGGCACGCAAGCAAGCAAGTAAATTCAGAATGTTGAGTGTGCCTGCATGTGTGTGTGTGCGTTACGGTGTATACATGTGCATACATTTGTACATTTCAGTGTGTATACATACATAGATATGCATGTGTGTGTGTGTGTGTGTATGAAGTAAAACTGAGCATGTAGTCGTGCCGTCATGTCGGCGGCGCCACTGTTGTCGTCGGCGATAAGGAGCGCAAGAAATGCCAGCGAGCCAGTCAGCCAGCAACAAAATGGTCGTTGAGACCCCACAGTTTTGTATTTGGGTTGTTAACTTGTAGCGCTGCTCTCTGTCACCGCCAGCGCCGGCGTCACTTGCTGCTCTGCTCAGCTCTGCTCGCTGATGCTGCGCAGTCGGACTCAACTGTTCCGATCGGCACATTACTCATGCGCTCTGCTTCTCTGTCTCAACTTTTGCGGCGTTTTTGAGCTTTCCGAAGCTCTGATAAGAACTCGCATATATGTATGTTTGTATGTCCATATTACATATGAATGAATGTCAGTGTGTGCACTGTACACAGGGCAAAATATAATTCAAATTATCAACTACGATAATCACTTGCAAATAATAATTTCTCAGACAGAATTATTTTCCAATTTATAATAATGTTTCTTTACAAAAAATTTTTGTTTTATTTAAAGAGTTTCAAATTTCCCTATTCTACTTTAAAAATGATTTATTATTGTCTAAAACCAAAAATTAAATTTTTTTCTTAGACTAAATCATTTTTCACTATTCAAACAATAATTGTTTGCAAAACAATCCCATTCTATAGCATAATTTACCCATAATTATTAGTTTTAAACTAAAATAAACACCTTCAGAATGATAGTTTCAAATATTTCCAAAGTTCTTCTATCCTACCTTCTGAATTCTTTTATTTGGGGGTTAATGTAAACCTTAACAGGTCAACAAATTAGTCACATTTATGAAGACAATCAAAATTAAAAAATTGTAATCGAAAATTAGATTTTCGTAGACGCATTTTCCAATTGAATGTACAGGAATGTTCAGGTATTGACTTCCTATTTTATTCCGGATAGAAACCAAGGAATATAGTTCTAAGAAGAATTTTTTAATTTTTAATGATATTAACACTACCTACAAAAATATACTTTGATGTATCATGGAATAACGTATTTATATACTCTCTCTCTCTCGTTTTCATTGCAGAGTTCATATCAAAGCAATCAAAGTACCACCAAAAACATATCAAGGCTGAAAATAAAGCCTACTCTGCGTTTGAAAGGATATTAACAGTCGTGTGAATTAATTTGTAAATTAAATCAACTGAGACATCAAAAAGTTCTGATCAAACACTATTTATATATATATATGTACATAATATATATGTTAGCATTGAAATCCAGTCAAGTAACAGACACCACTCCCAAAAGTCAACCCACCGTACATATCACAAAATTACGACTTGCCGGGGCCTTTTGAGTGCGTCTGAAAAAAGTTGATCAAATTAAATAATGCGCATACGATAAGATCGATGTTACCAAAAAAATTGATGTCCCTCCATGATATTCCCAAGCGAAAAGAAAAAAGAACTATTGCGTTATGCGTCCAGAAACAATCCGGCTACGTGCGATGCGGATGGGATACCGATGCCCATGCAGCAACCACAGCAGCATCTCCCTCAACATCAACGCCTCCCTCAGACCTCAGTTGCCAATTGCTGCTGCTGCTGTCCGAACGATCCGTCGACAATGCGTCAGTTAAGCACCCCCCCGCCACCGTATTGCTTGATATCCTGCTCCATAGACTACTCAGGCTCGTATCGTCCCAATCGACAGCACAGGTCAACAGCCCAGGATCAGCAGCAGTTGATATATCGCACAGATTCGCAAGTGGATGTGGTAACGGAAGCGGACGCGGACATGTCCGTGTCCGTGTCCGCCTCGGCGACCGAGGAATCGGATTATTCCTATATCAAAGGCGGCTGCAGTTACGCAAGCTCTGGCGCCGATTTGTTGAGCGACGAAAACGGTCTCTATCCAATGTCAGTGGAGGGAGCTGTGCCTGCGTATTACAATACACATCCGGAGCCCGTGCGACTTCTTCCAACCACGTTTGCAACAGCGGCGAACATGTTTCGCAATTGTTGTGGCGGCGGCCATACGACAGACTCCAGCAGTGGATCCACAGCGAGAACGAGCCCGCCAGACAGCAGACGATACACGCTGAACCGACAACGCACCTCGACACCACCCACCACCACCACCACCACCACCTGCCCAATACATCCTCACACGGCAACAGTAAACCCAACAGGAGCAACCTTGCGTCATCGCACACTCAACCAAAACTTGAATGCACTGCTGAAACCGTTCAAGAACAAGCAGATTGCCGAGCTGCTCCAAGCCGTCAAGAGTCGCGTCGATCCGCCTTCCAAGTGCAACTCGATGACGACCAACAACAATACCGTCATCACCAGCACGCCGAGTTACTTGCAGTGCATTCTGATCAAGTGCACCTCGCCCCTCGACGAGGATCAGCACGTGACCACATGCCAGCTGTTCTTTTGGTCCGACCTCAGGGATGGCCGCGAATTGAGACGCCTGCCAAGTTGTCCCACTGCAAGGGATTACGTCTACACGTGTTGCAACCCGCTGCATTGGTATCGCATAATGCATCCCATCGATTCAGGTAGATATATCTATTTTGTGTTATCAATAAGCTATGATTTTCAATGAGCCTCCAATAAAAGTTTCAATATCAATACAGATTTAACTTTATATACTGGTAAACTGCAATATTTCATAAGTTTCGCTGCGTTTATCTCTCTATAGAATCAGTGTTGTATGATTACACTATTTACGAACTGTACCATTTTCGTTAAAAGTGTACCAGCTCTGCTTTTAACATATAAGAATATGTACCATTTTGAAAAAGTTTTACTTACAAACTTTATATAAGTTCTCAAATTGTACCTCGCGTTTAAATTAAAACAAGATACAATCAATAGCATTAAAAAAAATTTAAAACAGTTTTTCCCAAATGCTGAAATTTATTTTAAACTTTAAAATTTAAAATATCAAAGGTATAATTTTCAAAAATGTACCATATTGAATAAAACAAAGCAAAGAATGAAAAATGTACCAGTTTTGATACAAATCAACGAATTTTAGTAACCATGTTGTACACATCAATCGATAACACTTGTAATTGATATAATTAAATGTTGGATGTTTTGTCTTTATTGTGTTGAAAGCCCGCTTAGATGTACCCATTAATTATGCATCTACACTCGTACGGTACTTTTGGAAATCATTTCGATTGGCGCCTAATCTGCCGCAGCTGTACATCATTAAGTTTTATTGCAAGCTAAATGGCAAGTGTAAGCATATTAATGGCATGTGCATTAAATACAATCATACAATTGTATAGATGTGTGTATTCGTATAGCTGCCCTATTCAATGTTTTTTAAGTGACAATCCCGCTCACTTTGCTATTACAGTGAATCATAAAAGTATTGACACTGGTAATGTAACAAAAATATCGAAAAATCGAATATCGGACTATTTCTTTTTATCGTTGGAAATTGGACTTTATTCATGAAAAAATCATACATAGTTTATAGAGCAGCTAATCCTGATTTAACCAAGATGGTTTTGTCTTAAAACCTAATTTGGTTATTACTGTGTTTCAGTTAAATATTTGGCATATCGATGGAAATGCAAATTTTCATTTAAAGCGACGATTTTAAGGATTTTAAGCAGCTGTAGTCACTTTATAAACAGGGCATTCGGTTTCTTGTAATCAAGAAACATATAAAAAGACCAAAAAACGATTAAATAAATAAACAAAAATTAGAAATACGGATGAAAATTTAATCAATTGCTTGTATTAAGTAATTTCTTCAATGAATATTGGTGTGCCAATACTATTTTGATTTCCCCTGCGGTATAAACATATGTATGTACATATGTACAATATATTTGTACATATTTAACAATAATGTGCTGTATAAATGTGCGTGCGAGATGTAAAAGCTTGAGGCAAACGCTCGACCGACATGACGGCGACTAAATTCTTTTCAAAATAATTTGCGTAAATTTAGAACCTGGCGCCAGGAAATAATCAGACGTCGTCGCCAACGCAAATGGCGCTCGTTGCGATTGTGGCCGCCATTGTTGTTGTTGTTGCTGTTGTTGTTGTTGTTATTTTTGCCGGTGCGTTTGAGATGAATGCGTTGAGGTTGAGGACAGTGCTGCCAACTTTTGAGAAGAATATACGAATGAAAAACTCTTAGATGCCCTGTAGAATGAGGCTACATGAATTCATCAGGTGTGTTCCACAAGTCTCTAGAGAAGTTAATGTCATCTGCTTTTTAAAATCTACAGAACCGAAATGTCGTTGTTCTTGAAAACTCAAAAATATCAAAATTTGGACATATGTATGTGTTTATTTTTGGAGTCACAAAACCCGAGTGTCTTAAATGTATTTCAAATGTAAATAAAAATATTTAATGCCGGTATAATTTAATTTATTAATTATTAATTAATTTATTATTTAAAATAATAATTAATTATTATAAAATTTAATTTTTTTTTAAATTTTATAAAATCCCCTAACAAATATTTTGTCATTTAACAGAAAGCCAAATTTTTAAGAAAATATTGTTGTCTATTAACTTTTAAAATATCGGCGATTCTTGTGACCATTCAAGTGAATATCTATCTGAGGATTGTTAGCTTCTGTCATTAACGTACAGAATCATTAAAAAGTGTATTTTATGAGAATTCCGAATTTTAAATTGTGTATTGCCCAATTACTGTATAAGATGCATACATAAATACATCTTGTTTTTGGTAACAACCGTTGGGCTCTTTCCAGTTGCACTTAATGTGCATGTTACCAAAAAAAAAAAAAAAAAAAACCAAAAAGCGTGTACCTCCCAGATACACGATGGTAAAGGTACTGTAAACATAACATGGTCTTGGAGCATGGAAACGTGGTTCGTGCCGCATTTACCTGTTCAACTGGCGACAGCCGACGCGTCGCAGCATCAGAGTCTGTCTTTCTGTCTGTCTGTCTGTCGGTCGGTCGGTCGTCGTCTGGCGAACAGCGAACAGGGAACATCGAATTGACTTCTCGATACCGACTGGGACGGGTTTTTAATGATGGCGCCGAGCGCATTAAACAAGTCGATAATGTTATTCCATCCACATTGGCCAAGGGAACACAATTCCAGGAATTGTAGCGAAGACGATGCCAGTCGGTCGGTCGGTTTGGTCGGGATGTACCAGTATCAGCGATGTTTGTACACCCATACAGGCACACACACACACACACATATGTACATTGTCCATTCCTTTCAAGAATTTCTCATAAAAAGTAAAATTATGCCTGGCAGCTCCAAAGTTGTGAATGTCCACCGAACTTTCTTAACAATTTATGCACATTCATAAATGCTGTACTGAAAGATACCCTATCTATACCGTAAGGAACGTAATGTTTTCAATAATATCAAGGAATAGTTTATGCTAAAGTAAACACCAAGTATCTCTAAACTGAAATAGTAGAATTAAGATTTCCGTAAATACTATAATAAACCATATTATTAAAAGGGGCTCTTTAAAATATGAGAAATGGATTGTATTTTAAGCTTTATAAACAAATTGCGAAAATATAATCCTTTTATCCCGTTTCTTTGAGCTAATACTTAAACCTATAAAACTATTTAAATAGAACTTAATACCCAACGTTTTCACGGTTCAGAAACTTAATACTTATACGCAGTATTATTTAATTAAAGAATCATGCTACAGGTAGACCCATCCCTTAGTCCCTTCCTTTTTCATTTGTTGTTGTTGGTCAATGGAAACGATCCCATCAATCATATAAAATGTCGAATACAGCAAAGTGAGCAAAAATCAGTTGAGTTTTCAGTTGGAGCTGGTCGGTCCGTCCGTCGTACGGTCGATTGGACGCCACTCCATGCTGCTTCTTTGTGGTGATTAAGGCAATGTTGGAATTTCGCTACTCCCTTCATTTTTGTTGTTTTTGTTTTTGTTTTTTTTTGGCTTGGCTTGTCTTGTCTTTTTTTTTTTCATTAGGTCTTCAAGAATTGTTAGATTCACGCAGCGCGAGGAGAAGGAGACACTGGCGACAGCAGACGAGGTTGGGGCTGAAGAGAGGGCAGACCGTAATCAGGTTTAACTGGTACCGGGGCCAACCGAGTCGACAGCGCCGCGCCGTTGACGCTACCAACAATGCTGACGTCTGCAGCGCCAGCTTCATCCGCTTCCTCCGCTCCCAGCGGCAAGCGGCAAGCGCAGCACATCAAACGATTTGTGCGCCAATAAAATGTCCCCCAGTGCTGCTGGCTGATATGCAAACATTATTTATTTTATTTATTTATTTTTATTTCGCCGCGCTGATGTTTGGCCTGCCTGCGCTTAAGTTTGTTGCTATTGCTGTTGCTGTTTTTGTTTTTGTTTTTCTGTTTCTTTTCTTCTTTTTTTTTTTTGGTTTTTGTTTCTGTTTCGATTTTGCCTTTGCTTTGGTTTTTTTGTAGTAGGTTTGTATGTATTTTCGAATACTAATATTGTACTATTTTTGTGAGACATGATCTCATCGCACAGCTCGTCTTAAACACGCGCATTTCAATCCGTAACCCGTGTAGAGCGTAACCCGTAGTCTGGTCAAAACTCTTCAAACTGCTAACAATTAATGTTCCAAAATCACAATTTTTTCCAGATTGAAGTCCAATTAGGACAGGCGGATGTTATCATTGCTTTCCATCATGAGTAGAAATTTTGTTTTTCCGCTGAACTGCACTAAAAGATACCCTGTGTTTTTTTTATTTACACCGAACTAAATGTCGGTCTTCCTGAAATATCTCAGATTTAATTTTTCTGAAATTTTTTTCGTAGTCTCAAAAATTAACTGCCTTATAATTAATTTAAAATTTTAGACAACATATGATCAAATTTTAAATTAAATATTTTGCCTTTTCCTAAAATCTAAAAGGGAATTTCTCAAATCTCACAACAAAATTTGGAATTTACAAAACATGCTCCTTTGCATTACTTTTGAATTGTTAGTGATTTGCGTGTATCATCATGTTTTCAATCCCTTAACATGGTTCAAGTGCATAAGTTTTGACTTAAACTTATCTTGATATTGTAATACTTAGCATCCATTTGATAGGTGTTTTTGGAAACCTGTTTGCATTTCTTATATTAAACAGCCTCTTTTGCCTGTCCACCGGTTGACATTTCGTGTGGAATTGTATTGATGCAATCAAAAATATTTTATTGGGGCGCACCTTTCTAATTGATTAATTAATGAATTGAAAATCACATTAATGCAAATAGATTGCTATAAAATTAATGTCTCTAATAATTCAACAGATATTTTCAATAAAAGATGAAACTTAATGGCATTATAGAGATCTTTATTTCTACTGTATAAAGATGAATATTGTTAACGGACCAACCTTAAGAAATATTTGTTTTCAACTATCGATCATCTTACCATCGATTCATACCAATTTTAAAATGATACTTTTGAGAAAAATATTAGGTAATATGTATATAGAATAAATGTGGGGATTGTGAAAATCTAAAATCTAAAATAATAAACATTCCATTTTATTGAGAGCCCTGGACTTACATATTTGAGGGCTCAACTGGGATAATCCCACATATACATATACTTTTGATAAAGACGTGACTATTGTTGATATTTGGCATCTACTAGTTTTTAACGTGTCCCATATATTAGTATGACCAATTTTAGAATTGGAACTTTAATTGATTTAAGATACAAAATGAATGTTTTTCTTCTCTTTTGCACTTGCAGAATCCGCGCCTCCACCGTATCAGCGTTCAAAAATGCTGAGACCAAGAGATACAGGTATGTAAGCAGATATATTCGTAATCAGGAGGCAGTCAACTTAACTGATCAGAGTTCTACAATCCTAGATTCCGAGGGAAACACTCAAAATATCGACAACCAACAACAACACCAACACAATCACAGCAACAACCACAGCCAAAGCATTTCGAGCATCATCAAGCAAGCGGAGTCACAGTTGTATGTGCCAAGTCTCGAGTCTTTCACCACTGATGGCAAAGGTGAGTTTGTGGCCTTATTATTGCTCTCTTTGCTCTCTATCTCTTGCGCTAGTTCTCTCGATCTCTCTCTCTCTCTCTCTAATTCTTATGGTCTTATGTTCTTATCTTCGGAGCGGCTTTATTGAGCAGCAAGCACCTTTCTGCATACATACTCATTTTGCTTGTGTGCTCATTTATACATACATGTATGTATACATATGCATATATGCATGTATGTATGTGTGTGTGTGAGAGCGATGGTTACGGTCGCGTGCGTGTGTTTGAGCACGCCGGCACGGGCCGAGTCAGGCAGTCAAGTTATTCGTTGTTCGTGGCGCCAGCTTGCCGCGTCAGGTCGTCACTTTCTATATTGATATTAACTTTTAAGCGAAAACAGCAAAAACGACACGAAAATAAATAATGAGCGAAAAACAAATACAAACAGTGCGAGGCGAATGCGAATGCGAATACGAAGAAGAGAGGCGACGACGGCTACAACAACAACAAAAACAATCTTTGCGCTTGCTTACGAAAGTTTTGTAGAGCGACCGTCGGACGCGACGCGGGAGTGGCTGTAGCTGTAGTTGTAGTTGTAGTTGTAGCTATGGATGTGGATGTGGATGTAGCTGTGCCTCTGGCTGGTTATCGGCACCACTAGCTACACGTTGGCAGGAGGGGGGCGGTCGGAGGAAGGGGTTTTATGACTATGATATCATTTCATGGCGCTGCCGCCAACGCTGTCGTCGAACTGGACAATATGTTTCTCTCTCTACCTCTCTCTCTCTCTCTCTCTCTCTCTATCTATCTTTTATGGCATTTTCGAGGCGACAAAATGACGGAAAAGCGCTTTTTGCATTTGAATGAACCGTTGGCTAAGCTTTGCTAAAAATAGACCTCGCTTCTTGCATCCCCCAATTTAAATATTCTGAAATTTAAAATGGAAATCAAATTGTTTCAATCCCAATTAAAACCAATTTATAATGTTACTAATGGAGATAGACTAAAGTTCTTCTTACTTGACTATGAGTATTATGGTTTTGCGGTTCTATTAAAGACTTTCGAACTTAATTCGAAACTCTTATTTTTAATATCTAGTTAAGGGATTAAATGAATGGAAATTAATGTCAAATTTTGATTAAATTTAAAAAACTATCCTTAAGCCGTGTAATGCAATTATTATATTTTAAATATAAACTGTTGACACAAAGATTTCAATTAAATTACGTAAGCAATAACAAAGATAAAATTTAACAAATTTTCTTAATATAAAAAAAGTTACAGAATTGAATATTTTAAGTTTAATATCTAAAAATGAAATGAATTTAGATATTATTTGTTTGTAAATATACTTTTATGAAGTTTTAAATGCATGTACATGAAATATATGTACATACATACATATGCCACGACATGTGTGGCCACAAACAATTTACACTACACACACGTCCACACATACACACACATACACAGGTAGAATAAAAAGTATTCTAATTTTAAAGATGATGTAGCAGCAGCCCGTGGATGCGCACTTCAAAGTATGTGCTTTTGTATCTACATACATAATGTATGTGTTTGTATGTCTATCCTTATGTACATATATACATATGTATGCACATTGACCGAAAAAAAAACACAAAACATCGAACGCTGGGGCCGCATCCCGAAAAGCGTGGCAAAAATCATTATTTTTTGACGAGAACGATCTTAAAAAGAAATATATGCATTCAATAGAGAAATCTTCAAAGATTATGAATTCAAATGAATACAAATTGTGGGTGGAAGCGTCTCAAACTTGACATAATATTCAGTGCAAATTTTACAAAAAATACAATCTTGAAAACGGAATTGCAACCGATCTTTTTGTTTTAGGTCAACTAAACTATTTTATATATTAAACAATATTGTTTGAAAATTGAAATGAGATTAAAATGTATTAATCTATTAAACCCAAAAAAGAAATGCATATAAAGTTTTCTATCAACATTTTTATTGTTTTAATAAACATGATTTTTGCCACGCAAAATGAGAAGTGGCCCCACTGTGCGGCGCTAAGAATCCCAAAGAGTCGAATCCGAGCGAATGCCGTTCGTCTGTGGCGTGTGCCAGAGCAGGCGGCATTGGCGCCAAAGCAATGGCAGCGCCCTACCTTCCCCACAGCCCCCCCTCTCACTCCTTACTCTTCACTCTTTCTCATTCTCTCATCATTATGGGAGAATTGCAAGACGAAAGAGCACACTATGCATACGTGTGTGCGTGTGTTTGTGCATTTGAATGTATGTATGTATGTATATTATGCTTTATGCAATTTTATTACATGTGAATGTATGCAGTATATACATATGTATATATGTGCATACAGTGGCTCACAGCTTAGTGGACCAAACTACATTTGAAACAATGTTAAGTATATATTCCATAATGCAGATATTATTAAAATAATAAAATAAATAAATGTGTTTAGCTTAGATTTAAACATTTAAAAATGATTAAATGATAAAAGATAAATTGATTTTAATTTGTGTAATAAGTAAAACTAGTGGATCAAGGGAGATGGAAGCCACTGTATGTACGTAAATAGGTGTAGTTTAATGTTCTAATTCTGGTTCTTCCTGTTATTGTTTATTGTAATTCGATTTATGTCTTTATTGCTCTTTTTTTTACAATTAAGCGGCATAAAGTATGTACAGATGTACACACACACATAATTATGTGTATGTCTTCAAACGTCAGTTTCAGCTTTGTTGGCAGTGGGGGGAAAAACACTTTTTCGTGGCCATGACGCGTCGGAAAGCGAGGAGTGGCGAAGAGAGGCGAAGAAAAGAGAAGAGAAGCGACGCGACGACGGCGCCGGTGCCAGCGTCGACCCAATTAGGTAAACAGCAGCTAGGCGCCATTTGCCATTTGCCTTGTCGGAAGGGAAGGGACGGGTCGGGAGGGAACGGGACGCCCCTTCACTGACCATGGCCAGCTGTAACCCCCCTCCGCCCCCATCCCATCAAATGCATGCAAAATAAGAGCAGTCTGCGGATTTATGGCTAAATCTCGACAGACATTGTCTGTATTTACATTTATTGTTGTACAAACCATACGCTATAACCGACTAGAAGATACCCTCTACTCAATTGCAACCAATTGACGAAAAATAGTCGCATGGATAATGGAAACAAAACACAAATTAATTGCAGTAATTTTCTTTAAATTGATTGCAAATTAAAAGAATTTACAATCATAGTATTTGCAATATTTTAAATTTCAATCAAATGATTATGAAACTCTGTGACTTTAATCAAATTAATTAGAATTTTTAATAACTCTGACATTTACAAAGTTTTAAAGTTGCTTAGATACAAATACTCATAACTATATTTGAATCAATAAAACTTTGAAAGTTAGAGTTTTTAAAACCTAAAGTTTATTGACTGTTAAGGCAACAAGTTTTTTTTTATTTACGAAATTATATATTCAATATATTATTTTGCATAGCACTTTACGTACTCACTGTATACCATTATAGGGTCATTTGCAGTGCAGTACCTTTTTTGCTCACTTTACCTTGAAATATAACATTATAATATTGGCAATAAATAAATAATGCGCTTCGCTCATTTTGCATTAGGCGAGCCGGAATCTAGGCAAACAAGTCAAAAGGCGCCGGCCTCATTTACGTAACGCTCTGGCGCCAAAATTATTACCATTAAAGTATAGTCTATATTTGTCCATATATAAATATGTATACAAATGTGTGTATGTAGTATCTGTGAGCTGTTTGAGAGAGCAGACTCATTTGAGTGTGAAAGTCAGACGCTTGATTAGATCAGGGAACATTCTGTCTTTGTCTAACCAATCTTTCAGTTCCGCACGGTAATAAAAGTACGTTAAATTTGTAATGTTACCAATTTATTCACACGCGTTCTTATCGCCACAATTTCAATTTAAACATTGCTTTTTTCCATTTCAACAAATTCGAGATATCTATGTATTTGTATGTGTAAGAATTTCCGGCTCTGGATACTGATCACTTGACAAAAGTAATAAAAAGAGGGTAGATTTTGGTTCGGTTTCCTAAATATATCTAATTTTGGTGCAAATTTTAATTCAATTTAATACAACAAAATAAATGTTATTTTCCATTTTTTCTAGATATTATTTTTTATCTAATAAAACTTTTAATCAGGGGTGTACAAACCCACTGAAAACCGACCAAAAGTTCATACATTTTTGGTTGCTTTTCGGTTGGTTTACATTTCTGGAGCACCCTTGAATATAAATGATAAACTAAGGGGAACCGGTTTGCAGTCTGAAATAAACAATTGTTTTGCGGAATTAGGAAAATACTTAATTACTCTATTAAAGAGTATCAATTCTTCGGCGATCTTTCTTCTTTTATTGGGTTCTTCGGATTTCATCGAGATGAGGTGTTGATTTTGTTGCAGAATACTAATTGAATTGGCATTTGTTTATAAATACTTTATACATTTCGTGAGTTAAACCGATTTTCAAATGCAAAATTCTTTATCAATTTTAGATCGCAGCGCGTGCTCCAAGGTCTGGTGTCAGATTGCCTATTGGGAACTTGCCCAACGGGTTGGCGAGTTCTTTCACGCCAAAAAGTCAGCGGTTAATATCCATGCGGACGGACCGATCGACAGCAGCGGAGTATGTGAGAGTATGTGTTTGCGTGATTTGGGTGGCAGACGGCCACCAACGGATGCGGTGCAGAACACGCGACAAAAGGTCGGACTGGGTAAGTCCACTTATAACGATTTCCCCAATTGAACACTGGAATGCAATGCGCTGATTTACAGGTGTAACTTTGAGCTTGGAGTGTGGTGATGTCTGGATTTACAATCGCAGTAATGTACCGATATTTGTGGACTCACCGACGTTGGCCGAGCGCTTGGATCGGGTTTGCAAAGTGATGCCTGGCTACTGTCTGAAGGCCTTCGAAACACACAGGTAAATCCTATCCGCGACAGTTGTTGATATACGAGTGCATATTGTTAACTTGATCTCATTCATTTTATCTGCAGGGCTCAATGGCTGGCTTGCAAGCAGTCGCATCATAACCAGCTGGGACCAATCGACCGGTTTAGCATGAAGATCAGTTTCGCCAAGGGTTGGGGCAACACATACCGACGACAGGACGTGATGGGCTGCCCCTGTTGGCTAGAAGTGCACTTCAATCATCTACGGTGACAGTGTCAGCAGCCTGCGGGCAACAATTGCAGCGCAGCAACAGCGATACGTTTAGCTGAATCCGTCTGTACTAACCCCATATGTTGTAGACCAAATGTGCTCCATCGATCGCGACAGCTGCTGCAAATTATAGAGAGACTGCTTACGAGGCTGGGCAGTAAGGCATGCACATTGAGACTGCAAGCAATTGGTACGAGGAGCTTTAAATTGCAACCGCAACTGGACTAGCATGTTGGGCAGGGAGGAACTAATTAATAGGGGCAACAATGGACTGCTAATGAAATACTTTTAAAAGTTTAACTTAATTATGAAACATGTTTCAATTAATTGCTAAATGCCACATCGAAATTAACTTATGTATAAAGCATGCGCGGCGACGAAGAGTTAGGAGTGTTAAATTCAGATAGTAATTGATTGTTAAACATAGCTAAAATTGAAATCCTGTGATTCACTCTATATGTACATATGTATGCATATGTATGTAAACACACACACTGTAGTACGTATGGTTGCAATTAACTCTTTAGTAGATATGCTTAAACAATTAATTTGCTGAACTAAAGTGGAGTTTTCAATGTTTTGGGAAGACATATTTGGACTTATAACAAGTACCAGAAAAGTTCACCCCTTGAAATATAAAACAATTACAAAAGTTCATACTTAATTGGGCAAATAACTTTTTAACTTAATGTCAAGGGGTCATTCAATTATCATTTTGAACTTTATGTTTATCTTATATTGATATTCAGTTCCATCGATTTTTTTAACTTCCGTTGAATTTATTTAATATTTGTAATTCGCGTTTTAGTTTTTATCGAGATCCAAGACACCAAGAACTCAGTTGCCTTTCAATAGAATGGAAATGCAAATTTGAGCAAGTGTCAGGCACATTTTGCTGCACAGAAATTAATTATTTGCCCACTGTAGATATTATTGCCATCCCACTGTAAGCCATTATAACGTTTAGAAATTGCCGAATCACATAAGCATACGTACATACATATACACATACATACTACATGCATATGTACACATGTACATTTTAATTCCAAAAATTTATTATTACATTAACCATACGCCCTTTTATGAAAGCATAAGTACATACGAGTACATAGTATAAATAAATAAAAAGCTGATTTTAAAAAATTGCTTGGACTTGAATCATTTTGAATATACTGAAGTCAAAGGTACACGAATACGAATATGTACTGATGGATATCTATGTATATTAATAAATAAATGCCTCTTTGTACATTACTAACAATATATTCAAAATGATCAAATATTTAATCAGCGTTAATAGTTGTAGCTTTACTGTTAAGTTTTAAGAAATATTTTGTAATAAAATTTCAATATATTTACAAAAATTTGATTTTTACTGTCATTTTTGTAGTTTGGTATCCTATACCCACGATGTCTCTTGAAGCCATAATTAATATTAGAAGAGTCTGTAATTTTTTTATTTTATTATACGTATTATTTATATCATTTATAACTTCAACTAATTTAGTGCTTCTTTCGCACTTGTCACAAATTTAAAAATTATGTTTTTTTTTTAATTAATAGTTCCGTTTTTATTTATTTTAAATTGGGTTGGGTTTTTCAAAAATTGTGTCTATTCAATAAAATTTATAGACTCAATTTGTTAATGAATATTATCTATTAATTCACATAAAATTAGTATCAGTAATGGTTATAAGCTTCTTGGATCAAGCTCCAATAATACTACCGACAAAAAACAACTTATTAGTTTGTGTAATCCATATATTTACATATGTTTATTTTTTATCAGTTTATATGAATATGTATGTATATATTTAATCTTTTATATAAAACATCTTATACAATTAGATCATTCAATAACATAATCTTGATCAAAGTCATATTTATCAGCTGTCGACGATGGCGCACTCAGAGTAAAGCTATCCAGGACGTCAGTAATTTTCGAAATTTTCTTCTCATTTCGAACATTTTGTTTTTTCATCTTTTTCTGCTGCTCTTTAATGTTTTTATTGAGGGATTGGTTTTCTGTTAAAGTATAATTTCAATTATTAATTATTTAAAATGTCGATGCACAGATGCTAAATAATAGCTTACCTTCTAGAAGTAGCACTGGATCCGGCTTCTCTTTCTTATCGTCGTCCAATTTTCGTTTACGACCTTTCGTTGGTTCCTCCTTCTCGGATATTACTGAAGCAGTCGGCTGCGCCTCTTCGTGTGGCACTCTCAATTCTAGTGGACCAGTGGATGTTATTTCCATAACATCATCGGCTGTCTCGGGGCATTGGTTCAGAATATCTGTTTCCATTGACTCGAAGTTGTTCACATCAAATTCACGCGCCTCAGCGTGAACAATTGAAGCACTTATGTGTACATTTGTTACTTCCGGCACCTCCGGTGGTTGTGTGCAATATTTGATTTTGCCCGTATTCCAATCGTTTAGAACGCTTCGTGCTGCGGCCACCACGTCAGGTACGCCTTTCTTTAAAAATTTACCTGTTGATTGGATTGATTATTGTATAGATTGTGACAATAATAGAATGACGTTGACTCACCCATTCTGGCCGCTTTCTTAGCAAAGAACTCTTCAAATGTATCGTAGTTGGTAATATCGTACATTTTGCAGAAGTACTCTTTGCTGGCCCTTTTCAAAACGCTCTCGGCTATGCTGAAGGGATCCTTGACATCACCCACACGTTGGGCGTTCTTTAAAACGGCATGCGAATTCGCACTGCCTTCGCTGGCAATGCTGGTGAACACAATGCCAGGACAGTCAATTAGCTTGATCTTCGAGTCCAGTTCAACCTCTTGCATGGCTCTGTAAAAAGCAAATTATTAAAGAATGCCAGAAGACACTTCATACCACTTACTTAGTCACTCCAGGTGTGCTTCCCACCATGCATGAACGTCCTCGTGTTAATGAGTTAATAATGGAACTTTTGCCCACATTGGGTATACCAACAACTCCTACGCGAATTGAGGTCTTTATGCCCTTGTTGCGACAGTAATTGGCCAACATGGACATAAGCAACTCGGCTCCAATACAAACGGATCCCTGCATGGCTTTCTCCGTTTTCATATCGCGAAGTTTTCGACGGCCCAGCCTCGATGCTTGATCCTGCGTTGAAGCCTTAAACGCTGTCACGGGTCCATTGCGTCTAAAGTACTTGATCCAATTATTAAGATTTTCCCTAGGCACAAGATCCGCCTTATTCAAAATAAGCACCAATCGCTTATTTCCCGGTGCAGCGCGCACAGCTCGCTCAACTTCACTGCAGCGTGTTCCCAAAGGATCGCGTGCATCGACTACTTCGAGGACAACGTCTGCGTTCTCAATAACCTTGCGGAACTCCTTGAAGTACTGTTTCAGAGATTGCTCCTTGGTGGCTGCGTTCTTGTATTTCTTCTCTGTTGGATCGCTATCATCATTCTCATGCATTATTCCATGCACTGTACCCCGCATGTCCGCATTCTCCACCATCGACTCCAACGACTTGAATTTGTTCTGTGCCCGCTCAGCTTTGAACTGTTCCCGGCGCGCTAGACGCTCCGCCTCCTGGCGTTGCTTGGCCTCCTCCACTTCCTTAAGTATATCATCCTTAAATGGGCATATGTTTGGGATCTGTATCAGTTTCTGTTTCTTGCTGCCCTTCTTGGTGTTCTTTTTCGCCTCGCGACGTTCCTTTCGATTGTGTTCGCGTACTTTCTTGTCAATTTTGTGCTTCAATTTTCCAGTTAAGCGTTTCGACTTTTTTGCTGCAAAGGTATATCAATTTATTATTGTTATCTTTAAATATATATTATTTAGACACTAACTTTTCAATCGTTTAAGAGCCATTTCAAAGTTAAATTCCAAAATACACTACTGCGTCCAAACACGTGAAAATAAACGTGCTTCTTCTACACACAGTGCTGCCAGCTTGGTCATTTTATGGCTAGTTTTGGCTATTTTCAAAGTTTGATTGCTAGAACAATTTGAAAATTGGTATTAATCGAAAGCCTAATTTAAATATATATATATTTATTCGAGAACTTTGCAAGCGTACACGCAAATACAAATTTAAATGCTTTCTAGCCAGAAACAGATATTTTCTTCTTAAAAAGTTGGCAGCACTATTATTTTCTAGAGCGTTGCTCACACTGTTAACACTGTACTGGTTTCCGGTGAGAAATATGAACGGCGCACAATTCAAATGTGAACTTCATATAGCGATAAATTAATTTTTTTAAGAAAATAATTATACTTGAAATAATAAAAAAGAAAGGATATATTTTTATTGAAGGTTTGAGGTTCATCAGGCCTCTGGGGATATAAATTTATAGCTATTGGTAATTAGTTCTAAATGAAAATATCAGAAAATCTACAGAATTCGAACAAAAATTCTAGGTTCAAAATTGAGATAAATACATAAAGAGATAAATTTTTAGAATGTTTTCTATATTTGTATTTGTGATTACCAATTCAAGGTTGCCAGACGGTTACGTTATTGTGCAACCAAGGTGGCAACGTCTTCAAATCGCGTGATGTAATTTTTTATGAAATAAGATTGTTTTTATTTATACTAAATAAATATGTCAATGAAAATAACAGTTTTGGCTGGCTTTAATTATCTGAAGCAATGTGCCTTAAATGCGGCAACGCCAAGAAGCTCGTGTATACACACAAGCGCATGGATGAGAAAGGTTGAAGACCGAAAAGAAATGCTGGCTTCCATGCCGGCTAAGGATGAGGGCACAATTGGTGAGAAGTCTGTCGATATAGACACGCTCATTAACAGAAAGGCGAAGTTCTTTCCGGATGCCAGCACGGCCACGGAGCTATTTAATGGCATACCCTTTAATGAGTTGCCCGTGGTCAACATTCGTGTCTCGCCCAACAACACAATTATTTCAGTGACCGACTATAAAGGCAAGTTGTGGAACTATCATGAAATTGTTGTAGTTATTGCTATAGTGCCACTCTATTCCTTCTAGGTGTGCCAAGACTCATACGGTCCTGCGGAATTGAAGGCTTCAAGAATACCAGAAAAGGCACCAACATTGCTGCACAAGCAACAGCTGTTACCATTAGCGCTGTAAGCTAATCTTTTGAATTAATTAAATACGTTGAGTGATATTATTGTATGAATTACAGAAAGCAGTTGAGCTTGGCTGGAAAACCATTCGAGTAAAAGTACGTGGCCTGGGACCAGGACGAATGGTAAGATTGTCTAAAAGATATTATGAAAATGTAATTCTTAAATTATTCTTTTTAGTCGGCTATCAAAGGATTGCAAATGGGCGGCTTGAATATTGTTTCCGTTACTGATAACACGCCTGTATCATGGAATCCTCCACGGCCCAGAAAGCAAAGGAGTCTTTAGTTAACCCATTGAAGTTTTAGTTGCTATGCATATGCAGGAAATTAAAAAAAAAATATTTAACTTGTAAAAATTCGTTCTTAAAGTATATCGCTTTATTTATTATTGATTGGGGTTCTAACCTTACAGGTAAAATGAGGATAACACTTACGACCCCGGTTAAATGTACATAATCTACATACGTATGCTGATTAAGAAGATAAACTTTATTTCCAGTATACAATAATTGACGGCGGCGTGAATACGGTTCGAGTTGTAAATATAATAAACTATTTTTTATTTAGGAGCATATCTTATAAATATAATATTTCAGCTGTACGTTATCTAAGCTTGTACGTACAAATATTGAAGTACATTATCCAAATCAATTGTTTGATATACTTTCTACTTATCCTAAAAATTCTTATACTTATGCGTTGTGAATATGGCACACATGAAGTGCGCCAGGACAAGTTAAGCTTATGAAAATCGTACAAGTTATATTACATATATACTATTATCTGTATGAATACATATATATATATATATACAATCACCTTATAAAATACCAAGCGTAAATTTTAAAGTTGCCTAATCGCAGGTCAAAATTAAGAAATGCAACAAATTGCACATATTGGCTGGAATGGTTGTCTTTATGGAATAGTATGTGTGAGTTCAATTGTATTTCGATAACTAACGGACTTAGAAAATGGATATTATTTTTGGTGATACGACTACGCTTGGTGGTTTAAATAATTGTCATGAGGTGCACATTTTATGTCGCCATTCTATGCTTTTGTGTATCACGTTTTGCATGGCTGTGCAAACTGGCGTCAATAAACAACGAGGTGGCGAGTTGCTTTGATTAACAGACAGTTTGTTGCCTGCGGATATGGAGTTTGGTAGCTCTTTAAATTTAGATGTGGAAAACAATGGCTGTAGCACAGATAAACTGTTGGGATCCGGATCGCCTGGGTCGTGGTCAGTAGTGTGTATCTTTCGAAATCGACCTGTTTGATTTATACTTTCCCACACGACAGTTTTATCTCGCAATTCTGTAGGACTCTCGACTTTAGCTGTAATATCAGAATCACAGTTGTTGCACCCCTTTGAGCCATAGGATGCATGAAACTGCATATTGGATGCAATACCACAAAAAGTTTGATTGAGACTTCCACAAGGATCGCGCGACAATTCACTGTGCATTTCACCATTGCTGCCATCGGGCTTGGGCGCGTCACCTTCCTCATAATCCATGAATGTGCTGGCACAGGACGGCTGGTATATGACTGCGGAAGCATGTCCGGATCGGCCAGAATTTAAAGGAGTCCCTTGTTCCCAAGTGTTGGTCCGCGGATCGTATACTTCAACGATGGATAGAAAGTTGTTGCCGTCAAAACCACCAATAGCGTACAACTTGCCATCGAGTGGTGTTAGGGATAATGCACTTCTCGCTATTTGAATTGGTGCAACCATGTCCCATGTTTCAGTCTCCGTATCATAGCGTTCCACAGTCGCTAGTTGGCGAGTGCCATCAAATCCACCCACAACATAGATAAACTGATCAATTGCAGCAACTCCTATAATCAAAGAAAAATAGATTTTAGAGATACAGTTTCTATGGTATAATATTGAATATTCATTTTTTTCACCTGCTCCGCTGCGGCCAGTTTTTAAGGAGGGTAAGTAACTCCATTCATTGTTTTCCGGATGATAACATTCCACACTGGCCAGACGCTCGTTGCCGTCAAAGCCACCGATGGCGTAAAGCAATCGATTAACAACCACAACGCCAACTCCTAATCGTTTGGAATGCATTGACTGGACAAGTGTCCACCGATCTTGGTCTGGGTCATAACTAAAAGCATAAGCCGATTAAATGAATTACTTATTATTATATGAGTATTTGAAATACTCACTATTCCACTGTGTTGTGGTATTCCATGCCTGCCGAACCACCCACAGCATACATTAGCTCGTCCATTACTGCCACGCCCACTCGATGGCGTGGCACAGACATAGGTGAGCAGGGTCTCCACGTTTCACTTATGGCACTGTAACGATCCACCCAGTCTGAATCGTAAGATGATCCAATGTTGTTGTTACGTCCACCCACCGCATAAAATTTGCCCTTGAGAAACGCGGCTCCCAGACCGGAACGTGGAATGCGCAGGTTTGGTAAGGTTGTCCAGGTCTTGTCATCGACATTGTAGGCCTCCAGTATGTCCAACGAGTGTCGAAAAAAGCCACCAGCGACGAATATCATACGGGTTGTATTTGGCGTACGCTCTTTGACGCCTGGACACTTGTGCAGTGTTAAGTCCTTAAAGATCTTTGCTAAATATTCACGACACGCTGGAACTTTGCGCAGGACGTCACAATTCTTCATTTGCTCCTTAAGAAAGTTGGGCGTCAGAAACTGACAACGAACTGCGACAAGAATGTGCTCCATCTTGCTATGTCTATTATCCTCATCGTATTTCACCCATTTCAGAACTGCATTGTACACTTCACGCTCCTCCTGCACATTCAGTTCGTCCCGCCTGATAAGGGCAATCAGTTGATAGGCGGACAGTTGCAAAAATTCCTCTTCTTGACATACCTGCAATCAAAATTAAAAGGTTAAACTAATGTTTAAATTTGATTGATTATGTTACCAATCTTTATTTTTTTTTTTAATGCATATGGGGCCATTAGGAGTTCGGTTTATGTTACTCCTTGGGATCTTTATTTTTCCCCTTTTTTAACGTTCAGTTTATTTATTAGACTCATTCACGTTTTCTTCACAGTAGTCTCTCTCCCTTGTCGATTGGGAGAAAGCAGTGATCTTACTATTTTAGCAAACCCGATCGATGTCAACAGAAGCACAGTAGCACAGTGTAATCAATGAATTCAATTAACTTACTTGGGTAAAGTGGCGCTCAATAAAGTAATTGGCTTTCTTCTGGAGTTCAACGCAGCTATGCTGTTCGGCAAAATTGGCAATGCCGATAGCATTCGTTGGATCCAATTGACGCTCTAGGAAGGCACAGCACGCATCAATAACATTCTGGACTTGGAACATGGTTGCTGCAGGCAAAAGCTGACAAACAGTTACCTCCGTCACGCGTATTTGACCAGTGTACATGAAGTAGAGGATGCGGGCCATTGCCGTCGGGCATACCTATAAAATTGGATAACGCAAACTGTTCATCTATTATAGCAACAAATTGGTGGCATAGCTGGGTCTACACTTACTCCCTGCAGTTGCACGCGCGACATCTCCGACTCCTTTAGGCCACCCGTGAACATGGCCTTGAAGTATGGCGATGCAGCTGACAGTATGACCTTGTGTGCATGAAACAGCTCCTTTTTCACCTCGAGAACAACGTCTGTGAGCATGCCATGCGATCGCATCATGAACATCATTTTGAGGGCCTCCTTCGCATAGTTGGACATGCAAAAGGTCATGTCATCATCTGTAGCATCATGTTCATCTATGGATCGCGTGGTGTCAAAACGCCCGCATCCGGTTGAGAAGGAACCACTATCACAGTGTTCATTCATCTCTATGTCTGCAAGTTTAAGAAAAACAATTGGATTTATTAGTATTAAAATCATATTTATTTGCAGACACTGAGAATATTATACTCGAGACGATATAGGTAAATTTATTCATCTGTATCTGTGCAAACTTAATTTGATTTGTATTTAATTAAAATGCCTCTTATCTATATTACACATTCAGCACATTTATTTCTACTAACAGTCAATGAGTATTAAAGCTACAGTCGTTTCTGGATATAGTAAAGCACTGTGATAATACGCGTTTTTGCAACAAATTTTTGAGTCTCTAGCTCTTATAGATCCTCGACGTTTTTATTAAAGTGTGGAGTGTGGCATATATTTGATAGATACAGAAATATATACTGTGAACAGTCCCCGAAAGTATTAGTTCTTTATATTTAGACAATACTGTTTATTATGTAGGTATTATGAGTTGAATGAATTGCAATAATTCTGTTTTAGCCCTCGTGAGATTCTAATAGGCAAACTCGATGTATTACATTTACTATACACACTCACACAAGTACGAGCACAAACACAGATACATAGATACATGTGAGTCTAAGTATGTGCAGAGTCATGCTCATTGGCTATATTCCCCAAAAGCAGCAACAATTTAAATGCGACAACCATTCTGACACTTGATGATTTTTCCCCACAATTTTGTTCACGTTTAATTCACAATAAAATCGGCAAATTTGTAGGACCTAAGCGATAAGGTTGCTTGTAGCAAACCAGGTGCGCCCAAAGTCCAATCATGACAAACACAAAATATAAGAGGAAATAAAATAATAACGATAAATAAAACAAAATAGCTTCTGTGTAAGTTTCCAGTCACTTTTAAATGTTGAATTTGAATTTTGTTTTTATCAACAAAACAAAAGCAGATAACAGGTTTTCTCACTGTATTTATGTACCTTGTTTAATTTGGTTTTAAATTTGATTAGGTATATTAGTACTATGTACATAAGATCAATAATCAATGGACTAGAAATGATAACACATCCAACTATGAACGTACATAATATAAAGATCTGCGGACTCCAAGCTCACGGTACCACGGACATCAACCGATCGAGCGTACGCCGGATTCAAACTGAACTAATTTCTGCGATGTGCTTCCCACCATTTAGCAGGTAGACGTAGGGTCGCATAGTCGTATAAATGCCATGTCATGCTCATATCAGAGTTAAATTATATAAACGATATTCCACAATTTATTTTACTTTGTATATTGTCATCGTGAATGAAATTATCAAAGGAAACAAGTAAGAATTCAACTCGACTATAGGATATCCCTTAATCAAATAGTAAATTTAGGCAATGAAAATAGCAAACCAAAGGGTATTATTTATTCGAGTAATTAAAAAATGACCATTTTCGTTTTATTTTACGATCACTAATCATATACGATATTTTGTGTACTAAATAAAAACTAGAATGCATCATTGAAATTTTTGTTGTAATCTAATTTTATAGGAAAAACAGCAATTTTAAATTATCTTGATCTCACATCACGAGCAAAATATATAAATTATATTCTTATAATTGCTTAAAAGAGTTGAATTCTTAAGTGAAACAAATCTGTCATGGCACAGACAAATTTGATAGTGATTTAATTAATTAGGTCGCAGCATGTGTACATTCATAAATACAAACATACATACATAGATATTTATATATTGAGTACGTGAGCAGAGTGACGTGCTTTTGGGATGACACAGCATAAACAGAGTGTCTTAAGCGCAAGGAGTTCCCTTCATGTTATTTTATCAGGTATGCGATAAATACAAAAGCAAAGTGAGAAATACTGTCAAATCACGGTGAGCAGGCATGAATGCACACATGTGTATACACACACACACATGGTATGAATGTATACAAAAAAAGACACAAAACGTAATCGGGGATTAGTATGAGTCGCATTAGTGTGAGAGTAGTTTTGTTTTTGTTAATAGAAGATACATGTGTGTATGCTTGTATGTTTCAATACATAGATATGTATGTATGTATGTACAATCAATTTTATTTGTGTTTAATCAACAACTTGTTGATTTACAGGACTTAATTGATGAGTGTCGCGACAGGCACACATTTTAAAAGAACTTATATATCTATTTACACTCGTCTGTGTATAGTTTTGAACTTTATGCATTCACATATGAATGATAATAAATATTTGGATTATAGAGACCAAAAATACTATCACGTGTATACACAAATGACCGATTTTCAATGTGTGTGTATCAAACAGCTGATAAATTGGGCAATGCGTCTTGGACATTTCAGACCTTTGTTTTGGATTTTTGGCTGTCTTTTGACTTTTTCCGATAATATCGACACTACAATATAAACTACAAACACGAACACTGATATATTTTATTGTTTATTGAAATTACCAGTTACTAGTTTACTAAACAACGGGTTTTACTTATTTATTTTCAGCACCCACAACTGCAACTGTGAACAAGGCTGTTTGTTTCTCCTAAATATCTTGTGGCAGCACTGGTGTGGAAACACTGTTTTGGCCCAAACGTTGCCACCCTGTCCAAAGGTTGCCAGTCTGTAAGATTTTCCGGCCTGGCCAAATGCACCACTTTGGGAACATTGCCAAAAATGGCAAAAAATTAAATACCTTTTTCGACCAATTCTTAATTTTGACCCGGTGCTCCGTTAGAACGCGGCGTCCCTTCATGGGGCTGCCACCCTGCAAAATTCCCCGTTCTGGCAACTTTCTAATTTAGGTTAAAATTAAATTTAGGTGCAACTACAAAAATTCATCTAAATTGAATTTTTTTTGAGCTAGAATTTTTTAAATTTTTGCATAATTTTTGTTGGAATTTTCTAGATTTTTTCATATTTTTTTTTTAGTTTATGTTTAGTAACTTCTCTTCCCGAAGGCGGACGAACTTCAAACCTTTATTAAAATTCTTAGCATAATTTTATTGAATTTCGAATTTTAAATTCTCTTTCAATTGTTAATTAATATTAAAAAGTTAAGGCAATTTGAAAATTCTTCAACTAATTTTTAAATTCACTGTTAAATTTAACAGTTTTTACCACTGTTAAATTGCAAATTGATGCCTGTTAAGTATAACAGGGGGAACAGCTTTTATTATTCAGTATTTTTTGTTTTATGTTAATTGTGTTCTTCTTCTGTCGGCACAGATTGGTAACACTTTCACCCTTTGCTGAAAGTTTCAATTTGCGTAATTTTGTTGCATTTCAACTAAAATATTGTTAAAATATATTAATGGCGTCATCAGCTATACGAAAATACAGTGCATCTGTTATATTCTTCCATGGCTCCGGTGATACAGGACCAAATCTGCTGGAATGGGTCCGCTTCTTACTTGGTCGGGAATTGGACTTTGCGCACATAAAACTTGTCTATCCAACAGCTCCAACACAGAAATATACACCTTTAAATGGACAACGGTCTACAGTGTGGTTTGACCGACGATCCGTAAATATTGCGGCGCAAGAGAGCAGAAAGAGTATGTCCGAGTGCTACAATATTGTGCAGCAGCTTATTCAGACTGAAGTAGACAACGGAATACCGCTGAATCGTATAATTGTTGGTGGCTTCTCAATGGGAGGTGCATTAGCCCTGCACACCGGCTACCACTTGAATACCGACTTAGCCGGTGTTTTTGCGCACTCTTCATTCCTTAATCGGCAATCGGTGGTCTATGAATCCCTGACAAATCGAAAAGCACCCAATGGCACACTCCCTGAACTTCATATGTTTCATGGAGAGCGTGATACGTTGGTTCCCTTGGAATGGGGAATAGAGACATGGGAATCATTAAACAAATTGGGCGTATCAGGCACATTTACACCTTTGAAGAACACGTTGCATGAACTCAAGAATAAATCACTCCTTGACTTGGAGGAATGGATTCTACAAAAATTACCACCTTTAAAGAACGAAGTGCAAAATAAACTTTGAAACTTGTAATTTATCTTCTATATTCTAGTATTTGGTAAGACACCGGTACAATTTGGTGCACCACAAAGACAAGTTATCCCGTCAGTCAAACCATTTCCAAGCTCTTCTCCTCCATAATGAAAGCATAATTCCTCATTGGCAAAGATATTCTGTTTGGCAAATATCCCTGAAAAAAAGCTTTATTAGTAATGTAAAAAAATATGCCAAGCTAATTATTTACCTATTTTTGGTATTGGGCTATTTATTCTCACGGCCAAGATCTCACAGTTTGGCTGACAACTGTGGTTTAGATAACGTCCAATATTTCCACGTTGAGATGGATCTACAATAGTTATCTGTGATGGTTGGTAGTCTGTGTTATGATCTAACCTTGCATATTCATGTAGACATAATACGTAGTTCATTTGGCAAAGTTTGTCAATAAGTTCGAGACGTCGCTTAGCCTCAGATAGAGTTAAAAGTTCCCCAGCATATTCGCAGATAAAAGCACCACATGGAATATTAACCGTTGTGCGTAAGCCCATTGATTTAAATAATGGTGAATAAAATATTTCCAATTTCTTGCGTGGTCCAAATTGCACCAGACGATTATTGCACTGGCTCAATTTGCATTCACAAAGATCATTGCACTCTATTAAGGCAGGTAATCTTTCATTTGCATTTTTAACTAGAACCAATTCAGCACTATAATGATTAAATATATAACCAGCTCCATGGGCACAGTGAGCGTTGTCATTGCAGATTCGAATATTATTCTGAGCACAACAACTGCAATTTATTGTCAGTTGCGAATTGTAGTCATCTTGTAGAATTTTGAACTCTGGGCTGCCATCGTCCGTCATGAGCACATTTTCTAAAATATATTCCACTGATTCTGCGTGGTCGTAGTCATCTTCAATTTCAAACATCGAGTTGCAGGATGTTTGAATTGTTAGTTTTTATTTACATTAATTCGATTAATACGATATAATGTTAAGCACGCAAAGCTGCTTTTATATATCGATAAATTGGCTGCAGAAATCGTATCGTTACTTAAAAATACTTATCGTATGTAACTCATACAAGCTGTAGAGATGGGATTTTTAGTTCAGTTGTTCATTCATTTAGTTCAATTATTCAGTTCGTTAAAGTAAAATGCATTTCAAGTTATTAATTTAAAAAGATGACAGATTTTAATTTGTTGTGTTGTATTTATAGTTTAAGCCCAGTGGAATAAAGTTATTGTACATTGTACATTGCATTTAAAAAAAAAATTCATAAAATTCAAATATTGTTGAAAATCAATCACATGGTGGACCTACATGATTATTATTGTTATTGTATTTATTTTAAATTTTGAAAGTTAATAAAAGAATATAATTTAAACCGATGAATGGCAAAAAGAATGCTGAATAAGTTAATTTTCTAATTTTAATGCTTCGTTAATTTAATCTATTTCAGAACTAGTCACTGAACTAAATGACCTACCATCAGGGATTTAGTTCGTTCATTCACTTACGGGGTTAGTTCAATAGAACTAAATCCAAACGAATTGATGCAACTCTCCTTCTCGCACATATTCGCGAGCTCGTCACATAGTTTTTTTTCGTACTGGCATAAATAATAGTTTGGCATTTGTAGTTGCAAATATTAATTAAATAGAGATCAACCAGTTACAAGTGTGAGATGAGCGAGACTATTAATACCGCGGTCCAGTTTCCGACTTTCGAGAAACCGACCGTACAGTTCAATGAAAAGGGTTGGGGGCCATGCGAGTTGCCGGACACGTTTAAGGATGTGCCGTACCAGCCGTTCAGCAAGAACGATCGTCTAGGCAAGATCTGTGACTGGACAAGCACCTCCAACAACGACAAGAAGTATCAAAGTAAGTTTGTAATCAAATGAAATATCACATACAAGAATGCACAAAGTGAGGTTATGTTGTGTAGTATGTTGTGCATTTTGTTTGTGGATGTCGTGGCAGCCAAGTGGACTCTAAATAATTGTATTTGATTTTGCAGACAAGTATGCTTCTACGTTTGGTACTGGAAACCAATATGCTTACTACCATGAGGAGGACGAGACGACGTTCCATCTGGTGGACACGGCACGCGTCCAGAAGCCACCTCATCAACGCGGACGCTTCCGCAACATGCGTAATTCGCGTTCGGGACGCGGTCGCAACGCTCGCGGCGGTCTCAATACGCACGGTCATGGTATGACCACATTGAACAGCAAGAATGTCAAGGCCCGTGATCCTCGACGCGGAGTGGGCAAGCGATTTGGCAACCGTGGTCCTCCACCGAAAATGCGGGAGTCGTCGGTTGCCGTGCGTGCTGACTGGGCTTCCATTGAGGAGATGGACTTTCCCCGTCTCATCAAGCTGTCGCTGCCGAACATCAAGGAGGGCGAAGATATTGCCACTTGTGGAACGCTGGAGTACTACGACAAGACGTACGATCGCATCAACGTGAAGAACGAGAAGCCGCTTCAGAAGATTGATCGCATTGTGCACACGGTAACCACCACTGACGATCCCGTCATTCGTCGTCTATCCAAGACGGTTGGCAACGTCTTTGCGACCGATGCCATTTTGGCCACTATTATGTGCTCGACACGCTCCAACTACTCCTGGGATATTGTTATCGAGAAAGTTGGTAAGAGATTTGTCGTAAATACAATAAGTATTTAGATTGCATATTTTATATGGATTTATTTTGCAGGCGATAAGATTTTCATGGACAAGCGCGATCATACGGAATTCGATCTGTTGACGGTGAATGAGACCAGCGTGGAGCCACCCACTGATGATGACAGCTCGTGCAACTCGCCGCGTAATCTGGCCATTGAAGCTACCTTCATAAATCACAACTTCAGCCAGCAAGTGCTGAAGACCGGCGACCAGGAAGCCAAGTATAAGTTCGAGGAAACCAATCCCTTTATCAGCGAGGACGAGGATATACAGGTGGCTAGCGTTGGTTATCGCTACAAGAAGTGGGAGTTGGGCAGCGATATTGTAAGCATTATCTGAATTCAATATCTCTACGTTGGATTTAACCAATTTATTTGCATACTGCAGGTTCTGGTGGCGAGGTGCGAGCATGACGGTGTGCTCCAAACGCCCAGCGGAGAGCCCCAGTTTATGTCCATTAAGGCACTGAACGAATGGGACTCGAAGCTGGCCAATGGTGTCGAATGGCGCCAAAAGCTGGACACCCAACGTGGCGCTGTGTTGGCCAACGAGTTGAGAAACAATGCGTGCAAGCTGGCCAAGTGGACGGTGCAAGCTGTGCTGGCAGGATCCGATCAATTGAAATTGGGCTATGTGTCACGTATTAATCCCCGCGATCATTCTCGTCATGTCATCTTGGGCACTCAGCAGTTTAAGCCACACGAGTTCGCCACACAGATCAATCTGAGCATGGACAACGCATGGGGCATTCTACGTTGCATCATTGACCTGGTGATGAAGCAGAAGGATGGCAAATACCTGATCATGAAGGATCCCAACAAGCCAATTATTCGCTTGTATGACATACCCGATAACACATTCGATTCGGATGATTCGGACGATGGCGAGGGCGATGATGGTGAAGGTTTCCAGCAGGTCTACAACTATGCCAACAACAGCAACAAGATTTAGTTCTACTTTTAGATCTGTGCACTTTATAACGTTATAAACATATATACACACACACACTCGTATAATCATAAAAAAAACCGGTTAAACAATGCCAAATCACAATAATGATATTGATCGTGGTGGCATTTGTTATAATCATTTGATTTGTTTTCAAATACAACTGGTTCCGAGTAAAGCACAGAATGGAAATAGATTGGGAGAGTTGTGATCTTTGGTGCCGGGTCTTTGGGCGGTGCAATGTACTTGCAAGTACATGTAGAAATTTTTCACCTCTGACATCGGTCGATTTATTGTTGGCGATAACGCAAAGCATCCGGCTGTATGCGATTAATAAAGCATCAACTCGTATTCAATCTGGGAGAGCGAGTTTAGTCTCACCGTGAAGCTCACGGCGACCAATTCACGCGATCGCTCGGACATTATATCTGCCTCTATTATGGTAGTACTGAGGCTGCAGCTGTTATGGATTGCCTTATTGGGCGCTATAGGCATTGCTGGTAAGCTGTGTCCACTATCAGAATCGACTTATGAGTCTTCCTCTGCCCTCTGCATTTTACCCTGTAACCGGTTCAACCGGTTGCAATAATTATGTAACGTATTAATTGATATTGATTGGTTCTTAATCTCAATGTTTCTTATCATGCTTCTCCGTCAGCCGCTGCGCAATTCAGCTATGGCAATTGCGAGACAAAGGGTAGCAAGGAGAGAGGCCTGTGTATTCACATAAGGGACTGTCCGTTTCTCGACGAGATTCTCAATATTACAAAAACAACGCCCGAACAGCGAAAACTGCTCTCCGACAGTCAGTGCGGTCTGGACAACACACGTCAGAGCGGTCTGGTGCAGCGTATTCTTGTCTGCTGCCCTGATGGCAAACGTGTCTCTCCGGGCACGGGCACGGAGAAGGCAACCGGCTCTGCTATTGAAAATCGGAGTGAGGACGACCCCGAGCCGGGCAATGTTCTGCCCAGCATTGGAAAATGTGGTATAATGTTCGCAAATCGCATTATCGGAGGCACCAAGACGCAGCTCTTTGAATTTCCCTGGATGGCGCTGCTAAAGTATAAAAATCGTAAGTTTCTGCGATTCCTCCCCGAATGTCAAAAAATAATACTCACAATATAAAAATTCGGTAGAAAAATTAGGAGACAAAAATTTAAAAAAAAAGGGTAAACCAAAATAAGGAAATAAAAATTGGGTAAACGAAACAAATTGCGAAGACCAAACTTATGATAAGCCAAAATCAACAGATATTTCATTCAAAATTGCACTAGGCGAACGAAATTTTATTTAGCTAATTTGCTGTTTTTTTCAATTTTGTGTTTTCTAATATTTTGTTTTCCTAATTTTAGCTTTTCCTATTTTTTCTTATTTAAAACTTAAAATTTATGATTCCCATTTGTTTAACCTTATTTTGGATTCGTAATATAAATTTTTTTTTTTTTTATTTGGAAATAATGAAACAAATTCCGGGATTCGTATAAGGTAACAGTTTCCATATTGGATTAATAGCGAAACAATTATCAGTTTCTCATTTGTTTACGGTTAACGGTTCCGGTATTATTCTCCGTAACTCCGTAACTAATAACTTTTCACTTAACTGATGCCTCTATTAATTTACCAGCAAGCAATGATTACGGATTTAATTGCGGTGGAGCGTTGATCAATTCTCGATATGTGCTGACCGCTGGTCATTGCTTGGCCAGCAGCAAATTGGAAAAATCCAGATGGGAGTTGCACAGTGTGCGTCTGGGAGAGTGGGACACAAGCACAGCTCCAGATTGTGTTACCGAGCTGAGCATGAAGCAAACCTGCGCCCCAATGCACATAGATATTGAGGTTGAGAAGCGGATAGTGCATGAATTGTACGTGCCCAACTCCATCGATCAGATGCACGACATTGCGCTGCTCCGGCTCAAGGAGTTGGTCACTTTCACGGAATACGTGAAGCCAATTTGTTTGCCAGTTGGCGACGCCGTTCGCAACAACAATTTTGAAGACTATGCCATGGATGTGGCTGGTTGGGGTGTTACAGAGGATGGTAATCCTAGCAGTAAAAAGCTGAAGATCACTGTGGATGTGTGGAAACTTCAAAAATGCCAGGACAAATATCGCATTTACCAAATGCATCTGAATGGATCGCAATTATGTGCTGGCGGTAAGAACCAGATTGACACTTGCCAAGGTGATTCCGGTGGCCCACTAATGGTTCCCACTAATGTGGGACAGCAGGAAGTCTTCTTTGTGGCCGGTGTCACATCATATGGACCCATACCGTGCGGCTTGCAAGGTTGGCCGGGGGTTTACACGCGGGTTGGAAACTTTGTTGATTGGGTAATTAATAAATTGGAGGCATAATCCCATAAATAATTTGATAAATAAAATTGAGAATTTATTATTCACAAATCTTGTATTCGCTAGTTTAGCAGAAGAAAGGTGAGATTGGAATGAAGGGACTCACAATATGGCTAAGCTTAATCTTGCTAGCGGTAATTAAAAAACAAAATAATTACAATACAAATAAATAGGTAATTGTGGGCAAGAATAAATTTTACAAATCTTTTGATAATCTCCCGCCAATATAAACAATATACATACATAAATTTGGCGTAAAGGTGATTATTTACAGAAACAAATAAATTCTGGCAATCTTATCTAGTATACATATTAAACATTTGAAAGGCAACATCTTTATATACGCATGAACTTAGCTATTAATAATATAAATATAATAAATAAACAGTTGCTACAAAGAATAAGCGAATAATTTAGGAAAATGTTCATCTCATTTTCGATTTTAAGGATGGTTTTGCTGACTGTTTAAGTTAGTTCAGTAGAGACTATTCGAGCTGAGAGTACTTAAATATATATATATGAAATTGGACCTGCTTAAGGCTCCGTTTCGAGTGTAGGCGGCGATAGTCTTGTGTGTTTTATAATAGGCACCACAACGAAGGCAAAGCTAATATTCACAGCAATCATACATCCTCGAGTGCAACACGCGGTGCTGTGGCAACCACAGCAACAGCTGGTTCTATATCCTGCTTCCGATGCAGTGCAGTTAACTCGTTATGCAATGCCTCCAATACACCTTTGACTGCAATGCAGAAACCCCGACTGCAGGGCAGTAGTGGAAATTCTGGCATTTCATAGGGTGTTTTATAATCTGAAGGCATATCTGTAAAAGGCGATAATCAATGTTTAGCAAATATCTCGAGTATATTTATATATACATTACTGACCCTTAATGCAGGTAATCTTTAATCGCTGTGCTTCGGCTGAGTAATCGGACCACGTCTGCATACGTCCATGTAACTCAATTCCAAACTTTTTGTAGTGCTCAATCAACTCATTTCGAAATATGAGTGGCGGCTTTTGCAATTGCTTGACCGTGGAATGTGCAATTTTAATAATAGCCATTTCATTATAAACTCGCGAGTTCTCATTGCCCAGCTGAGTACCTGTGTGTAAGTGCGGATACCATTAAAATAGTCTCAGGTTTTACAATTAACGTTTAAAAACTTACCACGCTGCTTCTCGTAGCCGGCCTCATTATAATAGGGCTCATCGACCAGTATGAGTCCCTGTATAGAGACCAAAACTTGGAGCATTGTGCTTTGAGGCGTCCACACTTCTGTATCGCGTCCTGACCAGGTTCCCAGCAATGAGACACAAACCTTGCCTTCCTCGTACAGATTCGGATTTAGTCGCTCCGTGCAGTAACTAATGTAATGACAGGTGGGCGGACTCTTTGGATAGTCGCTTCCCATTTGAAAGTCGAAGAAAAACAGAGCGTTTTCGTAAGGCGTTCGCTTAGGACCAACCATCATAACAGATATTAGATCCATGCGATCCTCATAGGCACGCACGAAGACACCTGGAGGAAGCGATGCCTGCAGCATAGCATATTCACGATGAACGGCTCGCTGATACTGCGCCTTATTACTGGGATGTACAAGATTTCCTAGGAAGTGATGATTGATTGGCGCATTTGACACCACCTCGAAACAATGATTGCTGGTTGTCGTGATGACCTGCTTTGTTGAGGGAGATGAGCAAGCTGATGGACATTCCAGCGGCGGCAAGGATTCAGAGAGTGCATTTAAATTTAATGGCTGCTCCATAACGTGATCATCTTCGTTTTTATTTGATGGTTGTGAATCATGCTCCAAATCCCCCGAGTCTTCCTCAACTTCATCCACATCGGTGATCTGCTGTTCATCAATGTCCTTGACTTTATTAATACCAAACTTCACCACAATTGCCTCTCGGCACTTGGCCATCTGCTCTTTGATTAGAAAACAGAATACCTCGCAGACGTCGGGATCATGAAGTGCAATCAACTCAATAATAGTGTTAGAAGACGACATTAAGATCTGATTATCATTATCCTCGGCACAGTCCTTGCACTCGGCAGAAGCTATATCGCTTGAGCTGTTCTCGCCTCGAGAATAAACACCAGAGTCGTTCTGTAAGAAAATGCTATTTATTTTAATCTTTTTGTAAGAGATAATTGTGTTTACTCTTACCTTATCGCATTTGCACTTTTCAAAGGCTTTTAAAATGTTGGCGCGGGCCGTTTTGATCATATCCTCATACTCGGCGCGAAACTTGGCTATTACATCGTTGTAACTCAGTTGTGTTTCGCTGTCGGACAAATCGACGTTGCTTAGAAGCACGGCCTGCTCTGTGGTGTCCTCAACATTGATCGTCTCACTGCTACTATTCTTTTTGCACTTAACCTCTTCAATTTGAGTGGAGGACTTACGTTTATTAGGCGTCGACGTTGATGTTGCTTGCCCAGACGATGGCAGTTCCAACTGCACGCTTGGATTAACATTCATGGTGCACTCGTCTACCTGAATGGGCACCGGAACAGTAGTGTGAAGAGCATCAGGTGCAGGCAATGAAACAGAAGTTTCGCACTCAATTTTCTCCTTGTGAACTAGGATTCCGGTAAAGTAATCTTCGTGGAAGAAATCAGTTTTGAGATATCGGTCCAGATAACGGCAGTTCTTGTATACGGCCATTAGATCAACGAATACATCGGCTTTGCGCTTTTCTGGCAACACTTGAAAGATTTTTTCCAGTCGATGAATAGCCTCTTTGGCACGGTCAATTCCCGAAATAATGTGCTCCTCAGCTTTTAGTGATGAGATGCTGTTACTTATATTATTCGATTGACTATTTTCCGATTGTGTCTCCCAGGAATTATCAGAGTCATCGGACTCGTAAGCGTCCTGCGTATCACTTTGATGAATCTCAAAAAGATCCTGTGGATAACACATGGTTATGTGTCCCTTGGCCCACCAAACACGCACACGTCCATCGGGGAAGTTGTCAATTACTTGGCCAGCAGTAGAATTGAGATCATCGCCCGTAAAATTCGACACTCGTATGACCATAGTTCCCGGCCTGTACTGATAGTCCGCATGATCTTTTAAATCGTATACGCTCAGCTCTTCCACCTCCTTACAAGAAGGACTAAAAATAGGGCATAATAAATAATTTAAACGGTTATCAAAAGTAAAAAGATACTTACACGGGATTAGTAAGACTGCCATATATATTAAACCATTTGACTTTGGCAATGCGTTCATCGTGATCCACAGACTGTATGACGCCGTAATCAATTTGCGAGGGGCTGTAATCATTGGCCTTGCTAACGAAGTCGCCCGGAAAGAACTCATGGTTGTCCAGATGGTGTATGGGATAGAGTTCGGTAGACGGAATGCCCGTCTCCACCGTTCCATCCTGCCAGACTACCGTCAACGAGCTATACACAACCAAAGTTTCGACTACAATCTCATCGCCATCTTTGGGATCCGATTCTTTTCTATGCAATGTTATTTTTTTGCTAGGTCGCGATTTCTTTTTGCTAGGTCGGCGCTTAAAATTACGTGTTACTACACGGGCTTGCAAAGCAGTAAGTTCTGTTTCGGAATTAGCATCAGTTGTCACAGTGACATCCAGCGATTCCTGCGGCAGCTCATCATCGGCATCGTCCTCAATAGTTTCCCAAACTTCATCATTGTTAGTCCGTGCCTTTTTGCCAGCTGTGTTCGTTGATGTACCCAGTTTAAGCGAGACATTGCTCATCTCATTTTCGACCAGTGATCGATTAAGTCGCTGACTGCTGGGCTTTACGCTAAGTCGACGTGACTTATTCATGTGAGCTGAGCGAGAACTGGATGCAGCCGATGGAGAGGCCTCATGAGTGCCTCCAGCAGAATCAGGTTTCAATTGATCATTCTGCTCACATTGCCTGTTCTCCTCGGCCTTTTGGCGCTGGTAGATCGATTGGAACAACTTGGCTATGTAATGAGTAAAAAATATATCACATTTATTATTTAAGATCAAAAGGAAAGGTAATCTTAATCTCTTATCGACATATGTTTCGGATCCCTTCGTCGTCATGATCAGGATTATATATTTATTTATGACTCTACCATGTCTGTCTGATGAGTATATTGATTGATTAAGAGCTTTTGGCTTTAAACATACCTTGTTCCTGCTCCCAGAGATTACATTTTACTAGTTTATCACATTGCGAATATTTGAGGTAGAATCGATCGTGAATTTGCAGCAGATAGGATTCGTAGATGTTCAGACGCTTCACTTTTTCCAAGTCAGCACCGAAAATGCAGCTTTTGGGTTGCTTCAATGGATCCAAGTCGGTGCCGTTCTCACATTGCGGTGTAGCCTTGAAGGTCCAGGCCACATTGATAGCTGTAGTCTTTACAGATTCCACAGTGTACTAAGAGAATACAATATATCGATATAGTTCAGCAGTTAAAAGAATTGTTTGACCCTCAGTAATTTGAAACTGATATACTAACCAGAGATCGTCGCTTGTTATTTGTAGGCAATGGTAAATCGGGTGTTAAATTGGTAACGCGATCTAAAGGCGGCAGACGTCCAATAACCACATTATTGGGGTAATACACACTTGGACTGAACACTTCGCGATCACATGACCCAAAAGCATCCTTGAACTTGTGAAAATCGTTCGATGTGATTTCTAAAAGAGCACCATAGCTGGATCTATAATTAGGTAAAGGGGGAACACATGTCAAGTACAAGTCGGGTCATAGTTTTGCGGTTGCTTACTCACCTCAGTACGACAGACTCATCCACGCTGACGGTGTAACCGATCCAATTGCCCAGGCATACGGGTACATCGCGCGACCATTCGGAAATGGGACGCAGACGCTCCGACGGTACATTCCTGATGATGTACTTGGTGCCCAATACCTTGACGTCTGCACGCACATTGACATCACGTACATAGCCCGCCTGGCCGGACATATGTTTCTCTCCGGGCAGACGGCGTCGGACAACGTCACCAGGCATTAGGGTGCGGTCGGCGAGGCCAATCTGAAATGCGGAGTTGGATTTAAGATAAAGACAGAAGCAGAACACAAACAACACGTGTCAGTGCAAGGCAAAGCAAAGCAGCCGAAAAGACAAAACAGTTGTTAAAACAAAAAATAACAGTTTTGTACTGTTATATTTGCATACACGCATATTGACATAATTGCGTACATATGTATACACTTGTATATTCTATATTGTATATTGTATATCTATGTATGTATGAGTGACAATTGCATAACCTCAATCCACTTACCGATTTTTCGGTTCGCACAATCTCCTTGCCTTCGGGATAAAAGGCAACACGCACCTCTCCCTTGCCAAGCACATCATTCACCTCCTCCTCCTCATCATCCGAGGAATATGATTCAGCTGTTCCCGTCACAATGCCAAAACAAACGCGTCCCTTACGATCAATGTGAAACACTTCATCCTCGAAAAAGAACTGAAACTCTCGATTGGCTGAGCTCTTGGAGGTCGTTGTTCCACCAGTTCCGCCTGGTTTACGATTGCTATGTGCACTTGGTCGCAATTCAGTTGATGCTGGCAATGTTGCTGATGATGGCGATGTTGGCGATGTTGCTGCTGCAACGGACTGGGATTCAGTTGCAATTGCTGTTGCTGCTGCTGTCACTGGTGCTGGAGTGGGTGGAGTGGCCGCAGCCTCCAAAGGGGTGCCGCCGTTCTTGGCAGCACCCGCGACTTGACTCAGCATATTACCAATTGTGAACTGCGTGGACGAGAATAACAATTTAAGTATAAGAATTAATTGTTTGCTTGGTGTGCTCTTTTGTGCTGTGCTTAAGCCTAACAGGCTATCCTTGGAATTCTTTTATTTATTCTGCATGTGCCGCTTGTCGGTGACAAATTGATGTGCCTATGTAAATTGTATGCTGCTGTTACTTACTTCAAACAATTAAATATATTTATGACAACTGGTGAGGTTTGCTGGCGCTTAATACATTCAATAATATTACACATTTACTTTATACTGCTCGAAGAATACATTTAATAAGTTATACTGATAACTTGCAATTTATTACAATTTTGCCAACTAATTCTAAAAACTACATAAACAACATCCAAAAAACTAGTTAAGTTGGGTTCACTGTTAATTTATTTACAGAGACATAGATTTAACATTTTGCTGAACTGTTATTAACAGCTTTGGCAACCGCGAATTTAAAATTTAAATTTTAGTAAATGAAAATCGAAACGCAATGAATTTGCAATTAAATTATTAATTTGATGATAATGAAAGGTGTTAATTTTATTGAAGGTTTTAAGTCCGTCACCCCTCTATAGAAAAAAGAATACGATAAAATTCTAGCAAAAAATGAGCAAAAATTAAAAAAAAAATTCAACTTCTTAATAAGAAAATATTTAGAATATTAAAATTATTTATTTATATTAACTGTGTTAGCCGTACATATTAAATATTAATAAATATATTAAATATTCTTTTGACAAAGAAAAATTACAAAGTCTGATGGTTTAAATAAAAAAATTTATCCCATTATTACTGTAATAAAATACGAAATATAGAAAAAATCTAAACGTGGCATTTTTTTATTCAAAGCTTAATGGTTTCGTATTTTCTTTGACAAAACAAATACTTAAATTGCCATTATTAAAAACAAATACGCACAAATTTTCTGCAATCTGGTAGGACGCTGGACGTTATCAATATGATTATCTATTTCTCTGCCCGGGACTCCAGTATTATGAAAACTAGAAACACTACGCTAATCAACATCATGAACAATATGCCTACTGACACGATTCTGCAGCAGCTCATACTGATCCAAAAGGCTTAAATAGTATGTACTTTAATGGTTTTGAACTGTAAAGTGAACAATTTATATATGAACTGCCGATGACAATGTACTTACTCTTTTTGTTTTAAACACGTGCACTTGTGCAAATAATGTTAATATATTCAATGAGACTTTTCTAAAATTTCGCTTTATTTTGTTGCATTCACAAAAATTTTTCACACAGTGTCTACTTTGTAAAATAAAATTATAATGAATAATTTATTGATGGCAAATGAACTATTGCTCAAGGCATGCTTAAGCTAAAATAAATTGTTAAATCTAAATGCCCGTTTATCAAAGATGCCTATCTTATAGATTCTCATAAATCTATTGATCAATAATATTGTCAATGCAAGGATTAAAGCCTTTATCGAAACCGAAACCGTTAACCTGTGTTAAATTGAAATTAGTAGCCATATCTAAAACCCATTCCGAAACAACATTTGTTTATTATACAGAAACTGAAAAGCCGATATTATTTAAATTGGAAAAAATTGATGAGTAACGGCTGCATGTATTGTTTAATTTCGGTTTAAATGGCATAAAATTCAATCACGTTGTTAAAGTTGAATAATTGTTTTTAAAAAATTATTAACTAAATAATTAAAAAAACCAATAAATTTTTTTTTTTACATTTTTGCACCTCAATTGATGATACAAATCAAAATCATTTTTAAATCCAATTCTCTAATTAGTAAAAAAAATAAGAAAATCGATTTTTTTTTCAATATATTTGAACCGTTGCTCGAACCAAAACCTCGAGTATGTTACTCTTGAAAACGTACTACAATCCAGAGCATTAAAATAATTTTCAACGTCTGCAGACATAATTTTAATTCTACGAGTAATCATTAGATTTAGGTCGAGTCTATTGTAACAATTATGGAATTTATCTACTACATAAAAAGAAAAGTCAAGAATACGGTTGAACATTTACTGACAAAATATGGATATTGATTTTAACTACAAAATAATTTTCTAATATTGCAAATCACATATTATCACATTTCACAATCATGGGCGGGGCAAAAGGCGAATGACGTACTCCAAACGAATAGGCATTTCCAGTCTTTCCAGGACGATAATACATTAAATCGTAGTAATTTGGGCCGGGACCTAAGGTGTCCCTACGCACTTTACAGATAGGCCTCATCGTGTACTCAGGTGCACGAACCAATTTGATATTTAAATCGCCCACCCCATAAGCAGCCGGTCCAGGTGAATCCTGCTTTCTGCTCGTTTTGGTTTGAATACCCCTAATATACAAAATTATAATTTTTTTCAATTTAATTAATAACCAAATTGTGAAAAGTACTCACATGCTATAGGCTGGAGCGGCGGGTCTTATGGGATTGACATCAAATTTATAAGCACTCGGGCCGGGTCCATAATTCTTAAAACTAAAATCATTCCGAGCAGCCATTGAGTAGGCTGGTGCATTAACTCCTTTAAAGAATGGCTTCTCATGCACATCGTGAGCGCCAGGTCCGGGACCAACTGTTTTATCTGCAAAGAACTGTATTAAGGATCTGCTCCGTTACTTAAACTTTCTCTTTTCAAAATCCTTACCCGCTATTTTAGTCAAGGGGGCAATTGTGTACTCTAAACCGCCACTCTTTCCATAGCGAGTCAGTCGGTCCACCATATAGGCACCTGGTCCCGGTCCAGAGTCGGAGTCATGCGTGTTTGTTCGGGCCCCAAAGGAATATTGAGGCATACGCTGCTTACGGGCATCGTGTTTCTCATAGCCAACAGTTGGCGGTAACGCGTATGCGCCGGGACCAGGGCCTGTCGACAAATATAAAATTAGCCAGAGTCCTGGAAAGACCAATTTACCGCTCACCTAAAGGTGTCCGCACCATGTTTTTTTTATTTTACTGCAATATTAGAAAAGTATTACAAATTTTAAAACTCTTTCGAGTTGTGTTCCGAATGATTTTGTAATGTAAAATGAAGCATAGAGCCCCCTCCCATGTTCATATAAGGCCCCATGACATTTGAGTCATGGCACAGTAAATTCGAATACAAAAAAAAGAAATAGTTATTCTCTAAATTAATTGGAGTGGATTTGGGGGTTTCTTAACTTTTGTTTTTCAAACGGTCTCAAGTGGACTTCATACAGAATAAAAGGACCCGTCCCAGAAAAGAAAAACCATTATTTCAAATTACAAACCAGAACAATTTAATAAACAGGTCGCATAAGATACATTGATAAAACTTTGTCTTCCACCGACAACGGGATTGTCAGGACATCTTTTTTCAATAATTTGAGTATTCAAAAACATCCATATATTTAAAATGAAAAATTTATTTACATAGTATATCTTTCTAATATTGCATGACTACATATTATCACACCTAACAATCATGGGAGGGGCATAAGGAGAATGACGAACACCGAACGAATAAGCACGTCCAGATCTACCAGGACGGTAGTACGTCAAATCGTAATAGTTGGGACCTGGACCCACGTTTTCTCGTCTCATATTACAAATCGGCCTCATCGAGTATTGAGGCGCACGGTTTAACTTGATATTTATATCGCCCGCACCATAAGCAGCAGGTCCAGGTGAATCAGCTTTCTTCAGCATCTTGCCTTGAATACCCCTGAAAGTGGAAATAATAATCAGACTATAGTCGTATGCAATCAACAGTTTATACTCACATGCTATAAGCTGGTGCAGCTGGTTTTATAGGACTTATCTCAAACTTGTAAGCACTTGGGCCGGGTCCATACTTCTTAAAACTATAGTCATTCCGCGGGGCCATGGAGTACTCTGGTGCATTTACTCCCTTAAAAAACGGTTTTATGTGAACATCGTGAGCACCAGGTCCGGGACCAACTCTTTTGTCTACAATTTAGTTTAATTATAATACGCTGCTCAATTGATTGCATTCTCAATTCTTACCAATAATTTTTGTCATTGGGGCTATTGAATATTGAGCGGCGCCATTTGTTCCATTACGGGTTAGCTTGTCTACCTGATAGGCGCCTGGTCCTGGTCCAGGATCTGGACCGAACATGGCGGTTCGGGCCCCAAAGGAGTATTGGGGCATCCGTTGTTTACGGTTATCGTGACGCTCATAGCCGACAGTTGGCGGCAACGCATAAGCGCCGGGACCAGGGCCTGTCAATAGAGAAATCCTTAGTATCTGTAGCCACAGGGCTAATTCAATGATTCACTTACCTAAAGGCATTCGCGCCATGTTTGTTTTTGGTCTATTGCAATATTAGAAAAATATGAAAAATTTGGAAACTCATTCGAGTTGTGGTCCGAAAGGGTTTTAAAATCAGAATGAATTGGAATATTTTCTACGTTCCCACATAAGTGTAGGAATCGGATGAGACTTAAGTCATGGCCAAGTAATAGTGAAATCATAAATTAAAGAGAACTATAGGTTTGATGTTTGGTGCTGTTTTTACATGGTGATTGACTACTATAAGAACAATATTGCTTAAGATTATATTCAGAGTTGTGATTATTCAAGATCCATGGAGTTATAGAGCTGCTTGTACCGAGACCCACGTCCACTTGTCTGCATCAGTAAATCATTTTGATGTTCTCTCAGTGTCTGTGCGAAAATAAATAACATAGTTAATATTATTACTTATTCAAAGAGTGCTAATTGTAGTACCTTGGGATCGTATTTCTGATACAAGTATACCAATATGGGGCCGTAGATGATGTTGAACACGCCCACAATGCGCATAAGCCAGGCGAACCCAAATGATTGTGCCAATTCTCCGCCAATTAAAGGAGCTGTCGAGAATAAATATCACCTCCTAGAAACTTAGATATATCTAGTATGGGGGCCATTTAGATCTTACCCAGGCAATAGGCCAAACTAACTGACGTTTGTTGTATGGCATAGACCGTACCGTAACTGGACATGGAATTGTTGGTTTCTCCTCCTTCCTCCTGGGCCAAAGTGGCATCCACAAAGGTGGCAAGCAGGGGAACCAATGCAGCATCGATCACTCCAATGCCAAGACCCAGGGCAAAGTGTGGTAATAGTAGTTGGGCAACGGTTGTGGCATTGGGAATCTGAAAAGGAATTCTTAATATAACAAGAAAGAAAAGGGTTCTTTCGCAAGCTGAAGATTTAATAACCGTGCCCTTGATTATGTTAGTTTTATTTGATTTAGCTAATATATCTTGTAGCAAAAAAGCTATACTCCGTCGTTTGTACCCATAACAGGTATTTGTTATTTGAAATATTTAAGAAATACAAAATATTAATACTAATCACTAGTTTAAAACCCTTCATTCCTAAGACAGCTGATTAAGTTAGTTTATTTCGCAACATTATTTATTTAAAATTAATTGCAGATTAGTTGAGATATCTCAAGAAATAACATCCGGTCGTTATTATGGCAGCTAAATGATATAGGAATTCAAATGGATATATGTATTGCCTGCATAAAAATAGACTAGTCTGGACAAAATATAGAAAAGGCTTTGATCCTTCAAAGTCCAGTTCAATTTGAGCCAAGATGTATTTATAAATTTATCATTAATTCCTAGCATTATGCATTAAAATATATTATTAAAATAATCTTATTTTTTAAGTTATCAAATCTTTAAACTCGATATAATTATAGAAAATATGAGACTTATTGAGAAGCTTAATGTTGACTTACCACAAGCGAGGCAACTCCCACAAGCAGCAGACTGATGCAGGAGATCTTCACCTGGCCATACCGATAGGCGATGCTGCCAAAGAAGTTGGTGCCCACAAAGTAGCCAACGGAGTCCGGGATAAAGACTGTACCCAATTGCCACTTATTTGGCTTTAGATATTGAATCAACCAGATTGGCAAACACGGCTCTAATATGGCCATTGTGGAAGTGGACAGCCAAATGGCAATGACAATGGCCAATATCATTTTGCACTCCAGCAGCGGTCGCCATTTTGTCTCATGCTTGACAACCATAATCTCTGGCTGCACGGACAAATCCATGGTAAGCAGTTGCAGGCCGAGGTTCAGAAAGATGACCGTCGAGAGAATGATGAAGGGTGCCGATTTACCGGCCAAGTCATAGAGGATGCCACCAAACGGATATCCAATCAGAACACCAAGTGCAATGCTGCCGAGTATTATGCCCATGACCTTGGAGCGTCGTGCCTCCTCCGGATAATGCTGTGCCACCAAACTCATGCCACACACGCCAATGCAGGCGGATCCGACGCCCTGAATAGCACGAGCCAGCAACAAGGTCCAATAGGATTCGCCTACGGCAAACACTGAGAGCATGCAGGGAATATGGTAATCATTAAAAGGTTGTGCTAAATATAGCAGTGAGTAAGCCCAAGTCGAAAGTGCCCGACAACGAGATACCCTGTGCCCTTTAAAAATATATGTATTTTAACACTCATTTACTTTAACACTGCCTCATAAATTTTTGGGAGATTTTCGGTTGGTTTCGTTTTCTGTGGCATCCCTGTATATAAACCAAAGGTGTAAATCCACAAAAATATGGAGAAGGTTCGATTAAATTATTTTTAAAAAATCGATCATTAAGATCTAAAAAAAGGGTATAAGACATACCACTCAATTAGAAAACACATGAACATTCCTTACATTTGTTTACATTTTTTTTTGGAACTGAAGTAGCTTATTAAAAATTTAAAAGTAATTAAAAGAAAATCTTTGAATAAAGCTATCAGGTAGAAATGGTATAGTATTCACAGTGATTTTGTTTTGAGCGGATTTTAGAAAAGTCGTGGCCAAATTCAAATCTATCAGGTGTGTTCCAGAAATCTCTAGAGGTTTTCTTGAGAAATGTTTTTACAAACAACAAATGTTTAACAATTTTGATAAAGTTAAATATTTATTAAATTAAATTAAGATGTCTTTAAATTGAATAAAAACTTTTAAAAACTATGATAGAAAATATAAAATATCTAACATTTCAGAAGCACCAACATTTCAAACGATTGTTTTCAAAAACATTTCACTTCAAAATCTCTAGAGATTTCTGGAACACAACACCTGTATAAGATTTGTTCGCTGTACAGACGAACAAGTCTATGGACTTGGCTGATCAAGAATATAATTATAAATGGGATCTTCTTTTGCCTGTTGCATTAACCTATTTAAATCTTCGGCACAGGGTATAAAAATGGGATTTGCTAAATTTAGCTTTGAGTGTAAAATTTACCAAGCGACGAAAGCAACAGGAAACAGGTGCCCACCACGATAGGGAGTCGGTAACCACACTTGCTTGACATATTGCCAACAATGGGATTGAAAATCAATTGAACCAACGCTTTCATGGCCAACAACAGACCAATGGAGCCATTTTCACTTGCCAAGCTGCCGATGCTGTTATTGTGGCCATTAAAATTGCTGTTGATGTTGCTTGCAGTTGTTGCTGTGGTTGTGGTTGTGTTTTTGACTATGGTCACATTATTGCCAACTGAGTGACTGGACATCGTTGTGGTTGCTAGTTGCAACAGTGTAAAATTCACCATCGATTTGCCGGGTATTGGATGCTTGGTCATGTAGAATTGCGTCGGCTCGTCATTGCGATACGTCATCTGATGTATTATCGGTGAGGATGGAGATGTTCCGTCCTCTGGGCGATATGTTTCCTCTGCAAACTTATCCAGGCTGGCCAGATAGTCTGGTAATATGGGCACTACAACAACAGCAGCAACAGTTACTCTGTTATCAGTTATGTAGAACGTATCATATTAATTAGCATTACCTATCACGGTCAACAGCACATTGTCTAGCAATAGAGCTATATACACAATCAACGCAATGAGGCAACGATTCTCAATGCCATTGGACGGGGGACTTGAGCTGCGTCTGCCGGAGACATTTAGCTGGGCTCCAGCCTGACCACTTGTTGCTTTCTCCAACATGGCGTCCAGACGAATGAACTAATTAAAAGTGCAGCACTAACACTTTTACACTGACTCGAACACACAAGTATACACACGCTCACGCACACGCACACGCACCGAATTCTACTTTGCCATATGGACGTAAAGAGGCGCGCCACAAAATATGCTACACACACTCAAACACAGACTATCGAAACAAGATTCGTATTGGGCAGAGTACTTTTGCTGCCGACCAACAGGTGGTGTTGCTGCTCCGTCAACGTTCTTGTGGCTATTGAAAGGCTGCGGCAATGCTGGCGCTTCATTTTACTGACAGCGTGAGAACCGAACGAATCCGAATCCGTCTCGGAAACGAAGTCGAAGTCGAAGTCGAAATCGGAGGCCGAGGCCAGTTTGACTCAACATGTGGCAGTTGTAAAGAGTATATGGGCATATCGATAAAATGTTCACTTTGACCAACAAATTTAAATTTATTGTAATCATATTATTTAATTATATTATCTAATTGCTCTAACTCACACATAGAAAGTAGTTCTCTATTATTAAGAAAAAACGTTTGCAGGAATAGATTTTGATAATATATAAATGTTTTTTTTTTTCCATATTTAATTACAATTATTTTATTTTATTTATGACTTATTCAATAAGGTGTAACATTTAGTCGTGCATACACAGTTTGTTTATATTGTTGTTGATTGTCATGCTGCTACTTACCAGACTATTGTTACGCCTCTTTATTGTCTTCTTTCTTCTCCACCTCCCCCACACACACACACACACACACACACACACATATTGTGAGTGCTTAAAGTTCACATGAGTCGAAGGCCTGCGTCCATGTTTGTTCCCTGATAAGCATGCTATAGATTTTTCAGACTTTCGAATCATTTTCCAATTCATTGGACTTTTCACCGTTTAAATTTAGTCTCGAGAAAGCCGCCGCCCAACATAAATTTTGTGATAGATTGCATCAAGTGTTGTGCCGCATTTTAAAGGTTTAAGAAGTTGGGTGAGGGGCGTATGACTGACACCTGATCCAGTTTTATGCATTTCACGCCCCACTTTTATATTTGGTATTCAAAATATATTCAGTTAATTCATAATTCGATAATCTCTTGTTGCTGAAGCTAATTTTAATCTAAACTAATCGAATTCTTCGCATGTTGTTGGATTAGTAATGGTTGTTTAGATAATATGGAGGGGTTAGATAAGATAGGTAATACGAAAAATAATCATTAGTATTTAATCAAAAAAAAAAAAAAAATAAATCAGCAAGCCCAATTGTTTATTTTCGTCATCAAAGGAAAGGGCTATTAAATAAATTAATCGATAATCAATAAGGGAAACTTGTTAGAGATTTATGTTTAAGTGATTTTTAATTAAAGAATATATCAAATTAGTTTTCACAGTTTATATAGCACTCGGATTATAAACGCACAGCTGGATTTTATATAAATAGTCCGTAATCTATTAACCACTTAATTGTGGGTTCCCAATTCCCAATCAATTCAGCAGCGTTAACTGTTGAGATTAAGTATGAAAAACAATTTTGTAGTTTTAATAACTTTAGTATTTGATCGGCTTTCTAGGGGTTAGGTCTTACCATGTTCAGGTGCAGAAGTTTATTGCTGCTCGGATCGCTCCTGATAGCCATAATCGGTAAGTTTCTGCCAATTGAAGCGATCACAAAGAACACCTGTTGAATGAAGTACTTAACCAGGTGGCCATTCGGAAAGTTTTCCTTGTATGTTGAGGGATGCACAGTATGGCAAGGTTTGCGTTTGCACGGCGGATTACTGTGATTATCTGGAGAATCCCACGCTGAAAGAGGATCAAGAATTTGCTTTAATATCCAGTACAAAGCAGGGTTTGCGCTTCGAACTGAGCAATGGCTTCTTCGGTGCTAAGGACAAGTACACTATAAAAGACTATGAAGAGCCTAATACTAAAAGCTCAAAGGAAGTCAACAATGCTACGATCATCTCCCGGTTGATTGATGAGGCTTTTGCTGCAATTTTACCGCAGTCAACAAGCACTTCTCGATCAGTGAGCATTAAATTGGATCGTAGCAAGACATTTCAGAGAATGGAGGGCTTTGGTGGCAGCTTTACCGGAGCTGTGTCATATTTGGTGGAGAACTATAAAGAGCAGAAAATTCAGGATCATCTTTACAAGTCATTTTATGCTGTCGACGGCTTGGGATTCAATTTGTTGCGAGTCGCCATGGGAGGCTGTGACTTTGATTTGCAAGCCTGGGCCTACAATGAGAAACCCGAGAATGACACCAAACTGACCAACATGGATAAACTGGACGATCGTGATGTCATTCGGGTGAAACAGATTAAACGTATGAGAGATATATCTGGTGTGCAAAAACTCCGAATTAAAGGTGCTGCCTGGAGTGCACCACCATGGATGAAGACTAATAATAGATGGACGGGATTTGGGCTTCTAAAGCGTGAATACTATCAAACTTGGGCCGATTATCATCTGAAATGGGTGGATTTGATGGAGAGCAATGGTCTACCTATCTGGGCCATTTCCACCGGAAATGAGCCAACGAATGGAGTATTTTTCATGTTCTTTGTCAAGTTCATGAGCATGGGCTGGACACCGCAATCGCAGGCCATCTGGCTGAACGATCATCTTGGACCCACCTTGCGTAATTCCAAGTATAAGGATATCGTTTTATTCGGTAACGATGATCAGCGGTACACGAGTCCATATTGGTTCCAAATGGTAAGAAGGCAGCTTGGACCTCAGATGTATCTTTAATCCAATTCAATTTTCAGATGAATCGTACTCGACCAAATTCAATTAATTATCTTGATGGCGTAGCGCTTCATTGGTATTGGGATGAGATATTTGGCAGTAGTTTCGTTGAAAAGACTAACGATTATATGGCCGATAAGATACACATCATCTCTGAGGCATGTATCGGCGATAAGCCGTGGCAACAAGCGAAACCCCTCATTGGTAGCTGGGATCGTGCCGAGAAATATGCCCGCTCATGGTTGTCCCATTTAAAGGATAACTTCCATGCCATGATCGACTGGAATATCATTTTAGATGAGGAAGGTGGTCCCAATTATGTCAGCAATACAGTTGATGCTCCTGTTGTTGCCAACACAACAAGTAAGTGGAGTAATACTTTTTAATTCATTTCAATCAATTTATTTTCTCACCCTTTTTTAGCCTACACTGAGTTCTACAAACAGCCCATATTCTATATCCTCGGTCACTTCTCCAAGCTTGTGCCCGAAGGCTCTGTCCGTATCGAGGCGATTCCCAGCAATGTTAACCTCGATGCCGTTGCCTTTTTGCGACCCGACAACAAAATTGCCACTGTACTCTTTAATAGTGGTCGAGCTGATCTTGATATTATTATTGTGGATAGTGTCCGTGGAAGTGTAACGCTTAATATTCCAGCAAAGTCCATACACACTTTACTTTACAATTGATACTGAGCAACTACAGTAAAACATAAATTTTTAACAATGTGTCTTTTAAACTTAAAAAAATGCGTGGAATAAAACGACAATTTTAATTTATTTGCATTTTTTATATTATAAATATTTGATTTTCGCCCGATCAGTCCTATGACAGCTATATGATATAGTAGTCCGATTTCAGCCACTTTGGGTCAGGATCTATAAGTTTAACTTAAATGTATATTCTATTAGTTTGGTTACGATATCTCATAAAACAGAAAGGTTTTTCATACTAAGACTTAATATTGGACCGACCGGTCCTATGGTAGCTATATGATGTGGTGGTCCAATTAGCACCAACTTCGGTCAGTTTAATTGCATTTACTAAACTACTTTTCCTGAAACACACAAGTCTACATTTTTCATGCATAGGACTTTTATAAGCTTAGATTATTTTTAAGTTAACTTCCTTACTAAAATCAAGATAAATTATATACAATAACATTATTTTTTTGGCATAAAATTGAACCAAGGTTCGAACCAAGACCTTCGGCTAGGGAGTTCGATATTATATATTGTATATTAATAATGCAGACTCTACGACTGTGGGAATCAAAGCTTGATTCATTCAACATCAACTTTAAGAAATTCGCTTTAAGTTTAAGAGTTTCGATTGCTGTCGTTGCTTGTTATAATAGAGAAACATAAAGAGAATGAAAGTGTAATTTAGAGAGTGTGCTAAATTATGCAGCTCTCTCCCATATTGAACATGTACTAACAAGTTGATTTAGGATGTGCTCTTTTTGAAAGCTGCTGACTCTGGCGTTTGCATAATGTGTTTACCGTCGATTGCCAAATGCGTGAGCGGTTTTTTAAGTGCGCAGTTGGCGCCGCGACCGTCTCAGATCGCTGTCGATTGTTGCCGGTCGCTGCTTTATCAAATCAACAGCTGGTGCAGGTCAAGTGGCAAATACAACATAAACAACGACTTGAGCGAAATTCGTTTACGCTTCATTAGAGCAGCGTTTTCAATTGTTTCGCTCTCTGCTCTCCACTCAACTGCTCTCCGCTCAACTGCTCAACTGCTCAGTTGTCAGCTCTCAGCTCTCTTCTCAGTTGTCCGGTCGCATTCGAGGTGCGCGTTTCGTTGCAGTTTTTATTTTGATATTGAGAAAGGAGAGAAATGAAAGTGATTTGGCTTTGCTTCTTCTTTGCAGTGGCGAGTCGTGACGGTAAGTGGATAATGCTTATCAGATTTAGTTGGTTATCTCCTTTTTCTATACCTGTTGCAGCTATAATTGCCTTATCGACGGATTGTCAGCTGCGGGAAACAAAACACGGCAGCGTTTGTGTTTGCAACAGCAGCCATTGTGATTACTTGGAGCAGCCTTTATTGAAAGATAATTCTCAGATTGTGGTGATTACCTCTAGCAAGGTGAGTGGAAAGCTCTAGAAAGCGTTTCCTTGCAGAAGGTGGGGTGACATTGACCCCTAAACAACCTATATTGTATACCTTAAATTACCCAATTGGTCACTAATAAAAAGAGACTTGCCTAAATTAAGAATATTCATCTTATATAGTTATTTTAAGAAAAAGACGAGAGAAAATTTAAAATACGTTTTCTTCAAATTAAAATGTTCTTATCTAACTATATAAATTTTTGATCAGGGACCGTAAATAATGATTATATTTTTTTAAATACAAAAATCACTTACTTCTAATGGACGAAGAAAAAAACTCTCTACACGAAAATCTTTAGTTTTGTGAAATCTCTGCATTTCTACCATGACAGTAAAAATTCTGATTTTAACGATTTTCTTCTTTTTTTGATCAAAGAAATAAAACTCAAAATAATCATTACTTTTGATTACATATTCTTGATCTATTAGTTAATAATTTTCACATGATACATCACATGTCCTCAAAAAACGAATATTAAGGATCCTATTCATTTATTATCATTTATGATCATCATTTATGGTCATAATTTTTGAGTTTTATTTTTCTTATCAAAAGTAATCATTATTTTTGAGTATAATTTTTTTGAGAATAAATAATGATTATCGGTGAAGAAAATCGTGAAAATTACTATATAATCATTAAAAACTGATTTTTAAATTAGAACTTAAAATGATTACGTTCCCTGTTTTTGATGAGGTAAATATTGCATTATGCTGTACCCCGTTAGGGTTGTTAAAAGTCACATAATAATAGAATAATTTTCTTCTTAAAAATATGTAGAGAATAAAATTCTTGTTTATCATAGAACGGATTGCGATTCAAGAGAACCGATGGCAGTTTTCTGGAGAAAAGCATGTTGGAAGTGCAGGATCGTCAGTCGATTGATGAAAACTTCGTAGCTGATTCCATTGTAGTCGAACAGAACCGAGCCTGGCTGCAGTTTGCAAATATTCCACAAAAGTTCGGTAATTAAGCATTACTAATAGTCTATTTACTCTCACCTCTTTCAATATCTGATTTTCACAGTTTTGAATGCCAACATAAAGACCGTACAGCTAACAGTAAATCGTGATAAGCGTTATCAGGATATAACAAATTTTGGAGGTGCACTTACGGGCAGCGTTTCACACATTCTGCAACAATTACCAGCTGAATTACAAGACCATATCTATAAGTAAGATTATTCTATGAAACCATTGACTTAGCCGCTCATCAACTTAATTTGTTAAGTATATTAACCGTCCAAATATTTATAGATCCTATTTTCACTCTGATGGCATTGCCTACAACTCGATACGCATGTCGATTGGCGGCTCTGACTTTGACCTCCAACCTTGGGCCTACAATGAGGAGCCGCGCAATGATCCGTTATTGAGCAACTTTACAACACTGGATGCACGGGATCTACAGAAAATTGAGCAATTGAAACGGTTAAAGAGCGTGTGCCAATTGAATGAATTGAAAATCATGGCCGCTGCTTGGAGTGCTCCCACTTGGATGAAGAGCAACGAACGCTGGACGGGATTTGGCCAACTAAAGCCTCAATACTACCAAGCCTGGGCAGAATATCACTTGAGGTGGGTGCAAACATGGCAATACATTCAAAACATATATATATACTCGTGATCAGGAGGAGAGAGAGACCACAAGAGTTGAATTAGCCACGTCCTTTTGTTTCTATGTTATCTAGTTAGGTCTTTTTGCTTCAGGCAGATCACATGACGGAAACAGTTAGATCGGTTTTGGGTTCAGTATGAAAAACGTAACCACCAGATCTTGTTTCAATTAGGTAAAAATCAGACTATGACTTGTGTCAGAACAGCTCTGTTAGAAAAGAACAATCGAAAGCTATTATAAACTTTAAGGTAAAAATATTCATAAATTGTCAATTTTGTATTCATCTAGCTTAAATTAACTTTGAAGTATATTTCTTATTTTAATTTAATAATTGCAATAAATTTTTAATTTACGGAATAACACTTATTATTTCAGCCGTAAAAAAACGTAAATATAAGTTTTATTTGCATTTATTTAGACATTTATGTAGTAAGCAAGTACTTTAGCATAATTCGTTTTCTTTGACTATTTAATTTATTTTTGTTATTTTCGGACTTTTTGAAAATATTTAACGATATACAGAATATTTTTATCGTAGTTAAATTAAAGCAATTTTAGGGGAAGAAGTTACTAACGGGTCTTCATAAAAATGTTTTTGCTACAAATTTGCAATGGTCTGCAGGAATAACTCTATTCAGCATGTCATTTATTTTTATTTTTTTAATTTATTTTCATAGATACATAAGTCTTCTATATTTTTTTTGATCTAAATTAACGCTCACAATTTGCTTTGCAGATTCCTCGAGCTAATGCAGTCTATAAATATGCCCGTCTGGGCCATATCCACTGGCAATGAGCCGTTAAACGGCGTCATCGGTTTCTTTTTCGTGCACTTTATGAGCATGGGCTGGACGCCCTGGCAGCAGGTAGGCAACCATTAGATAACCATTTATATAATTTGAATATTAAATATAATTTTATTTTTGGAAGGCTATTTGGCTGAACGATTATCTTGGGCCAACTATCAGGAATTCGACACAAAGTCAAGTGCTCATCTTTGGCAATGATGATCAGAGATATACGTATCCTTCCTGGTTTCGTAAGGTGAGTCCACAAGCTGTGCATTTCTTTTAATACAAACAAAATTCTCTATCAGGGATGCCTTAGAAATCAAGACCAACCGAAAATCTCTAGCTAAAATAAATTTCATTTTAAAAAATTACATTGAATAAAATAAGTTAAAATTCGGAAGGCAAAGTATTTGTGCGTTTTTTCTTAATACTGTTTCATCTTTTTGCTATGTTTCATATATAATCACAATGAAATTTAAAATATATTTGAAGGGAAATTTAACCGAAGTCTGAAAAATTAAAGGTTCTTATTCCTAATACGAATGAACTAAAGGTATCTAATTTTTTTACTCTCAATGTTATTCAGTTTCAATTTCCTAGTTTTTTGAATATTTTTTTTACTGTTACTTGCGTTTTATTCAATTCATAGAGTTATTTTTTCTTTCTTGTAATTCTAACAAAAATATTAACAATTTCCATGAAATTTACACAGTTTTATAATAACTATATATAGAAAATGCAATCGAGGTTGGAAGATCAAAGATACTTTTTTTTTAAAATATTAATGAACTAGCCTTACTTTAAATATTGCATTCTTTATATTTTTATTATTTTACTTTCTTTCTTTTTGCCTACCTTTTTCCTCCACTTTTGTTTGGAATTTGCATGAGATACTTATAAATATGTAATCGCTCCTTTACAGATGCGATCGTCTCGTCCCAATGCTTTGAATTATCTCGATGGCCTGGCTGTCCATTGGTATTGGGATGAAATCTTTGGGCCGCATCTCATAGATGAGGCCCATGCGGAAATGCCAAATAAACTGATTTTAAACACAGAGTCTTGCATCGGTGATAAACCATGGCAGACTCATGGCCCAGAGCTGGGCAGTTGGGGACGTGGCGAGAGTTATATGCGTGCCTATATGCAGGATCTACAGCATAATGTCAATGGCTGGCTGGACTGGAATCTGGTGCTCGACGAGCAGGGTGGACCCAACTATGTGCACAATTACGTGGATTCACCGGTGATTGTGAACACGACAAGTCGGACAGAGTTCTACAAACAACCCATCTATTATGCCATCGGGCATTTCAGCAAGTTTTTGCCGGAGAAATCAGTGCGCATTGAAACAAGGACCAATGAAACAGATTCATTGGCACAGCTAAGTGTTGTGGGATTTCAGAGACCAGATGACAGTGTGGCATTAATCCTGTACAATGGGTAAGTGGCACGCGTGTTGCACTCAACTCAAGTGGTTGCAGCTGACATTCGAGGTGCAATATCCGAACTCAAGTGGATGACTCTCTTACATTAATGTTTTGCACTTTTGCAGCGAGAACATGCCTTTAGATTTGGCTCTAAGTGACAGTCAACGTGGGGAATTCAAACTCCAATTGCCCGCTCGATCCTGGCACACTGTTATCTACAAATAAACAGGATAAGATGGCGGCTTAAACTTAGTTTAGAGCTATATTATCTTAAAATAAGCCAGAGTCCAGCTGCTGCCCTAAGGACTAATAAGGATAGAAAGAAAATGTTTGCCACTTTGCCACAGATAAATAAAACGAAAGCCAATTTAATGGTCCCCCATCCCCGTACAGGATGCGGATACTACATAAAATAGTCCGGACTCTGGAGATTTGATCATGCGCAACGACTAGGAGACAACGGAAATTTGTTTTAGCTGCTCAATTTGCCGTAACACGTCTGTTTACAATGAAATTTCATTTGGCGTTTAGTGTCTACGCCGACTCTCCATCTACAGACATCTTTGGGAAAGGGAATGGGAATGGGAAGGGGAAGGGAATTGGTATAGTGGTGGGCACGGCAAGTATAAACGGAATTTTGGATCAAGTTGAGTGACAACTGGCAGTCAAGCGGTGACAACGACCAAACCGAAAACATCTTTCGTTCAAATAATATAGTTCATAGTTTTTCTCAATTTTTCGTCATTTAATACCCGTACCCGTAGAGTACAAGTGTATATTGCATTCGTTGCATTGTATGTTACAGGAAGAAGAAAATGAAACAGACTAATAAAATGTATATATTCTTGATCAGCAAGAATAGCTTAGGTAAACTACTTATGTCCGGCGGTTCATCTGGTTCTCAAAAGCTGATAACCACAAGTTTCTATAAGAAAATTGTACCGATAAAATCCGAAAATAACTTTAAATTTTAGGAGTTTTTATTTGAAATAACAGTCAAACAGCCCCACAACAATATGTTTAGGCAATAATTGAACTAAATAAGACTTAATTATTAGAATAATTTTTTTTTCAGGAGTTAAAATTATTGTTTTATCATTATCAATCAACTCATCACAAAAAATAACGATAAATATGGCTATTTTTAGCTTTTTTTTATTAAAAAAAGATCTATTCAATGAGAAAAATATTTTAATTATGTATATATTAGAAATAATTATAAAAATCAAAACGTTTGATTACAATTTTCGATTTGGTTTAAACTCGGAAATATGGAAATATAATTTTTAATTGTGTACCAGGTATCTCATAGTCGGGCACGCGTCTATAACGTTCTAACGTATTTTTAATGCATGTGCTCTATAAATATGATTGTCAATTGAGCGCAGAGAGAAAATCATTTGCTGTAAATGCAACTGCAACTGCAACTGCCTCAGAATTTGCCTCTCGAGTGGTGCACACGATTAGGCGTTTTATGTAAAACTATAAATTAAAGATGAAACGGTTTAATTTGAATATATATATTATTTGGCAATAGTATTAAACAATAAAATATCTTAATATTCGATAGGAATTGATGGAAATGTAGCAAGCAGTAAAATATAAAGTCTGGGTGGCATATGCCACAAGAACATGCATTATGGGAATGCATTTCTGTATAGAATATGTTGCAGTGGCAAGTGGCAAGTGGCAACAACTGTTGGGCATCGCTCTCAAGTGCTTACAACAAAATACACTTATCAGACATGAGTGTGTCAATTACATGCTGCACCCACACCCACACCCACGCCCACGACCCCCTCTCTTCCTGCAGTCCCTCTTTTTTATTAAACATGCAACCAAAATGCTGCGGGAAAGTGTTGAGTGTTTCTTGAAGTTGTTGTAGTTGGATTGTTTTGTAGTGCATAAAGTTAATGAGGCTCATTATGAATATGGCAGCGATATGTTTGTGTCAAATGCAAGTTGTAAGGGAATTTCCACACGCAGAGCTCTGTCAGCAGAAGATCAAAGAACATTACCATTCCCATGGAGCATGCCCATAATGTGTTATGAGTTATTAGAGGATGGCAGAGTCAGATCCACATTTACATCTAGCTAACTGATCCGCTTCCTGACAGTATCGCGTCGCGTGCTTGTCAACAGCTGACAGCGCCATGTCAGAGCAATTTGCTCAACTCCAGAAGGTGCTCCTACTCCGACTCTTACTCCTACTCCTACTCCTCCTACACATGTCGACTCCCTGACGGCCACTCAAATTGAATGCTCAAAACATACGCTGACTGGATACTATTTAGTGTCAGATTTATTTCAAGCATTAAACGGCGATCGCATTTCAGAGTTCCCCGGCAAATGGGGGATGCACTTGAGTGGCCCGCGGGACAAAGGCGCCGGATATGCCGACACTTATCCATACTTAACATACATATATGTATGTACATATATCGGGCTATTAGTATTTTCAACATTGTCCATTATATTCTGTATATTTCAAAAAAAAAAATGTAAATAGAAATACTATCACAGTTCCCAATTGAACAATAACTACATTTTAACAAAATTTTATTTTATATCATATCAAGAAAACATGAAATTGGCACATGACTATTTAAAATAGTGGTTAAATGTAGTCTTTTTCAAATAAGACAAACAAAGTAGAATGCGTTTCATTCTAAATTAATATGACTGGCAGGTAAATATAGAAAGAGTACAATAAAATTATTTGAAAATAAATGGTCGACCGGAATAATCAAAGCAATCCGCTTCCAAATATGACAGAGAAAACTGAGAAATTTCGGTCTCTCTCTGAGCAAGATCCATTTGTTCGTTTCAGTCAAGCTCTCAGTCTGAGTTTTTTACTGACCAAAAACACAAATCGGTCCTGCTATGACAACTCGATCATGAACAAATTTTCGAGCTCTCATGATATTGGGGTCTTTAGATGAGCAAATCGTAAAAAGAGGTAACAAAAAGGATCTTTTACAAATATATATATATATTTTTCTTAACTTAAAATTGAATTTTAAAAAAATTTTAATGTTGGAATCTGTTTGCATTATCTATTTGACATTTCGCATGATGATAAATGGATTAATTTTTGACAAGTTATAAGAGTTAAATATTTAAACTAAAACTCAAAAATAAAATTAAGACTCAGAAAGAATCAAAATTGTTCCTCTACATTGATATTTCGACGTTATCTACAGATTTAGAAAATAATTGAATATAGAATAATAATTGCTTGACAATATGACACATATGTTCGTAGCTACATTCATATTAACTATTTATGCAGTTTGTATATGCTAAATATTGGTACGTACTTTCCCAACAAATCGTATCTGCCAGATAAGATAGGGAAATTATCCAGCTCATCGATGGGCCATATCAATCCGTGGCAGGGTAATTCATAAGCGCCATAGCCAGCGATAAGATGCGACGTCCACTCTCGCCAATGTTAGCAAAGGTGGCCGAACAGGAGTTGAACGAGACGCCAGATAGGATACAGCAGGATATCATAATATTACGGGTCTGGATACGTCAGCAGCCACATCTGAGAGCCCGCACCGAGGATGAATTTTTGATTGCTTTTCTGCGACGTTGTCGCTACAGTTTGGAGGAGACGAAGCGACGCATTGACCGTTATTTCACCTACTATAATCTCTTCCCTGAAGTCATGAGCAATCGTTCGATTACACAGCGTTTGCTGGACATCAATCGATTGGGGTAAGTACAAGTACTGCGAATATATATATTGATGAAAAGATGAATAACTATCCTAATGTTAGGGTCTGTCTGTTTCCGGATTTGCCCAAGTGCGACAATCGCACGGCCTTGTTTGTGGCCCGTTTTGGCCAATTTGATCCCAATCAGTACAGTCTACGGGAGGTTTATCATTTTGTATCGATGGCCGTTGAAATTGTTGCCCTGGAGAATGATTATGCCTCGGTGGCGGGCATTTGTGAGATCATTGATCTGGAGGGGGTCAGCTCGGATAAAATGCGACGCTTCGATAAGGTGTTCTTTCGCAAATGGTGGAACTGGCTCCACGACTGCAGTCCTCTGAGGGTCAAGGAAGTGTACGTCATCAACATGCCCAAGGACATTCAAAGCACCATTTTATTTCTCTACAATATCCTCAGTGCTCAGGTCAACTATCCGGTTAGTAGGTCAATTAATCATCTCTATCATGATTAATCAACCTCTTCTCAGATTCATGTTTTGAAAACTCCGGCAGAGTTGTTTGAACATATTGGTAAGGAATGCCTGCCGGAGGAATATGGCGGCACTAATGGTCACATGCTGGAGAGTATTGCCGATATGGAGGATTTACTAAATAGCTATCGTAGCTACTTTGAACAGGATCACAAATATGGCACCATTGAGGAGCTGCGTCCCGGCGAGATTATCACCTACGAGGCGGAGTTCGGTGTTAACGGTTCCTTTCGCAAGCTCAACTGGGATTAACAGAAGGTCACCCATTCCACAATATAATATTATTTGTTTTATGCTAAGCTCCACTGTAGTCGATCAATTAAACTACAGATAAACAAAATGTCGATTAATTCACTTATCTACAACACGAGTACGGGTACGATTACGGGTACATTTATCTATTAATATACTCGGTATATTACACTACAAGAGTGTGATACCTTTGTGGCAATGTATGTGACAGGCATTAGAAAATATTTTCAAAACTGAATACTTCAGGTTTTTACAATACAATAAAAATAATAAAAACAGAGGTAATTATAATTTTCTTACAGAATATGTATTTGATATTATTTTGCTTATCCTGACTAGATTTTTTTTTTGAATCTAATAACCATTTTATAAAGCCGTCATACATAGAAAAGATTTGGCGAAAATCAACCTATCGTATGAATTTATTCCTAAATTGTTTTGCCTATTTGATTGTGTATATTGCATCCTGAAAAACTTTTATTAAAATCAGACTTCTGTGTATATCATATAGCTGCCATAGAAACGAGTGAAAAACATTGTAATTTCTAAGGATTTATCAACTTATCTCTCTTAGAATTTGTGTTTGATATTGTTTTATACTTCATAGCGTATAAGACTTATGAAATTTTAAAAACTATATGCCCTTATGATAGCAATTATTAAATTAAGTCTTTTAAATTGGATTATGCACATATAATTAATAACTAAAATGATTTTTTCATTATTTCATTTGTGTTCGCATTTTGTAAGTTTAAGTTGCGGGTTGCGAGCATCTCAAAGTCGAGCACGCTCTGTTGTAGCGCTCTAGCTTGTTGTATATCTAACAGTGAGCGTTTCGGGCCATAGCAATGTCACCGATAAGATTACACACCCTGCCTCACCCACAACAAATCGTTGCGCATTCGAGTTGCAGCTACCACGGTGTTAGCATGTCCAATTTGCGAACTCTGGAGCCATTATTAGCCGACCTCGCCTTGGCCGAGTGCAATGAGCAGCAGGCGGAGAGGGAGGCATTGGTAGCCACAGTGCAGACATGGATTGCCAAGTCGCCGTATCTGAAAGCACGCACGGATGAGCAATTGATCCTGGCCTTCCTTCGACGCTGTCGCTTCAGTGTGGAGGAAACGAAACGTCGCATCGACAACTATTATTCCCTGCGTAATGTTTTTCCTGAGGTGCTCGGTTCCCGGCAAGTGAATGAGGCTTTAATGACTCAGTTTGATCGCGGGTAAGTGAGTGATGAATTCAAGAGGAAAAACCTGCTTAATTTGCTGTAATTCACAGTATTCATGTCATACCCGAACGTCCAGTTAGTCCTCAAGGAGCCAGAGTAATTATCTCGCAGTTCTGCAAAGTTGATCCAAAGTCGTCGAGTCCCCGGGAAGCCTTCAAGTTGCTGTTCATGCTGCTGGAACTGCTGGCCCAGGAGTGTGACAATGCGACAACTGCGGGTCTCTTTTGGGTGGTGGATGCCAGGGATGTTACCATGGAGCAAATGCTTCAATACGATCCATTTCTGCTGAAGAAGTCCTTCATGTTTGTGGACCAATGCTTGCCGCTGCGTTTCATGGAGATTCACTTGGTGAACATGATACCCTCGGGACAGACGGTCTTCAATTTTGTTACCTCCTTCCTGCCAGCTAAATTACCCTGGAAGGTGCGTAAGATACAAGAATCTATCTCCATTCCCTATCTGACTTTTAAATCTTCCTTTGCAGTTTGTGGTGCACAAGAAGTCAGAGGATTTGTATAAGCATCTCTCTCCCGAGGCGATGACCATTGAGTATGGTGGCAAAAATGGCTACCAGGCGGAGGCTCTGGATTACTGGCGTCGGAAACTGCAGGATCGCAAGGATTACTTTGAGGAGGACGCTCAATATGGTACAAATGAGAAGCTACGCGTTGGCCTGGCCAATGCCTGGGTCAGCGGGGAGTTGAGTGGCACAAGCGGATCCTTTCGCAAATTGGAAGTGGATTAATTAATGAACAAGCTATTTTTTCATTTTTTTTACACATAAATATATTTATTAAGTAAATAGTTGATAGAGCTACAAAAGAATACTAATTTATTACTAACATTTTCACTGGGCTTTAACTAAAGATCCTTTGTCATCCTGTTTGTATATCGCGTATCCTTTTTGTTGTCACTTACAAATATCTTTACAATTAACTAGTTGTATAATATTGGGGCAACTTATTTGCTATGTACTGCATTTCTTCTTAAAGTTGGCATGCAACGAAGATGACGTCGCTTTTGAGTTGGATACGGATGCGGATGCGGATGCAGTCAAGGATGTGGATGTGGATTTGTTGGATACGACTTGAATTGGAGCAGCATTCGTTGTGCTCTTATTAATGCTCTGCACAATCAGATTGAGACAATCCAAACTAGAACCATTCGGACTGCTGCTGCTGCTATCGAAATCTGTTGAGATACAAGATACAATTCTTAATCTGAAGATTGCAGGCATCTCTTGGCAATGTTACCTGCAAATTGACCATATTTCTCCATATGTCGGTTGTAGAAATTGAGTTTATCCTCCAGATATGCACCGGCATAAGAGCTCTGTAAATATATAAATATAGACTTCATATGAAAATTGTATAGAATAAAAAATATATAGAATAACATATTTGTGTTAGAAAAAAAAAATTGAAAATAATTCTAGAAAAATTGTGATTGGATTTATTCCAATTTAACTTGGGCAAGAAAAAAGCTTGAAAATTTAATATTTCGATTATATGTTAAATTTTGATAATTCATATATATTTTCTTGTTTCTCTCTTCTATATTTATTTTTAGTTTTTTTAAATTGTATTATAAATGCCAATCTAACCGAAAACAATTCAAAGTTTACCAGAGCTACCATAAATATGTAAATAGATGTAAGCAATTTGTATCTATGCGATACTTTTGCACATCTCAGTTTGAAGTACCACAAAATTAGCAAAACAATAAATTAGTGAAAAATGACAATGTCAAAATGCTTGTCTGCCTGTCATCTTTGCCTCCAAATGCCATAGAAAATGCACTCTAATGATGAGATTAAGCCAAAATTTATGTCGTCACTGGCTGCGATTGTGGCTAAGAGATTCCACGGCAAGAGTTGGCCAATTAAAATGCATTGAACCAAATGCAGTCGGAGACGGAACCAGAGATGCAGATGAAGCTGGTGGAGAGGGCAGAGAAGATGGGAATGGAAATGGAGACGAGAACCGCGTTGGAGCATTGTTCACTCTAGATACTTTTGCCGGGCCACTTATTAGCAATTAAATTAATTTGCAGCAAATATTCAGATACGCACGCATACGCAGACGACAGGCGAGGGAGGGGATGGCAAGAGAAGGGGGAAGGAGCGAGCGAGCAGGAAGAGATGGATGGAGTGAGGAGGGAGGTAAAGGAAGGGGAGTGTGGAAAACGGAGATGCGCAGATTTCATTAGAAAAATTGCTTTAACGCTTTTGTTAGGCAAATTATAATTGCCACTTCTGGGTGGGTTTGCCTTCATTTCTGTGGAATAAAAACTCCACGCTTGCCACATGCAGCATGCAGCATACAGCATGCAACATGCAACTGATGAAATGTTAAGATTTTAATGCAGTTGCTGTTGCCTTTGTCGACGCAGCGTCTGCAAGGATCAGAGCACATGACAGTGGACAGGGGCAGTAGTAGAGTGTGGAGAGAGGGGTGGGAGGGTGGAGAGGTGGCAGAGTGGCACACCAAGTGTGTAGTGTATGTGTGTGTGTGTGTGTTTCGGTGTATTTATAGGCGCAGTGACATGAAAACGACACCCAGTAAAAACAGCAAGCGAACAAGCAGAGAACAAAACACTAAACACAGCAACAACAATAGCAACAGCAACAGCAACAGCCACAACAACCATAACAACAACTCATGCTGCACTTTTATAAAGCGATTTATCATTTTCCAAGCGTTTAGTGACAGCATGCGCTCGATATATGCGACACACAAACGAGTACAAAACACAACAAAAATATTCACATGCATTTTATTTTTTTTGTATTTCTTACGATATCATATATATGCATATATATCATGTGTGCTGAATATCTGAATGAAATGCCACTTATCATCCAACCAAAAGCATTTTATGAGTTGCCTTAAGATTTTAAGCCGCTTTTTGGCTTGTTTTTTTTTTATTTGAAATGTAACGGATATGTGGCATTATGTTGTATTTACATACAAACATTGTATATTGTGCATGTTTCATAAATTATGAGCATATCTTAAGCATATTTTCTTCGTTTATTTATAATCGCAAATTGACAAACGACCTCATCGATAAGGCAAACTTATCATACAGTGAGTACGTAGTACACATGTAAAGTTCACTTTCGATAATTTTGTCCATATCATGAGTCATTTGCACCTAGAATGTTGATAAAAAAAAAAAAAAGAATGCCAAATTTATGGCTGGTCACATATAAGAAAACAAAACTTAAGTAATTGCACTTGAAGTGTCAAATGGACTGATAAGAGATAAGAGCTTTCGTATTGTGGGAATCGTTTAATACTAGATTGTATCACCAGGTGTGCTGCAGTTTAAGATTATAGAGTACATTTGATAATGTGCAAGCCCCATAATCTTCCAAGTCTTTTTATTTATAACGCATTTGTTATCGCATTTAATGTAAAAATAGTTACATCTCCAGATTTCTGCCCCTTGTTAGTTTGTTTACCCCTCAAAATGGGTGGAATGGATTGGATGGATGGATTGTCAGCCTCGGACTGAAATGCATTTTAATGTCTGCACTCTGGCATTTCGCCAGTTTTTAATCAAACTATGGACGCACATTAATATCTGCCATTGAGGGCGCACTGTCGGCACACAAGAAATATGCAAGGTTTTATGGTAAATTAACAAATTTGTACATTAAAATGTGAAAAACTCAAACAAACTGCATGGAAATTATTCAGCTGAATCTTTCCTGTGCCAGTGAGTTAAGATCGGGGATCCATAAACATATAGGCTCGAGGCTATTGCAAAAATGTTCGCGTAATTGTTGACAATTTGTTGTGCTGTCACATGCCCCATGCCTCATACCCCATGCCTCATACCCCATGCACCATGCCCCATGTCCCATGTCCCAAAGGCGCAATGTCTTGCAACACCTTTCGGGGAACATCGCTCCGATCTTGTCATGTTTTTCCTGTGCAATTTGTCAACTGACACATTTCCCTCGAACATATGAGCTTATTGTGAAATAGAATTGAAAACTTCTCCCCCTTCTTCTCTAACTCTCCCTTCTCCTTCTCCTTCTCCATACACTCCAACATGAAATTCCAAATACATAGCCCAAGATTTCATTCTCAGCGCCTATAATAAGGGTATAATGGTTGAGTGTAAGCTTTATGTAGCAGTTAGAAGAAGACATCTCCCTTTAAAGTTCACAATTAAATTCAATCTCCAATCTCCAATTAAATAAAAATTATAAATAACAAATTTTAAATACCTTTAATAAATTAAATAAATAATTATTGATTATAATGCATAAAGATATATGTTAAAATATAATATTTGTAAATAATACAATATAGAATATATCTAACATTTCTGCATAATTATCTAAGGAATCTTATTTCTAAGCAAATAATCGTTATATTTTTGAAAACATACTACTATTTTTAATGCTAGTAAAATTTTGTTTTCATTAGCATAGCATAAACTTTAAACAGATTTCAATTCAACAGAGCATCAACAATACAACGAAATGTGATTATTTAATTCCATGTTAGGGTATCCTATAGTTGTGCCATCTCGTTCCTATTTTGTTTACTTGGAAAAGGGGGGAAACATAAAAATCGGTCCCATTCACGTGTAGCAGTTTCGACTGCCTAAAAGGCATTCTGTGTGGCAGAGCATCCGAATTTGTTATAATTAATTTACAACACGATCGTTTCGTTTATAGTTTATAGTTAAGGATTGGGTGGGCTCTCAATACCCAAAAGCACATAAAATGGAAATTTATTTATTGCATTTACCAAACTGCAGAAGCATCTGAAGCGTCCAGCTTCCAGCTTAAATTCAAGAATCATATTGTTTGCCCAGGGGAACAAACTCTTTTGGGCAATCATAATTCATAATATTTCAAAAAGGGAGGGAGCTTATTAAGTCGCACGTCAGTGAGAGCATAAATTGTTGAGCAACAAATGAGAATAAGAATATGTACAAGGAAATCGAAAAGTATAGATATGGGATCGTGAATGGGGGGCTGAAAGCACCATGTTATTCTATTTTCATGTAGAGCAAGCTCGTCGAGCGGTCCCTGAGATTTTGATGAATGTGCGTGTCGCCAAAAAGAAAAATGTACGAAAATGTTGTTCATGCATGAGGTTTTTACGAGAAAATAATTGCGGAACGTTTTCTTTCAGTTTGCCGTTAATATTAATTGGCGTTAAGCACAAGAAAAAAACTTACCAGATAATCGGATTGGCAACTTTTGCCGCTTAAACTGGGCGCCAGATTGTCGCCGTTTCGTGTGGGCGTGGATTCCTGAAACAAGCCACAGAGAAAACACTTGAATTACTCGATTCATGATGCATATGAGGTATATCATCCTTACCTGTAACAAATCCTCCAAACTTTCAATGTACTCGATGGCATTGCGCAAGATCTCGACCTTGGGCAGACGCTGATTGGGATTGGATGATGTGCGTCGCTTTAAGATCTCAAAGGCCTCGTTAACCTAGAAAGAAAAATGGAAGCCAAGTTATGCGACATCATCAATTAAAACTGATAACTCATCAGTGGAGGACCATAGAAATCATAGAAATCCATTAGAGATGCCATAAAAACCCAAACGAATAACCGAATCACCGAAAAACCGAAGACATCATCTCATCTTTAAGTGGCTCTTTAATAAAACATATTTTAAATTAAATTGCGCATAAAATTTAAACAATTAAACCGTCGGGCGCGGGTGTTAACGATGGCCAAAGTGTTGTTATCCCCCTTTCATAAATTGTTTCTGGTAAATGGCTCTGCCACAGGGGTTTTGTCAATCTATAAATACTACGTCTCTTGGAACTTGGGTCTTGATTCTTGGTTCTACACATTTTACGATTTGTCGTAGAACTCTTGAGCTCGTTAATGCTATTTTTTTACGAGTTATGTTTGGCAAATCCTGAACTTTAATGCTTGTTGGGTGGTTCCTCTTCTTCTTTTTTCTTGATATTTTGAAATTTGAAATTTAGGGCCAAGTGATTGCAAGTGACATTTACGTCCACGATGTGTTAATTTCTGTGGCGCAACAAAGTTGCATGTAATTGCACTCGAGACTTCAACAGATTCCATATAGACTCTCTAGTAAAAAGAAAACATCTCAATTCCCAGAGTAAATATGTTAATTTCTTGTAATCTTCTTATTTATTTTGAAATATTTATTTATATTTTATTTTTACCAAACCATTTTTTGAAATTGTCTAGATTTTCAGAAGTAGCTAAAACTACAAAAGAATCTTTTCAAACTTATGCCTATCAGACCTGCAAAGAAATATGTAACTTATTGGGAGAATGGAACTTAATCGATCCCAATTCTCACAAAACAAATTTTATATAATATTTACATACTTTAGTTAGAGGTCCAGAACCTTTAAAACAGATGCAGATGTAAATTATTTTAAGCATAAATCAAGAATATTTGCCATTTTTCTTTTCTTGGTTCACAGTATACAAAGATTGGCTTCGCAAAATGATTAAGAAATTTAAAATTTTCAGATTTTTGTTCTTAGTAATATTCCAGAAAGCTATTGATGTTATGAGACATTACTCTATCTGATTTCTTAAAGATAAAGCCAAGTTGACTGATTTCAGATTTAAAGTTAATTTTCCAGTTCTTGGCCAGGGTGAATACCAAATAAGATCCTGTACCCAAAAAAAATTTTACAAATAGGAAGCGAATAGAATGTGACAAAAAATATATTGTTTTTTGGTCTATCTATATGAAATCAGAGCTGAGCACAACCCAAATTTTATGAGATTGATTTTATACGAAGATAAATAAAAATTTAAAATCAAATTAGTTTGAAAACCGATAATAACATTAAAGCGAATTATTGCTTGTTTTAATTAAAACTTAACGTTATACATGAATCGGTTACCAATCGGTTAGTTTGGATTGAATAACTTCAGTTTCGGTATAAAAAAAGTTTTTTTTTGGTTTCAATTATGATTACCAATATCAATTGGTTAATACCGGTTAAGGGTTGCGGTTTCAAATACGTTTTTAATCACTGATGAAGACTTGTACTAAGTCGTATTTTCTCCTAAAATATATAGCGAAAATCCTATCATTAAAAAAATACAGTATCCTGAGCGTGATTAATAATCTTATGTACTTTTGTACATTTACTGATGCGAATAAAATAAACTTCCATTGATAAAGCATAAATTTCTGCAGATTTAACCAGGTGTACCTTTCTGAGTCGCCGTCGCTCCCGCATTGTGGCTGCCTTCCGTCGATCGACGGTGACGCTCTTCTTTTTGCACGCCTTGCAGGCCCAGGTGAGACAGGGACGGGAGGATTGGGCCGAGGCGCAGACGAGGGGTGCAAGCACATGCTCCTCGGAACTGAGACTGCTGTCCTCGTCATCGTAGTCTGTTGTGTAGATGGGCGAGGATGTCATCGAGAGTTGCTTCGTGGGGTCTGTAGATGGATGATTTCTACTCTCGAAACTGCAGGCGGTGTTGTTGATATCGCCGACGGCATTGAAGCGATTGAAGAAATGATGCAGAGTCTGGTGAGGATTGTGACCGACATTTGGATGCGTCTGACTGTTGTTATTGTTGTTGTAAGAGTATTCTGCTATATTTGTTTGTTGTTGATAATTGGTATATTCCTGTTTAATGCCATTGCCTGGCAGCATGGCATTTGAATTGAAATTGTTATATTTGGTCATGACAAGGAATTCTATCTTAAAAATCACAATCACTTCACTGCACTTCAACTGCACAAACAACGCTCACGTTTATGAGATTCCGAATACGGTGGCGATTGCGATCGGAGAACCGAGAGACGAACCGACGCCCGCAACAAACGCGACAAAATTGAAGAAAATACTCATGAATGTTTTGTGTATGAGGCGCAAATCTTCCCCAGAATTGAATCACATGTGTTCGACTCTTGCTCTGATCTTGCTGCGTTTTGAGTGGCTGCCTCATGCTCTTCGAGTGGCATCTATTTATAACGCGGCACGCCATTAGACACTGTCACACATTGGCGATTCTAAACAGAAGGACGAGAGAGATTCAGTTGAGCATTGGCCACGCCTCCAACGTCACCAACACACTACAAATGTGGATGCTGCTCAGGCTCTTTTCACTTTTCCGCTCAATGAAAATTTGTGTGTTGTGTTTACGAAAGGCTTAATATACTACTATATATCCGTATTATACCATATTCAACTTTCATACGCATAGTTTATTTATTGTCAGCGCCCAGATTAAAAGTCAAATAAATTTGAATCTACCTGTCCAGCTATTAGCGCATCGCATATAAATTTGGGACGGAAAACAATTCGTTAATGTGACACTTTTAATGGAGGCAGTCCACCCCCAACTTCCCCTTGCCCAACATTCCCCTCACAATATAGTATGTTTAATTTTCATTGTTGTTTCTCTTCTCTTCTCTTCACTTTTCTTTTCTTTTCTTTTCTTCTTTGGTGCTTCGCATCAAATTGAGCAAAAAAATAAACGTACAAAATAAAAATAAAAAATAAAAATAGTCTTTTCTCCGTGGGTATAATTTGTTTATTTATCGCTGCTCAAACAAAATATATATCTTTGGAAATCACCTCTAAATCTTCTTGAATGATATTGTAAATCTTTTGTCTTAGGCTCGTGGTTTTGTGCATTCCCTTATATTTTCCATTTTCCATTGTGTATTATTTTTGCTTTTGTTTTCTTTTTGTCACCGCCTTTTCAGCTTTTCTTTTATTCGTGAATCGCGTTGATAAATGTTTTGTTTTGATTTGTTCTGATTTTATTTTGAGCGAAGGTAGACTTTCCCAAAATTTGTTTATATTGCCACAACATAATCCCAATAATAAACTAGACTATTCATTTATTTTTCAAGTTTGTCTTTTATTTTGTGATTATTCTAAAAATAGGTGACGCATAGTGCAAGCATGTTAATATTTATTTGATAGCAATAATATTGAATAAAATTTAATGTTTATCTAGCTTGTCACTGTTTTTGGGTTGAATTTTGTTGACAATAACTTCATATTTATATAAATTAATAAGTACGTATGCTTATTAAAACGTATTAAAATGTTTAAATTTAATATCGTTTAATTTTAATATCGTTTATTTGTGACAGTGCTGCCCATTTCACACATGAGCGCCATCTTTCGCAAGAATAAATCTTCAGCTTGAATATTTTCCAAGTTGGAAACATCGCCATGAAATTCATAAACTATTGCATACTTTTATGTGCCATCTTAAAAAACAAAATTTGGTTTGACAAAAGAACTCACGATTTTCTAAATGTCGTATTCAGGTGTGTTCAAGAAATGTAAAATAACCGAAAACCAATCAAAATCATACCGCTGAATTATAAATAATAAAATATATATAAAAATATATATATTAAAAAAAAGATCAATATTTAAGAACTTACACGTCAAAATATAATTTAATTAAGTGTTAAATATCGTTTATTTTGTATCAGTGCCGAGCATTTCACACACAGAAAGCGACATCTATAGTTTGAAAATGAGTCAGTTCAAAGTTCGAAACTACGACACGAAGTATTGCATACTTATATGCGCCATCTTTAAATATATATTTTGGTTTTATGATCTTTCACGTAAACGTTTTATTTTTTTATTTTTAAAAAATGTTTAGATAATTAAATAACGTATAACCACTAAAATGTTTTAATCCAGGATTAAATGTTGTTTATTTTGACCAGAGCCAAGCATTTCACACACTATAAGCGCCATCTATTGTTAGAAAATTCATTAGGTTCCGACATTTACAAAAGTTTGAAAAAACGATATTCATAAAGTATTGCATACCGGAATGCCCCAGCTTTAAAAACATAAATTGTCCCAACAAAACAACTCGCACCTTTGAAAAATCATATTTTTTTTAATAATGAAATATAATTAAAGTATTAAAGATCGTACTGAGAGTTGCTAGATATTGCTATAATTTTGAGGAAATGATATTCATTTACCAGATAATTTCACGACTATGTGTATTGAAAATTTTACATTAAGTGAAGACGGCAAAATTGGTTGTTAAATATTATCAAGATCTTGTTTGATTTTATCTATTCATTTTAAGGAACTGATGCAACTTTCGACAGAAATGATGTTGCCTATCGTACATTGGCCGAGGTCATTACTAAAATGTGTCATCTCTTATTTTAAACTTCTACTTCATGCCAAATGTGTAGACATTGTTGTTGTTGTCATACTCGTATCTAAGCAACTGGTTTTCGTTTAGCCAAGTCTCGCGGCGCGTTGTTGTTGTTGTTGTTGCTGTGATAAGAGTCAATGCTTTTTTGCTTTCCATTCATAAAAATGTGCAACATGCGGCAAACGCGCGTGTAAATTACGTCAGCCAAACTCTGCAGATGATGGGTATGCAATGAGAGAGAAAAATGACGCGCATGTGCGTGGACAAAGAGAATGAGAGTGACGGAGAGCGAGAGCGAGAGCGAGAAAAAATTTGCAGATTTATACAACTCTAATTCTTATCACAGTACATGCATGTATTTAAGCCTGGGCAAGACATACTTGGCAACAGCTGTGAGCGCGCCATAAAACGTGGCAGGTACAAAGCATCCAGAAAGCAGAGACGTAAAATACAACAACGTCCAAGTATGCACATATGTATGTATGCATGTATCGTAAATGTATATACACTTAGGCAAGTAATTGTTTTCACAAAGAGTAATTTTCCAATAATTGTTTTTATATTTTATAAATATTTTAACTTAATGCATTTCATTCTTTCTATTTTTACTTGTTTAAAGAACCAAAAGGTATACTATTTTTAAACTAAAATAAAAAGTAAATAGATCCATTTCTTTGAAAAATAATTTATTTTGTCATTACAATTTCTTGACTAACTGTATGTGTGTGGATATTGCGCATCTTGTACAAGAAGACAAAGCATAATGAACGAAAACTTTTAACATTTCTCTGTGCACACAGCATTAAATATTAGCGATGAAGCGAGCGAAAATACTGAGATGTCAGAGGGAGACAGCGAGCGAGCGAGGGAGCAAGGGAGCGGAGTAGTGCGTGGCAATATTTGAGCGCGGAATGACGGCGCGAAGTCCGCAGTTACATTGAAGCCGTCACAGCAGACGGATGGGCGCGCAGCTCGTGAGTGATTACATTTGTGATACAGTTACTCAAACACTCGTACAAGCACATACTCACTCACACATACATATGTATGTATAAATTGTGCAAATGATATTGAAATTCGTAAACAAAACAAAGTGAACACAAGAAGATGCGGATAAAGAGGCGGCAATGCAGAGTGTAGTGCTTAAGTTAAACGCAAGTTGAAAAGCAATTAAAGCAATATTATGGATAATTGCAGTAACTAAAGCAAAAGATGAAACAACAAAGAAATCGTTAAAAATTAGCTGTGAAAGCTGAAAAAAAAACGCACAGGTAAGAAACTGATTGTCACAGCATCCATTGTGATATTGAAAGCAAGGCGACTGGAATATATGTGTCAGCATGTCAAAAGTTTATAGGCCAAACGACTGACAGGTCTCGTCTCTCATACATACACACAAATGCGAAACCTTCAGTGTCAACACATGTTGTGTCGACTATGTACATTGTACATATGTATGTATGTATTTTCTTCTCTTGACTTTATTTATGTCTTACAACTCTCATTACTTTTGTTATTATTCGCGTGTTCTCTTATCAATGCGTTTGTGTGTGCCTTTCGTTTTGTCTGCTGTTCTCTCTCTCTCTCTCGCACCTGTTATCGGTTCACTCTCAGACAGTAAATGTAAGCGAACAACTTCGCTTTCTCTCTCTCTCTCTCTCTCTCTGTGGCCTCGCTCGTTCAGCTTTTATGATTGTAATTGTTGTTTTTGATACATCAGCAATAAATTAAATATATTTGGAAAACTATTTTTATTATATGTATGTATGCATGTGTATATAAAAAAGCAAAAGTTAGACAATCAGATTTGATCATTCACAGGTATTCCTGTAACAGGTGCAAGGTTAAAGATAGCTGCATGGATAGTAAACATAGTTTTTTTTTCCAAGGTCAGCGCACCTGCCAGACACTCAATAGTGGGAAGATGCTGTACAGTGAGCACTAGCTAAAGCGAATTACGCACTCACATCAGTAATTCATTAACAGTCCCATTTAATTGACACGTTTCATACATACATATGTATATATTTACTCACATCAAGCAGTTACTTGATACATATTTATGTCCATATAAGTAAGTTTATTTAAAAGTGTGCAGTTTTCTTATTGTTGTTGATGTTTATTGTGTACTTAACCTATTACCATAAATACAACTCAATAATAGTATATTCAAGTCGTAGGAATTCCAAGGTGTGATCGCATTAAGTACTTTAAATGAGACTATTGCAATAAAGTGCGTAAATTATTGATGATGACATGTAGAAAGAAGGGTAATCCGTATGCTTTCAACGTCTGTTATGGACTATAATCCTGAGGAGGATGGATAGCGTCAACTTTTATCGAAATTGGACTGAATACAATAATGGATTTGGAGATCTGAATGTCGAGTTCTTTTTAGGATTGCACAAAATTCGCGCACTTACTGAATTGAGGAAACAGGAACTGCTTGTAGTGCTCTTACATTCTGACAAAGTTTATGAGTTGTATGATGACTTCGGAATTGGCAGTAGAAAAGCCAGTGGAACTGCATAGGATTCGCTTTCGTTTCATCGTGGCTAGGAATTTTTCACATATGATCGGAAAAAAGCCCATAAAAACTGCGCGGATGAAAACACTGGTGCCTGGTGGTACGGTGACACTAAGTGTCACGAAAGGCATTATGGAATAATTGAATTATTTAAAAAAAATTCTTTTATTAACATGTTTGCTTACAGTCAATTAACAGGGAAATATAAAGACAATAGTTTTAGCATGGGTGTCATTTGGCAGAGTTATATGTGTTACCGATTCTCCGCAGCCGAGGCCGTGATGATGATACGGCCTAGAATGTATAAACTGATCCTGAATTTCAGTTTACTCTAATGTCTTGTAATATTAAATAATCTATATTATATACAGTTAGAGTTGAGTAACTGAGCCACCAAAAATTTTGCATATCTGACTTGTATAAATATTTAATTTATTTATATAATATATGCAAGTAATAATACTTTCGTTTACCTCGTGAAAAGGTCTTTTGAAGATATAACATACAAACATTAGTATATGAGTATATCATTTAAAACCTGAAATTCAAGCTGACAATCGGAATATTTCTATGTTAATTAACCATTGATATTTCTTCCAAGGCAAATCTGGATAATTTAATTGATAGGACAATCGTTTAGATTTTATTATATTCAAACTTTCCAACAGAATTTAATTCATTCGTTCAACAGAGACAAAGTTTGAACCCTTGATTTAGTACAGTATTGTTAATTAAAGAGTCTGCAAAAAAACCCTCTTTTAATCTTAATACAAAGTGTTTCATTGATTGTTTACAATTTTCACAATCAACAGACTTAATCACTTTATCAACCACAGTTGTCAACTGTCTACTGTCTTCGCTCTTATCGAGTTGTAGTCTGTCTGGGCAAGTTTTGCAATTACCCCACGGAAACAGAAAGAAGCTTATCAATGCCACGTAGCGTCATAAAAAAATAAAATCTAATCAGACGCGAGCATTTGAATTAAAATTTCAGTTTTTGTTTCGTCTATTTATTCATTAATTTATTAATCTCTATTGCCAGGTAAACCTGTCTGTAGTATACTTTAATCAAATTGCTTTTTTAATTTATTTATTAGCCATATACAAGCATATTTAGCTTAGTCATGTGCATTACGTGAACAATCTTAACAACAATAAATATTATTTGTTTTGATTTGTTTAATTGCCAATCCGCAAAGCTTTGTCTATTTATAAATTTGAAATACCCCGAGAATTTCCCCAAATTTGCTGAATAGTGAATGCACTTGAAATATACAAGTGTGACAAAGATTTTTGTTGCATTCGAACACGTTGCAATTACTTAATTACTCGTTACTTAGTTACTGTTGATAATGGACGGTGAAACATGCATTCGGTTAAGCAACGTCAGTCCTAATTGATTGCTGTGAAATTGCGTTAAATGGTAAATTACAGTACACATTGTGTACATTAAGTGACAGACTATAAGATACAAATGCACGTAGTTAGTCGAAATTAAGAAATGGGAATGAGAAATGGTACATGTGTCGCTCGCATGGCACTGTCTGCTTTTATTTGCTTTTTCTATTATTGTTGACAAATTTAAGTTTCACATAAACACGTATCTAAATACATATGTATCTATTCTATCTATTAGATACTATATATATGTACGAATAGTTATGTGTATCTTTTTCTAAACTGCGAAACGTGTGTGGCAAAGGAAATTGTCAGTGCCTGAGATACTTTTCTGTGGCGCCTGTTACCCAAAATGAAAATAAAGAACGAGAATACGAGAGCCACACAAGCAAGCAATTAATCCCCCTCAGTGTCCCCGCTATTTCCCCCCGTCATTCACATACGAATATGTGAAAATATCAACCTTGAACCGCTTGCAAAAATCTTTCACAATGAAAAAAGTTCAGTATCAAGGACTCAGCAATGTGTAGTGAGTATCTCTGGGAATGTCTTGTTGGCACATGTATATGTACAATGAACATACATGCTTACATACAAGTATAAACAAAATGTTTGCTTTATTTGCTTTGCACGCAAATCAGCAACGTTGCGTATACGTAACGATACGAATGAATGGCACGGAAAGAAAAGAAATGAAAAGTATTCTTCTATTTCACTCTGTAGATTCAATTGTCTGTATTTATCTCACGTCGCAGATATGCGTGTGTCTCCTCTTAAGGTACATAATACACTATTTAAAGCTGTTGGGTATTTTCCATTCGCATTTTGGGTCATCGAATAGATATGCTTATTATTATTCAAAAATACGTAAAGAAGCAGATGAGAGAAAAATCAACGAAAAAACAATAATATTTAGAAAGAGTGTGTAGAAAACAAATGAGTGCGTGGGGTAGACTATAATCAAAACAAAGTCTGCAAAATGTTTAAATATTCATACACGCGCAAGTCATACATATATGCATGAGCACATTATAAAATAGCTAAAAATATAATAATCAAATATAGATGTATGTGTTTACTTTCGTAGACTTGCGACCACTTGATAAGCAAGATACAACTCAACTGAGCTCCAAACACGCTCAGCATTTCTGTCTGCCCGTTCCAATTCTTATTTAACAGCTACGCAGTTTGCAACAACTTCAAGTCCCAGATTCGCACCCAACACCCAATATTTTTTAAGAAAAGAGAAGGAAGAGATGAGGAAACACTGCTTGTGCGTATTTCCCTCAATGGAGGTTTATTTACTAACCTGTCTGTGTGCCTGTGCCTATGTCTGTGTGAGTTTGGGCCAAAATATTTTTTCGTATACCGTAAAGGCGACTTGTCATATCTCGTTGCGCCAGACTTTGTGGTGCGAGTTTGGACTTTGACAATATGATATAAGATTCCACGAGTTTCAAACTTTTAAAACTGCAAAAGAACGTTCTTTTTATATAAATTTTTTTTATCTTACTATATATTTGAAAAGTTACAAAATTTTCAAGTTAAAGTTTGAAGTGATAATAAAAGTGTCTTAAATTATTCCTTGATTTAACTTTAGATCAATAAATAGTAAAATATAAAAAATAAAATAAAGGTATGTGAATATTTTTTTCCAAAATTAAGAAAATAGATAAGTCTTTATTGTAAAGGAAACATGATTATTATCATTTAAATTTCAAAGTTTTAAATTAGAAATTTAACATTTCTAAATATAAATAAGTGAGCTTTTCAGTAGTTAATTATATTTCTTTTTGTATAACTTCTTTTGTCCTTTGTAATTTATGTAAAATGCGCACATCTGATGTTTGCAAACTTGAATCATTCTTTTTTATAACTTTCATTGTCGTAAGATATATGTAAACTGCCCACAATATACGTTAACAAACGTTTATATTTTTTTTTTAATTCTTTTGTCGACTGCTTTCAATATATATAAATTCCCTACAACTGATGTTAGCAAACATATAGACTTATAAGTAATATAAATATATTATATTTGTCGTGTCAATAAACTTCTGCTAGGACATGATCTTTGTGATTGCCTAATAGCAATATAGCAAAGCAAATTTGTATAATTCTAATCAATTCATGATTATAATAAACTAATTTTCTTAATCGCTTCAGTTACAGTACAAATAAATCCACTTGAAATTGTTGAAATTTATGAATATTGATTATCAAATTCTCAAGTGCCTTTTTTTGCAGTGTCATTTAATTGGCTTGTATAATTCATATAGTATACTATCTCTCGTGTTCAAAGCAAGTCAGCTTTACCCTAAAAGAACTTGTTTGATTCAGTTTCACTATCAGCGGTAGAAGAAAGAGCAAAAGAGACGAAAGAAGAGCGACAACAATTTAAATAGGAATACGAATACACTCACATATTGTGAATGTGAATGTGAGCAGCTTGTGATGTGTATTTCTTGAGTAGATTCAGAGATAAGTCCAGTGCGCCGACGCTGCAGACAGACGACTTAGACAGAACGTCATAAATATAATTTCTACAATACATACGAGTATATAAATGTATGTATATTATTCGCTCAGAAATGTTTTCGTTTTTCGCACTACCCGTGCGGCTGTTTAATTTGAACTTAGGATCGGCAGTCGCGCGGTTTAGTTTGCCTAGCCGGCTGCTAGCGGAACTATTTAGCTGAAAGTGGCGATATATATTCGAAGGCAACAAGTAAAACAATTATATAGACGTGTAAATCATCTTATTATACTATACTTGGCAATTGAACGCGTGGACTGACACATACAATTGATCAAGTAAGCCTTGACGTCAAAAAAAAAAAAAAAAACAAATATATCAAAAATAACAGAAAAAGAGATCTATTTATTTTATATTTTTATATGTAATAACACAAAATTTGTCTACATTTTTCTCGCTTCACAGAGAAACGGCAAGCTTGACTGAAAATGAGTGATGTGAGATAGCGGCAACATATTGCATGCAACACAAATTCCTCCAGCAGCATGCCATTATAAAAAGCCGAGAATTACACACCCACAAAAACAAAAACATCTACATACAAAACACACATCGAAATAGAATCAACAAAAAAACAAACAAAATATTTCGTTTTGGACAACGGGCCTAAATTGAAAGTGTGACTTCCTCACATTTTGGACACAAGATGGCCCACTTTAGTGGACATCAGCCGCCCACAGAGGTACCCGCCCATTTTAAAAGTCTCTTTACGAATGGTAAATTGGGCGACGACAATGACAACAATAACAACGGAAACCGCAACAACAACAATAACAACAACGATGACAACAATGATCAGGAGAATCGGCCAGATAATAACAATGACGAAGTCGCCTCATGCTGGGTCTTTGGCTATGGATCTCTTTGCTGGATTCCGGGTTTTAGCTACACCAAGTGTATTACGGGTTATATTCGAGGCTACGTCCGACGCTTTTGGCAGGGCAACGTAACACATCGGGGCACGGAAGACGAGGTAAGTCCTACTACAACACTCTTTATCAAATCGAGTCCCCGTCTCATAAAGACTTTCGTTACGGATCGTTCATAACATTTTTTAAAGAAATAAAGGGAACTCCACAGATTCAATAAGCTCTATACACTAATATGTTACAGATTTTGATGACATATACAACATTCTTCGTTCAAGTTGCTGTTCATAATCAGTAAATGTTTTTATACAATTTCTATATTTATTCGCAGCAGCAGAACTCAAAATGTACTTTTTTTTTTAATTGTATTTAACGACCACAACAATGTAAAATAAATAATAAACACAAGAAAACAGATTATCTTCGTCACGCCGAAGATTTAACGCCCTTTCTGAGCCCTTTAGTTAATTTTAAACTGATCGGTCAGCCTTATGATTCAGTAGTCCGACTTAAGTAAAATTTTCTTAGTCCTTCTAAGAAAATACTAAATGCAAAACCCTAAAAATTTGTTAAAAACTATTTAAACAAATTAATGGTTTTTCGTTTTAATGTTAGATTTTTGAATTAACATATCTTTCTTATATTGACTTATCTCGTCATCCATTACACGTTTCGTGACAATTTTATAATATTCTCTGCAAGGGTATAATAAGTCAAGATCTGCTTATAAAACGACAACAAGTTAACAAACAGAACGTGCCAACTGCTAGCAACCCCAACCCCAACCACACCACCCTTCCACACCCTCATAATTAAAAATGGAAACGCATTTTCTTTATAACAATATGCTTTCTTTCTTTCTCCATATAGCCTGGACGTGTTGCAACACTTGTGGAAGACAAAGAGGTAAGCATCTGGACATTTTTTTTTATATAAGTTTATAGGGAGAGCAAATAAAATTGTATAAGCGTTAATATACGAGTTTCTCAGCCCGATTACATTTATTTTTACTTAAAGACTCTTATTTTTTTCGTTGAATTTAATTAATAATTTGTTGTATATCTTTATTAATGCTTACAGGGTATCACATGGGGCTGTGCGTACAGAATAACGGGCTCAACGGCTCTGGAGTATCTTAAGCAACGCGAGTGCACACTTGGTAAGCATATAAATACTTAAATCCAATCTATGTCTAAGCTAACTAAAGGATCCATTCATTCTTGTAATCAGGTGGCTATGCGACACTCGAAACAAAATTCTTTCCCCGCGTCGCTTCGCATGACACACCCTTTGGTGGGGAGGCCGTCGAGGTGTTGGTCTATGTGGCCACGCCGGAGAATCGACATTGGCTTGGTGATGCACCATTGGAAGTAATAGCACAACAGATCGCTAATTGTCGCGGTCCCAGTGGCCATAATGCGGAATATCTGCTGCGCTTGGCACTTTTCATGCACGAGGAGATTCCGGGAGTACGGGATGAACATTTATTCGAGCTGGAGCGATTGGTGCTGGAGGAGATTTATCGCAAAGATATCTCACTGTCGGCTGTGATGGGTCGTAATCCCGACCGCATACGACGCGACTCACACGAGGATGTTCGCCGCCCGCCATCTTTCGAGTTCACATCCCGAATACCGGACACAAAGCTTCGTTGTCTGAATATTTGATTGTGGCTTTGGTCTCGGCCACAAGGGATGTACGAGTACTACATGTGGAACATACCAAACTCATTATCGATATTTAATAGCACTGGATGCGATGCTAGAGTTGGAGAAGGAGAATCTATGACTAACATCGATGTGTATTCTATAAATTGTAAATATTAGCCTTAACAATATGCACAAACTACTCGATAACTGATCTGAAATAAGTAGTTAAGTATTAGCTATGTTCTAAGTTCTCGTAATGCGTAAGTGATGTCATTACCGATACACACATGTAATACATACAATATTTAATGATGTATACATAAGAAAAGTGCCCAAAAGATGAGAAAAAAGTCAAAATATAAATAAAACTGAATAAATATGTGAAGTAAAATCCATATGCTATTTATTTTCTTACTAATATTGATTGCATAAATGTGTGGAATACCTCAGTATTTTTGTGCAGTGCAGCTTCTATATAGGGTCGGAATAGTATTAAAAATAGAAAATCAGCTTAAACGTTTTCTAAATATTTAATAATTCGTTTTCATTTTGATAATGTAATAGATACAAAGATACAATATAGTATACGAGCTATACTCTCAGCTGTTCTGCAGTTCACAATGATCTACTGAAAGAGAACGTAAACAGAGAGTCCACAAGCAAAGAGAGCAACCGTTTCTGTAACAGTATTAGTGATTGTCACACCATAATAAATTTTGCGCTGAATTCTCTTTTGCGTTTGCTTCATTGCTGAGAGCGGCGCATCGTTTGCTTGTTTTGGTGAGTTCCAATTCCACATACGTATGTAATGTACATTAAAACAAAAGTAAAGAGAGCAGCAGAATGTGTGATTGTAGAAGTGTATTTTACACATATTACCAACACTACAGTAGATCCTACGCTCAGCGACAATATATGTGTAGGAATAGTCAGATCTACTAAGGTGTCAGCTGCTCAGATACTGTATGGCAGTCGGACAGTGAGGATGGACAGATGAGGATTCTTTTGCTTAAAACTCTTCAAGTAAATAAAAACATTGTCATTTTAAAATAATATTAAAGCAATTCCGAGATTTGTTCCACAAGTAGTCAGAAATATGTATAAAATTAACAACGCAATAACGTGAGTTTCGTTTGAGATTCTCTGGTAAATTTCCATTTCATGCACGTTTGTCAACAACAACAGCCCCTTACATCTTTTTATAATCGCGGCTAGCGTTTGTGAATTGTTTTGTTGTGCACAACGAAGATAATAAACGGACTTGCGAATCCAAGGCAGGTAGTGGGTTGGAGGGCTGGGCCACGTGTAGCGTATACTCTGCCGTCCAGTACTTAATACAGGGTGTCCCATGTAAATGTTACACTATACAGATCATTTAATTTACATTTTAATTTCCGTAGATAAATTCGCATTCAAAAGCAAGCGATGATAGTAAATACGTATGTACAATATGTGTTGTAAGCACCCGTGAACTCTCTGTTTCGGTATTTCAGCAGTCGATCATTGCTAACTTTAGTAAAGGTGATAATTTGCCCGTTCTTATATTTTTCAATTTTATAGAAATATATGAAAACCCGGCTCCCAAACTGGATTTATTTCTGTAAATAATATCTTCAAATATAAAAACAATTAATACTCAAATAACAATCTATATTTTATAGAAGATATTGCTATATGGTATAATATAATGAAAAAAACCTGGAAAATAATAATTTAAGCATTATTTTTTGATTCCTTAAAGTCAGAAATGGTTTTAATAAATAATTTTTTTGACTGAATAATCAAGAAAATAAAAAAAGGTTTTTTTGTATCAAAAGAATTTTAAGTCTAGGCGTTCATAAAAAAAGCCTTATTCAAGTTTCTCAAAGTAAGCCCCATTTCGTGTAAGTGGCGGAAAACGCCTCCTACTCGCCTATATCTGATGAAAACTCTGGCACATTTCCGCAGTCAACCGAGCGCAACAATTCGAGACCCTCGCAGGTCTCTCTTCATTGGAGTACACAAGGCGAATTACCGCGAAATATAGGCGAATTGTAGGAGCACTACAACTTTTTACGCCTTGATACTTTCTATCCTAGGCCCGGGGACTTTACCCAGGGTGATCAAATTTTGAGAGCTACCAGGAGCTCGTTTGTGACCCCGAGAGACAAGCATGAAAAACTCAAAACGGCCTGACAACGCTATTAGGTGGTGCTATTTATTTGTACCGACTGACGAATAATGAGTTGAGAATTATAATCGACAGCATGGCGACTTAGCGAAGACACTATGAAAGGTGGGTGTCTTTGCTTTCCGCTGTTTTCCGCTGATTAAAATTCCAAAATTAAAAACGACAAAAAACTTTAAAAAAAATTTATAAATTTGATGAAAATTAAAATTAAGAAATTAAATAAAATTAATGTAAACAGTTTAATGAAGACTTAAAGTTCGTCAACCACAGGGGAAAGAAGAAATTAATTCAATAATATTATTTATATTTAATTGGATCGATCCCATATATTTTGAAAGGCAATATATTTCATACATATAAGGAGCTCCATGGCGATGAGGTGCGGATAGACTGTTTATTGCCCTGCCAAGAAAATGGGGTTCCTGCACCATGGGACAATTAATTGGCTCAAGTAATTGGTAAACAAAGTACAACTTGAATAGTTCATTTAAAGAAACCAAAACTTACAATCTTTATTTTTATTGTTTCCGTACTCGTATAAAAGCTTTGCTCGAGTTTATTAAATGCTTATTATTATGGGATGTTGGCCAAATAGTCCTTAATTGTGGCTGGGTCCAGACGCTTGAAACCGTTTTGATCGCAGATTCCAACTTCAATATTATCGGAAGTCATTTTCCCTTCAAATCCTTCCTTAAGAGTCAGAATAGCAGTGTGCACGGCGTCCTCCAGCTCCAGATCTTCGCTATAACTGCAATAATACGATTATGATAATGATGTATCAGATGCTTAACGATATAGACGACTTACCGCTTTTCCAAAAAGGTTTTGCCGTTCACAGCATTCTTGCCCATGGCGGTTGCCTTCCAGGCAAAGTATGCACCAGATGGATCCGACTGGTAAAGATATGGTCGGTCATTATCCCAGCCGCAAATCAATAGTGATACACCAAACGGACGAACACCACTAAAAAGAGTTCATTGTAGAGACCAAACTTAAGGAATATTTTAAATGTTATATACCCCGATTGAGTGTATTCCTGCATGAGTGTTGCCACACGTTGCACAAGCTGCGATACGGGAATAGGCTCCTTATAGATCAGATAGTACGACTGGGCGATTTTGCGTGCTTTCTTCACCAGAAGACGATAGTCGGGACCCATGCCGGAGTAAACCATACCGATGTGCTTGTTAATCATTTCAACCCGGTGAACACTGTGCTCCTCATAAAGTGGCGACTTGTATTTGTTCTCCGTGGCAATAACAACGCCATTGGAAGCTGGAGGAAACGTCGAAAGTGACAAATCGCAAAACAATTCAAATATTATTAGATCTTACCCATTATGCCAACCGAAGGAGCGCCACCGGAAACAGCAGCCAAAGCATATTCCAGTTGGACAAGCTTTCCTGATGGACTGCAAATAAGTATGAAAAATTGTGTTTATGCCAGTCATTCGCACAGGTTATGCTTATTAAGTACAAAGAGCTTACAAACGTAGTTTTTCATTAATTTCACTTACCTAAATGTCGTTAGCGAGAAGCTGTAACGTTCAGTCGCCATAATTATTGGCCTTAATTTCAGATACAATAATTTTTTGTGATAAATCAGACGCCGACGATTTTCTCACCGAAAGAAACAGAAATGACAAGCAAAAACCGGAGCTGTGAGCCAAAGTTGCCAACTTTAAAGAAGATTTAATCAAAAGTTGCCACCTAGTAAAAGTCTCCGATCTGGCTCGATTTTTTTTACCCAAAAAAGGGGTACATTTCCGAAAAATTCTTAATTTTAAAAATAGAATTTTTTAATTTTTGCAGAATTTTTGCTAGAATTATGTCGATCTCTTAATATGTACTTAATTATTATTTCTTAGAACTTAATTATACCTCCGATTATACAATCGAAACTATCGATAGCTTTGCAACTCTGAGGCAAAAACCATATCGATTTATTGGAGATGCAACCAATTTTATTGATATCGAGGAACATCAAAGCCGTGTGTAAAAAAAAGTTGGTGGTTGCTGAATTAAAATCTAAAAGTTGCCAAAATTAATCATTACAATAAAGGTATGGTTCGTGGAGCGCTTCGAGGCGGTAGGCCTATGCGCGGTGGTATTCGACCGCCTTTTAAAAAAACATTTGTACCGCGCCATCCATTCGATTTGACTTTAGCCGAAGTCGTCTTTCCAAAAGTTTCACCGGCTGTGGATGATTCTGCGTTGACTGCGGTAAAATCGATAAATAAAATAAAATATGTACATAGAATGTTGAATTAAAATAACTAATTTGTCTTTGAATAGGCATTGCTGAAACGTAACCAGGACTTGAGTCCTACTCCTGGGGAGCAGACTGCAATTGGCAATTTGGTAACCAAGGTACAAGCTGTTTTGGATAACTTGGTCGTTGCGCCGGGCGATTTTAATACTTGTGTAAGTTTCCACAGTAACAAATACCCTAGTAAACAATACAGCAATAACATAATTACAGCAATTAGAGGAAGTGCGGCAAGTGGGATCCTTCAAGAAGGGCACAATTCTCACTGGCAACAATGTGGCCGACGTCGTTGTTATACTCAAAACACTGCCCACAAAGGAAGCCTGTGAGGCTTTGGCCAAAAAGGTGGAGGCGGATTTGAAGAATGGCATGAAAACTGAGGTGGTAGCCAAGGGAGAGCAACATACAATACAAATACATGACAGAGGCTTCGATGTATCCAACGTACAAGCCAAGGTGCGCATACTTATTGCCACCTTGCCGCAAAATTTGCGGAAACTTGAGCCAGAGATTCATTTGGATCACAAGTTGATGCAGAGCCATTTGGCTGCTATACGACATACTCGCTGGTTCGAGGAGAATGCTCACCATTCCTCCATAAAAGTTTTGATACGTATTTTAAAGGATCTAACAAAGCGATTTGATGCTTTCTCGCCGCTCTCCTCCTGGATGCTTGACTTGATTGCACATTTGGCAATCATGAACAACCCATCACGCCAAGCACTGCCCATCAATATGGCATTTCGTCGAGTATTTCAACTGCTGTCTGCGGGATTATTCCTACCAGGATCAGCGGGTATAACCGACCCAACCGAACCGGGTCACATTCGGGTTCACACTGCAATGACGCTAGAGCAACAGGATGTTTGCTGTTATACAGCACAGACGCTACTTCGAGTGCTGGCACATGGCGGTTATAAGCATATTCTGGGATTGGAGGGCAACACTAGCATTGCACGGGAAATGTCCGTGTGGAATGGAGTGGTCGTATCGCCGTTAACACCCGTTTATGAGAAGCCTATCGACAAGAAGGAAGGCGATCTTGAGGAAGACATTGACATGATCGAGAATGAAAATGAAGATGAAGGAAGCGATGATGCAGCCGAATAGTCTCGACAATAAGTTTTATAATTTATTATAAAGTCGATTATACAACATTAAACTCCGCTGATTTATGGCATCAGCACATTCTCAGTTATGGGTTTATCTTCATCCACACTGTACATTAGTTTCATGTCAATTATATCAAAATATCTTTCGGCTGAAATACCGGATGGTTCGCTGACTTTAATGGACAAGTCTGTGGCTTGAAGCTTGTGGCCTTTATCCAGGTTCCTAGCGGCCACAATGGATTTACCCAACTTGCGACGACAAGCCAGTTCACTCTGCAATATTTCCTTCTTCGTTACCTCGGACAACGCAGCCTCTAAATCTTCAATATTTTCTCCCAACATTTGAATTATTTCATAAACATTATAGGTAGGAATGAGAAGAGATTGCTTATACTTGAACTGCTCTATGCTCTGGACTAGGGATAAAAATTCATTGGGTTCCAGGGAGCAAAGATGATCCGAGCCTTTCTGGTACTTGTTTAAAGTAAAGTGTCGCTCTATAATCCTGGCTCCTGATAAAACGGCAGCCTTAGTAATACACACACCCAACTCATGTCCAGAGTAGCCAATGGTTAGATTAGGAAAACATCGCATTAGAGTTGGTATCATCTGCAAATTACAATCACTGGGTGCCGTTGGATATGAAGATACACAGTGCATCAAGGCGTATTTGTCGTTTCCAGCTTGCTCCATTATTTCAACGATTTTATCAACTGTTGACATGGTTTGCATTCCAGTTGATATGATCAAAGGTATTTTCTTACTTGCCGCTTTTATGAGTAGTGGAAAATTATTAGCATCCCCAGAGCCAATTTTAATAAAAGGTACCTTTAAATCTGCAAGAAATTCCATTGACCGCTGAAAATATATAAAAATTTGTATTGGATACCAAATCATTTCAAATTATCTCTGATAATTCACTTGCCTCATCCATGGCAGATGCAGTAAAATCAATTTGAATTTCATAGCTATAGTCTTGCAATTGATGGTATTGCTCCTTCGAAAATTCAAGATATTCTTTATGTTCTCCATAAGTTTTGCCCCAGGCGTGGTCGCTGACATAGTCTCGATTTAGGGCGGATCGTGTAAACTTTGCTGTTAAATCGGATTTTTGAAATTTAACACAATGGCAGCCCGCCTTCTTTGCCTCTAGCATCATCAATTTAGCCGTTTCTAAACTTCCCTGATGATTCTGGCCAATTTCAGCAATTATATATACCTCGTTGCATACATTTTTTCTCATTATATCGAGCAACAACATTTTGGATTACGATTCAATTGACTTTAATTAACGGACTGTCCCGTTCACCGTTGCCAACTTAGCTATTTTATAGCTAGATCTGGCTATTTTCAGAAAAATATCAAAATTGCTATTAGCTGGAAATCTGGCTATTTTTAATAAATACTCAGTTAAGTTTTGCTATTAGTATTTTTGGTAAAACTGAGCTAAATAAAGTACCCACAAATGGTTTCTGGACAGAAAAACATCTATTGTATTGTATATATTTGTTCAATTCTGTACGACACAATTCTTTGTTAGAACGCGGCGTCCTTTCATGGGGCTGCCACCCTACTAAATTCCCCGATCTGGCAACTTTCTAATTTAGGTTAAAATTAAAATTAGGTGCACCTACGAAGATTCACCTAAATTGAAATTTTTTTTGAGCTAGAATTTTTGCATAATTTTTGTTGGAATTTCCTAGATTTTTTCATATTTTTTTTTTTTTTCAGATTATGTTTTGTAACTTCTCTTCCCGAAGGCTGACGAACTTCAAACCTTTATTAAAATTCTTACCATAATTTTATTGAATTTCGAATTTTAAATTCTCTTTCAATTGTTAATTAATTAACTTTTTAAGGCAATTTGAAAATTCTTCACCTAATTTTTAAATTCACACTGTTAATTTTAACAGTTTTAGTTCGTAACAGTTATGTTAAAATAATTTGGTAATCTACTGTTAATAAACCAGAGTTGCTCTAATGTTTTTTCACCAGTCTGGCAATGGTTTACAGGCTGAAGTATCGTTGTCTTGCTTACACCAACTTGTAATAGCCAAACGACGCAAATGGCGGGCACAAAGGCTACCTGGGCTGTTGGAGCGAGACGAATTGTGTGTGAAGAGTCTGACTAACTGCTCATTTCATTTCCTTGTGTGTTTTTTTGTGAAATGTGGACACACTGGAGAAATTTTCTGGTAGTAGCTGTGCTGTGAAAAATATTTATAGTGAAAAATATACTTGAAAGCCACTTGCCATTTGGTGGAAAATTGAAGCACAGTAATTGCGCAGCAAAACCAAACCAAAACCAGAAACAAAAACAGAAACAGAAACATCAAAATGGGCGATGTTATAAATATCGACAGCATCATATCAAGACTTTTGGAAGTGCGTGGGGCACGGCCAGGCAAAAATGTTCAGCTCTCCGAGAGCGAAATTCGTGGGCTCTGTCTAAAGTCGCGAGAGATATTTCTCTCGCAGCCGATACTGTTGGAGCTGGAAGCACCGTTAAAGATTTGCGGCGACATACATGGTCAATATTATGACTTGCTGCGCTTGTTCGAGTACGGTGGTTTTCCACCGGAATCGAATTACCTGTTTTTGGGCGACTATGTGGATCGTGGCAAACAGTCGCTGGAAACCATCTGTTTGCTGCTCGCCTACAAGATCAAATACTCGGAGAACTTCTTTTTGCTGCGTGGTAACCACGAGTGTGCCAGCATAAACCGCATCTACGGTTTCTATGACGAGTGCAAGCGCCGTTACACCATCAAATTGTGGAAGACATTCACGGACTGTTTCAACTGTTTGCCAGTGGCAGCCATTGTGGATGAGAAGATATTCTGTTGCCATGGCGGTCTCAGTCCGGACCTCTCGTCGATGGAGCAAATTCGACGCATTATGCGTCCAACGGATGTGCCCGATCAGGGATTGCTGTGCGACCTGCTGTGGTCCGATCCCGACAAGGATACCATGGGCTGGGGCGAGAATGATCGTGGTGTCAGCTTCACCTTTGGCGCCGAAGTTGTCGCCAAATTCTTGGAGAAGCACGAGTTCGATCTCATTACCCGCGCCCATCAGGTGGTCGAGGATGGTTATGAGTTCTTTGCCAAGCGTCAACTGGTTACGCTCTTCTCCGCTCCCAATTACTGTGGCGAATTTGACAATGCTGGTGCGATGATGTCTGTGGATGAATCACTAATGTGCTCATTCCAGATCTTGAAGCCGGCAGATAAACGTAAAAAGTAATATCACCAATAAACTTCCCAAAACCAACAACAACACACACACAAACACACACACCACAAACCGCACACACACACACACACACACACACACTTTTCTATTCAATGCAGGCAAACAACAAGAAACCAATAAGAAATTATATGATTCAACGTAAGTATGCGAGTAACGTAATATAACATTTACTATCAAATTCTTATCTTGATTTTCTATCGGCAGCAATGGCAAATCTAATTTAACAAACAGCACCACAAAATACCCGACGATCGAGGGAGGAACGACGTTAATGAGAAACAAATTATTCAATCCAATCCAGGATCAAATATTATCTTTTAAGAAATAAAGAGATTTGCTTAAACTACATAAAAACAAAAACACATTCACAAGCATTCGAACCAGGCATAAACTTACGTAGAAACCATTTATTTCGATTAACATAATACCTACACACCTACACTTATATCTATACCATAGTCGTTTAGCGACCTACACATATTGCATGTACATATATGTTTTGTCCAATTTTAACACGAGAGACTAAAACGTTAGTACAACAAAAATTCATAGAAATCAACCGAAATTTGGACAGACATACGGACAACGTGACTGAAAGGGGGAAGGAAGCACAGTCGGTCACAATAATGTAGAAAGGGCCTTTTAAATAAACAGCTATTTGGCCTTAAAACCTATGACATTAATAATTGAGGAACGGGATGAAAGTAATTAAAGAATGAACGCTTGCCAAGAAGTTAAACTAAACACTAAGTTTTGACCTTATAAAATTATCAATCAATTTATGTTCGTCCAGCAGAATGCTATCTACAAATATTGGTACACTACTCATCATATCCGCTATTGTTTTCCCAATTTCGATACAGCTGCTATAATTCGATCCATATTTACGTACATTGTAATTTGTGTTTATCATCCTGTATCATTTTTTAAGATGTGTTTAAACAAAACTAAATTTCTATGATTAATATGTATTATCAATAATCCTTTATATTAATAAACAAATGATATACAATGTGTATGAATTATAAAACTGATTTCAATAAATATTTGGAAACCCCACTAATGATAAAAAAACAAATTCAATTCCTTCTCTTAATTAAAAATCATTGATAATTAACTGATGTACCATTAAAGGTATTTGCATTTATTTACATTTAAGAAAATACTTTTCATTCATTAATTAGTCTTACACACTGGTATCATTTCTATGAGAATGCATTCTAATGGGATGTTTAGAGTAAGAGATTAAGCGGTTGCTTTACTCGATATTGTCGGTGCTGGTGGATTCAGCTTGGACGGATGAGCTTTGGTTTACACTATCGATCTTGGCATCAGCAGCCACGTTGTTCTCCTCAATGTGACAATTCTCGACAGCTGTGGCCAATTCATCAGTTTTGATCGCTGTTACATTTTCGGCCTTGTCCGTGTCAGCAATCTCGGTGGTTGCCACATCCTTTGGCGCAGCTATCACTGGTTCGGCATCCTCGGATTCGACGGCAGCGTGTGGAACGTGACTCTGAAGCACTTCGGGGTCTATGCTGTTTATAATGGCTCGCAAACGTTGAATTTCCTCGTTCGCCTCCTGAAGATCTTGCGATAGACGCTCGTATTTATCATGCTGATGGCGTACCATGCCAATGTTGTTTCGTATGTACTCCATGGGGTTTTCTGGACGTTCTTTGATTATGCGTATAAAGATTTTCGTAAGTGAATCGAGAACGCTACCGCGTTCAAGATATCGGCGAATCTCATCACGTTTTGGATCAATCGGCTAAATTATATTCAAATTAAAATATAGCCCTTAATATTTTATCATATTAATATTATCAATAATATCTACACTCACCTTAAAGGAGGACATTTATGATAATTGTTTATTACACTTTACAAAAAGCGAAAATATTTCTTCTGCACAACGCACAACGCTGCCACCTGATCCAAGTGTTGCCGACCGAAAGGAGCCACCCTGTTAAGTTCGTCGATTTGGCAATATGTACAATTTTGGGTCAATTGTCAAATTGGTCACTTTTTTATTGACAATTTCTAGAATTGTTTAAATTTTTGCAGAGTTGTTGCTGGAATTCTAAGTATTTTTTAAATATTTTTTTCTGATTAAAATTTTTAACTTTACTCCCCTTGGGATGAATAGCCCGTCATTAAAATGTTTACCATCATTTTTTGTAATTAAATTAGGTAATTTCAAATTTTGCGACATGGCGCAGCCTTGGACCAAAATGAACTAAATGAGTGAACAAACTATATAAATGAAAAAGTCTCCAAAAGCTTTAAAACGTGGCAACCTTAGACACGAAAACTATGTGGCAGCCTTTGTTCCCCGAACTTGCGGTTTTTTTAAATTCGAATATTTTAATACAATTTAATAATTGAAAAAACAGTTAAACAATATCATACAATGATTTATCATCATCATCATCACACACAGTCGAAGTTTTCTAAGGGTTACTCGATTTGTGATTTCTGTTGGCGCCAAGCAGTTTATTTAATGCGCATGTCTTTAAATGAAATGATATATCTACAGATTATATGTATGTACATGGTAAATATGTACTATTTTTGTATCTCTTGGGGATACAACATACATACTAGAGTTACATTAGAAAGAGACTAGCCCGAGGCAATTCAACAGAAATACTCATTTGAAAAATGGACATATTTGAAAATACTTTCGTCAGAGGTCCTTCGCCATCATATTCGGATGAAGCGAACTCGGAAACGGCATTGTCGGTTACACTGCCTATTGGAGGTGCCGAAATGGACTTGGGACGCATCGATTCGAAGACAGACACAGATAATTATTTTGACGAGAAATTGAACTGCTCATACGATGATGATAGCTGCTCCCATTTACATCCAGGTCGTCAGGGTCGCAATAGTTTTGCCTTTTGGACCGCTGTGATTGTTCTCCTTCTGCTGACCATTGGCAATTTAATACTGACCCTAACGATTATGGGTGTGTTACGCCTAGGTAAGGGAGTGCAAGGCATGGAGCTAATTCCCGAAATGGATTTAATAAAATTTTACGATGAAACCGATTTGGATCGCATCCAAACCAATTCTATTGGAATTCATGGCTTCTCCGACATCCCTGTATCGATAAGCAGCGACGGGGAAGACAGTGGAGTGCATTTACGAGTCTTTCGGAATACGAATAGTGCTGAACGCGATCGTGTTGTGCTTAATAAGAATGGAATAGTCGTACAAGCAAATCTGTTTGAAATCAAAGATCCTGTCGATCGTTCAACAATCTTTACGACCCATCATCCAAAATATAGCATGCCATCCGGAATGGATGGGACGCTACAGACGAAAGTAGCTAGTACAAGTCGGATCACCAGTCCAGTTGGCGTTCCTTTGGTCATGGATAGCGACGGTCACATGGCCATCAAGGGATCCGAAGGTGTTTTCTTCGATGGTTCTACAATAGAGCTGCAGGTCGAACATCATGTTTCCATCAACTCAACACAAGGTGCCACTGTATTCGAGGCAGCTGCAGGAATCTTCCTTGATATGGATCGCATACCGATTGTCAGCTCAGAGCTGGGTCTACGCACTGGCAGCGTTCAATATAAGATTTGCGTATGCATGCCAGTTGGCATCCTCTTCCGCATAGCGATTCCACGAGTTCACAATGGACCCAAGATATCCTGTGCTCATTTCGACAGTCAGCATGATCCCTGCGAGGTCAACTAATCACTCAAATTAATCAATAAATAACAGCAATATCAATTATAGTAGCCCTATTAGAAATGTTACATAGCAGTTTTGTTTTTATATTTATTTGTATTGTATTTAAGAAAAATGTACACGTACTTAGAAGGTTAGTTGGTATGCTTATTAAAACACTACAATTTCTGAATCTGTTTGGCAAAGACACCGCAATTGTGTTAATATATAATTTGTTTAATAAAAAATATAAACCATTTGTATCCGAACGAAGACATATTTTCAATTGTTCCGATTACTGGATATAATACAGAAATGGTATTCAATTTGTTGAGTGTGAGAATGTACAAAATGAAAGGCGTACTCGTAATTCAGGAGCGAGAATCAAAAGCAAATGAATAATTGAATTCCATTCAAAGCTAAATAACAGGTAAATGAAAGCTAGTCCACGTACACGCGCTAATTCTATTAACTAAATTATAATTATTGTTATCGTACTGAACATATTCTTAACCTAAACACCAGGCGGTGGGGGCTCATCGTTTCTGGTGGATGTCGTTGGGGGCAGATCCACCAGATTGTCTGGCACCATACTAAGAAGCTCAGCTTCACTTAGCTGCGCCAAGCGACTCTTGGTTTTGGTTGCACTATCCGGATTTCTTATTCCTGCAATTGATCGATTGATCAGTTACAGTTGGAACTACATGTAGATCACAAAACACTTACCCATACCGTATGAGCTGCTTGAGGTGATGGCATCCTCTGGATTGTATTCCTCGTCATCAGCTGCCAGTGCTTTGACATTTGTCTCAGTTTTATCCTTAATGCTGGCCAATATCTTAGTCAGATCGGGTGGAATCGATATGTTGGCCAGCACACTGGATGATGACGAGGGTTTACTTAAAACCTATGGAAGCACACAATTGCTTTAGTACAATTCTTATTAAGGATGCTGTGGATAAATCACTTACAGATGACTCTACATTTAGTAGTCCAGCAATTTCCATGCGCTGGGCAGCGATTTGCTTATTAATTTCATCAACCTTGCGCTCCAGATCATTCTTGTTGCCCGGAATTGATGTTGGCAAGGTGTCGTCATTGTCATCAGAGCTGCCGCCAGGCGAATAAGGTGCATTGGGATCATCTAAGCTAGTTCTCGAATCTATTGAAACGTTTGCTGTAATATAATTTCTATTTAAATATCTGTTTGATATAATTGGGCATTCAATCTACTCACTCTTATGCAACTTGGCAATGGGTGCTTTGATGATTGCATCAATGTCGAACTCATCATCTCTGGAGCTTGTAGAATGCGTGCTATGCTTGCGTTTTGGACTACTGGGAGGAGTGAATGTCGTCCTAGTACGTGTTTTAATTGATACCTGCAACATTTAAGTTATTAGTATCGTTAACCAAAATCTATATTTATTTATATACTAGTCCTACCTTAGCAGTCTTGTTGCTGGCAGTGGGTAATGACAGTGGCAACGGTTGGTTCATGTTCACCAATCGTTTGCTCAAGCAGCGTACGATTATTCCCAGCAGCGTGTTTGGACGCTGTGCATCCTCATAGAAGGGCACACTGTCTGTCGTATGCAACACACTGGGTAATTTGTCGCCGCTGCCCAAAGGAAATATGTAAAAATCACGAATCTGTTCTGAATCTGCACCCAAAACGCCAAGTCTCTGGCGCGAATCGAGATATTCAAAGAAACTGTCAAAGTTAATGGTATTCGAGGCAGCAGCGGGAAACAAGTTGACAATAACAATCTCCTTGGTAGGACTCTTCTTGATTTTCTTAAGATAGTCCCAAACGTTATCACGTGTAATGCGACCAATGACATCCAAATTCGTAGGCAGAAGCTTTCCCAGTTGAGTTGTGTCGCCGTGCACAGGATGAATGACCACATCAAAATCGGTGACATCCACCATATGCAAATTGCCAGACCAAAGTGCCGGACTGGAAAGGCTTTGAAGATACCGACCGTATTTATCTAAATTCGATGCACGTGTCTCCGATTTACCCGTGATCTTCGTCGCAGCTGTAACAGATAATGGCACCGACTTCAGGGTCTGTTTTGTGGGCTGTATTAAATTGGCCGCCTGTTCGACTGTTTTCTCGGACTCCAGAATTTGGTCAATCAAACTGAAAGCTAATAAAGGCTCCGTTTTCTTTTCCGTTTGTTTCTTGTGCAGCGGAGATTGAACTTTATCAGCGCGATCCTTAATGGGATGCTTGTCACGTAATAGCTGCTCCTTCTCCTTTTCCTTTTCCTTATCCAAATCATGCTCTTGGTGATGCTTCTTGTGGCCTCGCTTGTCCGTGGTGCGACCGTGACTGCTGGACCGACTGCGGCTTCTTTTAGTGCCACTCTGATGATGATGCTTGTGGCTTTTGTGCCGCTTATCACGTCCCCTTTCTTTGTCTCTGTCCCGTTCGCCACTGCGCTCCTTTTCTCTCGACTTGGCGACCTTTTCTTTGAGTGTGGATCGTTCGAGGTCGAGTTCCTTGCTGGAACCTTCCGTGGCGGTTGATGGTTCCGTAGACTGGGACAATTTTTTGCCATCAGAGCTATCCAGCATTTCATTATTTGCATCCGGCTCGAATTCCTCGTCTGGTAGCGTTACGTCCACTTTCGTTTCGATAATCTCCTCACCCTTGTGAGTCTTTACCATATAGTTTTGCGCGCATGACAACAAATCCAGCTCCGACTTTTTGATCATATCCAACTGATGGCGATTCTCTTCCTCCCGCCACTTTGCCAGCTCTTGGCTGGCTAACTCAGCCGGTGTCATTCTAACCAGCTGCTTGGGTTCCACTTGTTTGGCACATATCTTTTCAAAAAGTGTTTTATTTTTGCGATCCTTGATGTTAAACATGAGGGATCGATACTTGGACTTGTACTTGGCACTCACATCGCGTCCAAACGAATGATACATTTCCGACTCCACTCTCTTCACAAAATGCTCCACTTCCGTCTCCGTCAGCCACTCGGAGTTGCTTGTTGGCTGAGCAGCTGCCTGTGCCTCCTTTATTCGTGCCAGCACCTGCTCCTTAAGAGTGCGACGCACATTAAGGCGTATGGGTTCCGGCTGTGACTTGTTCACAGATCGCTCCGTGCTGTTCTTATCAGGCGAGCGCATTTGAGAAGTCGTGGGCTTGACCAAGACCTTCTCCTTCCTGGACGTATTGGGCAAGGGTGACAGCAGCTGAATAGACTTGCTAAGGGTTTCGGCAGGTTTATGTAATTGTACCGACAAAGGAGATTTTGCTGGAGACTCTGGCGAAGACAGTTCCGGGATGCGCTTACTTTGACGTCGCTGTGGAATATAATTAAATCAAATAATTTAAGACTGTTTTTTTTTTTCAGATCGTTAAGTTTCTAAATTCATTTATTAGACAATTTTAAAAGTAATCAAAGAAAACAATACTTGCATCGATCATACCTCTATTTCCAGCGCCTGCACACTGCCTGGCTGGACTACCTCAAAGCTAGGATTATCCTGCAGCCATTTCTTCAGCTGCTGTGCACTGGGTGCCATGTGACCTGTAATGGCTCGTCCGCTTCGACGCTCAAACACATTGATCTGCAAATTCATAAATTATAAATTGTAATACAATAGATAGTAAGACAAAGTCTGGAGTGTCTATTATCTCTGAGATAAAGTTATTCAAGCATAGGGACAGACAGATGGACGCTGAATTACCGCTTCGATATGGCCACTTTATCATATAGCTGTCATAGGACAGATCGGTTGATAATCAAGTTTTAGAAAGAAAAACTTATTTGTTTTAAGACATATAGTAACCAAACTAATAAAATTTGCATTTAAGTTGGTCTTATACATTCTGAGTATATCATATCTCCTGCCATAGGACCGATCGGGCAGAGTCCCCTAGTTTTAAAATGGTATCGTGTCATTCAGCAGATACTGAATATTGATTAACCACAAGTAAAGGAGCGACTACTAATTAAAAACTTATATTCTAACTATTCCCTTGCACTTTTTAGTTTCTAGAGTCTAAAAACTAAATACGTAAATACGTACCCGCTCTACCTTTGATACTGAATCGGCCTGTCGCAGCACATCCTCAAACAGATCCTTCTTTTTGTTCTTTTTGGCTTCAAGAGCATTTACCAATGGCGCCTGCGGAAGCGCTGGCACGGCAGTTTCAGGTGTCTTGACGAGAGTCTGTGCCTGGATGGCGGACTGGGCATACTTTCGAATGCATTCGTCACTGCAATAGACTGAGTTCACCCGCGATGGACGCTTGCAAACCACACAGGCAACATCCGTCGTGGATTGCACATTGTTGCCGCCAAGTTTTATAAACTGCAACTGTTGCTGTTGCAATATTTTAGGCTGTGGCTTTGTGATAAGTAGGCGTTTTGGTTGCTTCGCAATCACTGGTGTGCTTGTTGGTAATGACATTCCTGACATTGCAACAACCGGCAACCTCTTGGGCGTAAGCTCCGGAGGCTCCGTTGTTATTTTGGGGTCGCTTGGTTGCTTAGGTAACATCGCACTCTCCGTTGGCTCTAAGTTTTGCTTGGGTAACAACATGTCCGTGATCCGTGGTTGGTTCTGAATAAATAAAAAACAAATTTAGAGTTCAATATTAAACAAGAATTAAAGGTTATCTTCGGCAATCCGAATATTTCATATCCTTGTAGACACCGATATTTTATTTCTAACTGATATCCAAACTTGTTTTGAAATAAATATGTTCGACAATGCCAAATATTCAATCTGTGGCATTGGTTCAGATATTTAAGAAACAACAATCTTATTCATACTAAACGTTTATATTCGACCGATCATTCCAAAACCTATATTAAGGAATGTATAAGTAAATACATAATTTATAATCTGAGATTAGCTAAGATATTTTAAGAAATAACGGACAATTTCTTTACCAAATAGATAATAGATGCATAATTAATGGACTTATTAATCGACTTGGCTCGTCGTCCATATTTTATATGGTATCGGGACCAATATATATTATATAAATATTTAGATGCATTTTTCCTTTTACCTTTTCCTCCTGCTTTTTAACGCACTTTGGACACTTCCAGTCAATGCCCTTTTGTTCCATTTCCAGGCCCATGGCCTTTGTAACGCTGACACAGGTGCCGTGGTACCAGTCCTCGCATAGATCGCAACATATCATGAATCGATTATTGTGTGGCTGGCGACAAATGCACCATAGTCTGAAAATATCACAATTTTAATATACTGGGAATCTTTTTGTGGACCAGATATACTTACTTATTGGGATCATCATCATCCTCTTGAGATTCTGAGGCATCCGCATCATTGGCCTGACTGATATTCGGTTTATTTTCCCTTCTGGGCCGCCTTACACTTGTAGCTGAATCCTTTGACAACTGTTTTCTTGGTACACCACCCATTTGCGACAGAAAACTATCACTGTCAAAGCTGCTGTTGGCCAATTGGCTGCTATCCAACATTGGTTCACACACCGAAATATTACTTGTATCGGAAGTGGTTGTCGATGAACCTGGGTTCTGAGCACGACGCTTTGCTCGAGTTGTGGGCGCCTCAATTGGCGGTAGATAAATAACACGGCCATTACCCCTCACAACCTTCACCTCAGGTCGTGACGACAGCGCTGACATAGATGATATCGTTGCTATGCTCCTAGCGGGCGTGCTGCTGGCCATGGGCAAATTGGTCAAAGAATTCGTAACAATGATGGCGGGGAAATCATTGGGCTGCGGCTGTGAAAGATTAATGTATAGAGAATATTGTTGAAAGCATTTCAGAAACAAAAATACATAGTAACTAAAAATAAAATTTATAATTATATAAAATAAAGGAGTAAAATATAAACAAAAAAATATTCGAGTACAATAAATAGAATAATAATTTGATTTATTAATAATAGGATAAAGTAGGATATCTGACTTAGGACTTAAATTGTCCTTTAAAACAAAATATTAAGTTGTTAAAATTCTTTTCAACACTCGAATAATTCTTAAGGTTTTTTATATAGTATATTTAATTATATATTTGAAATAGTTTAAAAAAAAAGAGCAGCAACCGAAATCATAACTATTTGATTAAACATCACGCGATTTTAAGAAGTCGAAGTAGTTGAGATAAATATTTTTGATTTCGAAATTTTGTAATATTAGTTTTCCCAATTATTTATGTTTCTAATCTCTGAATCCCTTATTTTGTTCTTATAATATAGAATCATGTAACGTTATTCAATTGTAGACGGATTTTTAAGCATACCTGCGTGATAGTGGACAACTGGGGGGCAGTGCCAAAGATTGGTGGCGACACAGCGTTTGCAATGGCATCCAGGCCACCCCTCTCCGTGCTGGCCAGCACTTGTTTAACAACTTCGGCCTCGAACTGTTTATCCTCCTCAATGAGACCCACAACATGTTGCAGAAAATCTGCAGTTATTTCATCCTCATCTGGCGTTTCCAGCAAACGAGCATTGGCTATGTCAATGTTATTAACAGTAGGATTATTTGTTTGTATGCTTGTATTGAAATCGGGCGGTTGTGGTACATTAACGACTTCTACTTTTGGCTCTGTCACATGATCCAAGCCAGCAGCGCTGCTCTCTAGCATTTTGACCAACTTGGGTATGGTCTCATCGGCACTCGCTTGTGGCTGGTCGACCAACGAAGCCTTTAGTAACTCATCCTGAACTATAGAGTTAATGAGATCAAGTTGTTTGTCGTTTTCAGCTGCCAACTCAGAGGAACTCTGGTGCGTTTCGATAACAATCTGTGCGGGTAAATTGTGAGAAGTCGCCGTCTCCACGCCAATGGGCATAAAACCTTTAGATGGCGCGGCTGTCGACGGTGACATAGTGTGTAAGCTCGATTTGGGAGTGACGGGCGTAGCAAGTAGACGCTGTTTGCCGAGATCCGGTGAGGATGTTAGCAATGTCGTATTGTTATTGTCAGCCAGCAGACTGTTTAAATTGGTGAACACACCCTTAGGGCTCGATAGATTCTTATTTATTATAATCTCTTTAATATCCTGTGGTGGCGTCACAAATCCACCCGGCGGTGTATTCAGCACATGACCCACTTGAACAATTGGTGTGCGACGCACTTTGGAGGCGGCTGCCGACGCATTCAATCTGGATGCTTCAGGCGTTACTGGGGATGTTGTTGGCAGGGATTTATGAGTCGGGCGCATTTTCAAAAACGATGTACTCGGTATACTGCGACCCAAGGCGATCACTGATGTTGGCGCTTTTGTATTAAGTTGCACAATCTGTCCAATTGCTGGACTCACTAAATTATTATCCGACTGCTCCTTTCGTCTTTTTAAATTGGGGAATTGTGGCGTTGCAGGTGGTTGTGACACCTTAGGTATATGTACAATCTGGCCGCGTGTTGTCTGTGCTTGTGGTCGCTTGGAAAGCTTCTTAATGCGCTTGCGTTTGTTCGAATTACGGCTGTTGTTCATCTTAAAATCAATGTCGCTGTCTCGATCGTTGTCGGTTTCACGGGATGCATCGCTCGGTTCGCTAAGTTCCTCGGTGTCAGCATTCTCCTCGTCAGCGGTTGCCGAACTGTTGGCATCTTCATCATCCTCAACGAGGTCTTCCGCCGTACTGATCACTTTGACACTACTGCGAATCGGCCGTGGACTCGCCACAATAAGTGTCTGCTGTTGTTTTGCTATTGGCAGCGGTTGTAATTGCTTGGGTAATTGTGGCCTGGGCAACTGTTGCATTTGCCTGGGATGTGACTGCGGTGTCGATTGCACCTGGCTGAAAGGCACCACCTGGAAACGCTTCTTTGCATTCAACACTTTCATGTTAGGTTGGGTCTGCACGATAAACTTGCGTCCTTGTATGGTTTGCCTCTCCATCATCAGCTTCTCCGCCGTCTTTTTGGCCTTCATTTGTTCCGGTGAAGTGAATGGCGTGTAGTTGTGATCGTTTCTGATAATCTCCAGTAGGGAATCTGTTTCCGGCGTGCGTTTAAAAATGGACAGACCAGCCAATTCTGAAATTGTTATAAAGGTTAATAAGTAGGGGTATTTATTTATTGACTTGGCGACATACTAAGAGCATTTTTCACCACCATATCGGCGGAGTTATCCGCGTAGAACTGCTCAACGCTAAGCCCAACAATTTGTGGACGTTCCTTTGGTTTTCGTCGTTTCTTTTGCTTTTTAGGCGCCTTCGGCTTGCGACCGGGCCGCTTTTTCACCTTGGGCGCCTCTGCTTCGTTTTCTGTAGAATCATCATTATTCTCGCCACCGGTGTTTTCATTATCATCACCCGTAACATGATCCTTTTCGCTTATTAGCTCATCAGCGCCGCTTTGACTCTCATTATCGGTATCCCTCTCTGCCTCCGAGTCTTCACGGTCTGTAGCCGTCTCCAGAAAACGCTCCAATTCCTCCAGGCGCTCAGTTTCCTCCTGCTCGACCATGCTTGGCGTGGGCGACGTTAACCGCACAACGCTAATGCTTGATATTGATTTCTCCTCTAAAATTAAACACATGTGTAAGACACATTTCAAAGTATACTTTATTTCATATTACCCATGATATTTTCAATAGCACGCTCGTCAAATGATATGCCATTTTTGCTATATACCACGACCAGATTGGAATCTCCATCGGCGCCATTTGGCCTAACACTGGCCGTTTCGCTAAACACCGAACTAGACATGGCATCAGCGCTTCGAGAATCCGCTACTGTGCATTGAATCCAGTTCCGTTTCTCAACTCGTTTTATACATATATTTTACATGAGAGCGATATTAGTTTGTTGTTTTCTCATGCCGCGGCCGCGTTGTGACGCCGACATCGGAAATTGTCACGCAGCTGTAGTTGTGTATGCGAAGCGAAATTGAGCTTCTATTTTCTAAATATAGAGTTGCACTTTAGTCGATTCACTTATTTTATGCAGAACTCTATTTTTTTTCACTTTAAAACACTTTATTCTAAATTATATGAAAATAGAATTCGCAATAAAATTCACTGTTGCCAACTTTCAGTGCTGCCAACTTGTTTTAATATGTCATGTCGCAACAAAACACGGGCTGGCAGGCTTGGTTCGCGGTCTTAAGTCCACTTTCAGATCACTTACCAAAAATCTCCAACTTTTATTATTTTAAAGCAAGAATTTTAAAAATTGTTGCAGAACTTTTGTTACAATTTTTAATAATTTTTAAGATTAAACTAATTTAAAATTTGTTATAACTTTTCTACTCCCAGACCCACAACAAAGTCACAGCGTTCATAAGCAAGTTTGCCTTTATTTAATTTAATTTGAAATTAAAAATGTTAGTCAAATTATTAATTTTTTCCAAATAATTTCTGAAGAACTAAAAAAAATTAAAATTGCGCGCCGAGTACCAACTTAGCTATTTTATAGCAACTTCTGGCCATTTTCTGAGTTCGATTGATAGAAAACTTTTCAGATTCCAAAACTTAATAATAAATACTATATTTGATGAAAACTTAAAATGCGAAATTGAACAAAAATAAGGTGGTAATTTTAATGAAATTTTAAAGTTCGGTAGAAAAAGTTCGAAAAATACACTGAGCGAATTATATTTTTTGAACTAAATGACCTACAATCAGGGATTTAGTTCTTTCGTTCTGTAGAAGTAGTTCAATAGAACTTAGTCCGAACGATTCGATACAACTCTAATCTAGACAAAGAAATAGCAATAAAAACAAACAAAGGCCGTGCAATCCGCTGATAATAAATAACATTTATTTATTGAAGCTTTCGAGTGGTTATTACTGTAGATATCAGTGGGCTAATCAGGGCGAAGATTATTGCAGCTAGTTACTGTGCGACTTTCATAAGCATAACGTGGAAAAATGGCCAGCTTTAAAATGGGATCCTGTCACGCTGTGCCGATGACTTTGTTTAAAAACAATAGGGACAAAGTTTCAAAGGCAGTTCTAAGTAATTTATTGGAGGGGCTTAAGTTTAGCACGGGACAGCTTCTCATTCTGCTGGAGGGAGGTAAAGACAAGAGTTGGTATAATACCGATGTGGATCATGTGTTTCGTCAGGAGTCCTACTTCCAATACATGTTTGGCGCCAAGGAACCAGGCTGCTATGGTATTCTCAGCATTGACGTAAAGACATCTGCCACAACATCTGTATTATTTGTGCCCCGTTTGCCCGAGGAGTACGAGACGTGGATGGGGGCATTGTTAAAGCCGGAGGCCTTCAAGTCAATGTACGCAGTGGACGAGGTATACTATGTTGATGAAATAGAAGCTTATCTCGAGAGAACCACACCCAAGCTCATATTGACGCTCAGTGGAACAAATAGCGATAGCGGTCTCACAATGCAACCGCCGGAGTTTGCGGGTAAAGAGAAATATGTGACAAACTGTGACTTACTTTATCCCATACTGTCGGAATGTCGCGTTATCAAGTCAGCCGAGGAAATCGAGGTTCTGCGCTATGTGGCCAAAGTATCATCAGATGCGCACATTAAAGTCATGCAGTTCATTCGCCCCGGTCGCATGGAGTTCGAGGGTGAAGCGGTCTTCTTGCACCATTCCTATGCTGTGGGCGGATGCCGACATGCTTCCTATACCTGCATCTGTGGTAGCGGCACCAACTCGGCCATCTTGCACTATGGTCATGCTGGCGCACCCAATGATCGTCCTATTCAGGATGGCGAGATGTGCCTCTTTGATATGGGCGCCAATTATTGTGGCTATGCCGCTGACATTACCTGCTCTTTTCCGGCAAATGGCAAGTTTACAGAGGATCAGAAATTTATCTACAACGCTGTGTTGGAGGCACGCAATGCTGTGATGAAAACAGCACGGGACGGCGTCTCCTGGGTGGACATGCACAAGCTGGCGGGCAAGGTGCTCCTTGAGCGTCTCAAGGCTGGTGGCCTATTGACTGGCGATGTTGATGAAATGCTTGAAGCTGGCCTCTCTGGCGTCTTTCAACCGCACGGCTTGGGCCACTTGCTTGGCCTGGATGTGCACGACGTGGGCGGCTATCTGTCCACGGAGCCACCTCGTCCCAATGAGCCATGGCTGAGCAAACTGCGCTTTGCTCGCACTCTCAAGGCGGGCATGTATGTGACCATCGAGCCAGGCTGTTATTTCATTGGCAGACTCATGGATAACGCGCTCGCCAATCCGGACATTCGTAAATACATTAATGTAGAAATGTTTGAGCGATTCCGTAACTTTGGTGGCGTACGCATTGAGGATGATGTGCTCATCACCAAGACAGGAGCCGAGAACTTTGCCATTGTGCCACGCACAGTGGAGGAAATCGAGGCAACAATGGCAGCTAAATAAGCCAATTTAATTACAACCAATTTATAACATAACGCACCATTTGCACAAAAGAGTAATGACTAAAAGTTATTTGAATTTGAGGAAACACAAAAACTAAAGCAGATAAGAAACCCTTTTTTTTTAGATTTGTATGGGAGAATTTTAGTTATTATCCCCTTTTGTAAATGCTGCGATATATTTAGCTATCAATGTCTATGGAATATAATTCCATGCACTTATAGCCTAATTATAAATATATATATCTATAACGCAATTATGTCAAATTAAATACAATACGAATATGAATTATAAAAAAGTTTCCAACTTGCTCTTCTTTTTTGCAGATGCTATAATATTTCTGCTACATAAATTGTAATTGGGAAGATCAAATTCGAAAAGTTGCATTACGAAAGATACATTTTGTTGTCAGTAAACTTGCTCGGTAGAGCGCTTGTGCGTCTCTCAGGCGCCACTTAAGAATATATTGCCGAAAGAGCTCTAAAATGTTGTATTGTAGCTAGTGAAAGTCTGGAAATTCAATTTTCTGTTACTCTTTATTAATTATCAAGTATTGTACTCAATCGAGACATCAACTTTTATTGATTGGCTTTCAGCTAACAGTGTAAACGAGACGAAGGCCTGAAGTCGAGCCATTCAAAGGATTTCTATCACTATTTACACGCCGATCAGCAGTTGCAGTTGCAGTTGGTCGCAATGCATTTTATAATAGGAATTGTCATGGCTTGCTTGCAGCTTACATATACTTTTTGCTGTGTCCATTGCTTTGTTGCTGCTTCCTATGGCTGTGTCCATTACCATTATCATTAGAAGCTTTGACATTTTTCACATCGTCGCTGCTTTCGGAGTCTGGCACTTCGGTGAGAGCAACGACACTGCGACGTGGAAACCAACCACGAATTGGACCTTTACGCTGCGGCTTCTTTCTCCCCAGATCGTTTGGTTCTCGCTCACCAAACAGCCAGTGGCGTCGGAAGCGTGTCACCTTGATTATGTCGCCGGGCTGCAAACGAATACGTGGCTCATCTGTGCAGGGTGCACTGACGCAGACTCGCCAGCCTTGTGAGAAGATTGGCAGCCAACGTCCAGTGACATTACTAATGCACTTGTAGGTCCGGGTTCGGGCACGCTTCTCCTGCTTCTGTGCCAGTTGCTCCCGCTGTAAAGTGATAATTCTGATTAGATATGAGTTCTCGAGTTTCGTACAATTTCGTTCAAAAAGTTTCCAGACTCAAAACCTTTAAAAAAATACCTTGTAAGCATTTTGTGAAATTTGAACCATTAGTATTCAACCTATAGGCCTCAGTATAAACAAACTTTAGTTATTTTTTGTTTACGATGGATAAATGGAATATCGTGTGTTTGATGAGAAAATATTCTATGGAAACAAAACAGTGACTTGATAAGCATTATGACACATCTTTCAGAGTCTAATCCGCAGTCAGTCATAATAAAAACAAAGATAAACGACATTATATTCCAACATAAAAAAAATTTAAATAAGAATTGATAAGTTATAAAGCTGACTGTACATTAGAGTGCAATGATTTGTATGAGCCAAAACAAATTGGCCATTGTGATTTTTTCTTAGGTACTTCGGTCTTAGCCTTATTGTTTCATAATCATTAAAGACTCAGTTTCGATACTACATTTGAATCAATTACTTTTGGTTAATGCTTCTGGAATTATTTCCTGTTTCTTAAATGTAAGTCTAGAAACTTTTTGAGCGAGTTGTTATTGCACTTACAGTCAGGGTGAATTGATCGCAGCCTTCAGTCACTGACCATTCAATGCCATCTCCGCGTTTTTGGCACTCTTCGTTAAACACCTGGCGCAGATTGAGACGCCAGCCCAGATCGTATGGATAGACAAACTGTTCGTCCGTTAGAGATCTGTAACGGCGATAAAGCGCCTTTTCCACAATCCAAATCTCAATGCCCGTTTGATTGCTGACAATTGTCTTGAGCTGTATATAGAGCAGCATGCTCAGACCAATCACAACGCCAATGGCCAGGCCCATGCCCAGGATGCACATTATAATGCTGACCACTGTGAACTGTACGCTGGCCAAGTGCGCCAGTCCATGTGTCAGATAATAATAGCGATAAATGCCACGATAAAAGGAACAACTAAGCACCACAGTTCCCTGTATGCTGCCCAATATGGAGAAGAGCAGAAAGTAACTGAAGTGGGCGTGGTTGGCCCAGCCAACGCAATGATTTATCCAAGGACAATGATGATCCATTTTCTTAACACAACGATTGCCTGCACAAGATAAGGATGATAAAGACTGGATAAAGTCTGTGGAGTGTGAAGTTGAATTTCACTTACATTTGCGACAGTGATGCGATCGAGGCGCTTTATAGCCCTCGCACTCCTTACAGTACTGCAGGAACTCTGTGTCCTTGGGGTCCTGCCAAATAGAAATTCAAAATATGCGTGATATATAAAAGTTTTATGATTTATGCCTCCGACGCCGCCATCTACAACAAATACTTAACGACGAGCAGCTCATTAAGTGACCCAACCACCCAGGTCACCGCCCATTGCGTCGCGTCTGACGACCTGGCTACAAAACATTTATGCAAATTCGGGTAATTGCACTATGCGCACGATTTGGCCGTAGTGTTGACTATTAAGCTATTTCATAGCCAGACATAATTATTTTGAAAGTTTGGGATCCGGACTTTTTCAAAAAAATGTTGACGAATAATGATGAATTTAGAGCAAAGAATTAGTTGGGGTCTCAAATTTTTATTATTTGAATTTTAGACTTTACCACTTTTGTCACCACTTTCTTAGACGATTTAATAAAAAGTTAAATTTGCATTATTTTAAATTTCAATAAAAATATAAATATCAACCTAGTACAAATAATTTAAAAAATAGATTTTATAGTGAGAAAGTATAAAATTTTTTTCATTTATAAATAAAATAAATTAAATTAAATGTAATGCCTAAATTACTCAATTCGCAAAAAAAAGATATCTTTAAATTTGTTTGATGATGTCGTTAATATTGACAAAATAGTTGTTCATATAATAGAATAAGTTTTACTTTAATTCTGATTACTAACCGAAAAGTAAATTTTTTTACAAAAGGTTTGAAAACAAAGAAAACTTTAAAACTAACAAGTTTCAGGTGTTTTCCTAAGAGTTTTAAAATTTTGCAGATATCTGCGGCTATGTTTTATTGGTTTACATAAAATCAGTTATTTTAGGCATCACATTTGGATGCGTTTAATTTATCGCGTGACATGCTTGCCGCACTGACCCCTTCATAAATTATTGGGTCGCGCTATGGCCAAAAATTATTGGTGTCGAAATTGTTGGCGACCCCCCCGTGTCGTCTCACCAGCGATTTGTTTAACTTGCAGTCGTTTTTACCGTCCTTATCGGCCGACGTTTTTGCTTTGTTTTTAAGCAAATTGCAGCGTTTAATTGGTGCATTACCCGCCAGCTGCGATAAAGGATTGAGCACGCGATCCCTTCAGTGTTATGACCCATTTGTTTAGACTGATTCATGCCGTGGCACTTGACTTGAATGATTTGCAGATTGGCTGTCTCAGGAAATGCGAACAAGTGGCAGTTTTTCTTTTGTTGGGCTAAATAATAATTTCCGAGCCGAAAGGTGACACCGCACAAATCGACAAATAGGCGAGCCCATTTCCACAATAACAAAACGGAGAAATCAATCATTAACTTGTTAACCAAATGCCTATCATACTGCTGAATTCTAATACTATAAACCTTTTCAAAGTTCCCTGTTCATCCATTTCACGGTACAAAGAACTGCGTGTATATAAAGGAAAACTATTAATATACTATAGTATATTATTTAAATAGGTATATGCATGTGGCACGCCCTAAGAGTGGTGGTTAGTTTTTGACCCACCAGTGAAAAACAGTTGACAAACATTTTCCATGCATGCCAATGTCAGCGGCAGCGTGTCACGACAAAATGTTTTATTGTTTAAAGACCCTGTACTTGAAAAGTACAAAGGATATACTACATTTTTCTAAAGAAAAATGTGCGTAACAGGCAGAAGTAGGCTGGACCTTGAAAAGTAAAATTGCGAATGCATTTGTCCATGACTGAATGTTCTTGATCAGATTGATCTGATACGATAAAGCCATATCTGTGGGAATAAACAACTAAATATCGGAAACTTGAAGAGAAGTACTGAATTTTAGTTTGTACAGGTTGTTTTACAGTCGAGTGTGCTCGAAACTAGCATTTTCTACCAGTCTCTCTTACGGAAGTGAGTGGGTTTCGACTGGGGGATTACGGTTTGACTGGGCTGGGCTGGGCCCCATCTATCGTTGTTTTACCTTGGGCTGCCATTGTTTTGGCAACAGGCCGGGACCTGTCAGCGTGGCCATGATGTAATTGAAAGTGGCCAGTGTGGAGAGGAGCAGGAACAGGGCCTGATGTGCAAAGGCGGCAAATGATTCATTTGGTGGCCACCACATCGAGTTCATATAAAGCGTCGTCAGCGTTATACATTTAATGATGCCTGAAATGGAAAAGAAGACAAATAATACATATTTAAATCGCATGCATGGTATAACATTTTCGGTGTGCGTTTAACCATCGCAATGAGAGATTAGCTATTGTTATATTACGATATTAACTATGGTCGAATGGTCACCCGATGTGCGTGCCAATGAAATTAAACACATTTATTTATTTTATTGTGTCGCATCTTGATTAAGCGTTAACGCAAGGGTGGCAATAACATTTCAATGACTAGGAACACCTGTTCCAGGCATGACCAACAGCAACAAGCTGGCCTAATTTAGTAATTAAGCTATGTAATCTTACAGTATGTCAACTAATTGTTTGTACAAAGCAACAAATATTGGTATTTATTTTATATTTCTTAAAGTACTTAAAGACAATGGATTCTCTTTTTCTTAATTGTTCTAAGAATTATTAGCAATCATTACAATAAAAGTCCAATAACTCAAAAATCAGTATTAGTTTTCTTAACAAAATATATAATTCTGGGGTTTTCTATTTCTAGTGAAGGCTGGGAATTTCAATGCAAATTTATTATCATTAAATATGTTCACTTAGTTTTCCAGCAAAAAAATAATTATTTGATAAAGTTAAATTGTTGAGTATTACGGTCTACAGTAAATTACTTTGAAATATGCTTCGATTGTGTCTCAACTTGTATTTTGTATCAATTTTTTAGTGGTATTTTGAAATGCTTGAAAAATTAGGCTTCAAATTAAGCCATAAAATCTCAAGTAAACATTTGCTGGTGATAAAAAAAATCCCAAATAAATATTTGCTAGAGTGTGAAATCTTAAGTAAAAATATGCTGGACTATAGTATCCCAAATAAAAAGTAATGAATAAATTGGTTGGTTTGGCGACCTTGTAAAAATCTTAATTAAAAAGGTGCTGGTAAAAAATAGTACAAGAAAAATTTTAAAAATAAGAAAAATAATAAGTTAAATTGTGCTGGTAGGGAAATAAATAAAAAAAAATATTTACTGGTGCTGGAACTCAAACCATTACCAGTAATAATATTTTTTACTTTAAAAAAAGGTATTTCAATATTTCTATATTTTACATTTTCTCTAAGAGAAAAACATATGACACGAAAAACAATGTTTTCTTTGTTAAATAAATTGTTAATTTGGTTTTGTCATAAACATTTCCTCACATACTGTATATCGTAGTTCAATATCAAGGTTGCCCTTTCCGTTGGCACAACATGAACCGGATGTCTAATGTTCGTATTACCGTCTACCGTCTGGTCCTGATGAGGGGCTGAATAGTCAGATTGCACGACATTTTCAGCGGGTCTCTCAATATAATTCCGGATATTAATACCAAAGAGGTAAAATGGGAAATGTGGTATGATGGAACAACTAAAACGCAATTAGCGCAGCATTTTACGCGAATTAAATGGGCTGCCACTCCCCTTTGACAACTGTCCAAGTCGTCCATCAGTTGGTCAGGCGTGCATGTTGACGCGGGGGTGGAAAAACTTGCGGGCGACGTCTCGAAATATGAAACGCGATATTACGCTGCAGAAAATGTGAGGTAGGGTGAGGATTGTGTCGGTGCTTAGCGTCACTTCGGGTCACTTGTTAGTGAGCAATCGTTGGTTCTCTTTTGCCCATGGTTCATTCACTCTGTTTTGTTGTGCACTTGTTAATTTTCAAATGTCATCAACTGTTCAATACTTATTAGAAAATTTGTTATTCATACTTAATAAGCAAATTGGAATCGATGATGAATACGTGGGCGTGTGCTTTATTTTAATGGAATTTAATCGCAGTTGTTGGCTTTACTTACTTAGCGCGGTTATTGGACCCCAGTGAAGAAAGCGCCGAAAGCCAGATATTTCGGCCGACATTATTTAAATATAATTTTTGTGTTGACGGCCAAAACGGTAATAACACGACCAAACTCTGCAAGCGAACAGGTAAACAAAAACAGCGAAAGCGCAGCGTTGCCACGCAGTAAAAATGTCCGATTTGGCTGGATTTGCTTTTACCTAAAAATAAAGTAGATTTCCAAATAAGGGTAAATTTATATAATTTACCTATTTAAATTTTTTTTAAATTTTAAAGCTAGAGTTTTTAAAATTAGTGCACAACTTTTATTAGATATTTATATTTATTTTTAAAACGCACTCTTGTTTGCAAGAGCTGCCACGTTTTTCGACTTTTATTGAAACTATCGGTATTTTTACTGGGATCAAAGCTGCCACAACGTTTTTCGGGAAAGGGATGTCACCCCTTATTCTTTAGTATTTAATACAATTTGCATATGAAACGTTAATTTGCCGCGAAAATGTATTTGTTTTAAACAAATTGTATGCCAAACACAAAGTAAATTAATATGAAATAGTTGTAAATCAGTTTAAATTCATATATGTTTTCCTAATTGAACAACTCTGTCTTCTGCACGACATAGGGCTGCATTATCGATAGAAATGTTTTGAAAATTGGTGCGTATTGTATTTTTATAAAAATATCAATAAAAAAGACAGAAAGCATTGAAGAACAAATATAGTTTAAACAGAACTTTCCAAGTAACCTAGTATTTAGACCCTTTAGTTAATAAGTACAAAGATTGCTTTAAAATTCAGATTGAGTGAATGCCTGTTAATTTTCATTAAAGCAAATTTCAATAAAATATTGATAAACAAATATTTGCAAATAACCATGATTTGCGATTTAGCGATAAAAATCATATGAATAACGCTTATTCAGCACAATTTCATCCAGATATAAAGAATGACCCTGCTAATATTTTACTGTGCCAAAATGCTTTAGACAATTGCAATTGCCGCCAGTTTTCAATTAATATAGTTAAATATATTCTACAAGATTGCAATGACTCAAAGAACACTATTTTTTTTTTAAGATAATAATGCTGAAATATTAATGGCCTGTACTGTACTCTGTAATATAATTTGAGAGTTAAAATAAATTTTCTACTGCAAAGTGTGTTTTTTTGAGATATTTTAATTTTACTTTTAGTATAATAAAATTTTAATATAACATTAATATAAAAAATTGATTGCAATTAAACAATATGTGCTGTTTTCCCGTTCCCATTTTTAAACAAATTTCATTTTTTATAAGCACTTTCCAACTTTTAGTCTTAACTTTCCGTTACCAAAAGAGCAACACTTTTCACTTATGTTAATTAAACATTTCTTGTTTATTAAATGACTAAACAGCTTTTCTAATCCAGTGGGGTTAATGGATGTAACTATGCACCACATTTTAATTAGTAATTCATTTGTTAGTAATTCAAAAAAATACATTTTGTGCTGACTAATGGTTAAGAGCTTCATCTTTTAATTATAGTTCAATAAAAGTTTAACATTGACCTTTGTGTTACTTGTTAGCGAGTATTTCAAATTTCATGCCATGCTCATGCTTCTCCAGCTCACTGATAAGACTGGTTTTGGAGAAGGCGGCGCCTGGAGAGAGTACGCCTCCAGTGTTGGGCATTTTGTTGCTCTCCCGGAGAATGGTAACTGCTGTGGAGAGCAGGGCAACGCATGTGGAGCCATAGCCAGGATTTGGACCGCTGACTCGAACCATTAGAGTTTTGCTTGGTGGATCTGTGTACTGATCCGTTCCCTCGGCTAGTCGCTGGGAGCTGGGCCAACCCGTGGCCTTCATGGTCATCTTAAAGTACGTTTTCTCCATACGGGCTTCACTGGGACCATCGCGGGACACGAAGCCACCAGAAAAGAAGCCAGGATATTTGAGTAGCAGACTGCGTCCAAACTTAAACTTTGCCATTAGGCCAAAGATTGTGGCAAAGAGAGCAACTGCGATGGCCGCAATCCACGAGGGAAATCCAATGTAGGCATGCATCTGAACCGGACGCTTCTTGTCGTGCTCATAGAGGAATCGTTGCGATCGCATCGCCACCGAACGATCTGAGCCCGGAAATGGAAGACACACCTTATTTATCTCTGTGGACTTGAACATCAGCGGACGATGCTTCAAAATGGGGAAGAACTTGGGCAAGCGTTCCGGGTACAATTCCCGGCGTATGCCACGCAGCTCATCCGAATGGGCCAGCCCATGAATAGCGCTGTTCCAGGTGCCAAAATTGAGACCAACCCTGCCATGCTCAGCATTATAATCCTTAACGCCATTGACCAGGAAAGTCTCCACCGAATTCACCACACCGTCAAAGTTCTTCTCCACAAACACGATGCCCATGTCGGCGGGAATGGAGTCAAAGCCGCAGGCACTGACTATATACACACCACGCTCCTTGGCACGTTCATTGTACTTCAGCTGCATCGTTTCCATGTACTGTGGTTCACCACTCACATCCACGTGATGAGTGCCGGCCTCAATGCAGGCGCGAACCACTTTCTCACCGTAGAATCTATACGGACCAGCTGTGTTGACCACGATGCGACAGGATTTGGCCATTTCCAGCAACGATGCCTCGTCGTTGACATCGGCAATGATGATTGGCGTCTGGGACAAATCCTTCTTTGCCTTGGCGCCCATCTCCTTGAGCACCGACTGCAGCTTCTCCCGATTCCTTCCGGCAATGCCCCATCGCAGATCCTTCAGCACGGATACCGCCTCGTAAACCGTATATTTACCGGTAAATCCGGTGGCACCGAATATTATAACATCCAGTCGATCAGTTGCCATCGTTTTATTTGATTTCTCAAGGTCAGGCACTCCGGTGACGAAATTGTTGTACGTGCGTGCTTGTCTAAAATGTATAATTTAATTCGTTATCAAATATTATGGTATCGGATGTTGATAATAGACATTTGTACAATAATTGCGAACTTTGAACTATTGCGATTAAAATTCACAAGCAGTGACTAAACTAATTGAAACTTACGTTGCTCAATCAATTGATTTTATTACAGCAAATCACTTGGCTCACAGGTGTACAGGTGTAATATGTATTTTGTAAGAGCCCAAGCTCCATAGGTTGTTCTAGTAGTAGTGTGTAATTCGAACTAACTACCGTTTGTTTCTTAATGCAAACTAGAAAGTTCTGATTAGAGAGTTCTGTAGAAAAGTTCAGATTAAGTTCAAATGAACGGGTCATTGAAATGAACAAGTGAACTTGTTCAGTCTTTCATTAGCTATACAGATAAATTAGTTTAAATTAGTTAATTTTGTGTTTAATTGTTCAATTATTTATTGTAAAGTGTACTTTACAACTTTCCACCATTTTTTTTCTTACCATTTTTAATTTTGAAGCTAGAATTATTTTTAAATTTTTGCAGAGTTTTTGTTGGAACTTTCTGCATTATGTAATTTTTTCAGAATTAAATTTGTAACTTTCATCTCCTTGAGGTGACGAGCTTCATTAAAATGCTTTCTTTAATTTTATCAAATTGTTAATTTTTAAAGTTATGGAACTTTGAACTTTGCAATACCTAAATTTAAATTAATCGCTACTGGCGCCAAATCGATCATTTAAAACCAAATCGACTTGTGCAAAAAATACCAAAAACGAATTAATCGATAAGTAATCGTATCGAGTAATTCGATGCAGGTCAATCGTTAAGAAAGTGAAATAAACAAACAATAATTGCACTTTAAAAACAAAGAACATAATGCAAACCGAACACTGGGGCGAATTACCGACCACTGATGAGGAGATCAGTGCATTCCCATCCGATAAGTATGTGGCAACAGCGGCAAAGAAACCCAAACTGGATGAAATACGACAGCGCGGGGAAATGCTGCCCATGGATAAACACAATAATATTGAGCTGAAGAGTTCACTGGTCACTCAAACCATCGAAGTGATGAAACAAACGGAAGTGCTGCAATCACTCATTGACACGTACTCCAACAAAAATGGCACATCCAATTATCTGCTGAATCCCTGTCAGATGATACCCGAGGTGGACTTTCCCCCGGAGAATGCCGCCGACTTGGTGGGTGAGCAAAAGTTTCAGAAGCCCATCTGGTTCATACCCACAGTGGACACGGCGTTTTCGAGAGGTGATCCCCAGCCATATCCGGAGATCTCCAGCAACATCTGCCGGCACACGCTGCGCAAGGTGATGTGCGGTTTGCTGCGATTGGCGGGATTCACCGACTGCTCCGAGACGGCTGTGATGCTGCTGACGGATGCAACGGAAGAGTTCCTGCGCAGCTTTGTCACCGAATATCGCGGTTACTATGACATCGATCCCAAGCTGGAGAAGTCGACAATGCTGCAGCTACCGCCACTGGAGCAGGCGTACTTCAGCATGACGGGCACATCGATGACCCAGGTGCACAACTATTACAAGCACAAGGTGATAACGAGGAATCGTGCAGAGATCGGCGAGTTCAACAGTGTGCTCCAGGAATACGATAAACTGATGAAGGAGAGTCAGAGCAGCATGCAGAAGCAGCAACAACAACAGCAGCACGAATTCAATGGCAATGACTTTCTTAACATACTCGAGATGCAACCAGGCGATGATGCCACCAACAACAACAACAGCAACAGCATGGGCAACATTGTCGGCGAAATGTTGCACGAACTTGGTGGCAGCACCAATTCCAGCATCTCGCTGAGCAACGTCAGCAGCAGCGGACAGCAGCAGATGATCAGCAGCAACGCTTTGTACGGTCTTCTTGAAACTCAAGTGACCAATTCCACCTCTGCCTCAGTCTCTGCCAACGTCTCTGCCAACGTCTCTGCCAACGTCTCTGCCAACGCCTCTGCCAACGTCTCTGCTGCTGCCTCCATTTCCAACTCCAATGTAAATGCAACAAGCGGTTATCAAGCCAATTTGGACACCTAATTAATAAAGAATATTAATTAAATTAATTTATTTAATAATTATTTTAAATTTACAAATTATATTTAATTTAATACATTTTAAAAATACAAATTATAGCCTTTCTTCCACTGAGTAATGAATAAAATTGGTATTATTTATCTAAATTACTTATTGGCATAAATCATATTAAATAAAAAATAGTTCATTCGTTTGGGCCAAATAAAATTTAATTGGCTTGGACTTTTATGGTTTTAAAAAAACTTCTAATTTTAAAATTAGATTTGAAGAATTGAGCTATCTTCGAAAATTGATCAAAATTATCATTTGTAATCTATAATTATAAATTGTGTCGAGTTCAATAAGCACTAAGATCATTAAAAATGTCGCGTTATTTTAATTCACAAAAGAAAACAACAACAAAGTCATTTAAACTCAAAAAAAAAGGTAAATAATTCAATGAATTTTTGAAGTACTCCTCGAGGGTAAAACTTGTATATTTAAATTAGAAAAAAATCATTACAAAATTCGGAAAAGTTCCTAAAAAGATTTGACAAATTCTAGCTATAACATTATAAAAGATTTCTTATTCAGGTCTATTTTAGAAATTGAGCACTAAATAAAAAAAGGGGTTAAATCCCAAACCCAAGCCTGCCAACTTATTGCTTTGTTTTGTTGTTGTTTTGTATTAAAACAAGTTGGCAGCACTGAAACTACAGTTGGAAATCAGCTGTGCCAACTCGGTTTTAGCTATTTTGCACCAATCCAAACACAAAAGTAAACAATTAATAATAGATGAATAATACTCGAGAACAACTTCAGTGCGGTAGAAAAGGATGTAAGTATACCACAAACAGATCGTACAATCTGGAGCGGCACGAACGCAACCATGAAAAGGGCAAAGTACCGGTATCCCAGTGTCAACCATGTCCGCATTGCACTTATGCCGCTGGATCCCTTCACAATTTAATGCGACATATTAGCAACAAGCATGCAATGTTAAGTGTTAACAAGCAACAGGAGCAACTAATTTGCAGTGAAGCAGAGCAGCATAAGGAATTGACGTCGACTGAGCAGTCAAGAATTGAAGAGAGAGAGAGTGGAGAAGATCAAGAAGAGAACACAGCGCAACAGTTGTTGACATTTGACAATGAACAACGTTTGCAGCCCTCGCATTGGTATTGGAGCACGCCGCAGCAACAAGAGAAGAATTTCCACAGACGTAGTGCTCTGAATGCAGAGTGCAAGATACTTGATCGGACCGTTAATATGTTCAAGTAAATTAAAAAATTAAAAAAAAACTAATTTTCATTACTCATTATCTTTTATACTTAAGGTTGTACTCATTGGTAAAGGCAAGGGGAGGAGCCCTTAATGTGGATGACTGGGATGATGTTGCAGCAGCCCTGGATCTTCCACAAGAATCAGGTCGACATGTACGTGCAAAGTACTTGGACGTGCTTATGGAATATGAGAAAAATGAAGAGGAGCGATTACAGAAATGTCAGAATATCGAAGGTGTTCCTTTTTGGTGGGATGATGGTGATTTTATCATGGATAGCGAATATTGTATGCCAGAGGATTCATGGTGGACAAATGAGGAATGCCCATCTATTAATGCTCAAAATGCCATTTGTGAAATGATTTTTAATAAGTATTATTTGAATCATTTAAAGAACAGTAAACCGTTTCAACGGTTTCACGTTAAGGACTCGTGGCTTTGGGCCACAATGATGAACCATCAAGCGCTAATGAGCCAAATTAATTTTAAGCATTATTCCGATTCTTGAGTAGTCAAATATACAACAATATTTTTTACTGCGATATTAATTAATGACAACATTTATGGTGAAACATTTTTATTAATTTTATATTAGTCTAATTCACAGCATATTTAAAATGCGCGCCTAAATTTGCAACTCTGTTTTACGCTATGGTGAACTGAGTGAAGTGAGCTGCGGCTGAACTTGACACTTCAAGTTAATCGAATATATCGATATATCACATTTTACTTTTAAAATTCAACACTGTTTTTCCCACCATGGTGAGTGTGCTCGATACCATAGCTAAAATATCGAATTCTTATATCGAGCACACATTGTGAATTCTGTTTGAAAGCTGGAAGGTCGTATGTGCGCAAGAATCGGTCGGCAAAGTGAATTTCAAAAGTAACTGAAAGCACAGAAAAGTTTCAAATTGCGAATTGTTTTTAATTTTATACTGCGTTGAACTGTTTGTTAAAATATATTAATGTGTGTACGTGCGCGTTAAAAGTCAGTAACTTGTGTGCACATTGGGGAAACAGGACTGCGCAAAAAAGGAGAAGAAGAATTTCGTGATTGGCGGCTGTTTGTGTGCGTGTGTGTGTGTGTTCAGTGTGTATGTCAGTGGTGCGGCACGAGAGCAAAAGGAGAATTTGCAAGAAAGAAAGAAAGAAGAGCCAAGAAGCGGCGTGTGAATCACGAGTGAGCGAGAGCACAGACTGAATCACATACAAAAATTTGTTGGCATTTCGAATAAGATACTACGAAGAAGCGGATAATCGAATAAAACACACAAAAAAAAAGAAAAGCAATTGGTTTATTGCAAAAAAACAAATAAAATAAAAGGTGAGAAAAGCAGCTGCTCAGCAAAATGGAACACGAGGATAATGCGCACTTTGATAACTTTTTGCAAAATCGCCTGACGGAGAGTCTGCAAAACGCTGGCAGCGCCGGCAATGCTGCAGACGTCGCTGCCGAGCTGGTGCCCAACATCGGAAATCCCAAGACTGGAGAGCACGATGGCGAGCACGATGACGAAGAAGAATGGAAATATATTAAAGAAGTGCAGCAGAGCGAAAAGCAGCAGCAGCAACAACAATTCTACGGCGAAAAGTTTAACGACGCTGACGCTGACGCCGACGCTGACGTCGCCTTTGGCGTTAGCGTTGGCAATGGTATTGGTATTGGTATGAGTGCTGTTGGCAACGGTAATGGCAACGGCGTCGGCGTCGGTGGTGGCAGCAGCAGTGACGCTTACATGTCGCTGGGCATGGACTTGAGTCTAGGCAATGGCGTTGGCAGCGGCATCGGCAGCGGCGTCGGCAGCGCAGCTGGCTTCAGGGCTTACGAAGAAGAAGAAGACGTTGAGGTGATTAAGAATGATGGTGACTTTTCAACCAACTCCAATACGACAACAACAACAACATCAACCACTGGTGAAGTGGAGGAGCCGCAAGTGCAGCAATCATTGTTGCCACATGAAGCACATGCTCCAAAGGAGGAACAATTGCTGCACGACGAGGAAGAGGATGAGCCCAGCTCGGTGGCAACCACTTATGGCACCAGCAGCCTAAGCGAACAACAACAGGAGCCGGAACCGGAACAGGAGCCGGAACAGGAGCCGGAACAGCAGCCGGAACATAATCCAACCGAAGCACATACAGAGTTGTTTGATAACAAGGAGAACATTGAATTGGAATCGCACTCGCAGCTCAATCCCAATGCCGTTGAGTTTGTTCCCCACTTTGGATCGCCACCCACCTCCCCCTCTCATATTGCAATTGTCGATCCTCTGCAGACATTGGGTCGCCAACTCTTGGCCGATGATCTGGTTGCGGAGAGTCCCCGCAAGGGAACCCGTGACTGCAACATGGACACCATTGCCGTTCCCGATGAAAGTGAATTTGATAATGAGGCCGCCAAGCGTCCACACGAATTGGAGCAGGAAGACGACACTTTCCCAGACGCCACCGAGCTGTCGCATGAGCAGCTTCAGCTGCAAAACGGTGGCGGACTCTTTCAACAGGACCAGGAGCAGCCGGAGCAGCAGCATCGTATTGATCACGGTCCGGAGACTAGTGTAGACTTGGAAGCTGATTTGGAGCTGGAGTCGGAGCCACAAGCAGAGCAAGAGTTGACCGCTGCACAGGATGAGATCATGAAGCAATCCATCTATGGTGGTGACAGCATCTCCAATGCCTCCATTGAGGACATACTCAATTCGGTGCAGCCATTGCCACAGCAGACACCTGGCGAGGAGCCACTGAAGGAGAAGGAGCTGCTGAATGTGGAGGAAAAGGAACTCGTTTCGCAATCCCCATCCATTGAGGAACTTCATCAGCATCAGCTACAACAGCTGGTGGATCCAATGCAGGCATCATTTTATTTGGAACACACCTCGAGCGATGCATTTGGCAAGGATGCACATGATCCGGAACAGAGTCTCCTGTTGGACACCAGTGCTCCGTTCAGTCCGCTTGAGGACTTGCCGCACCATGACATACAACCTACAGCCACATTTGAACTGCAGTCGGAGCAGGCAGACATTGTTGACATAACACCCTCTCCGCTCTCCTCATCCACCGAGGAGAAGCATCTGGTGGAGGAGACCAAGGAGCAGCAGCCGAATCCCATTGAGGAACCTCTTCTGATGTCGGACCATATTGTGAACGCTTTCAATGCTGCCGGTGTTTCGTCCCAGGTGAATATTTTATTTGTATTACTTTTTGAATTTATCCTATCTTTAATATTGTTTAATTTGCTAATAAGAATCGTGAATCAAATAAGAATTGGCAACAGGGAACAGGGAACACACCCATATCCAAGTCCAAGGGAATGACTCACTTTGGGAGGACATTTGTCAAAAACGTCATTATGCACTCGACAATTGTCCTGCACCCCTGAACTCTGAACTCTGGGTGTGTGTGTGTTTCATTTAGCTGTCTCCGTCTCAGTTTCCGTTGTGTTTCCTCTCTGCCATGTGTCCTTGCCAGCATGTGTCTCACCTGGGCCACCACGAGAAATCATTAAATTTGTTGGTATACTTCATTGTCTTCTCTTTATATACACACAGCTGTCTGCATGCATTTGGCGCCCCTCTCTTACTCTCTTTATATCTATCCTTTTCTCTCTCTCTCTCTCTCGTTCTCGCTCGCTCTCTGTCTGCTTTGCTTACTGCATTTTACTTAACTTCGTTTCAGGGCTGGGGTGTGTTCCGTTAACTCGCTCTCTCACATTCTCTCACTTGCCTTTCTACACGTTTCCGTTCAGAGACACTCAACAGGACACGCAAGTGCTTCTCCTGTACATGTGTGTGTGTTGTGCTTGGTGCCAAAGCTTAAGCGGCTCTTGGGTGGGGTTTTTTCATTACAACTAAATATGTGTGTGTGTGTGTGTGCGAGTGTGTGTGTGTACTTTAAACTCCATTTTTAAACAATTAAGGGCATCCTAAGGGTTGTTGCTGCTTACTTATGTGTATTTTTATTTTTATTGCCCTTTTGCCACTTCCTCTCTCTTTATTGCGGCTTTTTGTTTTATTTCTTTATGCTGTTGACCTTTGGTGTTAAGAACAAAATATTATTGTCACCATTTGAGGCTGTTTTTGGTTGTGTTATAGTTGTTAATGCCTTTGGCATTTGATTTCCGTTCCAATTGGATTTTGTGCGGTCAACGATTCGGCTTAATGCATTTTTGTCAGTGAGTGTGTTTGTGTGTGTGTGTATACTGACACAGCTCTCTTCAAACTCGCGCTCTCCATCCATCGATGGCGTTCTCTCTCGCCGGTGTCTGCAATCTGCATGACCAGCAGCACTAACAACAACAACAGCAACAACTTCGGCAAGAGTGGCAACCTTTTCGCTTCGTTGCAAATTCCAGCTCCAATGCACACACATAAACGAAAAAACTTACACACACACTCACACATGCATACATATGCAAAGAAGCTTTCATAATTACACAAGCGCTTGGGTTCACTTAATTGGGTCATATACCGATTTCGCTTGCATGGCACATACACACACACACACACACACACAGAGAGACAACAAGTACATAAACAATTTGTATGATTTTTTTTGTATGCATGTATGTGCTTTTGTCTTTCGACGTCGCACTGTGGGACATTAGGGCGTAAAATAGTAGCAAAAAAAAACACATTTTTATGATGGAAGCGGTTGTAAAAGTAATGCATGCATTCGATAGAGAAATCTTCAAAGATAACAAATCAAAAATAAATAAATTAAAAATTGTAGGCGGGACAGTGGGACAAAAAAGCAAATTTTAGAACTGAATTGTATACAATCTTTTTCTGAGAGTATGATATTTTTTTAATGAATTACCACAGAAATTTGTCTGTTCACTTAAATTATGCATTTAAATTTAATAATTAATAATTTTTTACACTTTGATGGAAGATAAGCTTTAAGAGTTTTCCATCAAATGCTTTTAAAACCTTTGAATTATCGTTATTGGGTTAAAAGATATGATTTTTGCTCAATAAAATGAGAAATTGTCCCACTGTGCGTCGCTGCTGCTGTCGACTTTGCTGCTGCTGCTGGGCATTGTTAGCTGCTATCGAACTTCCTGTGGGAGTTTCGTTGTGTGTATAATTTACGCCTGTAACAAAACGCTTTCTTCATGCTCCCCCTACTGCTACCACTTCTTTGTCTTGGCCGATCAATTTGCATATTGTTTATGCACAATGATTTGTGCCTTTTTTCATTCATATTTATTATCATTTTGCTGAATTTTGGTTAAACAAATGACGTGCACGCAAAAAATAACATAAAGAAATGCGCTTAAACTCCCCATTTTTATTCAGATAGTTTTTTTCGATTTTGATTTGATTTCATGTCGTGTCCGCTACCAATTTATATTGTTTATTTTCATTTGCTACAAGAACCACAAACAACAATAACAATTAGCGTAACAGACAGCTTGTCACCATTGCACGAGTCCAAGGGAATTTTTGTAAACAAAACTAAGTTTGGTGCCAGCATTGTTTTTTTATCAGAAAATATTTTCAAGTGTCTTTTAAATTGTTTGCTCAATGGTTTCGAATGGGATTGTGTGATAGATAAGCTAAGTGGGCGTGGTAGAAAGGCGGGCAGTCAGACACTGTCAATTAGCGGCAATGTTAAGAGACACGCTGTTAAGTAACATTATTAAGCAAATAATCAAATAAGCAACATGATGATTTTTCCTTTAGATTGCACTTTGCCGCTACCTTATCGCTACGTCTATTTATAAAATCAAACGGCGCTAGTCAGGCGATAAAATACCTACAACACACACACACACATATGTGTTTCAGGTGCATCTAGATTTCAGACTATAGACACAGCAAAAAAAAAACTGATAAAGCGATTGCAAAAAAACAAAACAGAAGGAAAAAATGGCAATAATAAAGTTCACGCGCATAGATGATGACTCAGTCAATGGGGACTGCGGGCTCTTAAGTTCCCACACATTCATAAAACTACTGAATATAATTACACAATTTTATTGTTTCGATTCTGCTTTTTTGTTGTTGCAGTTGTTTCAAACTTTCGCCACAATTCGCATGACATTTGTCTAAACTTTTGTTTAATTAAAATTTGTGCAATTTACATAAATTAGCATCATCATAGCTCTTGTTGCCGAGAATTCCATAACAATATCAATGTATCTTTTATTGTTGCTTTTTTCGTTTTTGTTTTATGACATTTGACGGACCACAAAAACAAAAAAGGAACGATTTTTTGTTGTAATTTAATACAGCACATTTCAAATAGACTAACTAAATGAGTGAAGCAAAATTGAATAAATAACTTTGTATATATAAATATTTATATATATTAAAAAATATTATAAAAATGATTTAAAATGTACATATGTATTTATTTTTATACGTATCTGTTGTGTGTGTATTTATAGGGGGCAAGAGAATTTTTATTTAGATTAATAGAATTTTTTTGTATCATATTACCAGAGATCCCTTAAATATAAATGAGACCTCTTTTCAAACGTTTACAGCTGAATATGATCAAATATAATGCGAATCTCTAACAGAACTATGTTATAAATAAACTTTAATTAATAAATAGAGAAGTGGAAGATTTATAATTGTCAACAGTTAGGAAAAGAAAACTATAATTAAATAAATAATAAATTGAAATAAAGTTTTGCTTTAAATTCGCTAACAGATCCATGTTATTATTCTGTTAAAGTAAAGCATAAAACTGTGCCAAAACTTAACAAAATTTTAAAGTAGAAGTAAGAAAATAATAAATTTAATAATAGAGAGTAACAACAAAGAATTCAATAGAAGCGCACACACTGGTAATTAAGTCAAAAAGTCCATTAAGATTATTAACTCAATTAAAATTGTTTGCTTCTTCACTTTTTTTTTCGTACGTAATTTAGTTCACAAACACACAGCTTGCTTTTGTTGCCGATGTTGTTGTTGGGTTTTCTACAAGCGCCACTCGTTGCCGTTAATGTTGTTACTGTTACTGTTGCCATCTCGTGCAGTTTTCGGGGCAACGGGTGGTCCGATTTGAGCTCGGTAAGCGCATTTGGCGTCGTTAATCCTACGCCCAGCCTCGTCTGCCCACACGGACAAGTGCTTAGAGATACAGATACGAGTCTGAGAGTGTACATACAGACGTGTGAAAAATAATATGAACACATTCCCATAATATTGATGTTATTGAGTAAACGGTTTAATCCAATGGAGCATTATTGGGTGATATTGTAAAATATTTGGATAAAAATAAACTGCTTAAAATTTATGTCAAGAAAAAGAAAATCCTGAAAGTATTCCAACCAGATCAGCCTATATGATGGGAAATATTGTTGGAGCCTTTTCATATTAAATGTAAAATCTAAGTGTGTACTTACATAGGGTTAAGACTGCTGTGGGTATTCGAGGATAAGTCGATTTCTCTCTAAGATTTTATATTTTTGTTAACCTACCATAGTTATAGACAAATAAGAATCGATATTAATTTAAAAGGTTATTCAACTTTATTGGACAAATTATATATTTTTGTTAACCTATCATAGTTATTAGGATATAGCCATATAAAGCCATATACATTAATTTAAAAGGGTTTTACAAAATATTATATAAATTATAAGATATATATAGATTATACCAGATTTAACAACTTTATTTGACAAATTATGTTGATCTTATTATTTTGCACACGCCTGTATGTAAGATGGGGAGTGTGTGTGCTTGTATTAAGTACGAGTAACTCGTCTGCCCACCTAAGTACAAGCCGTATATATTGTATGTGTATGTCTGTAACCCAACAGACGCCCAATTTCAGCCTAAATGCAAAAAAAAAGCAGGCAGGCGTCAGACAGAGTTGGTAAATAATACATATATATAAGAGTTTGCCAACTGTCTGTGAACGTGTCTGTGTGTGTGTGTGTGTGAGCAAAACGAGTTTCATTTTGCGGTCGCAACGAGGAGGCCCCAAAAAGCCAAAAGCAGAACAATTGCGAGACGGCTCAAGACAGCGGCAAGAAATCTTGCCGCAATATGATTGCTGTTGCAGTTGCTTCTATTGTGTGGGTTGACTGAAGTTGATTGCCAAAAAGGCAAGAGCACACGTCTGAAGATGTTGCCGGAGCTGGAGCTGGAGCCGGAGTCGGAGTTGGAGTTGGAGCACTTGACGACGATTGCGGCGTCTAATTGCGGCATTTTACATTTTGCAGTTCAAAAGAAATGGCAACAGCAGCAGCAGCAGCTGAAGTGCTTTTTATCTTGCAGATACAATATCTTATTTTTATGCGGCTGCCTTTGCTTTGCAGCATTCTCTTACTCAAATCCCCTCTCTCTCTTTCTTTTTCTCTGTCTATCTGAATGCGTTATCTAAATATATATTACCACATGTGTGTATGGTGTATGCATGCATTATTTGTATCTGTATTTGTAGGCGACACTTTCGCTTGCTGCTCTGCATTTTGCAGATACTCACAGATGATTCGTCGTTTCGTTCTTTTGCTTCCTGCTTCTTTGGCATCTCTTTTGCAATGAAATTTATGCATGTTCGCCTCATGTACATTTTTATTTTTAAAATGCAAAGCCTGTGCCAAGTTCAATAGCTTTTCAAAAACAAGAAAAAACTTTAAGAAAAATATGTAAAAATAATTACTAAAATGGGAGACAAAATGCGGCAATGCATTTTGTGGCCCCTGCAGCGTTGACTTGGCTGTCAGTCTGACTGTTGGCTGCTCACGCCCCCTGTCACCCGCTGATTCTCTTGTCAGACGACACAGGAGGAGACAGAAATTGCCAAGAACATTTTCCTAGTTCTTAGTCCAGCTCCCGCTGCAGTCATATAGCCTGTAGAGTCTTTAAAAATAGGCTTTAATCGTTACTGATGCTTTTGCTGCTCTGGGGTGTCATAGCCAAGTGCTTCTCCAAAAGTGTTGTTAATTGAAAGTCATTTTATATAGCGTTTTGTGCCAGGTTGCCAGGCAAGATTTTCCCAACAGATTCTGGCAGATTGTAGACAATCCATTTTAACCCAACTGGTTTTAGTATGCACATTTTTCACAGTGTCTCTCTTTAGCCTACCGAAGTAGTTTGTCACTTGAAAAAATATGCTTAAGATGAATGTGCCGCAGGAGCAGTACCTTTATATCTTTAGAAATTCAAATTTGATTAGGCATGTTGTAAATTACATATGAAATACCTTTTGAATAACTATGAATTTCTTTTAAGGCTTGGCAGTTTGTTTATCTATGTTATATGATTACAGAATTCTAAGTAATCAAAACTGAGTTAAATCGGACTTGATGTAAAGTGCATTAAAATTAGGTTTACATATTTATATTTACAGCATGACTAATTAAATTTTCTGTTTACAAAACGAACTAATCTTGACATGCTGTGAAATGCATTTAAAATACTTTTATAAATTTTATTGAAGCAATAGGCATTTATTTTTACTTATAACATGACTAATTGATCATTTTAATAATCAATACTAAAGTACATGATTTACTAAACATTTTTTTAAGCCTGACAAACTTATTTATATATTTAAAACGTTAGAAATAAAACTTTCAGTCATTAAAACAAAAGCTAATTTGACTTGGTATGTTGTAAAAAGCATTAAAAGTGCTTTGTGAAGCTTTATAAATTTCTTTAAAGCCATAGGCATTTATTTATCCTACTAACATATATATAATTTGAGTAATTATATTTTCCGTAATCAACATTAATGTAAAGTATAATTATAATTTTGCGTTTAAGACAGTGTTAATAAAAATATATTATACAGCCTACTTTTGGACGACTTTTACGACATTCTTCAACAATTTATTTATACTTGATATAATATGACTAATTGACATGACAACACTATGAACTCATACCTGAAACAATTTGAAGTACTTTTTTGCAAAAAACTTTAATATTTGCCACAAGAAGGTTTATGTGGTATTAATCGCAGCGAAGCAGTTAAAATTCAATTCATCATACTTGAAGCCAGGCGGGGCTATCGATGATAAAATTGAGTTATGATATAATAGAAAGAGTGCACGACTAATTTTAGCTGAGTTACCGAGCTGTCTATCTATCTATCTACCAGAATGCGAATGAAAAGCCACACAGGGCGCACAAACTGGGCAAAAATAAAAAGAATGCTATAAATAAAGCAAACTTTAACTACAGTCCAGCCCACCGATTTTCAGTTTTCATGCGCAGCTCATGTTGGTCATAAAAATTGTGCAAAAATTTCTTGGAATGATGAATATGATGTGGAACCGGTTTTCGGTTGTTCTGTTGTACTACAACAACCTGTAGGTCAATTTACGTTAATTAAACGTAAAACGTAGAACGAAACGTCATATATAAGGAGAGAAAGAGAAAGAGAGATTGGGAAAGAGAAAGAGACGCCCATGGGTAGGATGTTCTATTAGGCGGCAATTGACAGTCGAGAGAGTTTTTCATCGTTTTGTTTTGTTTTGTTGTTAAACTAAAAACTAACTTTCAAATTGTCCAAAGCCGATTGCAATTGCCTTCTCATGCCGTGCAATTGCTAGATTTGGATATATTTCACACAGCGATGAGTGTAAAGCACTCTTGGCCAGAAAGACAATGTCCGCGCCGATGGCCATTAGCCAGCCAGCCCCAAGCCCAAGGCTTATTGCCAACACATCCTTTGTTCGCCGCTGCGGTGCTCGGCCAATGTTAAAGAACTCATAAAGAAAGAAGTGGCTAACTCGACGGTTGGTAATCGTGCTTATATGGATGGATGGGATGGGATGGGATGGGAAGGTAAGGGGCCTGGCTTAGTTTTTCCGTTTACCAATTGCCAAACCGAAACAATGTTCGTGTAGCAGCAACTAACTTGGCCAGGTGTTTTTTTTTATTACTATTACCATTACCATTTGCGCTATTAACAATTTCTTTTGGCCTCTAAATAGTCAGAGGCCCCTCTCTCGTTGTGTTGTCTATCTAATATTTTGCACTATTATGAATTTACCATCCATCTAAAACCTTCCAATTCTTAACAGTAAGCCGTCGGTCTATTTCACTCACTTCTATCCCACCTCCCTATCTCTGGTGTACCTGGTAATATGCTCAATCTCTGTCTCAGTCTCAGACTTGGCCAACAAAAGCAGTCAATTTCATGGCATCGGCCGCCATTCTAATGTTTCTATCCATCTATCTAACAATTAATGTGGCTGACTGCAATGTGGTCTCTTATTCGCCTCACTCACTCCAAGTCCAAGTCCGAGTATTGTTGTAATTGTATCTTTTGGTTCTTCGTGCGCTCCGTATCCATTGAATGCAGATACTTTCACAAAAGCGCAGTTGAATCTGTTTCATGTCGGCGCGTCAATATGGGTTTTTTTTTATTTTTATTATTATTATTTTTATTTTGTAGCATTTCTTTTCCACATACATACATACAAATTTCTTTAACGAACCTTGCTATGTTTTTTCTATTTGTTTTCGATTGCAGCTATGGGCTAATGCCTTCAAAATTTTGGCCACATCTTTATCACCATTGGCAATGGATTTATGACATCCAGAAGGGGCTCAATTTGCCGTCTATTTTAATGCCTTTCACTTGACCAAACCCCATTAACTCTAGGCATTGCAAATTGTAACGATCCCATTTGTCTGCTAGTCTCATAAATCCAAATTAATTTCGCACTTTAAAAAGAACTTCTATTTATAAATGTCTTTCCACATTAATTGAATGGAATTATTTATCTAAATTGGATACATTTTTATATGTCTAAACTTTGATGTATCCATTCCGAAAGTTGGCATTAAATTGAAGTTTTAATTGAAAGCTTGCCGAATTCCAAATAATTGAAACTTTTCTCTATCTATCTAATAGGTATGATAAGAAATGCTTAGAAGTCTTATTTCAAAATGATAAAAGTTTGGATTTATAGTTTTATATAATTGAAAAGTTTATTTGAGCGATGAAAACAATTATTAATTTAATAGAGAGTTTAGATCAGTTATCCATAAATATATTGTATACAATATAATAAATAATATCCAACAATAAGATTTATGTCTTGAACTTTTGGAGTTCAAAATCCAAAGATCTAACCAAAAATAAATCGTATATTCGTTAGACATTTTCCTCATTGTTATTTTTTTGTTTACGTTACCAACTTTCCGCCTTAATTTAAGTCGCGTCTAATAATTTGTTGTTTTGCGGTTTCTTGAAGCAAATTACAATAGATATATTTTCTCATATTTATTTTGGACAAGCCTTTCACAAAATTTTCCCCAAGCAGCCAACAAACAGACAAACAATCTGCATTCAACAAAATGCCAAAACCGGCAACCGCAGAGCAAACGACGTGTTGTGGGGCACAACTTCTTCTTCTTCTTTATTCATTATGATGTTCGTCATGAGCACAAAAACTGATGACATCGCGTCGCGTTGGGCTTTTCTTTCGAAACTCGCGAAAAAATATACGTAAAAATACAGCTCTCAAGAGCCGGTGCAAAATAAAAACATAATTAACTTTCTATATTCTTTTCTGTTTTTAAAAAGGTTTTTTTTATTATTTTTTTTTTTTTTGAGATTTTTATTTGTTGTTTCTTTGCTGATTGCAAAAATACCTTGTTGCGTGCCACGTAGAAGGCGACTCTCGGGGTCCAACGAATAACTCTAGTCGTCAACATCATTATCATCATCACAGTCAAACTTGATTATCATCTGTGTAACTTGGTTTCGCAAATCTTGTTGTTGTTGGTGGGTCCGCTCTATTTTCGTGTCTTTTCCTTTCTTTGTTTGTCTATCTGTCTGTCTGTCTGTGTCTCGTTTGCGAAAATCTGTTGCCATGGCCATTTGCCGGTTTTCCTACACAATTTGTGTATCTCTCTCTGTATCTAAAGTTGTATTTTATTTCTTTTGACTTTATTGCTTATTAATTCTTTCATTAATGGCGTCGCCATAATTCATTGAGTCGTCGAGTCAGTCAAGTGAGTGAGTGAGTGAGTGGAGCAGAGTGAATGGAGTGAGTAGGTTTCCTCTGACGTTCAGTCTGACTAATTTTCCAAATTATATTTTTTCAGTTTGTTCCCAATTGTTTGGAATTTGTTGCTGATGACTAAGCACAATTCGAATTGTAAATAAAATCAAATAAAAATGTGCTGCATTTTCTCAACTTGTGTCATTTCCGCTTTACACAATAAAAGCAGCAAAAAAAAATAATAATAAAAAAAAATAGAGAATAAAGAATCAATTTAAAATAGAAAAAAAAGAAAAAGAAAGAATAATAATTATTAAAATACACAAAAGGGGCGCGCCTCCCATGGTGTTGGTTTCATGCCTCAGCTGCAACACTTTTAAAATGTGTACAAAAAAAATGATGATGATGAAAATAGCATAAAATTGTGCATTAATCAACATTGGAAGATTAATGATGTGCAGCATGAGCTGCTGTTACTGTTGCTGTTGCTTTGCCTGCAAATTTACTACCAAAAAAAAAAGAAGTAGAAAAGAAACGAAACGAAAAGACATACATAAAAACCATATAGCCAGACTGCTGACTGTTGGCAACATGTTGCGTGCTGCAATTGCATGTGGCGCGCACTGGCTGCCACTGCCACTGCAACTCTACTGCTTGCCACATACAATTTCAACATCATTAGCATGAGTGTACCAAGACTAACAGTTACAGTAACAGTAACAGTGCAATGCAGTGCTTATTATAGCACAGTTACTATAAGAGAGAGTGAGCGAAAGAATTAGAGAGAGAGAGAGAGCAAGCCAGAGAGTAGAGAGTGCATTTTGCATGCTCATTGAATAGTTTTTTTTTTTTTTTTTTTTTTGGCATCTTTGTCACCACTATATGAACATTAATTGTGTGGTTAAGCATTTAAAAATAGAAATTACATAAACAGGCACACGCACACACATTATTTATACATATGTATATTTAAATTGTATTTGTTGTGTACAAGAAGAGAAGTCTCTGCTGTTGCTTAAATTGGCAGTGTATTTTATTGTTGCGCTCGTTTGCTGTCGCCAGTGTTGACAACTTCTTCGAGGAAAAATAGCTATTGCTCTATTCTCTATTTTTCAACAAATGTCTAAAAATATCTTACTATCTAAAAAAAATTAGAATTTTTCACATATAATGTTAGGCTCTCCCATTTCTTATATTTATTTGGTATATCTATAAACTCTTTATCTTCTAAAATTACTTTATTAAAATTTCTACATCTGAATCGTTGATATTTTCCAATGCTGTGGAAAACGATTTCAATTTCATTTAAATTGCAAATATCGCATAACCGAAGCCAGTTCTTTGGTTTTCTTAGAGGCACAGAGCATTTTAAAATCAGTATTTTTAAATTTATTTATCAAATGGATAATAATAAATTATTGGTCAAAATCGATCATTTTTCCAATACTATACTTTTCCAAACAGACTTGGCCAATTTTTTTTCAGCTTGTAAATATATTATTAAAATAGCCAAATTTCCAGTAAACATAATTTTTCAAATTTATCTAGCAATAGAACTTTGAAAATAGTCAGAAGTAGCTTTAAAATAGCTAAGCTGGCAACAGTGGCTGCCGCTGTCATTGTCGCTGCCACCGCCCAACGTATGGTTAGTCACTGCGCTGCCGCAGTCGCCGTCGCTGTCGCTGCCTCTGCCTGCTCTCTACGCATTATTGAGCATTTAGCTATTTTATTGTTATTAGTATGTGCATATTGTAAGTGTGCGTATGGCCAAAAACAGTTAGACCCTGCTGCCAACTGCCAACTGAATGCCATATTTGTAAGCGCTTAATGGTCACTGTCGTCGTCGTCGTCGTCGATTGGTTTGCCCACTTTGGATTTCTAACGAGCCATGTCAGACGGTCACAACGTGGACGTCGCGGCTGCGTCGGCGACGACTCAATACAAGTGATTTGTTGGATTTGCACAAAATTTGCGACTCTATAAATTGTATTGCATATTGTTGTTGTTGTTGTGTGCCATTTTGGATTCGTTGAAAATTTATAGTCAACCTCTGGCATTGCCCCCTGCCCCGCCCCTCTGTCTCTGCCTCTGTTTGTCCCCCATGGGCAGCCGAAATGCAAATGTTCGCCATCTGTTGAACTTGATTTGTGTGTGTGTACGGCTTATGGCACAATATTTTGTATTTTTATTTAATTTTTTTTGTATTTAAATTTTTACATTTTTCAGCAGTTTGCACGGTAGCACACAGCAAACATACAACAACAACTCTCCCCACCGTGAGTGTGAGTGTGTGTGCGTGTGTGTGCTGATCTTGATCAGTTAGCCTTGCCTCGCACTCTCTCCCTCCATTTCTATTTGCTCTCTCTTTCCCACAGCTGACGTCAACGCGCTCAATGTTCGTGCAGTTTCTTTTGCTGCGCACTTTTCACAATTATCAACATTAAAAAGGTGTGTTTATGTGTGTGTGTGTAAGAGAGAGAGAGAGAGAGAAGAGTAGAGACTTAAAATGTTGATGTCATCGTTGCGTTTTGTTTTGCTTTTTTCGGCAAAAACATTCAAGAAATAAAGACTGAGAGAAAGAGGACGTGAGCGAGAGTGGAGATTGGAGGATAAACACACACGTACATGAGACACACTCATACTTACACTTACACCCACATATAGTACATAAGTCACCCACAAGCAGCGCAGTCGGCGTCAATGAATGAGTGCGTTCATTGTTGTAGTTGCCAGAGAGGTTTCGAGTGTCAAAATGATTTGTCAATAATAGAAAATCATGCACTTAAATCTGATACCTATAAAGCATACACACACAGTCACAGTTCACTCATAAATTAAATGAATGAATGTGTGTATACATATTTAATTTGAGTTGGCTAAAAAGTATTTTGCAAAAAGCAACAAAAACAAGTTAAGCGATTTGCCAACAAACCGGCCGGCAAATTTGGCGTCTACAGTGTTGCCAACTTATTCAATACTGACGCATCTTTTTTTTTTATTTGTTTTTGCTGATTAAATGCCAAACAATTAGCGAACGCAAGCCAAAGAAAGAGAGAGGGGGAGAGGGAGAGTGAAGTGCAGGTTATTTATAAATAAAATGGCAATAGTGGCATTGCATAATTTAAGACCAACTGATTAATTAACAAATTATGCGGGCCTGTTAATGATGACTCATCAACCGAGAGAGAGAGAGAGAGAGAGAGAGGTAGAGAATGCTGACTAAGCTGCGATTTAACCGGTTCACTTTTTTTTTTTTTACTTCATTTTTTCGGCTTCAGCTCACTTTTAGCCCCATTACGCTTGAGCAACAAAAGAAAGCCAGCAATTGCGCGAGTGGGCCAAAAGTGGGCAGCAAAACCGACAAAACACCGGCATCGGTGCCACAGCAGCAGCGACAGAGGCAGAGGCAGAGACAGCAGCGGCAGCGACGGAGGCAGAGGCAGCAATGGCCCCGACTGGTGGCATTTGCTGGTCAATGACATTTTAAAGCGGCTGCGACTGCGACCGCGACTGCGACTGCGGTGTTGCGTTGCGTGCTAGAAGAAAAGTGCCGGAAAAAATGTTAACGCTACATTTGTACACTGTCGGACAGCGCCAAAAACTAAAACTAACGCCGAGTCACACTGTACTACTAAGTCAGCGACATGTTTCCTGTCATCTGATTTTTGCTTTGTGTCATCGCTGTTTGCTGTAGTTTCTTCTTCATGTTGTTGTTGTTGTTGTTGTTGTTTTTTATATATGATTATTGTTGTTGCTGTTGCTTGCCCAATAACAGCAACTGTCATGACATTGCTGCTTTCTCACTTTCACAAGTTCGTTCAGTTGCTGATGTCATTATAATAATTTGTATGCATTAGTAATTCGAGTGTTTGCACATGTGTGTGTGTGTGTGCGTCTCGTTCAACCCTCGCAAATACGCAGACATCAGCTTGGGGATGTTGCACTGCACACTTTATTCTCTCTATGTCTATGTCTCTGTTACTATCCCCAATTCTCTCGCAATTTCAAGAATTTTCATTTTTTTTATAGCATGCTTCACGGGGTTTTGGCCAATTCGTCTGCCTTTTTGGAATACTCTGCTGAAAATCAGACTTGAGTCGATTCAATTATAAAAAATCAGAATTCGTTTAGACTCTCAAGTTTAGAATAATAACATCGGCTCCGGGGCACTAGATTATGAACAAATAGACCTAAAAATGTAGAACTAAAAAATAAGAAACAAAAAGATTTAACAGTTAAATAAATTTAACAATCTGATTAATGAACGAATAACTGATGTACAAATTGATTAATTTCGTTCACAACGCAAAAGTGAGCGACTGAACTTATATAAATCCCAAAATATGTGAAAATTATCTCAATTACTTTAAGAGTTAGCTATGGTACATTAGAAAGCTTTTCAATTTGAATATTAAGCCTGAAAAACTACAATGGAGATGCTGTTTTCGGAGAATTTGTTATTTTACAGAATACTTGTTCCAATAGATTTAAAGCCATATGTGAATAAATCTATACTATGTATATGTTTATTTTTATTGTGTCTTGACTCATATCGCAAAGAGGAATTTCTCGTTTATTTAGCTGGAAATTCATTGGTTTTGTGATTTATTCCCGCTGGCATGGCCACAACCATAAATACAACTTGGATCATGCATTTATAAGAGTTTTAATCTGTATGTGCATATGATACAGATGTATGTACTTTTCCTTGGGTCGCTGCTATTTTTACAGCTTGCACTCAAAAACGCGACAGACATTTGGGACAGACTACATACATATATAACATGTAACACCATAAGTAACATTTTCTTGACGCGCAATTGCAAGCAAACACACACACCCAAATCTTTTCCATATTTTTCCAAAGAACTTTGCGCCCGAACGAAAATGAAGACGTCTCTTCATCTCCATCTCCATCTCCACCTCCAATTTCATGTGCCGGCTCATTGCATTTATCGATTTAACAGCGCAACAGCAGGGAGTCGATGCAATAGAGGGGAGATTGAGGAGTAGATGACGATGACGATGTCGACATTGTCTGTGCGTGAAGAAGACACAGTCCAAATGTTGTTGCTATTGTTTTTTTTTTTCGGCACATTGTTGTTAGTCATCGTCAGCATCATCATCATCATTATCATCTTGATCATCCTCTGTTGGGGGTATTAACATTTCAAATTTATTGTGAACGATGCAGTCAAGTGTTTGCTTTAAGAGATTTGTCAGCCGTATGAATTGTTTTAAGACTCGGTACAGTAAATTTAATAGGGTCTTCTTTTCTGGCTCAAAAAAGTTGAGTACATGCAGAAGAAGGGATTTAAAACAATAGCTATCTTTTGTTTTTTCAATTTTTTCAGCCATTCTTGTTGATTCCTTGAGAAAATTAGATAGATTTATCGATTTTTCATACAAGTTTTCAAATATTGAAATTAAAACCTTTGCTTCGTTTCCAAAATTGGATTTTGTGTTTCTTCTTAAGTGTACATATTAAAATCTTAGTATTTATATTTTAAAATTATAATATTTTTTACAAAGTAAAATCAGGAACTTTAATAGTCGAGTTTGCTCGATTGTTGTCTTTTCTACTAGTTTATACTGTTTTTATACTAATGTCTTACAATTTGTTTGTTTTTATTTTGCAGGCGGAATATGCTGATTTCAATACAGCTACCGGTTATGGAGTTCACGACCAAGAGGAGATTACCCCAGCGAGTAATCCATTTGCACAGGAGCAATTTGACTTGAATATGCAGCCAACAACCGAATCGCACTTTGAGGCTGATCTGGAAAAGGCTCAACTGGAAGAGACGCATCTTCAGCAGTTGAAGGAGGAGCAAATGCAAAAGCAGGTGGAAGAGGAGGAGCAGTTGGAGGAGGAGCGTCGTGTGTACCAGCAGCATTTGGAGGAAGAGCAGAGCTTGCACCAACACCAATTAGAGGAGGAGCAGCGTCTGCAACAAAAACAATTGGAAGAGGAGCAGCGTCTGGAGCAATTGCAATTGGAGGAGGAGCAGCGTCTGCAGCAAAAGCAGTTGGAGGAAGAACAGCGTCTGGAGCAGCAGCATTTGGAGGAGGAGCAGCGACTGAAGCAACAACAATTTGAGGAGGAGCAGCGTTTGCATGAACAGCAACTTGAGGAGGAACGTTTGCAACAGCAGCTGGAGGAGGAACATTTGCAAAAGCAACGGGAGGAGGAACGTCTGCAACAGCAATTGGAGGACGAACGTTTGCAGCAACACTTGGAGGAGGAGAAGCGTGCAGAGCAGCAGCTTGAAGAGGCGCTGCGTCTGCAGGAGGAGCAGAAAGAGGAACCAATTGTCAAACAGGAAACACAAACAAACTACAACGAACCACAGAAGCAAGATGAACTTACCGAGGCAGATCAATCCTTTAACAATCAATTTAACGCCGAAGTCGCACCCTATACAAATGGAACTGCACTGGACTCTCAATTGGAACAACCCATTGTCCCGGAGGCAGTTGCCGAGAAGCTGGTGGAACCATCTATTGAAGGAGCAGCAGTTGTTGAGGACTCGCCTGTGGCTGATGTAGCTGTGGCTGCCACAGCAGCTGTAGCTGCCACTGCTGCAGTTGCAGCTGTGGCTGCAGTGGCCGCCAAGGCCAAGGTCAAGGCCAGTCCCAGCGATGCAGCCAAGAAGCCAGCTGCCAGGACTTTAACAACAACAACAAGCACAACAGCCGCCAGGGCCAAACCGTCGACTGCTGCTGGTGCTATAACCAAGAAGACCACAGTGGGCACTGCAGCTGCATCCAAAGTAACCGCTGCACGTCCGCGCACAGCACCAGCAACTGGCGCTGCCAAAACCACTGCTTCCACAACAACAACTAGTACATTGGGTGCTGGCAAGCCGGCGAGCACAGCTGCCCGCAAGCCACTGGCCGCCAGCAATGTGGCTGGCAAGCCGGCAGCCAGAACAGCCAGCAGCACGTTGAGCACACGCCCAGCAACGGCACCAATCAGCAAGAGCACGGCCAGCAGCAGCAGCTTGGGCAAGACAACAGCAACAAGCACAACAACAGCTGCACGTGGTGCCACAACAGCAGCAACAACAGCTGCACGCAAACCAGCAACAGCAGCTAGCAATGGCACCTCCCAGGTGAAGTCGCGTCTGTTGACAGCCAGCAAGTCGACAACTGCCACCGGGAGCAGCAGCAGCACACTCACTCCAGGAGCAGGAGGAGCAACAGCAGCCGCCAAGCCGAAGGTACCTTCTCCACGTAGCACCTTGAGCTCCACATTGCGTAAAACGGCTCCCGTGTCGGGCACTTTGAGTGGAGCGCGCAGTCCTACCAAACCACTGGCCAATGGTGTGGCCAAGAGCAGCAGCGCCACCACTAGCACCACTCGAGTCAAATCGGCCACTGGCATCGCCAGTTCCACAAGCCACAACACAACCACAACAACAACGACCATCACAAAGACTTTCACAGCGCGTCCGGCGCCCAAATTTACACTGTCAGCGCCAGCAAGCGGTGCCAGCACCGCACGTCGCTCTCCGCTATCCGCGGGCAGCGCCTCATCCGGTGCTGCAACGCAGCGCAAGTCGTCGCCCTTGAAGAGCGCTTCAAGCTCGCCGCTCAAGCTGAAAGCCAAAGAAACCACTACCAAGACGTCACCAGCTGTTGGCCTAAAGGGCAAGAAGCCAGTTGGAACAGGCGCATCACCGATCAAGACAGTGGCAGCAGCAGCAGCAGCAGAAGATGTTGCAGCAGGAGATGTTGCAGCCACAGAGCCAGCACCAGCAACAGTTGCTGCTGCCAATGGCTTGAAAGAACTCGAAGATCAAAAAGAGGAACCGATTAGCCACAATGGTAATACCAATGGTAATGGCAATGGCAACGAACATGGCTTAACTGAAGAGGTAGCGCTGCTGGACTTCTAGAAAGACCTGGACTGAACACCAGCTGAAGAAGTAGATGATTCGATGATAATGATGATGGGATGATGGAATGATGAAAATGAAAATTGAAAACTACTTTACTAATATTATAAACATATTATGAAAAAGTATATTGCGCGTGGAAAGCGAACTACAGAAATTGCGACCTAAGTTTGTGGCTCAGTGGAGCGTCCACTTTAATTTCTTTTAAATGCCACGCCTCCCTAAACTCCAGCTTACCACCACGCCCCTCCTGCTACTTCTCCTTCACCTCCTCGACATTCACCTCTTCCTGCTCCAACATTTCTTGTAGCACACTCACGATTATTCTGTGCTCCAAAGTCGATTAGCGTTTTGTGCTATTTTGTAAAGGTTTTCTTTTCCACTTCTTTCTGTGCTCGCAACTCGCAACTTTGCTCATTTACTTATACATTTAGCTCTTTATTTTTTTTATTTTAAATATTATAATTGTTCCTCACGCTCTGTTATTTTTGCTCATGTGTTAAACGAAATTTTTAATGTGTCTATTTAAGTTTACAACGAGAGAATCTTTTTGGAGCGCATAATATAAACGAATAAATATTAATAAATTTAAAAAAAAAATGCATAAAAGTTTTAAAAACCACACACAAAAATGTCAAAACATAAAATTACGAACAAAAAAAAATTATATAATTAAAAAAATTTTATGCAAAAACAAGAATGTGGTGTACGTGTAGCAGAACCAACATAAAAAAAATGGTTATAACATTTATAAAAGTAGCTCGTAGTCGGCATTCTAACACGTAAAAAATATTTCCAATCAAAAAACTAATCCATGAAAAAACAAAGAACAAAAAAACGAGAAAAGATTATGAAAATATGTGCGCAACTGGTGAGATTTTTCTGCCAGATTATTGATGAACTGCTAACCACTGTGCGCTATAAACACAAAAAAAAAAATTAATCTAGATACTAGAATTTATGTGTTTTTTACTGTCAACTCTTGGGTGCTGCTTTTAGGTGCAGTGCCACAGTACACACACACACACACATACATGAATTGTATACGCAGCATACGTTCCTCCAATTATTTACTTAAAACGAAAAGAAGTTAAAAGAAGCGACAAGATACGAACAGAATAGTTGTAGTTGTGGAAAGCATATTGGTTATCGAAACGCTCTTTACCCAGTGTATTATTTCAAAAAAAAAAAAAAACAAGAAAAAACGAACATTTTTAAAATAAAATTTGCAAGTTCTCTGTTTTTATAATTTTTGCAAACAACATTCAACACACAATCTGATTTGTATTGTATTATTAATTTTTAATTTGTTAATTATGCAGCGAGAACAAGCACAAGCAAAACATTAAATGTAACTCAGCACACTCTATACTCTATGTTTAAAACGATATTACCAATTACAAATTAAAAACAACAAAAAAATCTAAAAAAAAAAAAACAAACATTTAAACATTTCTTTTTATTTTGTTTTATTTTGTACAATTATTATTTCGCTTTATTTGCCCCTGAACAAGTGCTTTACATTCCATTGCCGAATTTATTTAAGCACAGAGAAGGAAAAAGATACAGTGCAAGAAAGAGAGAGAGAGAGAGAGGAGTTACCAAATCGTCAACGATTCGAATTTATTGTATGTACACTTAAATTTATGCATTGAAATACCAATTTTGCCTGCTTTTGTAAAAGTTTAAAAAGTGCCCGAAATGGAATCTTTTTAGTCGTTAAGTTGCTAGATTTGAAAGTTTTGTCTACTTAAATCAAATATACATAAATATACTATATACTATAATATCCAACTTAAGTCGAACGTGCGGTATACATAATATATGTATGTTACCATTGCGTATACGTAATAATCGTATTTAGTAGCCAGTTATTCATTCAATTTACGATATGGTTTGCATTATCCCGCCCCAGTGCCCTTCACTTTCATTTGCCTTATTATAAGTAAATTGCTAACTTAAAGCGTAAGCTAAATTATAATTATATTTATTGCTAAATACATACAAATATGAACCACTTAACTCGCATGGAGTGAGTGAATTGAATGTGAGTAATGGAAGTGGAGTTTGGTCTACAAACGGACTGAACGACCCCCCCCCCCCTTCTCCCCTCCTGGAAACCTCACCCCTCTCTCGGCTTATACAACCCCCCAGAAAATCAACAACAAATCACGGCCCCAATTTGTTTGGCTTGACTTGGTACAGCTGCCCCATTGGCGAGTCTAACTCAGCGATAGCGGGAGAGTGAGAGAAATAGACGGCGCGAGAGGGAGAGAGAGAGAGAGAGAGACGACTGATCAAGTGATTCATGACCCTGAAAAGTGATGTTAAGGGGAGAGGGAGTTAAGGGCAGGGTCCGTTGAAAGTTTAGGTTGAAAGTGTTTTTTTCGCATTGCATTTAGGCCATTGAGCGCATTTAACAAAAAAGAAATTAAATTAACTTTTTTATAAATGTATATTTATACAAAACGAATGCAGAACAACACACGTTCTATATGCATACTATATAGTTCTAAATATATTATTCATGAATATTTAAAGTTGGGCAACTAACAAGCAACAAATACTAAAAGACACTAAAATTATCAATTTAAATATACAATAAAAACAAGAACAAGACAAGAATTCATAACATAAATGCATGGATACATAAATACATACGTACACCATATAACGATATATTAAATACCATTAAATATATACAACATACATACATTCATACAAATATCAAATCAACAAATACATATTGTGAACGTCTAGTAACAAAATGAAAAACCAACTAAAATTAACAGATATTGCAAAAATTTATTACTAATAAATGTTAAAAATATACAAAATCTATCAAAATAACGCATTTTCTCTTATTTCTACTACTTTAAAAGCTTTCCTCTGGATTTTCTTTTTTAAAAACCATTAAATTATCGTTGACTAATCCATGTGAAGTAATTATACTTTTCAGCTGATTAAATCCCCAAATTGCAGGTAAACAATCTTTAAATTGCGACAACTCTGTTAGTAACCTGACGGTAATTGCAAAATTTCTTCAATGGCAACAAATAATTAAAAATATATAAAGTATCTTTGAGATACTTAAATTAGAACATATCTTAAAGTATCATTGACACAATCATTCACATATATTTATTTTATCTACTTGAATGTAACGTTAAGAAAATCGTTTAAGTATCAAATTTCTTAATGTTCTTCATGTAAAAAGTTATACATGGAATACGAACCAAATTTAAATCGAGTTATTTTTTATCTTTTTCTTTTTAAATAATTAATGTTGAATTTTCTTTTAAACTAAAAGTGCAGTCTATTTTGGCTATCATGAATATAATTAAAAGATGTTTCAAATTGGAACTTCCAATAATCTCTAGAGCATTGTCTAAATATGTTTAAATTTAATTTTGAGCTTAAAGGGATACTTGAATATTTGTCAATATAGGACTTTCCGGCTATCTATTTTGAAAATAAAATTTTTTTCGAAGTTTATTAACTTTTTGTCAAAATAGATACTCGACTTGATATAATATTTACTCCCCAAATTTTTAATTAGTAATTTTTACCTTTTTAACAAATTATTAATAGAAAAAAAAAATTAAAAATACAAATTAAAGAATTGCTGTGGTCTGGGACATACTTATTCCCATCAGTGGGGCACAGTGTGACTAACCTGGTTATTCCAACATCAATTACACGAATGTTGCTTCAATTATTTCTGAATGTCCAGAGTGGCATAGCTGCAAGGAGCGCCACAATGAATTGAGCTCATTATGGCTAGTGACCCAACCGCACCCCCAACTTTCGACCTGACGGTGTAGTCCAAAAACATGATGAGATGGATGCGAGGACAACGAGGAAAGGCGGCATCGTTGGGAGCGCCAGCGTTGTGCATATCGGGGATAGAGAAATGAAGTGGTTGCGTGTGGAGTCGGAGTCGGTTGACTCGGTTGGGCTTGCATGAATCACTCGAGCGGCGACAGCGTGCGCAAAGTGTAATGAATCATTTGCTAGAGGGGATGGCGAGTGTTGGAGGAAAGGGGTGCCGGCATCAGACACTCAAAGTGGTAAACACAAACACTCAAGCACATTCACTTGCACAAACATACGCGTATGTACGTGCTGGAAATTTGCAATTTATTGCCGTCAGCTTTTACCCTTTTTTCCAATTTGGCCAGAGCTACCATAAATGCATTCTTAAATTATAAGCAAAACGCGTTTGCCGACAAATGTTAACAATTACTATTGTAGTACTCTGCTTTATTAGCATATCGTAAAATATTCAAATACAATTCTTGAATATGCATATTATCGGTACACTGTCGACACATAAAACTAAATTCAATGCACTGAACATTTGCATTGCTGATGGGTTATTGTTAAGAAATCTTAAGACTAGGACCATATGGGATCATCGTTTTCCCCCAGATTAGAAATTCTTGGATTTCTTGAAGGAATGCGACGAGGAGCCATTTTCCTGGGCCTTACGTTTGTTGAATGGCTTCTTGTTGTTGGGGTTGCTATTGTTGCCGAATTTCTTAAACTTGGACGGGCCTCCAGGTGCATTTCCTCGGAAATTTGGATTCTTTGCTGCCACCTTCTTTTGCAAGATTTTGTGTTTTATTGTAGAGTTTGGCTCGACGAACATGGGTTGACCCTGCACATAGCGTTCATTCACCAAAAATGATTTGCAGAAGCCGTCATCTGTGGTGAATTTAACTAATGCCTTATTTTGCAGCATCTTGACGCTCTCAATTTCCCCACAATCACTGAATATTGTATTTAGCTCAGCCTCGTCAACGCCTAAAAATTGGAATTAAGATTGATTTATCAATGTAAGTGAAAGTTTGATGATTAGTTGCACTTACCGTTGGCCAAGTTGGTAACCAGAATTGTGCGTGCTGATGATGTGTAATGGTAGGGCTCCACTTTGATCTCCAAATCGCCAACAGTCTTGCCATTTAGCTGCTTCGCTGCCTTTTGGGCCTGTTCAGCAGTTTCGTAAGTTACAAAGCCCAAAATGCCCCGTGTGCAGACGACATCCACATCCATAATATCTCCGTGTTTCTTGAACAACTTCTCAATAAGATCAGCTTTGTAGGATTCATGATTGCCCGTGTTTAGAATAGTCAATGTGCATTTTGGTGATTTCAGCGATTTGTTCTTGTACGACTCCTCGCGTACAGTGATGAAACGTGAGTGGAACTCACTGCCGTGCAATTTGAGAGCCTTGGGAATCGAGTCCACCGACTTGAAGCGCAAATATGCTGTGGGCAGATTACGATTGTTGGAGAAGTTGACACTTTCAACGGTTCCGCAGCTCTTGAAATGTTCGGTAACTTGCTCCTTGGTCGCATTGGGTCCAATCAGTCCAATGACAATAGTACGCTCATTAAGCTCGTTCTTGGAGTGCGGACGCGATACGCTGAGCACCTGACCACTGAGGGTCAGGGACTTTGGCTTGGCGGCAAGTGCGGACTCAGGACCTTCGGCAGACTCAAAGGCAATGATAACATTATTGCCGCCAGTCTTTGTCTTGATGCGATTCACAACAGCAATTGGACCGAACTTTGTAAACAGTGCAACCAGTTCAGTGTGTTTGTATTCTGAAACGGATTAATTAGAAATATAATAACAAGTCGGCTATAGAGTTAAGTCGATATCCCGACTATAGGATACCCGTTACTTATTTCAATATAAATATAACATAACTTTATATATATTACTATTTAATATCAGGGACTGTAATCATTATAAGCTTTATTATAAAACTCAATAAATAATCATTATTCGATGAGTTTTATTAATATACTTATGATTACTTTTAAGCACAAAATAAAACTCAAGGTGTTATTTTGACCTACACTTATTTTATAACTTTAATAAGCCATTACTGGCGTTTTACTTTTCCGATCTTGCTGCTGATAAATGGGACAAAAGATGATAATAATAAATAACGTTAATTACCAAAAAAAAAATATATATTTTAAAAACTGTGGGTATGTTTTCGAAAGTGGTTGTGTCAAAAATGTAAAACTAGCTTGACCTGCGTGGGATCCATAAAAATCTGTGTATCAAATTTGGTTACTTTATCTTTTAAAGTCTCTGAGATACTTTTGGTCATACAGACAAACAGACGCACAGACAGACATGACTATAACGACTTGGCTGTTGATGCTTATCATGAATACATAAACGAAGGTGCCTTCTTCTCCCTATTACATACATTCCAACGAACACAATATACCCTTTTACATATACTTTAAGTAACGGGTATGATTAACTATAATATTTATTCAACCTACCATTGGGAAGCTCTGTGATGAACAACTGGTGTTCCTTTGGAGTTTCTGGTGGAATACGACCAACGGCGATCTTGGGAATTCCCCCCTTTTGGGGTGTTTCCGCCTGTTTCTTCTTGGTAATGGGAGCTTCAACGGGTTCCTCATCAGAGTCAGCTTCCTCTTCAGTTGCCTTGGATACATCTTTGGTCAGCGAGATCTGGCCTGGTTCAATTTCATCGTCATCATCATCATCATCATCGTCCTCATCATCATCATCTTCATCATCATCTTCCTCGGCTTCCGAGTCGACCAGGTCTGCAGCACCTTTCACCTGAATTAAAAAGTAATAGCACGTGCAATTAGCGTGTCTGTATGGATTATGTATGTATTTTTTTTCTGGTTACAAACCTCGGAGTCGCTGCCAGCGTCAGAGTTGACGCCGTTTTCCTCCTCGCTGGCGTCGGAATCATCATCGCTGGCCTCAACGTCCATTTCGGGTTTCTCTTCGACAACCTTCTTTGCTTTTGGGCCACTTTTGCTGTTGTTTGCACCCTTCTTTGCAGCTACCTTTTTTTGCGCCATTTTATGCAAGTTTTTAATTTAACTATTAGCAAAGAGTGAATAACGCGTGCAGCGATATGTTTAAAAGCACGTGGAAAAGAGTTTATCAACAGGGCCGGCAACTTGTTTTAACAGTCCGTCGCACCAAAAAAAAAACGGGTTGGCAGGCCTGGGTCACAGATTTAAGTCCATTTTGAGATCAATTTACCAAATTGGTATTTTTAAATATGAAACTTCAATAATTTAAAAAATATAAAAGCGAGAAATATGAAAATTATTGCAACCTTTTTGTAAAATTTTTAGATTAACTAAATGGAATTTTGTTCCACAACTTCTCCCCCAGAAGCACTACGAACTACCTGCACTCATAAAAAAGATAGTTTATATTTAATCTAATTTTGAATTTAGAATTTGTTGAAATTGTTTATTTTACGAAAATGATTGCTAAAACAACTAAAAGAATTTAAGCTGCGAGCCGTTTTGGATTGTAAGCGCAATTGCAGAAAATACCAAAAATGTTGTTTACTCACTAGTGCTGCCCACTTTAGTGAGATATATAGCGGTTTCTGGCTGAAAGTAGCTAGAACTAGCTATAACAAAGCTAAGCTGGCAGCAGTGATTGTGAGAAACATGTGTCAGTGTTACCAAATGACTGCAGAACTAGTTCATTTCTGCGTTATGCAACACTGTAAACGGTAGATGGCGACAGAAAAAGTTGTGTGGCGAAAAAACGAAAATTAATGGCTTAAAATTAATAAATTTGGTGAAAATTAAAATTTAGAAATACGACAAAATTAAAATGAACATTTTAATGAAGATTTGAAGTTCGTAAGTCCCCGGGAAGAGAAGATAGGAAATTTAATTCTGAGAAAAAAAAAAATTATATAAAAAAATCAAGAAAAATCTAAAAAAAATTATGCAAAAATTTAAAAAATTCTAGAAAATCAAAAAAAAAAAAACGAAAAAAGATACAAAAATAAAATGTATCCAAGTTCAAAATCAAGCCAGATTTTTTTTTTTCGCCGGCGCCAAAAAAATCAAGCCAGATCGCAAACTTTTTCGGGATGGGCAACCCTCGAGACGCCGTCCCATAAAACGGTACGGTAATATTGTAAACTGTACTGTAAACGGTAGATGGCGACAGAAAAAGTTGTGTGGCGCTGTTGCTCATTAAGTATACATAAAAAAAAAGTTAAATTGCACACATATTTATTATTAAAAGGTGCTTGAAACAAAGAGCGCGAGCAAGCAAGCAAGCAAGCAAATAACAACAACAGCAGCAGCAGTGGCGGCACACAGTGAGCAACAGCGTTTACAAACGATAGCAACACCAACGCAGCACAGACAGAGACAGTAACAGCAGAAGCAGAAGCAGCAGCAGAAGCAGAAGCAGCGGTCAGAACGACGTTGACGGTGACAGCAGCGACGACAATGAATACACTGAGCGCAAACACAAACGGAAGTGGAGCTGGCTCGACGGGCAATGGCAACGGTAACGGTAGCGGTAATGGCAACGGGAACGGTAACGGTAACGGTGGATCCACAGCAAATGCCACAACAGCCGGCAGTATAGGCGGTGGCGGTGGTGGTGGAGGAGGGGGCGGCCTTGATGAGGCGGGCGGAGATGCCAGCTCGAGGAGACAGGCGACACGGGTATTTAAGAAGAGTTCCTCGAATGGCAAAATTACAGTGTATTTGGGTAAGCGCGACTTTGTGGATCATGTGTCGCATGTGGATCCCATTGATGGTGTTGTCTTCATTGATCCCGAGTATGTCAAGGATCGCAAAGTGTTTGGTCAAGTGTTGGCCGCCTTTCGCTATGGACGCGAGGATCTGGATGTGTTGGGACTGACATTCCGCAAGGATTTGTATTTGGCCCACGAACAAATCTATCCGCCCATGCAATTGGAACGACCCATGACCCGTCTGCAGGAGCGTCTCATCAAGAAACTGGGACCCAATGCGCATCCATTTTACTTTGAGGTGCCGCCCTATTGTCCGGCCTCAGTGTCCTTGCAGCCAGCTCCGGGAGATGTCGGCAAATCCTGTGGCGTTGACTATGAATTGAAGGCGTTTGTGGGTAAGTCTATGTCTGTGTGTGTGTGTATGTGTGTATGTGTGTGAACAAAGTCAAACTCATTGATGGGCAGTGGCTGCATAAATACTTGCACATCTCTGTATATGTATGTATAATCAATGTTTGTGTGTATGCATGTATTAGTTAGCGCATGTGTCACGCGCAGGGTTAATTAATCCAACTGCGTCGACTGCGCAAAATGTCATTGTATGCGTGTCTGTGTGTGTGTGTTGATGACGCAGCGCAGCCACCTAATTGGAATTCGACGTTTCTAATTGGAATTCGACTCTATTGCTGTCGCTGCCTCTGTCGCTTTAATTAGGCGTCTCTCCGCTCACATTCAACATTTGTAATTGTTGTTGTTTTATATATTTCTTTTTTTCTTACATAAATGATTCTTGGAATCTCGTATCATTGTAGTGTTTTGTGCTCAAGTCAGCAACAATGACCCGAAAAGCGTAATTACCGCTCTCTTTCCCGCTGCTGCTCGCATTGTAGTTTTTCCTTTTTGCACATTATGCTTGCTATACTCATTCTTTTTTTTTGCAATCGGATTCTCATTCTCATTTTTCAACAATTAATGGAAATTGACAACAAAAAACGGCTTGCACAGCGTTTTTTTGTTGTTGTTTTTGTTTTTTAGCTTTGTTTAGCAGCGATTTATTGGAAGTTAGAGGCGCATGTTTGCGTTTCGCACGCGCATTCGCATTTCTCACTTGGTTGGGATCTCCTCCTTCCTCCAAACGCAGGCTGTCTCGCTTTAGCTTTGGCAAACGCAATATGTGGCTATTGTTGTTGTTGTTATTATTATTATTATTGCGCACAAATTGCTATCTCTCTGTACAATACATGTGCATATGTATGCACAGTTAGTCAAATAATTGTTTTAACAAACTTCAAAATTCTCATTGAACCATTTAATGATTATTTTTTAAATTTCTTTACTTTATTTATCTTTATTTCAATGTTTATAAATGTGAGAGTATTGAAATAAAAGATTGAACATCAACTAAAATTAAAAGATGAAAATTTATATTTTAGTGTACATTTAAATATAAAATGAAAATTGGGATAACCCCAATTTTATGATTTAGGATAACCCCGAAAAGTAAAAATTAATCAGACCAGAAACTCATTATAATATATTCATTAAAATTTTCGTATGAAAACTACACTTACATTTAAAAAAGATTAATAAAAGTAATCAGAAGCAGGCCCACAGACATAATATGGGTAGGGAATAGGGGCGAGTTCCAAAATCCGTTGGGGAAGTCTTTATTTTCAACAGACGGGTTAATATCCTGTTAGCAAGAATAGTATATCTAGAGACCAAGAGCATTAAGAGTTCTTAGAACAAATTAAAAATGAAAGATTTATTGGCATCCATTTGGTTTAACTACAGTCGAAATTCCCTAACTCGAATCACCATTATTCAAAGAAAATGTTTGACTTATGGAGTTTTGTGAGTAATGGACGCAGAACTGTTTGCTCAGACAAAATTAGACAAAATTCGAATTATAGAAGTTCGAGTTACGAAAGTTCGACGTTATTTAAAAAAATAATAAACAAATGTGTGAAACTTCTTTTGTCAAAACAATTACCTGACCAACTGTATGCATGGGTATCTGTGAGTTTGCATTGTTTGTTAATTTTGTTTTTGGGCGGTTTTATTGGCCGGCGTCGACATTCTTATCTGAGGGCGATGCCGCCGCTGCCTGCCACTGCCAATTTGTGTGCAACCATAAAAAGATTATTGAAAGCAAACTTAAACCAATTGGCATTTGGATTTGGATGGGCTTGGGTGGTCTTGAGTGGGCCACAATTCTGCACAGTGTATGCGAATTTGAGGCACGCCCCAGGCATTAGTAATTGAGCAACAAATTATATACAAATATATGTACCTTGTACATACATATGTACTACTTCTATATACAATTGAATGTACATAAATAGAAACTAATTGAAATTAGAAATAAACAATTTTACGATTTTGCGCTTAAATTAACCAGAACTTGATCATTTTCAAAATGATTTTAACTGATAAATATAGACCTTATACAACAAAGGGTATAATAGCTTTTTTAATCTTTATACATTGTATTTGCTTATAATCACTCCCAGTTAAAGTGCATTTATTTATCAACGGAAACTATTCGTTAATTATCATTATTAAAACCAGCATTTGGTTTTCAGTTTCATAAAACTGAAACTGATATTTCAATTGAAAAATGTTGCAACTGCTTAGGTATATTGTAATTGTACAATTGTGGAATCATCATTTACACAAATGTTTATAGAAACTAATACATACATATGCACATGCATATAAATATATACATATATATAGAATTTATTGTTGCAATACCAGGGTATTTGAACTTCGCCGAGAATAGAATTATGGTTTTTATTTACTTGGCATCTGTTGATTTGTTTATTTAATGTGCTTTACTGGAATGAAGCTGCCATGTTTTTGGCATAAACAATTAAACCTCGTCCGATCCCTTCCCGTCGGATGACTGATGTGCTGAAAATGGAAAGTACTTCTTCATGCATTTCCATAAATTGTTCTTAATTCTTCTAAGAATTCTATTTCTAAGAAATAAAAGTGCTAGAATTTTAAAGCAGGTTGTTAAGTGTTAAGACAATAAAATGAGGACATGATGTTGATTATTTTATTTATTTTTTATTTCATAATGTCACACGTTCTAGGAATCATCGGATACGGGAATATTTTTGCTTATTACATCTCCCAACTGATTCATCGTATTGTTATGTGTGACGCACTTAAATAAAACAACGCTAGACACACCCCCAAGCTAAATATGCATACATTTTACATAATATGTTTGTTAATGTACGTCATAGAAACGAGTTGAGTGGATTACTAATTCTCTTGTATATATTTATCCAACGATAGGTGAACACATTGAGGATAAACCACATAAACGCAATTCTGTACGCCTGACGATTAGGAAAGTGATGTATGCACCATCGAAAGCCGGTGAACAGCCTTCCATTGAGGTCAGCAAAGAGTTCATGATGAAGCCGAATAAAATTCATTTGGAAGCGAGCCTAGATAAGGAACTGTATCATCATGGCGAGAAGATTTCGATCAATGTGCATGTGGCGAACAATTCGAATCGCACTGTCAAGAAAATAAAGGTGTGTGTACGCCAATTTGCCGACATTTGCTTGTTCTCGACGGCCCAATACAAGTCTGTGGTGGCCGAAACCGAATCCGAGGATGGTTGCAGTGTAGCGCCGGGCTTTACGCTCTCCAAGGTATTTGAGCTTTGTCCTCTGCTCGCCAATAACAAGGACAAATGGGGACTTGCGCTGGATGGCCAGCTAAAGCATGAGGACACAAATCTAGCGTCCAGTACGCTTATCACCAATCCTGCACAGCGTGAAAGCTTAGGCATTTTGGTGCACTATAAGGTCAAGGTGAAGTTACTTATTGGATCGCCACTATTGGGCGGCGATTTGGTTGCCGAGCTGCCATTTACGCTTATGCATCCCAAGCCGGAAGAGGAGGAACCACCACTGCTTGGTGATCGATCGCCGCGTGCCAGTTTGGCGGCGCCGCTGCTCAGCTTGGGCGATGCTGGCGAGCCAGGAGCCGCAGCGGCCTTAGCACAAGCGGAAAAGGATGTGCCCACCACCACGAACCTCATACAGCTGGATGACGATGATGCCCAAGATGATGATATTATCTTTGAGGATTTTGCGCGCTTACGGTTAAAGGGCGCCGAAACAGAGGCTTAAATTGTCGCCAGCTGATGTTCGCTGTCCCTTAGATAGTTCTTTGTATTGCGTCGAGCAACTGATCAGTAATATTGTCCAACTCTACATATATCCAAAATTATGGCATTTGTATCATATGATGTATTTTACGGAGCCCCTGATTGTAAACTATGAATAAGTACGTATCCACGGTACAATGTTTTAGTTTGCTATCGATATGTGTAGGCCATACGTTCTAGTATCTCTAGTGCTTAAGCTGAAAGTGTACGAATTTTTTGAGAATGTGAAATTGTTTAACAAATACACAAATCGTTGAAACACTACAATCACAGACCAACAAAAAACGCCTGTAAAAGTTAAAAATTATTGAATTATGCACAAAACGTAATACAATTGATTTTGGTACTGTTAATTTGCCATTGTTTTTTTTGTAATGTTTGCAATGCTCAATGCCCAAATACGCGCAATTCTTTATTAAGATCCATTTCATTCAGCAAAACATATTGACAGTAAGCAGAAATATATTTTATATTATTTAATTAACTCCACTCTAGTTGTTGTTGATCCGTTTGAACGGACGCCGCAACTTTCATAAGCTTTAAATGAAATTAATTTTGTATTAAGTTTTAAAGTACAGCACTTTTATATAAATGGAAGAATATACATATATATATATATATATATATATATACATATGCATATGCTACATCAATTCAATTATAATGCAAAAAATATGTATGTAACTAAATAATAAAAAGAAAACAATTTTTTGTTGAAACCAAAAAAACAACACAATTTCAAACTTCCAATCAAAATGCATTATTTTGAGAGCTTTCCAAATAATTGAGATACAACATTTCAAGTTCTTTGCCAAATAATTAACATTAACAATTAAGTTGACTTATAATTTTGTAATTTATTCTGAGACTGAGTCACTGCGGACATATTGAAAAATGTAATCAAACCAGTTGCTGCCCAATTTGATCAACTTGTTTTTTTTTGTGTCGATTTGTTAGATCTTAATTGAGTGGCGCACTTACATCGTATAGATAAGAGTGCTTAAAGGTAAATTGCAATATTAGATAACTGAAACTTATCAAAAAGTACATAGATTTGTAGCCGAGTGTGTGCGATTGTATGTTAGTTATTTGGAAAGTGTGCATTAGCTCGGCTAGCCGATTATTTTGAATTGTTTAACATTCCAGCACGCAAATTTTGTTTACGCTGTTAGATGGAGAGTGTCGTGGAAGGGTTTGGACAATTATACCTTATATGATATCAATATTGGTTGGTTATGTACTTGTGAATCGAAAATGAGGAAACGAAAAATAATCTCGAATACGAAAAGCAATTTTTATCTAGAAAATTTATATATACATTATTTTAATATAAATATATAGATGTATTTATTAAATAAATGTATGCATTGAATCAGAGATGCAGGAATATATTATTTAATATTTAACAAAAAATGGAATTGCATAAATAATATATATTTTTGACATTATTGACATCAAACCTTATCGGATCATAAATTCATAATATGTAATTAGAATGCAGTGTGACCTTTAGTTCCTTTCATTTCTGACGCTTAGTATCGAATAAATGGAGGAATCAATGTATTATCTCTTAAATATTTTTCGAAATAACTTAACTCTAAGATTGACTACATGTTAAAATGCATACACAAATATATTTTAAACAAATAACATTGCGTTAAGGCTTTTAAAAAGATCGTGCGATTGTGTAATTAGCCCGAATTTGTTTTCAGTGCCCCAAAACAGCAGCAGAACATTGTTGTAAAATAATAGAGAAAACCAATTGAAAGTACATATATTTTAAATTGCATTTTTATAACGCGTATATTTGTATTTATAAGATATATGTATCTGTAAGATTGTTAAAATGTTTTTAATGAAAGAATGAAACAATAGAAATAAAGTACATGCAAAAATATTAATAGATTAACATAAATGTGCATTACAAACTGGTAAAATGGATACAATATAGAACAATTCAAATATAATAAATTCTATAAATGTGAACAAAAAATTACATTATATATAATTATACAGATGCATAGAAATAGTTAATGTACATGAATATGTTTTAAATATATGTATGTTATACATATGTACCAAGCATATTTAGCGCAAAGCATTTATGTATGTTTGTCTAATGGAATATTAAAGTAATATAATACTTACATGAATGTCCCACTAAACCAGCTTATCGAGAATTTGTCACAATTATTTATAAACATTTTTATAATACATTTTATATGAATACATACTCTTATATAGAAAATATGCACAAAATTAGAAAATTAATTGTATATATTTTAAGTAAATTTTTTGTCTGGTACCAAAATGCATTCAATTTGATAAATGTTGATGTTTGATGTATTGTATAATTAAATACTTGCATACATATGAATATTAGCTACTCATTCGACGAAGAGCTAAGTGTATTATGTGCTATTACCTAGCCCACACAGAAAACCCCCACGTTTATCAATAATGCTAAAATACACAACTAATCAACTAACGCTATTTACATTCATACATAAATATATACATACATATTTACATAAATATACATATATACATACATACATACATACATATGTACATTATGAAACCAGAAATGGTTAAGTATCTAGCGAAATCTAAACTAACCCACGCGTAATATGAACGATTAAGTTTTAGTCTTTTAAGCAAATCAAAAACTATAACATTGATGCCTATCTGCATTCAAATCAATTTGTGTGAATATGATCGAATATATATATACATACATACTTAACCTACCTTATGATCCCATTAATGAAAACGTGAAAACATTGAATGTTGTTTTTGTAAATGTTACAAATACCGATTCGAGTAATGAGAAAGTAAACTTATTTAAGTAATTGTTAGCTGCCAGGAAGCAAAGTTATTGTATGAGGATACGTTGAAAACGGTTCAGTGTTCAATGTGCCATATCCAAAAGCTTTAGCCAGAAAAAAATGTGTGAAATATGAAAATGCTAGAAAATATAAAGCCAACAATAGAACATTAAATAATCGTGTTGTTTATTTGTTCTTTTTATTAACAAACTTTTTTTTATGATTTATCAATAAATTGTGTTATCTGTCTGAGCATAATTTATATGAACTTACACAGGCCAATAAATTCTAACAAAATTTTGATTTAAGCTATTATCATTGTTGCACATTTTAGAAGAATTAATTGATAATTAAATATTTATGATATACTTCGGATGTCAACAGATTCAATGACACAATGTTTACAAATGGAATAACAATTTGCATATTGTTTGCATAAACAGTAGTTATAAATATGTGAATGAATGAATGTAAAAAATAACAAATAAACACTTAGAGGTATTATTGCGATAAAAAAAATGTGAATTTCCATGGATACATATGAATTGAATGAATAACATACACTTTAATATATGCATATGAATGATTATATGTGTGGATTTGTATGTAAAACTTTGCTAATTGTGAACATGATGAAAAAAAATATAAGCTGGTTAAATAAATAAATGAAAAATTCAGTACTCAGATATTAGCATACGGGTTAGGCAGGATGAAAAGGACTAAGTCCACATTAAAAGCGTTGATTAATTGAATCTTTGAACTATTATGCAACAAATCAAAACAAGAAAAATTGAAAAAAAAAATACATATTTAATGTATGATTATAAAAAATTTGAGTGAATGGAGCTGAAACCCCAACAATTCAAATTGACCCATTAAAAAGTAATGCGAATTGCTTCAAAAATGTGGGTTACACTAAATGTATGCGGGTAGATTCATACTCCTTAGCAGGAAATATAATTTATGCACTTCACATAACATAATAATTTATTAATGCACAATGGACCTGAAAGCGGCCTTGTGGTAAAGACTTTGAAACGGAAGTAGATGGCCGCAAAGATGGAGAGGGAGCAGGAGCAGGAGATGGAGCAGGAGATGGAGATGGAGAAGGTACTGGCTGCATGATGAACCCGTCATCTCTGCTGCTCTGTAAAGCCAAGGACGGAAAACCGCAATACGAAAAAGCCATTTGCTGTTTGTTGTTTGTTTAGCCCGCGCCATTATGAGCACTTAAAACTGGCTTCAACAAAAACAACAACAACTGCAACAACAAAAAGAGTAGCAACAACAAAAGTGAAACGCTTTAGAGGAGCACGTAACATTTTGATTCATTCATGGCAACTCCTGTCTTGGGTATGTCAGACAGCGACCACTGAAATTGTCACAGGGACTCGAGCAGCAATTCTTCATTTCCGGTTAAGCTTAAGAGCCATGCTTCCTTCCCATTGTCCCCCCTTATTTTTTCGGTAGACGGCACCTGCAAGAGGACGCGACCAGGACAACAAGGACCACAAGGACAAGCAGGACAAGCATATACCTGCAGTTGGGAGACTCTTCTTTACGCTGACAAGCAGCTGCGGCTGTGACTACACAAGGCGGAAGTTGTTCGTCTGCCCAGCCGGACCGAAGCCCGCTTTCTCCCTTAGCTTACTTACTTACTACGCCCTCATACACACTGTATGGTTTTCATTTCCGGTTTCCGTTGCTGTTGAGTTACTTAAGCGGATTACAACAACAGCAGTCCAGATAGCCTCTAGCTAGTGACGAAGTGTGAGCCCGACTGTGAAAGACCCTGTACTTATTCAATTTACTAGTAAGTATTTCACATCACTACATTAACAAGCATATTTAAAAGCATTATATTCTTTTTTGAGCTACTAGATACATACATCTGTTCTGTATTTGATAAATACTTTAATGAAATAATCTCAAAAATGCATTTCTCTTGTTAGCTTGTGCGATATGTGTCAAAACTTATGGTTAAAGGTTTACAATTGGCCTTGTAAATATTTTTTGGAAGAGTATATCCTGATCGGCTTAGTATATACAGTTTTTTCTAGATCGTATAGTCTCTAAGATCTATAAAGTTTGTATTTACAAGTAGGTAAATATATATACTTTATGGGATTTGGCACGCCTCTTTCTGCCTCTTGCGTGCACTTCTATTTTGACAAGCATAATCGACCTGTTGTAATTTTTATGTACTGGGTCTTAAAAACAAGGAATCCCGCTTAATTTGAGTAAAGGGATGCTTTGAATGTTTTGTCTAAGTTGTTTCTTGATTCCTGCTAAAATTTCAACAAATTTGATGCATGATTAATTACGTATAGCCCCGATCCATAAATAAGACAACAGTTTCAAAATTTGCTTGTCGCTTTGCTTTGTTTATTTTACTTATCCACGAGTCGTTTAGGCCTGAACTTGGCAGTGGGCACTGTTCCATTTGTTAGCGGTGTTGACAAACAGCTGAGACAGTTGATTCAGGCTGAAAGCGGAGAGCTTATCATTGAGGCCAGGCATCACATAGGCGGCCAACAACTGGTCGACATTAGATTGAATCTGCTTAACCATGAGACTGGTTATCTGGCTAGACCAGAGATTAGCGTAGTCGTTGACTGAAATGTTCCACAAGGTATCCCAGTTGTCCATTTTCACGTCACCCAGATAGAATTGCAGATGGAACTCACTGATTCGTAGTCCATTGGGCTTGGTAAGACTTTGGCCAAATGTATATTCACCGACAAATCGCAGCTGCTGGAATCTCTCGTTGATCAAGCTGACTTCACGTACGGGGAACGCGATACCAAGCAGACTCATGACACCCTCGATGGCATAGGAGCCCAATATTTGGATCTCTGGGAACAATACGTCGAAAGTGGCTTTTTGGGAGCTCGTATCGAAGCTACCAGCAATTATCTCAAAGTTGTCCAGTCCCGAAATGCGAATATTGCTCGTGTTGCCAACAAAGTTGGTCTCTCCCTTGGAGTATTCGAAGGTGCTGAAATCATTTGTCAGTGGAGCCATAACTGGAATATCATCCGGAGCGTAGCCGCAGGGCAACATCTTCTTCCAGGCCTGAAGGAACTGGCTGATGGCGTCACCATAGTTAACCGCAGTCGAGTCCAGGGCAACCGGAGAAGCACTAGATACGGCCACCAACAACGCCAGGAGAAAAACTTTAGCTATCATTTTGATTGCTTAAAGGTAGAAAGAACTGTGTGAAGTGTGTTCCAAATGGTTTCCCTTTTATAGAAAACATTGTTATCAATAGATCGATTAAGTGTAGGGCTTTGATTGATTACGTTTCGATTAATTTTTCTGATTTCAGCATTTGTTTGTCAAAAGTCTTATTGCCACGAGCTTCGATGATTCATGGCGCTTAACATATGTAAATATACAAGTTTATTTTAAGTTAAAAAATTTAATAATATGTTTATTGATAGGGAAATTCTGAAAATTTGTAGATCCCCACGGGGACACTTGGTAAATACATATGGGCATTTCAAGAAAAAGGTCCACCACAACCAAAATCTTACTATATAATTGATCAAAAACTTACATCTTGTAAAATTTTCTTCTGAAAACGAATTTAAGTTACTTGCTTTAACAATTAAACTACTATAACCCACATGCGGACTGAATTTTTCTATATTTTTGACAGTTTTCTGAAAAATGGACTTCCAAAAAGCAGCGCATGTATTATATCGATTTTTTGACAAAATCTCTCTTCCAGTATCAAAAAGTTAATCAGAATGCAAAGAAAACCATTTAATTTAGATATAATTTTAAGTTTTTAAGTTATTTTCATTGTTTTTCTAAATAATATTTGATAAAATTCTTGTCTTCTTGTCAAAAGCTAGGTGAAAATCTTGTCTTGTTATAAGTGAATGATTTTTTCAATTAAGTAAAATATCAAAATAATAATAATAATTTATCGTTCATGCTTTAATTGATCGTCGTTTTAATTTAATATATTTTATCAATACCAATATAAAACAAGGTGCCTTTGCCCCCTGCTCTCTTCGATAGGTGTGACTTGTTGAACGACTACAGTCGATCATACTCGACAGTTAAATGCTCGCTACGAACAACTTTATGATTTAATGATATTTAATGATATAAAAACTTAAGAAACTTCCTAAATTAAATTGTATTAAATTTCAAAATGTAAAAAAAAAAAATTAACAAACGGTTTCTAAAAGACATATATATAAATACATAAACGTAAATTTAGCATTTTCTGATTAATCTAAATAATAATTTGATTTAAAGAAAGTATTTGTACTAACATTTATTTGTTTATATCACTGCATGATTATAGTTAAAAGCTAAAGCTATAGTGGATGCAGATGATTATGTTAATACAACAATAACATAACATTGGAATAACATGTCCAACTTAAATTATATTATGTTATTATAACATTAACTTAACGTGCTTTTGTAATAAGATATTTTAGATTTTCTTTATTTGATTTGAGGGAACAGGGGGGCAAAGCAAAATGCTGAAGCAACACAGAAGTATTGTCCCGATATTTGGTAGCTCCGACTTTATTAGTCTCAGAAATGCACGTATTCATATGGACAACAATATATCCTCAAATATCCTCTCTGTAGATTAACCGATCTTGATTAAAATTTCGGCACATGTCTTTTTAATTGTTTAAATTGAACGCTACAAAGATGTGGGTAGCGAGCATTTAACTGTCGAGTAGGCTTAACCTTAACCCTTCCACACCTTACCGCGAGGGAATTGATATGGACGCGAAGCCCCTTGTTTTTTATTGGCGACAACAATCGATAACAAAATTAACTCTGTTTAATTCTATAAATACATATTCAGATATGTATATAAAAATTGTTAACTGGGGATCCACAAATAGTCTAAATTTCCCTATCAATAATTATGTGTTCATTTTATTAAAGTGTCTATATTGAGCTTAATTAAACTCGTAGCTTATATTATTAAAAAATTCTGTTGAATTGCAGAAACACTTAAACGTTGTTTAAGGTATTAAGATGGTCAAACATATTACTTAATTTTTTTCAAGAAAAATACTCGAATATTAATATGTGTTAAGTGATATGAATCATCGAAGCTCGTGGCAATAAGACTTATGACAAACAAATGCTGAAATCAGAAAATTTAATCGAAACGTAATCAATCAAAGCCCTACATTTAATCGATCTATTGATAACAATGTTTTCTATAAAAAGGAAACCATTTGGAGCACACTTCACACAGTTCTTTCTACCTTTAAGCAATCAAAATGATAGCTAAAGTTTTTCTCCTGGCGTTGTTGGTGGCCGTATCTAGTGCTTCTCCGGTTGCCCTGGACTCGACTGCGGTTAACTATGGTGACGCCATCAGCCAGTTCCTTCAGGCCTGGAAGAAGATGTTGCCCTGCGGCTACGCTCCGGATGATATTCCAGTTATGGCTCCACTGACAAATGATTTCAGCACCTTCGAATACTCCAAGGGAGAGACCAACTTTGTTGGCAACACGAGCAATATTCGCATTTCGGGACTGGACAACTTTGAGATAATTGCTGGTAGCTTCGATACGAGCTCCCAAAAAGCCACTTTCGACGTATTGTTCCCAGAGATCCAAATATTGGGCTCCTATGCCATCGAGGGTGTCATGAGTCTGCTTGGTATCGCGTTCCCCGTACGTGAAGTCAGCTTGATCAACGAGAGATTCCAGCAGCTGCGATTTGTCGGTGAATATACATTTGGCCAAAGTCTTACCAAGCCCAATGGACTACGAATCAGTGAGTTCCATCTGCAATTCTATCTGGGTGACGTGAAAATGGACAACTGGGATACCTTGTGGAACATTTCAGTCAACGACTACGCTAATCTCTGGTCTAGCCAGATAACCAGTCTCATGGTTAAGCAGATTCAATCTAATGTCGATCAGTTGTTGGCCGCCTATGTGATGCCTGGCCTTAATGATAAACTCTCCGCTTTCAGCCTGAATCAACTGTCTCAGCTATTTATCAACATTGCTAACAAGTGGAACAGTGCCCACTGCCAAGTTCAGGCCTAAACGACTCGTGGATAAGTAAAATAAACAAAGCAAAGCAACAAAAATTTTGAAACCGTTGTCTTATTTATGGATCGGGGCTATACATATTTTAAATGAATAGAGTGTGTATAAATCCTTATCAGGAATCACGAAAAACTATATCCAAATCTTTTTACTGAGGTCAAACGAGATTCCTTGGTTTTAAGACGCAGTACATCGAAATTTTAAGTGGTTTACGCAACAGGCTAAAGAAGGCGTGCCAAATTCCCTAAAATATATATATCTTACCTAATAGTAAATATTAGGTTAGATAGATCTCACAGGCTATTTATAAATTTAATATAAAAAAAATATTTAAGTAGCTATTTTTTGGTATAACTAATTTTGACATTTTTGAGATATCAGACATTTTTTTAATGTCAAATGCATCTGACTTTTTATTATTTTGATATGAAGTTATCAATACGCCTACGCCAAATAACAATTACATCAAAGCAAGCGGATTAATCGACTGCACACGATAGTAGGATACCCTGTGCTTAGTCATATAGGAGTCCATCGGAATAAATCGGAATAAATATTTTATAAGCGCAAAAGTATGCAATTTAATAACCAAATGATTTTAAAAGTATGTGAAATAATATGGCTAATCTTAGCCAAGGCTAGCACCCATATTTTGCTTTCATTGCTGTTCTTTTTAATTTATAGTATACACATATGCATGGTGAACACATCATAACAAGCTTTTAATTTTCACATCTGAACGGTGCATCCGGCGTTATTCCACATCTCGGCTTGCATCACGAAGAAGTTGGTCAGTTGGGTGATGTCCAGGTTGGAGAGCAGATCATTGATGGTGGGCAGCCAATACTTGGCGAACAATGGGTTAACAGCGGACTGAGTATCCTCGGAGAATAGCAGAGGTCTATGAGGTCGGGGTCTATGAGGTCGGGGATGCCCCACCATATTAACGTTATCTGTCGAATAAATCAAAATTGTTTATGTACGATGAATCATTAATAAAGCGCTAGATATACCTTAATGATTTTGAGTCCACTACGGCAAACATTTGACTCATACGCGAAATATACTTGGGTCGTTTCTTATTAAGCCTTACATGAGCAGTGTGCTTAATGTCATATGGTTAATTCAAATGTGATCAATCAAAGTGCCGCATGAACAATTCATTGATAACGATTCTACTATAAAAGACAAATTGTGCGATCAGTTCCTCATAGAGTTCTTTCTAGCATTAATCAAGCAATAGCAAAATGATAGCAAAGGTTTTCCTTCTAGCCCTCCTGGTGGCCGTTGCCAGCTCCACACCCGTTACCCAGGACACTAGCATGGTCGGATATGGAGAAGCCGTTGGCATGTTCCTTAAGGCCTGGAAGAAGATCATGCCCTGTGGCTTTCCTGCCGAGAATATTCCAGTATTGGCTCCCTATACCCTCGACTTCGACTGGTTCCAATACCTCTATGAGCCGACTAAGGTTTTGGGTAACGTGAGCGATATCCGTATCTCGGGTCTGGACGGTTTCCAGATATTGAGTAGCAGTTACAATGCCAGTACGTTGCGACGCACCTTTGACGTCATGTACCCAGAGATTCAAGTCGTGGGATCCTTAGCGTTGGATGGCACCTTCAGTTTGGGCGGCCTTCCATTGCCAGTGTACCACGACTTCCTCCTCAATTTGAAGCTGACTGACTTGCGATTCGTGGGCGAGTACACATTTGCCCAGAGCCTCAGTAATCCCAATGGACTGCGCATTAGTGATTTCGATCTGAAATACTTTATCGGTGATGTGAAGGCCGACAACTGGGACAAGTATATGGACATTGCCGCCAACAAATATTTGAATGATTTCATCGGATCCTTCTCTCTGCTATTCTCCGAGGAGACTCAGTCCGCTGTTAACCCATTGTTCGCCAAGTATTGGCTGCCCACCATCAATGATCTGCTCTCCAACCTGGACATCACCCAACTGACCAACTTCTTCGTGATGCAAGCCGAGATGTGGAATAACGCCGGCTGCTCTGCTTAAGCTTAAACAATTTGTAGAGCTTAATTTACATCTTTAATAAATACGAAGAACATTGAATTGATTTATGCGTATTTTGATGATTGGGTGGGTGGTAAATTGCTTTGAGTAAGTTTGCCTCAAATCTTTATAATAATTTGTGTTATATTTTTTAAAATATTGTTGTTTAGTTGTATTCCAAAAGAAGATTTGGACTTAGCAAATTTGAATCAGTTGACGAAATTAACCTTTTTGCACACTGATTTAATTTAGATTTCGTCATTTATTTGGTTCTTTTCCTATTGTGTAATTTTTTCACGGCTTAAACAATCATTGATAAGAATGTTTTTTTAACTTTTGCTTAGACTTTTATTGCTTCAATCTTATCTGCATATGTAATTATTACTGATAAACTGCATTTATTGAGAGCAATCGGTTTGTTTGTTTAATTCATAAAACAAAAACGATAGAGTTTTTAATCAATTAAAGTTTTTTGAATATGCTTATGTGTTATTTTATTGTAGAGTCTAAAATTGTTTAATGATATTAACTGAGTAAAAGATCTGTAAAAGCGAAAACACAATTTTGTGTTTGTACTGTTGTTCTTAATCATATCAAAGTCGTTGCATTGTTGTTCCAGGACAGTAAACAAGTTGTCTACAGTTCCACATGTAATGAACACGTGCGTAAACACAGCTGGATAATTCCTTTTGTTAATCCTGTGATTGACTGGACTCTAGAAATCAGGTACACAGTGGTATTTTGGCACTGGAAATGCATACATTGTTGTTTTTTTTTTTTTTTTGTGGGGAGAATTGCATTATTTTAGGTGCTTTTGTTTCAACATTTTCATTTGGTTTTCAGTTGGAGTATTGCCGTTCTTTCAGTTGGACTGGACTATTGTTGGGACTTGTTCTTGCTTTGCTTTGTTTGAACATTTCGCTTAAAATGCAAAAGTTCAATTCACTGCAGGCGCCATTTTACTTTCCTTAGCTGTGTTGTTTTGGTGCCGTGCCGGAAACAAGCTGCGTCACTACCAACACACTGACACACACACACACTAACACACACACACATACGTTTCAGTTGAAACAAAGCAACAGAGACTTCTGCAACGGACAGTTGTTACCGCTGGGCAAAGACGTCCATATCAAGGATGGTTGGTTGGCTGGTTGGCTGGCTGGCTGACTGGCCAGTCAGGTATCAGGTCTGCCTGTTTCCTTTGCTCCCTGTACGTGTCTCTGTGGGTGTGAGTGTGTGATTGAATGGACTTTGAATGTAGTACAGCACTCAGCATGACGATGACCATGATGACGTTTGCCGTTCGGTTTTCCATGCAAATGCGAGCAAAAACATTTTTCGGACACAAATCTAAAGGTGGCTGCATGTGCCGAATGATGATAAAGGGGAAGGTGGAGTGGTGATGGCACAGCAGCTGCTGTTGCCCCCGGGGCCGTTGATGATGTTCGTAACATGAGTTGGCTGAACGCACAGAGTCTGGGGAGATGCAGTCTGTATGCTAATTCCCTGCAGGAAGTACTCTCTTATGTGTATACACACACACAAACTCGCACACTTGCACACATATATATATGTATGTATATATACATGTAAAGCAATTGGAAAAGGCTATAGTCGAGATCAAGACCATAGGATACCCGTTACTTAATTCATTATAAATAAAAATACTTTCAACAAATTGCTACAAAATAAAAACAACTGAAAAACTTTACTAATAACTTTGGTTAGCTAATACTCCCGTTATACTTGTCCGATCTTGCTGCGGTTAAGTGAGATTATAGATAATATTTATAGATAACGTTATTTACCTTTAAAACTGTATTATCTAAAAAACTGTAGGTGTGATGGTTTTTTGCGATTTGCGGGCGTTGCTGGAATTTGAAACAAACTTGATCTGCGTGGGGTCTATAGAAATCTGTGTGCCAAATTTGGTTGTTCTACCTCTTATAGTCTCTGAGATCCTTATGTTTTTACTGACGCACGAACGGGCAGACGGACATGGCTATAGCGATTTGGCTGTTGATGCTGATCAAGAATATATACACTAATAAAAATATGATGTGAAATTTTAATACTTCCACATTGATTTCAATATGATTTAGCGTTAAATACGGATTTAGTAGATTTAGGGCCGGTTTTTTAATGCCTCATTCAATTGTTTATTAGCTATTCATTTTATAAAGTTATCTGTTTGCAAACCTGAGATCAATTTGAATACGATTTTTTAACTTTTGCGCATATTAAAAATAGCTATGATTAAAATTTTAAAGAAATATGGTATTTTTAATTTAAAATGTTTTCTTTTTGGTTTAACTATGTTTATATTAACTTTGACATTTGAAAAAGTTTTTTAGTTAAATTAAAGTTTATTATATTTACTTTAATACGTTTTCTAGTTAAATCTTATATTTTAAAATCAAATATGGTTATATTTGTTTTTACTATGTGTTTTTTTTTATATCAGTGTATACCATATAGGGTCGGAGATGCCTTCTTTCTCCCTGTTACATACAATTGAACGAACACAATATACCCTTTCACTTATTTTTTATGTAACGGGTATAATCAAAGGTATGAATGGGAGTAGGAGTGGGAGTGGGAATGGGAATGAGTAGTAAGTGCGCTGTCGGCTAAACAAGCGTTGCCAACATTTTTGGGCACATCAAAGTGACAACTGACCGAATTATTTTTTTTATACTTATATTACAATAAAGTGTGTGTGTGTGTGTGCCTTAATTTGTGCGGCCAGGTACTTGATGCCACTCTGTGGAATGTGACCACAACAAAGCATGGCCCACAGCCAATTGCGTTAGATACAATGCTAATTGGGCCAAGGTGTATTTGTGTATATATGTATGTGTGTTCGTTTGTTTCTGTGTATTGGTAAGGGGCAAGTTGGGGTCAAGCACCATGATGGGGCGCATGAGAGAGAGAGAGAGAGCGAGAGCGGTAACTCGGCTCTTGATTATACATGCAACAACAATTCGCCTAATAGAAATTGCGCCACAAAAACCACATTATGCCGGCGCGTTGTCGCTTTAATTCCCCGCCTGCCGACTCTTTTGGCCCTTCGGGCACTCTTCTGCTGGCTCCCCTGGCTCCCCTGGCTCCCTCCTGCTCTCCTGGTGCAGTACCTGTGCTACTAAGCTTTGGCTGGGCTTGGCCTCTTTGGATTTCCGTTGTGTTACCGCAAAACTTTTAACATTTGTTTGGGTTTTGTTGCGGCTGCCACTTTCGTCTTTGCGCATTTCGCCCACATGTATTGACTAAATTAATATTCTCAATTGAAAACTTTTCAACAATAGTTTGCGCTCAAAGTTTTTCAAAGCTATTACACAGCGAGAAACGCTGTCATCAAAATTCCAGTGAAAGTCAAAATTTTGTTAGGATAATTTGAAATTACTAAGTTTATCGTTTATCTAAGCGAAAGGCTTAACTTAATGGAAATGTTATTTATATACTTATTTTTAATGATATTGGTTATATTTAAATACATTAAAAGAAATTACAACTATAAAATGCTCTTAAACTTCATCAAAGCATCAAAAATTAAGAATTCAAGTGAACCGAATTAAATTCTTTAGTTTTGTATTATGACTACTTTTTAAATAAAGTAGTATTTTTAATATCACTTATTTTATATTTTACAAAGAGCTAATAAGTATAGTCATCACTTAGCAAATTATCAGAATTATTAGAAACTGGGTATTAAAGTCATTTGCTAGATTTTCAGATCAGAAGATGAAAACTAAATTCGTCCTACCTCTGTAAATAATTAAAATCTAATTTAATATTTAATGTAAACATATTGTAAGTATATTAAAAATATATAATAAAAATATCAAGAGCTTTGTTATGCACCCTTTTTTGGTAAATCTTTTAGTTTCCTTTATGTATCTGATCTTGTCTTTTGTTTTAATTTTAATTTACTTATTTTTTGCATTATTCTTATGTACATTTTTATTAATTCTATATAGATTTATTTCAGCAAATATTTAATAAAATTTTAATAAAGTTAATTAAAGGATATATATTTTTAACAGTGCTTATCAGACACACCGCAAAGCTTTTGAGTATTCCGCAAATTAAGCTGCAACTGGTTGGAGTGTTGTTGTTGTATATCCCATTCTAATAAGTCGCCAGCTATCTGACATTTTAAATCTTAGAAAATTTTCAAATTCAATTTGCACTGGGACAAACAACAAAAGCTGATATCACTCCCCTGAAAATATGCCAAACCACAAAGGCAAAAACTCAACCAATTCGCTAAAGGTAGAAGTACTTTACGTTCGTTACCTGATTTGACAGAGAAGTGAGCAAACATTTTTGAAAACTTACTTGAATGGATTATTAGGAATTATCAAAACTTAATTTAGCTTAAGTTTGCTTGAGTTTGATTATAAAAGCGGCTACAGCTGGATGGAATGCGGGTAAATGCGGTAGAGGGAAAGGTAAGGGTAAGGGTAAGGGCAAGGGTAAGGGGGTGTGTCCATATGCGGTGAGTCTGTTAATGAGTATCTGAATGTAGTTAGATTAAACTCGTGACTTGAAATCAGGTGGCAAACAATCAGCGCACATCACATGAAAGGCAGCTGCTTTTGAAGTGGTTTTCCGAAACTTTTGACTGGGCCTTAAAGCCCATTGATCTTGGGCAAGTCTTTGTTGTTGTCATCGCTGTGTAAGCCTCGGGGCTAAGCGGCTTAAAGAGCAGCCCCAACAGTGTACACTTAAAAGTTTAACACATGCGATTTACGACGTAAGCGTCTGACGCTGAAAGAAACTGACAAAATCTGAGCCATTTTCATCGCTACGGGCAACGTTTATTAACTGGACTTGGGCGCCATTGACATCACATTGATCTAATGAGGCAACCAGCTGGCTACGTTGTCTGAGCTGTCTGTGTTGACTGGTTTGACTGGCCTGGCTTGGCATATCCAGCTGTGTAATTGACTTCAATTAAATAAAGCCAACGACACCGACAATTGCACGTTGCCTTTTGTGCCCGGGTCCGGGAAGTGCGCTGGCACAGCTTAAGCCAAAGCTATAGCCGGAGCAGGAGCAGGAGTAGGAGTAGGGGCAGGAGCAGGAGCAGTAGCCGGAGTCATAGCCGTAGCCAGAGTGTAATAGTAGATGAATCCATTACCTTTATTTGTATCCTGGCTTCTTTTATTCTTTATTCTCCAGCCGGGGACGACCTTTTAGCATCGCTTCCTGGCAGCCCACGCAGCGTCGTGCCGTGCACTCAAAGTGGCGTTAATAACGTGGCACAAAATTTACAACAGTTAAATAGAAATACTTAGCTTACCTTTGCCAGGTTGGCCCGCTTTTGGATGCTCGATAATCGCAGCACGGAAAACGGATGTCCAATTAGTTGTGAGCCAGCTTCCGGCTGTCGTGGCCGTGACGAGTCGTCTCCCTTTCATCAATGCGTATCAACGTTTGCCTGTCAATTGCAGTTTCGACTCCTCGATTCGTTTTCCATTCATTACGTGCGGGCAAGTTGGACGTACGCTCGGTTTCATTGTAGCCAATGGCATAATTTTCATATTTGCCAACGATTTGCATCGAACGAGACGGTAAAGAGTGAGAAGGAAAGAGAGAGGGAGAGCGTACACTGGAAAAATACGACCAGCTTCTAAAATCAAGAACATACATCTTAAATAAATATCTTAATTCAATACATCATATATCTTAAATACCCACTATTAATAAATTAGAATAAAATTTATAAAATTACCAAGACTAAATAAAATATATACAAATACAAAAAAAAAATTTTAAAAATCATTATTATATTATTTATTTTTGTTTATTTTAATTTTAAGCACATTTATTCTAAAAATATGAACTTGGTCTTGTTTTAAATGTTCTTAAAACAAAGATGTGTTCTCTTAAATTAAGAATTTTATGTTCTGTACGCATTGTTTAGACCAAAAATCTTAGTTCTTTGACCAAAATCATGATTTTAGAATATTTTTTTATTAGTGTAAAAGAAAAGATGAATATATTGCCGCTTTCCTGGTTGATTTATGTGCCCTTTTTTGGGTTGTGCTACTTAATCAATGCTTATTTATTCTTAAAATCCTTGGGCTTTGCTTGTGACGCGCTTATCGCGCTGCATACTTTTAGGCGTTCATGGCTAAAAATTGAATAAAGGATTTACGGTCTTAGATTGAAGCAGCGCCCAGCAAATGTCATGTCAAATGTGCGTGCAAGTGTGTATGTGTGTGTGTGCGTGTGTGTGTGTGTGTGTGTGCGTGTGTGACAGGAAGCCAAACAAAGGCAACATGTGTAACTTGTAACTTGTACGGGCTGCCAACGTCAGCGCCGTCAAAAGGCGAGAGGCTGGAAATCTATTAGAACGTGTTTCGCCTGCCAACCCAATGCTGTTGCTTCCCAGTCTGGTTGCCTGCTTATATTTTACCCGAGGGCATAATAAGCTTGCCACTGACTGCTCCTTGTGATCCTCTTTTTTTTGTTCCCCCTTTTCTTCCTGTTTTTTTTTATTTCACTTTCCAGCACTCGCATGCGTGTGTGTGTGTGTCTGTCTGTGTAATATTTACTTATGATTGAGTTGCGTGGCGGCTGCGCTAGTGACACCCTCACACACACACCCCTCGCACACACACACACACACACAGCACAACAATTTGGTAAAAGATTGCGGTTGCTTTACTGATTTTCTCACCCATTTTTTGTTTTTTTTTTTAATACATCGTGTGTGGGAGATGAAAATTTAAATTGATTTTGCATTGTTTGACTGTCATTGTTGCTGCTTTTGTTGCCCTCGTCTTCTCGGGGTTGTTTTTTTTTTTTAGCTTTTGTTGTTGTTTTTTTATTTGCGTCTAAGACACATCAAGTATATTCTTATAAATTTCAATTTGTGCTCCATAAATGCGGGCATAGCGCCTGGAATGAGTTTCGTTAGCATTCTATGGGTGTAATAGATAAGAGATAAGACATCGGAGTCGTTCTCATCATGCCACCTTCACTAATCTGCTATAGACTAGACGATTTTATTTTATTTGTATTTAAAAATTATTACTTTTATTTTTTTGTATATTACTTAATTTCAATACAATCAATTTGGCTAAGACAGTCCGATCAGATTGAGCTATACAGCTACTATTTTTCATTATTCAAACTTTTATATTATATTTCATAATTAGCATAATTAGCAATAAAAAAATTATAAATTATGGTTAGGTTTGTGGACTGGTTAGCGAGATTTTTTTAAATTTAAATAATTTGTTTAAATTTTTTTATTAATATAATTTTTTTATTAATGTCAGTCTTATAATAAGTTGCTTCAGTTTTTTCTCCGATAATTTTTGTAAAAAAACCATCGGTTTCTTGTTAAAACATCGCACTGAAAAGTGTAAAAAGAAAAACCGATGGGATTTTTGTTAGACAACCGATGTGAATAATGTGAATGACCAAATTTACAGTTGATAAAAAAGTGCCGGTAAAAAAGTACTTGTCTGATGGAACCTTAAGAATCTAAATTATTAATATATTTTATTGCGATTTTCTTAATATTTTAAAATCAAGCTGAAATAAATTTTGTAAATGCTGATATATAAATAAAATAGTGGTAAATTAATATATGTAATTTGTTTTATTTCGAACCGCGCATACCCTACTCGACTCTGCTTGGCCGCCTTAAATGATTTCCAGAACATAGCCTGCACCTTTTCTTTTTGACCCGAGCATCATTTGGTTTTATATGAAATCGTTTTACGCTTGCCCCTCATCTTTTTTTGGCCCAAATGCGGAAAGGCGTCAAGCAACTACAAAACTTATTTTGTTGGCTTTGTTTCATTTTCGTTCTCCTGTCCGCTTTTGGCTGTTCATACAAATGTTTATCGACTTGTGCGTTGATTTTCCGCTTGCTTTGGTTTTACAGCGCCCACTCCTTGAGAGATTTTCGGGGTATCCATTGCCATTTACCATTTACCGTAGCTGTAGCACGTGCACGGTAGGGTTAAACATCACCGATACTGACATGTGTGTGAGTGTGTGCCTTTGTGTGTGTGTGTTTTCGGGATGATGTAGTAGGAATATGTATATCGGGGGGAACGAATGTGTATTGGTAATTGAATTTATTGTTTGACATTCAAAGTACCGTTGAGTCAATTACGCTGGAAAATTGGTATCAAAATATTTACGAGCTGTTTATTGCATTACGCAAGTTGATGCTCGAGGCCCCACGAACCCTCCGAAAGGTAATGCAATTTACATGCTGATGCGGCAGCCCGATTACGTATATCGTAAACGGTGTATCATTCCTCCAATGGATGGAGGCAATATATTGAAAGACAAATAGCTTGGAGATGATTTGCCGAAGTGTAAATTGCACGAGCGCGTCAATTAGATGCGGCTTAGAGCCAATCTTCGAATCTTCCTTTTGTGGCGCAGATGAAAGACTCCTCTACTCGCTCTACCACTCAGATAATTGTGGTATGGCTAATGGCTCATTTAACACAATTATCCGAAATTTTCTCTAGCAGTCGGATCAATGAAAAGTTTTTTCTTACTACTGAGATTTTTAACACTTTTATTGAATATTCTAAAATTTAAATTTATTTCCTATTGTACAGACAACAAATATTAATTTAGTAACAATTGAAATCCGAGAACATGTGAGCAATTCAAGTGTTAAGTGTCTCACGAGTTCTCATCACTAATTACTCCTTCAAAAAAGAGCCATTCAAGTTTGAAGTGGCTCACGAGTTCTTATCACTAATTCCTCCTTTTTTATAATAACTAAGCCATTGAATTCTTGTGCAATTAACTCAGCTGGTGAATCATTTAGCGAAACCCAGTGAAGATAATGTAAGCACATGCTAAGCACTTGCCATTTGTTGAGTCACAAAATAGATACAACCTAGAATTTGATAAGGTCTAATACATATAACCAATTCAAATGTGATCGATCAAAGTGCCGCATGAATACTCCATTGATAACGATTCTACAATAAAAGACAAATTGTGCGATCAGTTCCTCACATAAACCGATGTCAATATTAACTATGAATGAAAATAAGAATGTAACATAGAGCTGATCGCAATCAATACATCGACTTGTCAGTTAATCAAAAAAAATGTTATTGAAATATTGATAAACGTAGAATGGTTTTTCTAAATTCTTTCGTGACTAGGGTTATCAAATCAAAATTGGTAACCATACCTGATTGAGTTTTATGCAAAACATTACAATTTTGTTGACTTTTGTTCTATTTGTGTTTTTCAGCAAAGTTACAACGTAAAGAATATTTAATATAAAAAAACATAAAAGAAAAACATTTTGATAACTAATTTTTGTTTATTTGTGAAATCACACCATCGCTTTAAACTAAGTCAATATTCGTTTCGGTTTAGGCCAAATATTCCCAGCGTAACCATGTTAATTTTTAGACAACATATTAACATTAACTTTTATATGATATTCTAAAAGTAAAAGTAAAAGTAATATTCTGCAGTACATAAAAACGGCATTCGGCAAGTCATCGTAAGTTAATTTAAATCGTTTAACTTATTTTAGTTCTGAACTATGTAGACATCATTAGAAAGGTAAAAGAGTGCTCTCTTTTTTCAGTTAATTTACGCTTTTCATTTTCGGGTTACCATTTGGTCCTGTCGATTATCCTGAAAAGCACGAACAAAATTATCGTTTTTTTCGGATTCATCGACCTTAAAATTATCAGTACTGAAAGTTTCATGAAGTAACTTGAAAATAAGTTGCTCAGGACGATTCAGGTTAATTTTAGAATATTTGTTTCTTAAATGGTATATATTTCTAAATTGAAATTCAGATCTCTTCCATCTTATTGAGAGTGTCCTATCTTCTTGAGTAGCTTGTGGCCTAACAAAGCTGTCAACAAGTGTCATATTTGCTGAGTAATGGATTTTGGGAAGTAGTACATTGTTTCGCAACTCGATAACGGTCTGACCGACAGCTGGGTCAGAAGATAAACGAGCTGAGGAGCAACATTTAATTAGCGGGACTTCATCAAATTCACAAACATATTAGATGCATTGGTATGTGTGAGTGTGTCCGGACTACCTTACGTCACGGACATTTTGACATCACCCACACACCGACACACATTTAACTGAAATATGTACATATGTGTATAGACAACAACAACAATGAACGGTCAGCAAACCATGCAATTAAATGCAAACAATTTGCTATAATTTATGTGCGGCGACGTTGGCGACAGCGCAACAAAATGTTGCATGAAGCGACTAATGCACAACGGAAACGGAAATATGTTTGGTCGCCATGCCCGAAACCGAAATCTGCAACTCAATATATATAAATACAAATATACGTATGTCTATAAGTGTGTGTCTATGGGTGTGTGTATTTGTGTGGGGACATTCTCATGTTAATTGGCTTAACCTCATTGAAGAATTTGCTGACCCGCCAAATGCCACAAAATTTGCTTTGCAAATTTCGGATGAAAAAAATTTAAATAGATGGCAAAATTTGCAAACCAAACAAAATTAAATAGAGCACAAATTTGAATAGGTGACCAGTTGTGGAAATTCCCAAAAAAATTTGAATATGCAATGATCAATATTTATTAATGCAATTTAGTTAGCCAATTGATGCATAAACAAATCATAACAACAACAACAACAACAGTAAATATTTAACAAACAAATAAAAAAGTAGTAGAGAGTTCTCGACAACGAGATATCCTGCATCCTGCACATTGGATACACATATTATTCAAGACTATATGCTGAAAAATTAACCTTTAAATTCCAATTCTTCTTGGGAAACGCTAAGGAAGAGGAAGGTATATAATTTATTATATTTTTTTAATATTTATTTTCAAATAAATTTTTCTAAGTTTTCAATTGTTAAATAATTTTTTGAATATACCTACCACTTCTCCTTTTGATTGTTACATTAAAAACAAAAACCTATTATACCCTCTGTACAGGGTTTTAAAATAGATAATTTCTATTGAGTATACACACATACCATGTTTGTGTGGGTAATCATATTAACTGCATTTTATGGTTAATTAGCCAAGCTAGTTGAAATATCCGGTTACGCTGTCCTGTGTTGTCGAATTCGCAAATTTCATGCTTCGTTTGACAGTGGGAAGTGGAGAATGGAGATCGCTAAACCGATTGTAAAATGATTAGCACACAGGTGTATCGAACCGTATGACCATTATGGCCATTATTGTCGGTCGCCGCAAGGCTGGCCAAAAGCTAGTTAGATACCCTCCATTTTGGCAGTGGCCCATGCAAATTGATACAACATCTGTCGCTGCTGGGGACGCACTTGCCAGCATCTATCTAATTTAAATTAATATTATGCCAAGCAGCGGCCACAGGCATATGAATTGTCCTTTCGCTCCACGGTCGATTACATTCTGCAGCATGACCTCTGCCTCTGACCCTGCCTCTTGCCTCTTGTCTCTTGCCACCTATCTCCAGCCACCGCCTCAGCTCCAGTTATGGCAAAATTGAAATTGAAACTGCAACCGGATGTAATTGAGCTTGCATATGGTAGAACGGTCGGTTGGTCGGTCGGTCGGTCGGTCGGTCGTTCAGACAGTTGTCTGTTCACTCTGTGCGCTGATAATATCATTGATGGCTTTTGCCGCAATTTGTAACCACAATAAGTTGTTGCTGGTTTTGGCAAAAAAATAGAATGAGTAGGAGTCATCTGGCCATATATGTCTATAGACAGTACTGGCAACGTGGTTGACATTTTTGAATTGCAGTTTTAAAGCCCGATTCATATGTGTGTTTGTGTGTGTGTGTGTGTGTGCGCTTTGTTGGGCTGTACAGTGTAAACTCTTCGTTGCAGTTGCAAGTTGATTATTGCTTTTGTCGCTGCGTTTGGATCTCATTGTGGCACCTGTCCAGAAGACGATTACACAAAGAACTGTCGTACCTTTGGCAGTATAATCAAATTTGTAATTTCAATAGATGACCATTGTACACGTTCGAATGATAAGCCCCCGATTGTACGAACTACATTGTGGTTACAGTTATGGCTTATGGTTACGACCAGCTTAAGATGATTAAGTATTGATTCTCCCTTGTTGTATCCTTCTACATTTGTATCTCACTCTGTAGTAATTAATTGTACTTCTCATTTTGTTCGTAATTTATGCACTAATAAACTCGAGTGTTACACTGATAAAATCAGGGACAGCAAATAATAACAATTGTAGCCAAAAAAGCCTACAAAAATAGTAGTGAAAAATACATAAATGTGAATTTCGAAAACATGATAAAAGTTCTATTTCAAATATTTATAATTATAATTTAGAATTATCTACTTTAATATAGCTATCGACATATTGTCAAGCTTACTTACTACTTTTTAATGATGAGAACTAATGTAAATAATAATAACAAAGCATAAATTTTATAATTCAATTTTTATATAAAAATTAAAATAGAATTATTAATTATTATGAAGCTTGACAGGTAATACTTATTTTAGATTTATCTATGGTACTGGTAAAAATATGCGAATTACTGTGACATTTATTCTCTGTGTATGAAAGCAGTACATATTTGTCTATACAGTTTTATAAGTACAACATATATTTAATGCTCATGGCTTTACCATTATATAAATGCCAGATGTTGCTTGTGGTTGAAATAAGGTGTAAGGCTTAAAACCCAAAATCTAGTCACACTCGAAGCAACTGCAGAGAGTTTTCTATTTACTATTTACTGAAGCAGGACAAGAGTCGAGTCAGTGAGTTGGAAAACTAAAAACTATCGCAATTGTTGTGACTTGTAACTGTTTGCAATTGTTTAACTTTGGCCAATAATATCACCTGCAGCTAAACTAAGCTGCATTTAGCTGAGGGTTTTTCCACACTCAGAGACAACAATGCTGCAACAATGGAGGCCAAGCGACGACATTGGCTTCGTTTTGGATGCAACAAGTGCAAGTAAAAAGCTCACGTATTTGCCATTTACTAAGTATTTCTATGACTTTGTGCCATTGTTTTTGCTTCTGTTGGGGCTTTTTAGAGGTTTACTCGAGCATTAAATAAGTCAAAGTACACACAGTGGTCATAGCTGGGTGGATTGAAGGGGTTTAAGGCTGTATAAGTAAGGACCATGGCCAACTGCTCGACGCGCTTGAAACAATTGTCAACAGTGCGCATTGTTGTTTACAACAGGGGAAAAACTTTTCTGTTTTACTTTGGCATTGCACAAGGCACATTAAAAATAATTTTCTTAGCCAGCTGAGCAATGTAAATAGCTTTGTTCTCCTTCTTCTTCTTTTTTTTTTTGTGTTTCTGTTTTCTTTATTTCTTGTATAATAATATTTAATATTTGTTTACACTGTGCTGAGCTCTGCGATTTAATTCAAATTGAAATTGATTTGCGTCAACAATAAATATCATTAATAATTTATTAATATTACTATGCAGAAGAAATGAGAGCCTCTTGTAAATTGGTATTACTTTTACGATTTATGAGTCTACAAATTATTTATTTATTTTATTGTTTATTTAATTAATATGTATAAACAAAAATTAATATATTTATTATGATATTTAAATAGACATTGAGATTTATTATCTTTTAACTCAATTGCCTCTACACCTAAATTATATACTTATAACTACATATATGGAGATTACCGTGCATTTCCTGTTGCCAAAGAAATTTCAGCATACAAATGTCTTCCGGTTTTGGCATCGATAAATTGTCATAATCATAACTTTTCATTGCGCGACAATCAAAATTAATGTAAACGTAAATTTAAAACTTAAATTGAGCCATTTAGAAAACAATACGTTTAACGTAGCGTAAAGTCAGTTACCTCCGAAAAAGCAAATAATAATATTTTGAAAACGATAACTGTCAGACCATTCGTTAAAGGGATGCACCAAAGGATGAAAAGTTTGGGGGTTGGCTGGGAGAGAGGGTGGGGGTGGGGATGGGGTGTGTGGGGTAGGGGGGTAGATGGCTTACCGGTCGCTTGTCATTAAAATGTTTCCGTTCACAGGGACGTTGCCATTGTCAGTTGGCGTTGCTAATCAACGACGCTGCTAAAAAGGTATTCATATGCAAAAGAGACGCTCTGGAGGACGACGACATTATTCATTGCAAATGGTAAACGGAAGGGATCTATACTCCCGAATATGTATATATATATATATTAATATGTGTGTGTGGTGTGTATGTGGGTGGCATACCAAAACTTTAGCATCGCTCAAGGTAAAATATAATCAAAAGCCGTGAAAACATTTTTACACGTCATTAAACTTAAATTCAGCTAACCATGGCATCGCATGTTACAGCATCCAAGGATCACCCACCCACACACACACACACACACACACACACACACACACACACTCACCCACCTGTATACACACATTGTTGGCAGCCATATGGCAAATTCTTACAAGCTCCACAAGATTGATGTGTCTCGGCTTCATAAATATATTAAAGCGCGTTTTATCTGCCCTAAATTGAGAAAGAATTTTAAATCTTCTATTTCACGCAAAAATCTGCTATGTATTTGACGTTGAGTAGTTTGCTGAAAACTTATAATTACCGTGTAATAATTACAATTTACACGCACATGTAAAATGTCAGCAACAGAGACAGGAAGAGTAAGAGGCAGAAAGAGAAAGAGAGCGAGCAACTTGCCGCTTATGAATAATGGCTTTTTGTGGAAAGTTTTGGGCAAACGTTAAAGTTGTCACAGTTGCCAAAGTTGTCATTTCTATTGCAGTGTTTGTCATTGTCTTTGAGACTCTCATATATTAATATGCAAATCATCATAGAAACACATACATAGTTGTGTAAATTGAATTTAATTGGAATGTATTTGCAAGCAGCAAACTAATTAAATTTGTTATGAGCTGGTCATATTTGATATTTGAATTTGAAGAAATCAATGAAATTCTATTTAGAGTTGCTTTAAGCCAGTCCAAAACTCGAGCCTTGACAGAGCAAGGATAACGGGGAGGAAGAGACCGTTGGCTCTTGAACCGTAAAACCTTTGAATTATTAATTTTTAAGCTGCATATGAATGGGAGTGTGTGTGTATGTGTGTGTGGTTAAAAAGGGCAGCCAACTTGTGCGAGGGGTCACATTGATTTAGCCTGTGGGTCAGTCAAGCTCATGTAATGAAGGATGTGGGGCTTCTAAGCTCAACGTGCACAATTTAGTCCCTAACTCCTGTACGCTTTTCCGCTCGAATGCACATTATTAAATTTAAGTAGCTGCCGCTTGGGGCAAAATTTTTCAAAAAAAAAATAATATAAAAAAAAGAACAGATACAAAACAACAACTTGAAAAACAGATATATCGAGGCATACATTTGACCCGGATTTTATAATAAGTTGCGAATCTGAGACTTGCAGTGATTCTCATACGCAAGCCGAACTCATACATAATGCATGCGATGGACATCGTCAATTCAATCAAACTGCCCTCGATAATACGTATGTGAAAACAAAGCTCAACACAAATTTGATACGTGGACAGGCCATTTGTACGGCCGTCAAATGCAGGTACCGTCGATTCGTTGTTCCGTCGACCAGTCGACTTTTCAACCATTGCATTACAAAAACGAACATCAAGAGCAGCCACAAATCAACTACCAAAATATTTAACCCCCGGGCTCTGACAGGACGATTGTACGAGAACAACTTTGAAGATATACAGAGGTCCTTAAAAACTGACATCTGTGCATTTGGGCAACTTTCAACAGAATTGTTTTACGTTCTTCATTTTCCCATTTTCCAATTCTCATTTCGCGTCGCACTTTTGCTGCTCTGTTCAGGACACAGAAAATTACATTATCAGAAAAATAAAATTAGTCACCTGCCCAAGGCAACTGCCACGCCCATTGACAGATTGTTTCGTAATACATAATTGGCCAGAAGGAGACGCAACCAAATTAATTTCCATGCTCAAAATGTCCACGTTGCGTTTTTCATTAGCTAATTAAAATTGACTGTTTCCATTTGGTAACTAAATTGCCTTGTTATCATTGTTGTTATTGTTGTTAACCTTGTTATTGTTGCTGGTCTTGTGATGTTATTGTGGCTGTTACTCTGATTTTGCATGTTTTTTTGATGCCTTTGGAAACGCTCGATGTTTCATTTTACAAAATGATAACAAAATCTACAACAATGCGGCTTTCAGTACATAATTTAATTAATTTCATTTGGTCCATGCTCTAAGGCTCTTGTTCAAGAGTCCTTAGCTTCTGAATACAACAGAATTGTCCTGTTTCTGGATTGTTTCCTCAGTATTCAGATTTTTCTTGAGATAAATTTTATTTTTCTGTGCTAAGCTCACTAAATACCAAGGTTGTTTGATGGTTCGATCCATAGAGAAAAACTTATGTTCTTAATTTTTTAAAAGAATGAATTTTTTAAACTCTAACTTTATAAAAAACTCAAATTGTAACAGTTTTAAGAATTTATTTAGATTAGTTTTAAAAAGTTTCGCAATATTACAAATGCAGAAAATGTATGTTATTATTATATTTCGAACCGAACCTTTTTTTTTGAGAAAGTGGTTCGGTTCAGATTCGGGTTCGTGGCGAAGACAATATCACAGGTACTGTTTCGGTTGCTTAAAAACCGCTTTGCAGCCTTACAAATATAAAAATACTTATATTATTCCAACCAACCAATCAACAACCTTATAATACCCTCAGCAATGGTATAACAAAAGTGTAGTTCACAACAAATAATTTCGTGGATTTCTGGATTTTTTTTATATGGCAATTTTTGATTATTTTTTTCAAATAAAAATTTTGTAAATAATAATAAAATCATATTCTAATAAAAATATTTTTAAAATAGTAATAATTTCGAACCGATAATTCTTAAAAACTTTGTAGAATGGAAATCGTTTTACTGTCTTTGGGAAAACAAATCAAAAAGGGACAGGTTCTAAATGAACAATATGTATTTTCGAAACACCCCATACACTGTTAAACGTCTCTTATTCCCAATAATAATAATAATAATGATAAGGAGTCCAGTGGACACTTACTGCTTAAATGCCAATAGAAATCTAAGCGTAGAGTTGTGATTTCACAAATACACAAGTACAGATTCATGTGGCAATTACTATAACAATTGTAACCGTATAGACTGAAGCTCTCTGGAAGAGACTGAACCACAAAATAGTCTATAAAATTAATCACTTGACAAAATTGTGCAATTTGCGTAGCCCAAAATTAACTTAAATGTTGCATTTTTTTTTGTTGGCATGCACAATTGCACACGAGGATGAGGCTTGCCCAGAAGGTTGACACGATGCTGCCTGCCACAGAAGGCTGCCAGTAGAAGCCTGTTTGCCTGCCCCGTGTGAGTGTATTGGGTCTCGTAACACTATGGCCTAAACCATTGAAAGCCCGAAAATGTATGGCAATTAGAGTGGCCATTGTGTGTGTGCCATTGGTCAGTCGTTAGCCGGGTGTAGTAGGAGTGGATGGAGTTAAAAGAGTGGTTAAGGGAATGGTAACTGTAGCCGGGCAAACTATTAGATAGCAATCCCGTGACTGTGTCGTTATGTGCTGTTCATTTGGCCGCATTCTGTGGCAACTACAAATGGCCCTTTGCTGTTTTCGTCGTGCTGAGTAATTTTTCAAAAAGTCGCCTTCATTGTTATGCAGCCTTATTGTTATTGCATAAAAATGGCAACTGCTGTTAGCTTGCTTGTTCTCTCTCTCTCTCTCTCTCTCTCTGTTTCTCACACATGCAACAGTTGCAAATGGTGTGCAATTAGGCGCCGCAATTAACGTGGTGCAGTGCTTAACCTGTTACACAGTGGCTGCTGTTCTACGTGCTGCCCATTTACGTGGGGATTTTCTAAATTTTAATGCTGGTTATTTGCCAGCTTATCTGTGGGTGTGTGTGTATGTGAGTGTGAGTGCGTGGGTCCCTTTATATACGTGTGTGTGTGTGTGTGTGTGTGTGTGTGTGTGGGGAAGTGCAATTGACGTCCATTTGTGTACCCACAATTGCCGCCATTGCCATTCACATGCATTTAAGCTCGCACATTTTTCACGTTCTGATTTTTTGAGCTCTGCTCGACATTTAAACGCATTATTTTTAACGCCAATTATGTACATATTACATACATACACAACTGGCCATACGGTCAGCGCCTATAAATTGGCAACAAATGCAGCGGCCTCTTGATTACGGCTATTATGTTAATTGCCGTACGTGTTCCCATTACTTTCCATGCAATTTAATCATTTTACATTAAACAATCTAATGGCTATCCAACAACACTTTCATATTCTCCACTCTAAAGCTCTTAAGCTCAACTTTGGTGCTCCAACTAATTAACTACAAATTATAGTTATTATTTTATCTCTAACTGTAACATTGTTCGAGTTAACACAAAAGTTGCTAATAAAACAAGGGCGAAAACTAAGAATGAAACGCAAACAAACATCGAATAATCCATAATATGAGTTCTTATCAACGTTAAAACTAGATTTATATCCAAACTAAATTAATTTAAAATTTTAAAGAAGAATCAAAGTAGTTTTTAAAAAGAATCAACGATTTACGTTAATGGAACTCGATTATGAATTGAAAGCCATTCTCTTCAAAAACTCTAGAGATTTATGGAACACACCTGAATTGCTTTTGAAAACAATGTCACAGATTTAGTTTTTTTTTAAACATATTTTGGAAGTCAACAAAATCGCCTTACTTCTAGTTTCAGCTACATTGGTAGGTTTATGAAATTTTATTTAAGTAATAAAACTATTAAAAATTTATATTATGCATTATTTATTTAATTTACAAAATAATTTATTTAAATTAAATAAATATTAAATGTTGTCAAATTCTCAAAATTATTTAAGACATTGGAAAGCAATGCTTGCTTGTATTAGGACCTGTTAGAGATTTGTAAAACACCTCTGAGTATGTTTTATGTAGTCTATATCAAAAGGAAATTTATCTCGACCACTTTATTATCAGCATGAATATTCATTTAATAATTGCTAAACATTTTGAAATTATAATATTGGATGTAATCAATATTAGGTACATTTTAACATTTCTAAGCAATTAAAAATTTACGCATAATTACAATTTCCGTTTTCGAAATTTTGGAAGATAAATTCACATTCACTATTTCTTAACCGCAAGTATAGATTCCCACATGTTGGCTGAAATTCGCTAACGAATCTAATTAAGGAATTTTTGCGGTCTTCGTTTCACAGTATCTGTAGTTTCTGATTTTGTGGATGGTTAGTTCTGCTTGTTGTGAATCGTATAACATCATGGGCCAAACATATTTGCAAAATACTGAAGTCTGTGGATAGATGAAAGATGCGAGGGTCGCTTTATAATCTAAATCTGTCCGACGAAGTTCCGGCAATTTACATTAGCATTTTTTTAAAAGCCGCTGTATTTATGTGAATGATCTCTTTTAGGGGTTAGTTGTATTAACTATACTTGAGTTTTATGAATAAATATTAAAAAGAGTTAAAGGAATTAAAATATCTTTAAATTAATAAAACAGCAGTAAATAATAAAAATGCAAAGAAAATTATGTTTAAAAATATTAAGCTCTGACATTTTAGTAACACTAACATTTTTAAAGGTTGTTCCCTTCAAAATGTCTAGAGATTTCTGGAACACACCCGATTATGTACTGTTAATTAGTGCTTAAAACATATACGTGTACCAAATAATGCACTTTGTTAAGCAAAAGACTGCCTATGGAAAAATATACAAACAATTACTGAAATTGCAGATTCAATCAATTAATTTTGATCTAGCTTACTGCTTTGTCGACCCTCGTAAAGGTAGTCGCATATTTTGTGGCCGATGAGTTCTGTACAGCGTTTGATTTCATTATGAGGTAAGACTTGGCACTGAGGCACGAGTTTGTGGCAGTGGGCAGAGTTGCGCTTTGGCTGCTTTACAGTAAAATATGCGAATATTTTTCGCATCCATTGAGGTTACATTTTCGGATGCCACAGCATGGCGCAGGACGCAGGACGCAGGACGCAGGACGCATGGCGCTAGGATGCGGAACCAACATTCGCATATTAATTTCATAGCATACTTTTGTGCGCTCGTGCATATTTAAAATTTGAAAATTCGACATCTCTTAATTATGAGCACATTACAGCCAAATAGATTAAATATTAACCATGTTATGCGAATGTGCAAAACATTGTTACCGCATTTTATTTATATTATGTTCTCGTTTTTTGTTTCACCCTAAATTTATGCAATTTTAGGGGTAGCTAAAATAAAATATTCTATTATTTTTGTCCGTCCAGCGGGTAATCATAAAAATTCATAACCCACAAAAATACGCTTGAATGGAGCCGCACACACAAACACACATATATGTATAATGGAATACTCATGGCCATTGGTATACACATATCAATTATCTACCAAATAAAACAAATCGATTTGATCCATGGCAAAACCTCATCAATTGTGACGTTCGAAATATGTGTGTAAACACAGATAAAAATCAAAATTAAATCGAGCGAATTCATGTGAAAGAATTAATAATTTCCGTTTTGTTCTAAACCTAGCTCGTCCAAGCAAGTACTTCTCTTTATATGTAATATACACATTTGGACCGGAAATTGGATACCCATTGGGCACAATAATCGGAAAATAATTCACACATCTACAAAGGAGCCTATAAATGAATTGCCCCAACTTGAGGGAAGGCAAACTCCTAGGAATTGCTGTCAAAATAAAATTCACAAACTCACAATTGTCACTTCAGGTCTGTCGAAAAGCTGATTGGAATTTTGAAGGTCTTCTATTCTCTGTTAAATTATAATATGAAATGTATTTAATTACTAATAATAAAATTTGTTTTAAATAAATTTCATCCACTCTTATTCAGCTCAGTTCAGTGTTAGTTTTGTTATGTTCAATATTGAAATTGCTAAGCAAAGTAGAATTGCTTCTCATAGGATAATATATGCCTATCCTTTCGGTTTATCACGTTCCCGCTCTCATAAATGTGAATTCTTGGTGTTGCCTTTTGCTTTTCTCGTTCCATTATTGCTTTTACATAAATATTACTATTATCTAATTAAAGTTATCGGACAAGAACAACGACAGTAATAGCTAATTATAGCTATTAAATCTAAGGAAATTGAAGCATTCAAAAGTATGTAGCTCTTTTTATTAGGTAGAAATTTCTATAAAGTACTTTAATATATAATAACAGGTATGCTCGAGATCTCAACTATAGCCATTTCGACTAGTTTTTACTTTACAACTGAATGAATATTAGGTAATAAGTAGTTCTACTCAATATTTTATTTTTATTGAAAAGTCGATGAAGTTGGTCATTGTATTTATTAAAATGTCTATAAAATATAAAAAATATGCTAATTTATTAGAAAGCCAAAATAAAAAGCTATTGAAATGGGATTTAAAAGCCGCCCTGAAAATTTCATTACGTTCGAGTAATAATCTCGTAAGTTATTAGAGATACAATTTCATTTCGGAACGGGCCATACTCAGATGAAGAGAGTCTTGATGATTCAACTTACATACATATTTTAATCAGTAATCGTTCGTTTAAATTAGGGTATCTAAAGGTCTGGGCACAGGGCATTTCATAGTTGTGTCTTCTCGATTAAAGCGAACATGCGTTGTTTTATTCTCTTTTCAAGTATTTTCAACGTTATTGGTTATTGACTTTTTATGGCGTTTGTTGTTTTAAAATTGCTCATTTCATGCACATGAGCGATCACACGTACCCCATTTTTTCAACCACTTGACTATGTCCACACACACATCCATTCGTTGCCATATACAAACACACACACACACACATACACACACACATAAATACCACACACTTGTCAACAAAGGGGCGCACTTGTGAAAGGGGCCTGACAGCCCTTTGAGTGCTGCTTTGTATTGCAGTTGACTCTTCAAGTGTTTTTATAAAATGGACAGCGAGCTGATTACAAAATTGTGGCCATCAGCCGAGCTACTTGGCTATGCAGGAGACAGCACAAAGGTGCTAAGTGCAGGCCATGGTCATGCCATATAGATGAGGTGTGGCATGTGGCATGTGGCGAGTGGCAAGTGCCTCGATTACGTGCCGTCGCAGGTGCATGAAATTGCACATGAAATTGAGTTATGACACATGTCTCATTGCGGGGGCGTTAGAGGCGTTGAGGCGTGTTGATTGCGTGTAAATGATGCTGCCCAAAAAAGCATAACAGCAGCTGCTCAGCGAACGGATAAATAAACAGCAAATCACAGCTGCAAGCGGCTTGATTAACGGCCAACTGCCAACTGCCAAAAGAATTGAAAACTTTCAGTTAACAACTTGCAGTTTGATTGGCATTTTTATCATGTAGAGTCTGGGAGATTGGGTACCGTAATCGTATCCGTCTTTGGGTTCGTCAGGGGGTCTGCAGAGAGAACTGTTTCATCAACTATGGAATTTAATTAATGAGCGCAATTTACCTTCTAATTAGTGCAACCATTCACAGGCACCTTGGCGATATTTGTGATTGATATGCCAACATTCAAGTGTACATTTCGTTATTTAAAACCCGGACGGTATTACCTCATACCATATACATATATCTCGCATGTTACGGCCAACCTCTTTTCGCCGGTAAATTAATTCAAGTGCGTAAATTACTTGAAGCTACCTCAGGTGATTGTTATTCGACGAGTGTCGAGCCAAAGTGTGAGATTGGCCTTAATGGAAAACTGGAGGATGGTCGAGAATGTTGTTGATTTGCGGTGGAAAGAAAATGGGAAGCTCTCAATTCAAGGTGAACTGTGAACTGGACTGGGAACAACATTTTGATTGCATACAGCTGTGCTTTTTTGCCGCTTTCACAATATGTTATTGCTTGAAGGGCTTAGGAAAAACTCCGAGTGAGTGCACGGTCCTTTGTTAAAACAAACAATGCTTTTTATTAGCATCTTGTCATCATTTATATGGAATTTCAAATCAAAAGCAATTGCACAGGGTCTTATAAAATTCTATGTACAAAACAATGGCACTTCTTTCATTAACATACAAAGAACACTTGTTTGCACATTCAATTGCCTTGCATTTCTCGAATTCCTTGTCTTTTACTTTGTAAACTTGAAATATTTATTAATCAACTCAATTGCTGTGCAACTACCTTAACTTTTCTACTGTACAAAATAATTAATTAAATTAAAGACGAGTTAAATTATGTTTGTAAATAACAAAAATACACTTGAAAAAAATAATTTATTCCTTACTCAAATCAAGCATCGATGCCAGAATTGCGCGAATACCGAAAATTTTTTCTCATAACTCTTCATTTAAGAGTTTTTAAGTACTTTTGAACATTTTGTATTAGACTATATTTCTTCTTTTAAATACTTATATTCAGAACGTGAATACTCAAAATATGTTTAAAATTAAATTAAAATATAATATTTTAGTTTAATATACTTTATAGTTAAAACAAACATACATTGTATTATTTTGTATTTGCAATAAATTGTAAAAATATTTTTTTTTTCTTTACTTTGTTGTCCACTATTTTTATTTTTGTTTAATTTACTTTGTTGTTAATTGCCTTTTTTTATTTTTATTATCAATACCGACATTTTTTTAATATTTTTTGGAATCTTTAATGCTTATGAACATGAGACGGGTGCAAATTTTGTTTTCTTATGACTCTTTTAAGAAGAGTAGGACTCGAACCCTGGTCTTCGAACAGAGAAAGTTTGATTAGGTCGGAACCTCTAGCTATGGAACCACTGAACTTAAAATAAATATGTTCGTATTAATTGTCTTTTAATAAAGAGTGCTTTGAATATTTTGAAACTATTGCTTTTCTGCTATCACATTCGAGTATAATTTGTACTTAAGTTAAGTAATCAAGCCCGTTCCGGTTTTTACTTTCTATTTTATCGGATTTAAAAAAATGTAATAATTCGCGTTGCATTTGGGCTTTATAAGACTTAAATTCACCATTTCAATGTGAATTTAATGCGCAAAATATTTGCATTTTTAAATGAGAACTGGTTAAAGATGTTAACATCCGACAAATCTAACCCATTTGAACTAGTACGTAGAACGAAATATTTTTCAGAGTGTACCATATCTACAAAGTTTTTAAAATAGAATTTCGACTAATTATTGCATTCGAAATTATGTTCAACAGTTTCTCAGATTTGTCGAACTGTCGAACTCCTTTGCTTCACTTTGGCCAGGACATGTGCAACATGTCCGTGCGTTGGATTAAGTGAAGGCTTACAAGCGTGAAGATGGCCAACATGTGTTCCCGTTGGCTTCTGGTCTTGCAACGAGGACAAAGGTTATTTTATTTATTGCATTAGCCGGACGTCTGTTGCCGTAAATGTTGACCCTGGGGCTGAACGTGCTGCACCATTGGACCTTTATCACATTCACGTTGACATGTTGGCCCATTGGCTGTTGGCCTTTTGGTTGTTGTACGCGAGCCATGAATTAACTGCGTTGTCCACTCGAATGCATCCTGATGGCAGGACTGCAGGCTGCATTATATGATATACACAAAAGCATGAACAAATTATGAGCAGAGCAAATTGACATCATGATTCAAGTATTATGACAACAATTGAGTCTTTGTTGAATGTCTGGTTGAATTTTAATTAACTGGCTGTCCGCAAAAGTGTATAACAAATTAGTTGGCTTCAAAATGTTGCTAATTAACTATGAATGATATGTAATTATTTTAAATGTTCTATTCAAACTGTTTCCAATGACATTTGATAAAGTATATAGTATATAAATATATTATTTATATTTATATTTCCATAAATTATATATTTGCATGGAATTAATACTAGATTGAACAAAAACTGTATGCATATTTTCATTATATTTTTACAAATTTCATAATGGTTAAATAATAAATGCAAAGGCCATTTACAACCATTAACAATAAAAATAAAAATTGAAGAAAAGTTAGAGTATCTTCTAGTTGAACACACTTCAGTGTGTTTATTTTTACTTGTTAATTTACTGCAAGCTGCTAATTACTAAACAAAAATGAAAAATTATATAAAATATGCAGTTTTCAATGTGTTCATGTTGTTTTCTAGCTAATTGTTGTAAAGTAGTAAAAGTATTTAAATATTCCGTTTGTTTGTTAAATGCTGCAATTAAAAATACAAGCATGAATTAAAATGGCTTACACAATGCCCAGACAGACAACGAGAAGAGCGCAATAAATATATATATATACATATATACGCTTATGTATAGAAATATAAAACAAAAATATGAAACAAAATCGGCAACAGGCTGTCTTGGGGTCGGAGTGGGATTTGGATTTTGGTGGCGGCAACAAACGTAAATACAAACTGATTAAATATGCACTTTGCAGCTTGGAAAACGCGGAATAAATTAAAGTGTTAATTTAACATGACACATTAGTACTGCCCATCCTCGCACACACATACACACACACACACACAGACACAGTCACCCATGCATAGATGAGACAGACACAGACACAGACAGACAGCACGCACACACTTAGACACAGAATCAGCTTTAGCTTTTGGCATGGCTTTTAGCATTGGTCCCGTCTACCGTTGCTTGTTGATTTTTGTGAGTATGTGTGGGTGTGTGTTAGGAGTGTGCTTATGCGTGTGTGCGTGTGCGTGTGCGTGTGCGTGTGTGTGTGTGTGTGTGTTTCAGGGACTCATATGCGCTGCTAATGAGCTACGCTTCTGTGTCTGCCTTTGGTGTGAGGCTATGTGGCATGGTTACAGCACAGGGATTAAGCACACGAATGAGCATCATTCCCCTTCCTTCCCCCTTTCCCGCCGTGCGTCAAGGTGTTTTTGAAGTAATTACGCGTACGCTGATGTATTAGCATTTTCAAGCGTAATTATTGTTGCTGCATTTTAAAATGTAAAACTAGAGTGAAATGGATGGAAAAAATAAAATCACAAAACTTTAACAAAAAAAAAAATAATAATAAAAACAACTTTGAAGTCATTTTAATTGAATTAGTGGTTGTTTTAACTGCCACTTGTAACATGTCTGCATGTCTGTGTGTTTGTGCATCTGTGGATGTGGTCACTGATTACATAATGCATTTAGTAGTCTTTTGCCAAGCATTCCGTCACTATGGTTGATATGTCTGCCTCACTGGCATGCGTGGTCCTTGAATGTGAATTGAAGAATAAATAAAAAATTTATATTAAATAATTATTACAGTTGAAATGCGTTCAAAAATGTTTTTGGACCGATTGTATGACTATTTTCAGCATCGTGTTGTAAAGACATTTCGATTACAATAATATTGAATATTATGTTTAATTTGTGATTGAAATTTCATTTCACTCTGTTTAAGAAATATTTTCGATAAAATGATAGAGTTTAAAAGAATTTGAAATAAATTTAAATCGTTTTCAAATTGAATAAAACGACAATAACAATATTTAAAATTAATTTTTATTTTATTAAATATGCATATAAATAAAAATGTTGTAGAAATTGGAATAAATAAATCAATAAGTGAGATTTAAAAAAAGTCAGAACAAAATAAAATTTCAGATATTTTAGGAATACCGCTATTTCGTAAAGTTTTTTTCAAAAGCAACTGCCATCAAAATCTCAGCTTAGTCATGTCGCCTTTCCATGTGTTTAAACAAACTCGCAGAGGTATAGATTGCCTCATTCTGTACGCGGATCAAGATACAATAATCGGTTCTAAGTTCGCGTTTTGCTAATATTGAATACACTTACTTACCATTAAGTAATCAACTCCAATAAAAGTGCTTAGCTTTTTGAAGCAAACTACAAATGGAATTGTATTATAAATATAGGGTCATTTTGTATCTTATTGGCGCATCTATATCTACATTTGTCGTACTTTCCGCTTCTAACATATATATAAGTATAATCATGGCTTTGACTGCAATGGCTTGTTATTTATGAAGTTCACAATACGAGTTATGTAGAAAGCAAAGTTCTAAAAATCCAACTCGGACATGTGGGTATTTAAACGGGGGCGTGATAAAATGTCGTTTGCGTTCGTTTTATGTTGACTGTAAGCTGTCTCAATGCTATAAACATGGCGAGTGAAAAGTGCTAGAGCAATTGGTCACGCTTAATCACCTGGTCGATGGATAGCAGCAGCAAAAGCTGCAATTGCCAAAGGAACACCAACAGCAACAAAATCAAGTATACGCGTCGTGTACATAATTCTACGCAGTGGCAACGACACAAAAATTGCACTGACCAGGGATTGAAAACTGTGGAGGCAACCAAACAAACTTGCAAACACACACCCAAACACACACACACACACACATTCAGAGAATACGTATGTGCGACAGTTCAATGAAAATAATGAAAAGCAAAAGCACCCTGGGAGTTTTATTACAATTGATCACCTGTTACGTTCATTGGTAATTGCACCCAGAGCCATACTAAATATACATGCACATACACACACACACACATGCACATGACACGGCGGTTGTCCGATCTGAGTGAGTGAAGCAACCAAGCGAATGATGCACAGCACCCAAACCAATCCACTTTTTCAAGCCCCGTAGCGAATGCAGTCTCTCCACAACTCTGTTGGCTTTGGATTTTGTGCATGAGGTCAGCTTTTGTGTGTGTTGCCTACCTGTTCGAAAAAAGGGGGGGATTTAGAGGTGGCATGACTTGATAGAGACGCTGGCATATGGGAATGGAATGCGGCTGCTGATACGTTTGTCCAGAGCCGAGGCAATTGAGCGCCAGTACCTCGATTCACTACGGTTGCCGTGTGTGCTCCCAATATAGCCCCGGGACATTTGTTACAGTTGAAATGCTCTCGTAAAATGTTTTTGGACCGCTCTCAATGCTGTACTCCTCCACGAGGTTAAATGCAAGGTGACTCCAGTGTGAGTAGGAGTACGAGTACGGTAACGAAGTGTGGAGCCAGGTCAGGTCGATTGCCAACAAGTAAAATAAATTGTTGCATTTTAATGTGTTGGCCCCCTTGAATATTCCAAGTGCGTGATTGTGTGCTGTTGCTGGATTTATTGAATTTTTAATTTTTAATTTGCTATTCAAAGAGTGTGGGACGGAGAGAAAGAGAGAGATGAACCGTTGAATTGTTAAGAGAAACAATTGCACAACTTAAATAAATTCTCTCAATTTCATTGGGAAAGTTTTACTTTGTGAGACTTCCTCTCAGGTGTATTCCAGAAATCTATAAATTTATTAAGTGAATTGCTTTGCTTAAATGTCAGAGATTTAGTTTTTTGAACATATTTTCGAAGTCAACAAAATCGGCTGTCTTTTACACTTTTTTTTGGAAATATTTTATACAACTAAAAAATTCTTAAAAAATTTATTTTATGCATTTCACAAGGGAGCACAAGGGAGAGGTATTTTTAAGGTCATTTGAATCCAAATCTGCTTTGGTTTCTTTTTTCTATCAGCTCGATTTCTAGCGATATACCGATATTTCCAAAATTAAGAAACTGCCACTACATATATTGGAATATCTGGAAAACGGTTTACCATATTCAGTTTAAAAAATCTACAAAACAACTCAAACAATACTATCTGTAAGCCGTGCCAGTATTGGCTTTAACATTGCCCAGTAGTTTCAGAGATATCGTTAAGGTTTTTCGAAAAAAAAAATTTAAATCCAAAAAAAAAATGTATAATATTTGATCATAATTCTTAAAACACAAATATCAAAGTTTTAGTCTAAAAAAGTTTGGGCTCAACATGTTTCGAATAAACTTATTTTAAGGTAATTGGTTTATAAATTTTTATTAACATTTCAATGATTTTGATATTATAATTTTTTTTCGGAAATTAAAAATTACATCTCTAAAAAGATATTATTTTGAAAACCGACAATTTATTGATGGCAAGAAGGACAGGTATCTGTACCATTTTGTAAAATCTATCAAATTTAGTTTAGGCATTTGAAAGCAATGCGTGTTTTCAGGAACACCTACAATTGTTTTGTGTTGCTTTGAAGCTGTTAGAGATTTGTATGATTTTGTTTTACAGATAAATAATGTTTAATTATGTATATGCATTTAAGTAACAAATGAAATAGTTGAATACTGCAATTTTCAACTAATTACTGTAAGTATACAGTATCTACCTCATGCCACGACCAAAAGACACAGCAGACAGTTGCACTGTCAGTTGTCAAAGATGTTGCACTGCTTTGTGGTCCGACCCAGAGAGTTAGAGGCATTAAGTGGCTATGACAGCATTGAGGTGACTTCGTTGGCTGGATTATCATTTACTTTAGTTGGATTTACCATTGGGATGTTGAGGCAAATGAATTGCTTGTGCAACTTTCGTGCACTGTTAATCTCAACTTCTGTCGCCTAAAAGCATACTACAAACTTTGTGCATGTGCTGAAAAACAAAGCAAACAGAGCGACAACCAACAAAAATAACTTTTAATGAAATACATGCTTGTTAATACTAAAATGCGACATGCAAACGGCAACAAAATTATGTTTATTATTTTATAATACGCGGCCTGGAATTTTTCTTATTACTGCAAGGAGTCGCACCTTTGCCGGCTACGCAAATCAAAGCCCGGCGGGCAAACGAATGCCAAATGCTTGTCAACATTTCTCAGTTCCGTGCACCACCCTAAAGGTTAAACAAATCTCAGTGCCGCATAAGGTATGAGGCAGGCTTTCAGTACAAACTTGAACCAACCCCCTTGGCGCATTGTATTATTCTTTTATGCGTTTCTAATTTCATTTAGCGACATTCGACATTCCATTCCCTTCCGTTTCATGCAGGTAGCTCGAACTTTTTGATAAGCATTTCTTTGCCTCCTTTTTAGCCAGCCTGCATTGTTGTTTTTTTTTTTTCTGTATTTTCTTTTTTTCTTCAGAGTATTTTCTTTTAATTTTGTTTTTCCCATTACCCAACAGGACTTTGGCAAAATTAGATTAGAAATATTGCTACCAGCATTTTGCTTTGCTCTTCCCATTTATGTTCGTTTCCTTTTTATTTGACTGCCGTTTTGTATACTTTATTAATACATTCGCATGCTATACGTTTTGCTGTTTTGCATGTGCTACCGTCAAACACAACAACTACGATAACAACAACAACAGCAATGAAAGAAAAAAAATTGTTTTTTATGTTTCCTTAATAATTGAGATTTCTCTTGGCACATTTGGGGTGGCAAGTGGCAAGTGGCCATGGCCTGTTGCGGGTTTCAAATCATATTTTAATTTAGTTGGCCTTCTTAACGTTTTATTTCCTGCAGGCTAAACGCTTGGCGGCATTTCGAAAACATTTGATCACTGCAGCTGCGGCAATACAATGTTTTTTTTCCTTTTTTGTACGGTTTTTAAATTATAAATTTTTTTGAAGCATTAAATCCAAATTTGAGTTGCATGCACATAATTATGCAATTATTGAAGACTTTTTTGTAATCGTAACTTTCGGCAAGTATTAAATGTGCGTTACGGGGTGGAGTCATAAATACTCAATTCAAATGAAGAAAAGAAAATTTGTTATTCGGAATGTCGAAGTTGCATTACACTTGCAGATGCTGTACTCAAGTATTGAATATAATTCGATTTATACAGGTTCAATCAATTCATCCGATGCAATTATTTCAATAGTTTTTTAAAAGTACATATTCGAATTTAAAATTTTAACTACATACTATCAGACCTGTTCCGGTTTTCATTTTCAAGATTTGTCTTTAGCCTGTTCTTATTTCAATCTGGAAATATTTTGCGAATTGAATTCACTTTGTGTTTTTAATTCCAATAAGTCGAATAAAGTGATAATATATAATTTGAAAATGTTTAACCTAAATGTAATGTGAAAGATTGAATTTTTTTTTAATCCGATAAATTAGGAAGTGAAGCCCGAAACAGCTCTGTATACTCTTATAATTATTTTCTATTTATTTATATATTGTTATTGGTATTTTATGTTTTTTTTTTTTTCAAATCTTTCTGGGATAGAACCATACAAAAAAATAACTTTTTCAGCATGTCTTAAGCTAAATATATAAGTTTACAAAAAATAAAACGTCGTAAGTTCGCTTATATTAACTTTAATATCATCGAAACTCGTATTGAATATTCAAAGTTATGTTATTAAAGATATGGATGTATAAAGAAAGATAAAAAGTATTGCTTGAATGTAATTACCCACAATGCCTGGCATTTAATTTGGCTAAAATATTGAGAAAATTGTTCTTTAGCTAATATTAGATAGAGTCATCGAAGTGCTGAACATTGAAAAGAGTATGTCAAGTAATAGATATATCAATTAAGTCTTAATTAAATGCACATAGGAAATAAATACTCAAGTTCATAATCATTTGAACATACTCGAATGAATGCAAATTGTAAATCATCATATTGGTACGAATATGCTCGATATTCATTATCATTCGACATCGAAATATCGATTTCATTATTGTTAATGTGAGCTGTTCAGTTCATTATGCAATTTTGGCAGGTATATCATGGTTAATTTCGACCGTCTTCTTAGGTACCCAACAATCTTTGAGTGTGGCATCATTTGGTTGCCATTATGACTAATATCTTCACATATGAGTACGAATATTGTATGCATTCTGTTGGTGCTTCATCAACGTCGATGGTTTCGATGTCTTCGAGGCTTACGTATATGTCAGTGGCTGTGGTTGCGTAATGAATGTGTTTTGTGGAGCCTTACGTTTGTTGGCAGTTTAACAGTTCGGATTGATGCCATTATGCGCATCCTGTGGTCATCCTTTGCACCGAAACCAATATTAAATCTCTCTCTCCCTCTCTCACTCTGTTTGTCTTATTTTGTCTCACTCCATCACACTTAGCTTGCAGCCATGTTTGTTATATTCTAATTAATCCAGATGCTTGACGCTCGTGCTCTCGTTTTGATTACATTTAAAACTTAAACTGATTAATGTGTATCATTTTTCAGCAAACATGCAAATTACATAGTCATTTGTATGAATGAATGGGTTAATTGCTATAAGGCATTTGCATTTGCGAATTAGTCACGCTATGGGCAATACTCATACCTTCTATTATTGCTGTGGTGTGTGATTATGTATAATTATTTTGAGATAATTGAGAACGGAATGGGCATAATATAAAACAGGAGAGGGCAACAAATGTGTAGTTTGCAGTTGGTGATATTAAGTATACGATAAGATACATTAATTCATACAATTACTCGACCTGTTTAGATTTTGTTCTCTAGATTCAAATCACTACTTAATAGGATCAATAAATTCGTACCTGCCTTTATTAATATACTCTACCCTCTAAGGAAACGTATTACCATAACCATTACCGTTAAGTAGATCCTTTTTATCAGTATTGTTGGCCAGATGCATTCAACTTCATTTAAAATGCCCACATTTATTTAAATTAATTAAGAATTCTACTGTAATCCGTCAACTGTAAAAAAAAAAAACAAACTGTATGCTTCAATTAATTCTCATCATAGAAATAGCCGTAATCAATTTAAAATAAAAGTCTTAAAACACTTTTCAGACCCTCAGCTAAAAGCTCAGGGTAAAAAAGGCTTATAATTTGTGTGTGTAATTTTCAATTTAAAAAGAAAATATATTCACGCACACATGCACACTCACATGAGGAGAAGAAAAAAGATTCTGTGCATGAAAAATGAAACAATGTAAATTGAATATAGGGTCAGATTTGGCTTGGTTTTATTTCCTTCTGCTGGAAGCACCCAAACTCATAAAAAAGTATTAATTAAAAGTAAAATTATAAGGCACACACACACACAATTAAATACATACGTATAAACGAAACGTCATAAATAAAAATACATTCAGAGAATGTTACAGGAGCACAAAGATATCAGATTGGATGGTAAAGAGAGGAGAGTTGAGGCGAGGAAAAGGGGTGATCAGGGTTGGGTGGAGGGGTAGCTTAAAATACAAAGCCCACATCCCTGAACTGCTGCCCATTTGGCAAATTGAACTCGTGTCCAAGTTTTAAGCAGATTACAGACCATTAAGCATTTTTACATATATAATTTGCCCTGTGCGAGGGGTGAACAATTTCTGCGTTTAACATATGCGAAGTCATATAAATATTTTGATAAGGGTTGCCCTGGTCAAAGGCCTGTGAACATATTTGGCTGAAGGCCATATGATTGTGTGCGTGTGTGTGTGTGTGGGCGAAGGGTTTGCTCTTTAATACACATCATGACTTTTAAGTTATCTCTTTCAGAATTAAAAAAAAAAATGTGCTCAAAGATAATATGATTCGCAGCAACAACAACAACAGTGCAGAACTTCAAAGTGTACACTCTACTTATACGAAGTATACTAAATATATAGTCTGCATATAGTTCTGACCTTTTGGAAAATCCCTAAAGTGCCTTTCAAAAATGTTGTCATATTTTTCTGTTGACAAATTGAATGGCTAGGAAATGGGGGGAAAATGGAAATGGCCAGACAAGTATGAGGTACCTGTCAGTCGCACTTTTATGCTAATTCACTTCATTAAAATACAAAACAAATGGAACAAAATGTGACATACATTTTGGGTACTGTCTTCCATTCCAGCTGAAACATATTTTGCATTTTAAAGTGAAATTTTAATGTGCTGCGAATTAGCAGCAAGCTTTTTAATAGCTTTGACAGACGGAAAGGGTCTCCCATGAAACTTTAAGTGGGTATGATTATAATGCTGCTGCCCCGCCCACCTTGTCTCATCAACACAAATTGCATATGTCAGTTACAAGAGTTGCAAAATTCGTTTCTGGATATGCGCAAAAAAAAATAAAGAAATAAACCCCAAACGCAAGCAAATAAACTGAATTCGGTTTATGTTTGTGTGCTCTGAAAGTTAAAAGCAAGAAAGATAGAGATGGGGTGCGGGGGAAAGAGCGAAAAAGAGGGAGAAAGGTCAGTGTGGGGAAGAGTGGTTGTTGTTCTCTGCGGTTGGCAAATCACAGTTTGCGAAATTTGTTGAAAATTCCATTAAACTTCGCGCAAATAACCGAAGGCGTTCAATTCTAGTCGACGTCGTTTATATAATTTTGTTGTTTGCCATACGAAAAACAACAACAATAATAATAACAAAAACAATTGGATGAGTGAAATGGGTTGTGTTTCAGTTATGTAGTTTTCAGTTTTGGATAGGCAAAAAAGTTGAACAAGAAACTTAAAACAAGCTTGGCGAGGGATCGAGCAAGGAAGTCGCGTCCTTGCCAAAAGTTGCACATGTCTGACGTGCGCCACACATTTTTCAACATATTTCAGCACTGTCAAATTCCAGCTAAATTAACTAGAGCATACTTAATAATAATTACGCAGCCAATGGCGTAGGCAGCTTGATGCGAAAGGGGTGCTACAAATCTCTAGACTTATCATAAATTAATCTCCATTTTGAACAATTCAAAATTAGTTTTTCGTATGCTTTGTTCAATTAATAAGTTTATTAAAAACGTATTATTTCAGTTTTCTAACATTTTAAGAGTAATTAAATATTTAACGCATTAAATTTCAAACTTGGCAAATCTCTTCAAAATTTGTTTGGAATTCTATAGTCTATACTCAATAAATCAACAATGGTTACTCGAAATCAGTAACGTCCAAAAATTAGATAAAGTAGGCTATACATGTGATAGGAAAAAGTATTTTTTATCCTACTTTGGAAACTATTGCTTTAATGTCAAAATTATGAAATAAAATTAAATTTATTTTTAAATAAAACAACTTTTAAATGTATTTGTTCCAAATATTTCTAATATTATATAAAGTGAATTTATAGCAAGCAATTTTCTGTATAAAATAAAAATGTCTATACAGTTATAACATTTATTTGTACCAAACATTTCTTAAAAAATTTGAAATGAATTTAAAGCATGCGATATTCTGTATCTTTTATGAACAGAACCACATCTAGAATTCATACTCAACATCTTTCAAGCAATCAAAGATCCAGAGTTTAGAATTTTTTTTGTTATCTGATGTGATACAAATTTGTTAGTCTTGAGTGAACGGGACAGGGGTGGTAAATGACCCCCTTGCCTACGCCCTTGGGCAAAGCCATGGCTCAAGCTGCTGCTCCTTCATCGTGCATATCTTGCTCAGAACACGCATATCCCTATTCTTAAACTACCTCAAAAGAAAAAACCCATCATACAAACGAATGCACCTTGCTGTTTGCCGCGTCTGCTGAGAAAGCTTGTTGCACATTGCTGTTATCGTTGTTGTCGTTGTTGTTGCCGCTGCCATTTCACATGTTGCTCATGTTTGCTGCAAGCCATTTTCATCTTCTATTTTTTTTTGGCCACGACGCGTTGTTGCAACTGGCATGCTTCATACAAGCATTATATGTGTGGTACTTATTGTTTCAAGAGCCCCCAAACTTGTCAGTATAATTTCATATTTCATATAATATAATTTTTCATTTTTTGTATGAAAGTTTTCGTGAAGTTCTCCAACCAGAATCTTGCTACCTGCCTGGCATTTAAATTAACAAAAACTTGTGCACTTAACCAACTTTTGCTATTGTTGTTGTGCTTATTCTTTGTTATGGCATCTCTTGTAATTCACTGCACTACGAGGTTTATAATCAGATATTTTGTATTTATATTTTAATTCTAGCTGTTGCAGTTGTTACAAAACCAGGTATGCCAGCACAATAAGCACAACTTCTATTGTTTAATATAAATTTCATTGGTAAATGCCTTATGAATTTTCGGAATATAACAATTAATATCTTAATAGTGAACAAATGAATTCACCTATTGTGCTAATTTACGTTAAGCTCTCTGTAGTCTTGCTATTGCACATTTATACACTCAGAAAAAATGCTATACTAGTGATTTTAAAACAAAGACGAATTTCTTAAACGAGCGAAATATTTTTTCTGAGTGTACTAATTAAGCAGGCCGAGACATTAACCACAAATAATAAATTTTTAGTTCCCATTGATGTTTCTACTTTTATTAAATATAGCATTAAATATATATGAGTTTTATGAAATTAAAAATAATTTTTGGAAGTTTATTTTATATTCTAAAAATATCACACCTTAAGAAACAATCACGTAATGTTCTATTATAATTATTTTATTAGTTATGTTTAACTCGTTTGAAATAATATTTATTTCGCTCTTTGTTAAAATACATCTTTAGAAGTAGGTGCTTGATCTCAACTAGTTAATACCCTCTAGATCCGTGGTGTCCAAAGTAGGCTTAAAAATAATGTTTCCTATCACATGTGCCATGAAAAAGTATTTTATAGTCTTCTTTATCATACTAGACAGATAACAACTACCAAAGACGGGTATTGGAAATTTGTTCATGCAAAGCACAGTTTTAAATTGCCATTTCGATCATTGATTGGGTACAGGGTATTTAATTCGGCTTACTGTCATTTGCATATTCAAATTGTGCATGGAATATATTAATTGAGTGCTGGCCAGGGTTAGTAATATTTGAAATATTAGTTAATAATAATGCATAATTCTCAAGAAATGATTTGAATGCTAATTCAATTTGGACCTCTTTAGTTTACTGTGAAAGTGCCGAGTTCGATAACTCGATTAAAACTAATAAAATGTATGCATAATTTGCAATAGTAATATTAGAGACTCTTAAGATTGCTGACTTCCAAATGCTTTATATTAAGATGTAAAGTGTATGTTGTCTTAACACGACAACCTCATTATGAAGTTGGATTGTGAACTGTTTTGAGGTTGTATATACTTACTTTGGGTTTGCTTTCATAAATTTGCCTCTATGCAAATTGTAGTTTCAATTGAATGATAATTAATTGCGTACTATGCACACACACACACATATATATATATATATACATACTTATATACAATTGCTAATACGGCAAAACCGATAATCAACAGAACAACAAGCAAATACAAAGCGCAGCTTTCGATATGAAGGGCAATACAAGGATTAGTTGCACTTGTATATTTGCATGTGTATGTGTGAATGTGAGTGTGTGAAGAGTATTTCAAGGCATTTATAGCTCAATGCCAGCCTTAATTCAAAAGCATGTCCAATTATGTGCATAAGTATGCATGTATCTAAATATCTTTGCATCGGCTTATCAATATCTTTGTATCTTGTGGCAGCAACTGAAACAGAAACAACTTTTTCAATTAGTTCTGACAATTATATGCAAGTGAATTGTACTTGAAACTTTTGTATGCTCTTTTGTCTCTCCCCCTCCCTCTCCCTCACCCTCTCACTCTCACTGTCGTTATCCCTCTGTCTTTCCAATCTGCTTTTCTGTGAGAACATCTTCCATTGTCTATGGCATACAATTAAGACGATTTAATTGTTAAGTTATGCAACAATAACAACTACGGCTACACCTGATGAGCTTTGCATTTAATTTAGTTATTGCAACACATTTTTAAATACTTATATATCTTTTGCTTTTGCTGTTGCTTTGACTTTGTCTTCAACTTGGACTTGTTCTTGTGCTGTCCGAGGCAACCCGTCGAATGGGAAATGCTTCTTATTATTTCATCATTTTACGCTTCTCTGCACTTCATCAAATGCTTAATTTCACTTTGCGCTACTAATTGTCATTTCACTGTTATTGTTTCAACATTTTTTAAGAGCTTTTGCGTAACAGTTGCTTCTTCAGCTTCAACAAACTTCAGCAGCTGCTGTTCCTTTTGGACAATCCGCCTGGGGGCGACGCTTTCAACACAGCTGTAATTGAAATAAAATGTTTCAAATCAAATATTATTCTAATTATCCACAAAGAAAATAATGGCAAAAACTTTTGTTGCCCCCATTCTAGCATGTCAGCCAACGAAGAACGCGGCCAGAACCAGAACAGAAACTGCCACGAGTCAGGTGCGCATCTTTTTGCATCATTTCATGGGGTTCTCTATGAATGTAGTTTCTTGTCTCTTCAAATTCTATATGACGTGGCATATCTTGCGGTTGAGCTGTTGGCCATCTCTGTTTTAACTGTGGTTAAGTTCTGACAAAATGAGCATATTACGTATATGGCAAATTTGCATAATATGCAAAGTGTTTGCATATATCCTCAAGATGATTCACAAATTGTGCTTCACGCTAGTGACGAAAGCAGAGCGAAGGGTGCCGATATCACATAAATGATTTGGGAATAATATAGTAATAGATCATAAACTGAAGTTCGATAAAAATATTGCTGCTGCAGTCATTATTAAGCGATGGTCTAAGGAGTTTGATGATCCTTATATTACTAGGCTTTTATATACATTAAAATTAAAAATTATTGTTTGATTGAATTATAATTATTATTTTGTCTTAAAAAAATAAAAACTGAAAATAAAAGTTTATCATGTTTTTAAATTTGGGGTTCCAAAATCAATCTTCAATTGATCATAAATTTTTTTCAAACTCATTTGTGAAAACTGGTAACCCAAGTTCGAAATCTATGGTAAATTCTAAAATGTTTTCAGCTAGTAACCATAGTTCTAAAATCAATTCCAGTTCCTCCCATTTGGAGTTGTAGTTTGAGATTGGTATCAAAACTCTACAGAGAAAAAAATTTGGGATTCCAGGCTAAAAGCGTTAGTTAACACAGTTAGTCAAGTATATGTTTTGATAAGTTACACTTTTAATTTACAAAAATTGTTTTTTGTATTTTTTTTTGGGTTATTAACTTTTATTTAAATAGAACAGGTCAATCATTAAAATGAAGAGTTACAAAATGAAGAGATATATGTACGTTTATGTATACCATATGAAATTTTCTCAGCTATGTTGTGCCAAAATTTCATCCTAATCGGCCTTACAGTTTGGGCTTTACGTATATCAGTCAGTCAATGACAAACAATTTGTTCGAGTTAGAGAAAACTCGCGTTAGGGAAGTTTGATTGTATTTAGATTACATACTGTATATAGTTGTAATTATTATAATTTTCATGAAAGTATTGCTCTGACTTTTTCGAATATGTCGTTAAAATAAAAAGAAGATTTCGAATAACAATATTTGTAAGACTCTCAATGATGTTTTGTTTACTTGTTTTTGTATTCATCTCACGTTGGCTGTGCTTGTATTAGCTGACAATTACTTAGCCATGTACAAAAGGCCATTCTAAAGGAAAAATAAAATTGAATTTTCGCACACTTTACGACTCTATCGTTGTCGTTTTGCACTTAAAGCAAATTAAAAAATTCGCACATACTCAGACACGCCTTAGTCATGGCAATGGCATGCGAAATATGCCATTAAGTTTAATTCAATTACAATTTCATATAAGAATATTTTGAAGACGCATCTTCAGTTCGTTGCGGGCCCGAAACCGAACTCGATCCCGAACCCGGAGCAAGTCTTGGGCCATTCAATTGAATTCAATTTGCCATTAACCCATTATGGTTGAACGCGCAATAATAAGCGATGGCGTTGCGAAGGGGCGGAGCGGGGGGAGGGAGGCGTGGCATATATGGGACGAATATGCAATAACACATAAAATGCTTTTTTGTGTTGCCAGAAACTTGGCCAACTATTGAATACTAATACACGCTCGCACGGATACACACAAAGCGGTCCTTTGAGCGCTCCGCTTCGCGTCATGTCGTTCTCATCAGGCGGGCAGGTGCCGTGGGGTGAAATTGCCAGAGAAGAAGCGGCAACAACAGCAGTAACAGTAACAACAACAACAACATTGAAGATCGTGAAAGGTGTGAGGCGTATTAAAAAGGGGAGAGGTAGTGCAGAATTTTTCAATTTACCAGCTTTTGTGTGTCAATAAACGTTCAATTCACGAGCATCCGCAAAGTGCCTACAACTGCCAAAGCACACATTTGCACAAACACACCCCGCACACACACACACACACACCCCCACATACACACATGCATATTCAATGCTGTAGCCATATTCTCCTATATATGTTCTCGTACACAGTTTTTTGCCCGCTAACGTTGCTTTATAATCATTGCATCATCTCAGACGCCATGCCAACAGAAGCAACCACCAACAATGCCAACAAAAAGCAGCATCGTTAGTGGCTTTGCCCTATTTTTTTTTTACCTTTTTTTTTGCTTGACATTTGTAGGGGCTTCTCTTTTCCATAATCCTTTTTTGCCAACGCCATTCTAACCTTGGTATTGTGCACATCCCAACCACTTTGAAGGCGTCACTGTTGAAGGTGCCCAATAAGCTGCTTTCAAGCCGTGAGGTGTGAGGCTGAAAACAAAGTGAAATAGTTCTCGTAATTGCTGCATTGCAGGCCGTGTCGCACTTTTGTCATCGTCACCGTCACCGTCACCGTCACCATCGCCGTCATGGATGGTCATCATCAACACCTCAGCCGTCGCCTTCAAAGCAATACAAAAGTTAATCAATTTTCGCCTTTGTAGCTCATGTTTTGCTTCAATGTATCAACCTGAATATACTCGACATACCTTTCAAAGTTGTGTGTCAGTTTTTTTGATCCCCATACTGCAAACTAAATCACTAGAGATTTTTATTTATTTAATAAAATATGATTTCAAAGTCTCTTATGCTTTCTATTAAATAATTTAAAAAAAAACTTACATTTAATTCAATAAATTTTACATTAAGTAAAAGTAAATCTCCCCACAATTATTTTAACCATTGAATTGAACTGCATAGTTTTATAGCCTATTTCCACGACAGCTCACTTATCACATTGCCCGAATGTGGACTTCATTTCAGTACAAAATTCGAATGATCATTTTGGCTCATTCATAATAAATGTTAATATTTTTTTGCCATTCACCCCGGCGAAAAAAACCAATCAACACCTTAACCAATTGTTTTTTTGCTACAGTTAAATTTTCAAAATAAATATTAAAATGTTATTCTCGTCAGCTTTATATTATTTTTGCACAGAAATCGAACAGCTGATTTATTTTGGGTGATTGGCAACTGCTTTGACAGTTTCACATTTGGTCGTGGAAAGCTTAAAATAAGCCACATTCAAATGTGACCAAATGTGGAAAACGTGAGTGGTCGTGGAAATAGCCTATTAGAAGTATCAACTTTTGGATTACATTTTAGATCTTTGAAAGACACATTAATCTTAGCATTATAAATATAACTTTTATAAGCTAAAGTAATTTCGAAAACTAGCATTTTTTTTCGTACTAAGCAAACCTTATATGCATCTGGCTTGGTTATATATCTCTTGACAAAATTTGGTTTATATCGGTTCACTATATCATATTGCTGCCATAGAAACGATCGGTTGAAATTCAAGTTTACGTACGAAAATCCTTTTTGTTTCTTGAGATATCCAAACTAATCTGAAAGAATATGCATTTATGTTAAGCTTTGAGTGTTTAAAATTTGAAATTTTAGATGCTCTTTGCCAAATTTGCAGTCCCTGAATTCTCACTGAACGTTATTGGGGTCTCCATTACATTTTGCCATTTGCAGAACATTTCCTTTACCCTTTATGTCATTGAATCAAGGGTGCAGGGAATGAAAAAAAGCAACAGTGCACTTTTCCACGAAGTACGTGGTACTCAACTTCCGCTTTGAGTAAAATGAAACAATAATTTTGTTTTGTATCTACTGGAAAGCAAAGCTCAGCGTGGGTAGTATTGCATTTGATCCTCGCTGACATATCAATCAGGATTTAACAAGTAAATTTATGCACTTGAGCTACAAACACACACGCACACAGAGATACATATATACACACATACGTAAGAAAGTAGCTATCTCGCTCATGGCGTATGCTGCATTTTGAATTGTGTTTTGCATATTTGAATAGTTTTTATTTACTTGAACTCACAATTGCACTTTTGCCATTACTTTGGCTATTACACTGACGCTTTTAACGACAATATAGCTAGTGTTTGCAAGTATTAGTGTGTGTGTGTGTGTGTGGGAGTGTGTGTGCTTTCATTATTTATGCATAGGTGGGTGGCATTCACAACACAGCTCTGTCTTGAGTGCGTAGCTTTCCTTTGCATATTTAAGGAAACACAGAGGAACCTCGACCTGTTGTCTTTCTGTGAGTGCGATGAGAATGTGAGGTGTGAAGTGTGAGTTGTGAGTGTGAGTGTGCTTGGCAATATTATAGTTAATGCCATTTATCCTCCTTTTGCATGCAACAAAGAGTTAACACAGCAACATTTGCAGCACACATATACAACACTCTTACTACATGCCACTACGTATACGTAATGCAATTTTAATATGTTTTGTGTTGCATTGCCTTCATCTATTATTTACACTTCACACACACATTGTGAAAATATTATTTTAGTTCGGTTTTTTTACCCATCCTTAAATTGAATAATGCAATAAAAATCTGTCGACCGAACATACATAGACTTATACATTTATTAGTCTGCACAGAGGTCATAACTCAGTAGACTCGCTAATTGCAAACTATGGCAAACTAAAGCTGAACTTTTTTAATTAAATGCTGCAGCCAGAAACGTTAACAAACATCCCGGCTATAGGTTGCCACAAATCTTGGTTAATGTCAGCTGACACTTGCCACAGTCTTGACAAATACCCAGCAGCTTTTTGCCCCAACACTTTACATTTTCTAAGCAATTTATATGAGTAGCCGCCTGCACTTGGCCGTTATCTTGCGTAATTACGCTTTTGCTCCAAGAGGTGAAAAAAATTGTTTATTGTTGCTGCAGCGGCCACAGCAGCGACCATAGAAGCAGCAAAAAGTTAATTGAGTTTACTTTGGCTAAGAGTAAAAACGTTGACAAAGTTGTAAAATTACAGTACGTGGCAACGTTGCAACTCTGCCCCATTGCCTCAGTCCCCCAACACTGCAGGAGCACAAAACTCTGTTAATTTATATGAAAAATAGCATACAAAGCGGCTCTTAAGCCTTAACCCATCCTCTCCGCTTCGTTCGATTCAATTTGCATTTAGAGAAAAAAATTTCCCGCAAATTGGTTTGGCCCTACCCCCATTTTAATGATATTGAAACTGTGAATATTTGCTGGTTGTCGGTTGTTTGATAAGCCCCACTGAAACTGTTACTGCAGCTGCCACTGCCAGAGGGGAAGAATAATCGAACTACAGTAGCAAAATAATTAAAATGTTATAAGGAAACCTCTGACTACCCCAACACCTGCCTATCCCAACTGCCTACAAATGCCACTACCACTCGATGCTTCAGCTAATTGCGGTTTGTGTTTGTGAACCTTGAGGGCCATTTACCGTTTGCCACTGACGGTACACAATTCGCAAAAAATAGTTACCATTTTCCATACCCTTAGGTAAGGTAGCATATTCATTTTGGCAATAAATGTAAAAGCCACCTGAAAATCTAGGAACCGAATTTTACGAAAAAACTCAACTTCTGACCTTTTACATTTTTTGTACTTTAACAAACGTAAATTACAGTCGAACTTCCCTAATAGGTAATATTTGTACAAAATTTCAAGTGCATAGCTTAACTTTTCGAGTTTTGTTCAATATGTCGAATTTTAATGTTTTTAATTTTATTTTTGTCTAGTTAAAGGACATAAAAATTGCCTTTTCAATTGGTCAAACCATTGATTAAAAATAAATTTTTAAGTTCCAAAATTTTATCCTCTTACTAGAGTCCGATTACAAGCCTGTAATTATTGTGGAGAATAAATAAGCTTGGAAAGGCTTTTAAGTTTAAGATATTAAAGTGAGAAAACTAGAAGTAAATATTAAATTTTGTATTTTTACATTCAATATTTGTGCTCAATTATTAAAATTATCAATTACCAAATTTTTTTTTATATTCAGCAGAAGTTGCTTAATAGCTACATTAGAAACTGATGTTCAACCCAAAATAAACAACAATGGCATTCACATAACAAGGGGGATTATTTGATACGCAGATACCCTGTACTATAAGGTGAAGTAAAATTGTCTTTTTTTTATTTTCGAAAATGCTGTATCATCAATGAATGATACGATATAAAAGCAATGTAAGAAAATTCAACTAGTTAGCTCTAAATATTTTCTTTCTAAAACCATATCAACTGTTAAGATCGGTTCAAAACCACCGGACTTACAGATTTTTTAAGAAGACCAACATTTTCTTTTGAAATGTGTGCAATGTATGATGAAGACACGTTATTTTTCCAAATGCTTAAATGAATTTTTAAAATTTATTAATTTAATAGTATAGTAAGATTGTGAAATGGACGTGCAAAGACCGGTCATAAAATTGAGGAATATGAGTACCTGTCTAAAAATAAAGGCTCCCCGTTGAAATATATTGATCATTAAAAAGCTCATCGTGAAATACTTCTTTTAATATTTTATTGACATTTTAAATTTTTTTTTATCATTTAGTTTTAATAACAGTTAACAAAAATTATAAAAATATCTTAAAATTAAATATTAAAACCAAAACTACTACAATTTTTTTCTCCCCATTTGTATAGGGTATAAAATTGCTGCTACAGAAGCCCCAATCAAGTTTTAATATGAAGTAAGCTGCTACCAAATTTCGTTTCGTAGACATTGAAAAATGAAAAATCCTTTCTAAGCGCCTTTCCACATTTCCGTTTTCCCAAAATATGCAATTGATTGCATTTTACATATTACGCATTGCTATCAATTGGATGAAATACGTAAAATGCGTTTTTAATAAGAAGCATAAGGCAATCAAGGATGGGTAACAGGTGGAAATGCTGAATGCCAACTGAATATTCGCCATACATTCATTTGAATTCATCTTGGCCCAGGCTCTGCCCAGTGGCAATGGTATGGGATGGTGTGCTTGAGCAGTTCTAGGACTTCCTGCGGTGCAATATGGATCGCTTTGATGACGCACAACGGGTAATGGGCTTTGTGCTGTTGTTGATAGCATAAAAGCGTATTGTTGGTAGTCTGAATTAAGATTTTATCAATAGAAGGGCTGGAGAGATTCAATTAAATGCATTATGCAGCAGATATTGGCATTTTGATTGTTTGTTTATTTTTTCTATTATCATTGTTTGTAGCATAACATTTTGAAATTTTAATTTTGTTTTCACTTATTTATTTGTAAATAAAATGTTTAAAAAATATAGAGACTTTCTAGAATTAATTAAGTTTTATTATGATTTTTTATATTGAATTATTTACTAAAGGTAGAGCTGGAGCTAACTAAAACCACATCACATCCAAGTAGAAAGGTCACTAATTGATGTACTCTTACATACTCAGTTTTAAATAATTGTATAATTTAATGGGATAGAGATGAAATAAAATTTAAACAGATTTGTCAAAGAATTGAATTGAATTGTTTGAAGGTTTCTTCAATATTTTTAAATATTTAGCCAAATTTGAACATTTTATTTTTTATTTAACATTATATTTAAATTAACTTAATTGTTTGAAGATATCTTCAATATTTTTTAATATTGAGCTAAATATTTAAATTTCATTTTTTATTTGATGTTAAATTTGAATTAAGTAATATTAAAAAACATAGTTTAACTTTAGTGGGTCAACTAAGCTGAGAGACACTGTATATGTGGAACGTAAAAGCAACAAGAACAACAACAACCATGATAAATAATAATAATAATAATAATAATAATTTTGATAATATCACTAACAACAACACTGTATTAAGCTGAGCAACAGTCACGTAAATCCAGAAAATCCTTTGCCACACAAAGTCTCAACTGCTATATTTCGATATCTTTATATATGTGCGTCTGTGTGTGTGTGTGTTTGTGTGTTTGTTTGTTTGTGTTTACCTATTTCTGTGCAGTGCTTATTGCTGCTGTGTGTGTGTGTGTGTGTGTGTGTTTGTTTTTGTTAGCCAGTTTTAAGATTTTCTTTTTATGACACTTTTACTTAGTTGCTGTCTCGAATAACATTGACATCTGATTGTTTTATTTTTTGTTTTGCTCAATTTGATTATTGTTGTTGGCGTAATGGATATTGCTTAAGAAGCCATGGAGTAATTTATGTAGCGAGAAGCACTACGGACACTTGGTCGACACTCAGCTGAGATAAAGAGGATAACAAATTGCGCTCATGCAACAGATTTCCATACCAAAACGGTAACACACACACACACACACACAGCACTTACATTTATTCGCTCTCAGACAGCTGAGAAGCAGTCACATTTAGAAGGAGAGAAATAACGAGATAGAGAGAGCGAAAGTGTGTCTGAGAGAGCATGCGCAAATACAAAGACATGAAAACAATGACATTTATTCAGGTTAACATACTCTCAAAAATCGAATTTGTGACTGTTTTATTAATAGACAAAGTGCATTAAATATATGTAGTAGTTGCTGCAAGTGTCACTTTTTGGCGCCACAATTTTGTCAGTTTCAAATAATGAGAAATGCCGCCAACAGCTGTTGCCTGGCGCAGTCTCTCACCAACGAAGGACCAATATTCACCACAGCAAACACGGCTGAGAAATCAGCGAGTATGCGCTACGCTCACAGCCTGTGGGCAACTCTCGCTGTGAGTTGGGTTTAGTAACGAATAGTCAAGGTGCGAACAAATCAACGCGGTTTGCACGCTGCACGCTGTGTGCCATTGAAAATAAATTCCAAAAAATTACCAAATTCATTGTTAAATGTGCAAAATAGTTCCAAGCGATGGACTTGAAGTGCATGACAGCCAAGTGTATTGGCCAAATGCAGATTGTTAAGCTGTAACAGCTGTGTACGTGCACTGCAAATTACGGCATCGGTCAGGACATACGCCACGAACGCGTCCAACAACGCCACACTCTTTTGCCCAAGGTGTGCAAGTGTGCGAGTGTGTGTGTGTGTGTGTGTGTGTGCTTGTATATGTATTTGCATTGCCAGTGTGTGAGTGAGAGCACGCGAGAGCCAGACGCATTGGTATTGGTGCTACCGACAACGTGCTACATGGCGCGTGGCACAACGCATTCGAGCTGTTAAATAAATAATTTCATTATTAAGTCAAACTATAAACAACAACAACCACAACAGCAACAACGAAAACACCAACAGCAACACCAACACCAACAACAACGACAACGTGTTATTTAGTAATAATAAGTTAAACGGCAAATTGGTCGAGCGTACGTTAATTGAACACACGGAAATCCCACGACAACAACTAGCTAAAGTTTACTTACCCGCGATATTACTCATACGCCGCCGCGGCCGCGCTGTCGAAATGTTAGCATGTGGCGTCGTCGCCGTCGACGACGTCATCGTTGTTGTAGCGGTTGTAACGGTTGTAACGGTTTAGTGGCGCCACCATATGCGAGCGCATGCATAATTTAGCATTTAACATGATGATACTGCTGTGCAAATATGCAAATGCATTTAACGCCACCAACTGAACTTAATTACACAACTCAATTTCTACAAATTGCGCCCAAAAGTGTGCAACAAAAATAAGACAAGTAAATGAAATAATAATAAAAGACTTTGTAGCAAGCAACCTCAAATGGACTGTTGTCATTCAGCTGCCTGTTAATATTGTTGTTGTCTTGCTCAGTCAGTCGGCAACATCGACTGACTCATATGCATTCAAGGCTGTAAGTCATTGCCGCTTATCTGTGTGTGTGTGTGTGTGTGTGTGTGTGCAGCACTGAGCTAAAATTGCATACTAACAAATGCAGCCAAGTGCCACTTGGTAGGTGGAACAACAGCAACGCCAACGCCAACAGCAACGGCAACAGCAACGCGCACGTGCAACGTGCCACATGAAAAGTGAAAACACTCGAAAGTGACTTTTCAGCACGTCAAGCAGACAGCGTTGTCGTCATTCGTAACGACGCGACGACTACGATATCCTTACACGGCCAACGACATTACCAGCAATCGCAGCGACCGCCCACAATCGTCCTATAACCGCCCCCTCCCCGCTCCGCACGGCCCCCCGCTCCGTCACAGCAGAGTCAAGCGTGGAAAAAATAACATTTGAGCCACCCACCTGACCCACTAGCTCTGTTAACCGCCAACTGGCGCCTGCATGCGTCGCAGCACACGTGCAGCTCCTCGCTAGCAACACGAGCCACAAGCCACAACAACAACAACAGCAGCAACAACAACAACAATCCGCATACTGCGAGCAAAACAAAGAGGTGAGCATGATTTATACCGAGTCATTCAGCTGTTTGCCAAGCATATTGAACTACGGCTATGCACAACTGTATGCAGTACAGTGAGTGCGAAAACTTAACGTCTGCACAATTATCATGCCTTGCCTGCATATATACGCAAATGCAAAGTGACTGGCGCTCTAATTAACACAGACAGTGACTTACTTAAATAGGTGTACACTGTACACCTATGAGAAAGTTTTGACAGCAATTCACAGGATAAATATATCAAAGATATTTTATTATAATTTTATTATTTATACGCAATATTCTATAGTAAAAATTTGAAAAGTATATATTTTTGAAAAATTGGAAAAAAGTATTGCAGTATTGTCAATAAAAAGCAAAAATTTTGTTTATAAATTAAAGTTTATTTATTTATATTTCCATATATTCTACTTGTTACATTCAAATAAATTTTTAGAAATAATCAACAAAAAGTATAGGAGACTTAATTATTTATAGTTGACAATACTATCGACTTAAGAATCAGACCTTTTTTCTAGTAGACTTTAATATTATTTGTTTCTATTTTTTTTTGAATAATAATAAAAATATATGTTATAAACATGTTATTTACATTTTTATTATTTATATTTATATTCTATAGCAAAGTTCAGTTAATTTTAAAAATTTATAAGCAGAAGGAATATTTTTTTTAATTGGGACAAATGTATTATAGTATGGTTGAATAAAGGCAAAAATTTTGTAATTTTGTTTACTTACAATTATTAAATTTTCAATTATTTGACTGACTCAATGAACAATAAATACATGAAAATACATTTTTAGAAATATATCAATAAAAAGTTATATTTATTTATAATTGACAATACTATCGACTAAAAAATAATCAGACCATTTGTAATAAACTTTATTTGTAATAAAATTATTTGTTTTTATTTATTTTTAACATTCGTATTAATTTTTAAGCTGTCATAATTTTATGACTTACTGTTAGCATATACTTATAGTTATGTTGAAATAGAAAATGGCAAGAAAATAGAAGGTGTACAGAGCTCGTTGTACTTGACGGTAAGTTCCATTGGCCAAGGCAACTTTCCATTTGTGTGCGTTGGCGTGAATGCTCATGTCCGTGTCCTACTATTCATTTCCGTTTCCGAGTGCTACATCCGGTCGCCCATTGTTATGCTAGTTGCTTGGCCGTTGGGATCTATCTTCATTATATGGGCTCAGTTTTGTGAAGGCTTGCGGTTACTTGCACTTGCCAACAGCAGCGACATCTGCAGAGAAGGCTGAGTAGGCGTAGGAGAAGATGAAGATGAGGAAAGAGGAGAGCAGAGAAGAGGAGAGTAGAGGAGGAGAAGAGGGAGGCAGCCGCTGAGGCAGCACTCGTGGCATTTCTTCAGCTTCACTTCACTCGAGATGCGTCTTGTGGCCAGGCTGACTGGCTGGCTGACTGACTGGATGGCTGACTGGATGGCTGACTGGATGGCAGGCTGGCAGTCTACCCAAATGTCATGTCTTGCTGTCAAATCAAATCAACTGTCGTGGTTGGAGGCTGTCTGCCTCGCTGGCTTGCCAGTCAACGACCACTTGTTAGTCTGTAATTTACGCTCACACACTCAACCAAATCTAACCAACCCCAAACAAACACACACACACACACACACACACTCATATAGAAAGAGAGACATTCACACACTCATACACATACACAGACACAGACACAGAGACATGCGTCAAAGACAGACACAGTCACTGAGGCACAAAGCGCCTACGCTTTTTGCTTGGCTGCCATCCCAGCAGCTGGAACTGCTCTTCTCCAGCTTTATCTTCTTCTCTACCTCTCCTCTTCCTCTCTGTTGCTTCTGTTCGCCTCAGTCATTCAAGTCGCATAGCTTGCGTTATTATTATGATTCTTCATCTTTCCCCCTTTTTTTCCGCATCTTCTTTGTTGATGTTGTTGTACAAAAAATTCAACGAGTTTTGTGGATTTCTTTGTTTTGATGTCGTGACTTTCGCTCTCCGTGTGCTCAACAAATTTGCCAGCCCCATTTGTGGAAACTCACCACAGCTAACAGCCAAGAGATAACAGTCAAGAGCTAACAGCTAACAGCTAACAGCTTACAGTTCACTTCAGTTCAGTTGAGTTCAGCTCAGTTCGTATTGCAAGATTGCATGGCACAAATTCAATTTTGATTTTCAGCTTGAACATTTTGATAATGTGTCATGCAGCTGTAGCCACTGCTAATGGCATTTCCCTTCCTCCCCCCTCTTCCCTTCCACTGTACAATATTAGCATTTTTTATGTATGTGTGTGATTAGTGTGTCATTGTGTGCACGTGACTGCAATGCGAATTTTCTTTGGCATTTATGTTGAAAGTGGCTCTTACAGTTTTTAGCAGCTCATTGTCAAACAATTCTAATGACAATTTCATCTCATCAAGCGATTCAATCCAATAGCGAAAGAGAGAGAGAGAGAGAGATTGTCAGACAGAAAAAGAGACGAAATGGAAACTTAAATAGGTTATGAGTTGAACTGTCAACCGATTTCAGTTTCAAAAATCTATGAAAATATTTGTTTGTATAAAGAAAAGTTGGGCAAAAATTTAACTTTTAATACTTATATAAACAATACTAACAAAAATATCATTCATTTAAGAAATTGAAATCTTATTTAAAAAAATAAAATACATAAAAAAATATAAACACCAAGAAATCAGGCATCGTAATTTCCGAAGAAAATTGTGGTAATACAATATTTCTTATATAATATTATATAAAACTGTTGTATCTTTGAAATTAAATGAATACATAGCAAGATAGACTATTGGTTTCGTTTAACATTAAAAAAATACATTTAAAATAATCAATTTAAGTAATACTTCATTTTATGCAATGTTAATGATATGTTAAAATGTTTAAGAATTAAATATTTATTCAAAGAAGTAAAGCAAATAAAATGGCATCACAAAATTTTAAAGAACATTGTGATAAGTTCTTATTTTGTTTATTTATCTATCTTGCATCCAAGCGTTACAAGTTTGACTTATGATTGTATAATTAGAATTGATTGAAAAAAATAAACAATAACAATTAATCTTTGCTATAATAATTACTGTAATCTTTATGTCTTTCTTTCAATTTTATATTATTTAATAGTTAATCAATCGATTTTAAATTTTAGTTTTAATATTTTTAAATTTTTTACCTAAAAATAAAATAAAAATAAAAACATAGCGATGTAGGCTCTTTCTTATTTTTAATTCGTTTGCCACATGAAATTTCAAATTCACCTGTATAATTCCACCATGGCACTGATGAAAGCCATCGTCAACTATTCACAAAGAAGTTCTTGTCAAGAACATGCCACATGGTGGCATAGGCCAAAGTGCGCCATGCCGAGTTCAAAAATTAATATCGATGCTTTTGCTTGCAAGAATCTCATGCGTTTGAGCCCATTGTATTACGTCGTGGCGCCTACAAAATGGCCAACACAGCCGCCTGTTGTCTATATTGTTTTTCCCCCCACATTCCATTTGCGAGTGGTTGTGTGTGTTTTTGTGTGTGTTTGTGTGTGTGTGTGTTTGTTTGTGTGTGTGTCTGTTGGTGGCGTCGTCTCCTGTTGCGCCTTATGTTGTCGCGCCTCTGCTACCAATACAGAGAATGGCGCGCAACAAGCATTTTATTGTAGTGGCAAACGCTGTGCTGCCACTACTACTTGCCACGGCTGCTGTCTGTGGCTGTGGCAACTTCAATTCGAAATGAATTTTATGTGGGTCGAGCAAACGTCTGCCCAAAAAAACCAAAAAAAAAATGAGAGAGATATCAGAAAGTTGCACTGCGTTTGTCTGACATTTCAATTGTGGTTTCATTTCAATTCGATTTTGATGACACAGTCAAGACGTCCTCGTCAGGCGTCGGCGCTGTTGCCACAAGCCACAACAACAACAACAACAACAACAACAGCAGCAATAATAACAATACGCTGGTGTCGTTGGTAATATGGTAGCAATTTCGTTATGCTGCAGTTGGCGGCAACAACAACAACTACAATTGCGACAACAACAACAACGACGACTTCATTGCAAATTGAGTTAAGTGCCTTGCCACATGCAACGGGAGCTAGCTGGCAAATGGCAGTGCTCATGTTTTAGTTGTTCCTCGCTCCTTGTTGTTGTCGTTGTTGTTGTTGTTGTGTCTTTCCCTAAGTGGGTCATATTTTTGTTGTTTTTTTTTGTTGTTGGCGCCAGCGGCACTTGAGTCACAGTGAACTAAGCGCTTTCCTGTCGCTCAACTGCCTGACAGTTGTGCGCTAGCCTTCGAAGTCGGCTTTTCATGGAGCATAGCATATCAATAAACTCGGACCAAGGCCGACCAATGACGTTATTTGAGTACACACACACAGCAACACAGTTACTTAATTAAATCCCATTGAAGGCGCTCAAAAGTCCTGGGAAATAACACACAGGCGACATTACACTTACAATCAATTGTATATATATGTATATGTTGTATATATATACATACACATATTTACTTAAACCCATTCGAAATTACCTGACGCCGGGTGGTAAGGCGAATAAACTTGCCACCATGGAACCTAATGAGTATTTTAGACCTTAAAAATAATTATGTGATTTACTGGCATCGGTTAACTATTGTTATTATCCATAGTGTTTGGTTTAAGTACTTTCTTGAAAAAAATAAATAATAACAGGTATCACGAAGGATCACATAATTTTTTTTAAAAATGAATATTTGACGGATAACACTAGGCAACAGCCAAAAAATTACACGAACCAAACCCACTTTTTTGGATAGATTTGGGGCCAAAAACGACGAAAAACATTTTTTTTTTTTTTTCTATGGTGAAATTTTTTTTTTAGAATTTTTTAAAAATCTGGCTTTTTTTTCGTACTTTTTTTCAGAGGTGCGCCGACTTATGTCATCATTACTCGAGAATGACAAAACCGATTTTCAAAAGCTTTACTATATCTGAAAGTCAATGAATATATCTATAATTCATTAATACAAAGTTTTAGATTTAAGCCAGAAGTTAAAGAGACATTAATTTTTGAATTAAGAAAATTATAATTTTTTTAAAGCTTTTTTTTTAGCTTTTTTTACTTTAAAATTCGAGGAAAAGTCGAAAAAAATTTATTACATTTTGTCTTTAATTTTATTTGCATAGCTGCATTAATTACGCGTCGTTGAAGATAAGTCTTATCAAAATCTGTGAAGAGACGTCGATATAATATTTTTTTGCGTCTAGGCATGTTTTTGTCGACTTTTTTGACTTCCTTGTAGAGTGGCATAACCTTAAGCATGAAAATTTTTTGTGATTTTTAAGATATCTTCACCAATCTTACACAATATCAATTTGTTATTATTTTACACATTTTGACCAAATTTGGTTAAAATCGATGCACTATATCATATAGCTGTCATAGGAACGATCGTTCGAAAATCAAGGTTTAGTATTAAAAAGTTTTTTGTTTTTTGAGATATTTTAACCAATCTGACAGAATATGCATTTAAGATGGTCATCTGAACTATTAAATTTGTTTATATATATATAGCAATATTAATTACCAATCGTTGCGTATGTTTACCGTTAAAATCTATGGAAGGACGGCTAAGTTATTAGTATATTAACAATGAAACAATTTTTACGCAAAGGTAGATATTCGAATGATCGGTCCCATGGAAGCTATATGTTATAGTGATCCGATTCCAACCAAATTTGGACAGGTTGTATAAGGCAATAGAAGGCTTATAACTTGTAAGTTTGGTACAGATAACTTAAAAAACAATTCATACAAAAAATTTTTCATACTAAAGGTTGCTTATCGACCGTTCGTATCGATTGTTCCTATGGCAGCTATATGATATAGTCGTCCGATTTCTACCAAATTTCGTAAGGATGTAATGGGCAATGAAAGATGCCCAATTTATGGGTTTTATAGAGATTTCTCCAAAAACAAAAAAATTTTTTATACTAAAACATGATTTTCTACCGATCGGTCCTATGACAGCTATATGATATAGTGGACCGATTTCAACCAACTTTGGTCAGGATGCACAAGACCAACTTATATGCATATTCTATCAGTTTAGTTAAGATATCTCCAAAAACACAAAAGTTTTTCATACTAAACCTTGTTTTTAGACCGATCGGTCCTATGACAGCTGTATGATATAGTAGACAGATTCGAACCAAAATTAATAAAGATGTAAAGGACAACATGGAGTACACAATTTGTGAGTTCGATTAAAATATCTTAGAAAATAAAAAAGTTTTTCATACTAAAGGTGGATTTTCGACTGATCGTTCCTATGGCAGCTATATTGAATAGTGATCCGATTTGAACCAAATTTGGTAGGGATACATACCACATTACTAAATACATAACCAGCGAGTTTGGATAATATATCTTAAAAAACAAAAAACTTTTTCATACTAAACCTTGATTTTCGAACGATCGTTCCTATGGCAGCTATATGATATAGTGCATCGATTTTAACCAAATATGGTCAAAATGTGTAAAATAACAACAATTTGATATTGTGTGAGATTGGTAAAGATATCTTAAAGATCACAAAAAATGTTCATACTTAAGGTTTTGCCACTCTACAAGGAAGTCATCAAAGTCGACAAAAACATGCCTACACACAAAAAAATATTATATCGCTGTCTCTCCACAGATTTTAATAAGACTTATCTTTAACGACGCGTAATTAATGCAGCTATGCAAATAAAATTAAAGACAAAATGTAATAAATTTTTTTCGACTTTTCCTCGAATTTTAAAGTAAATAAAGCTAATAAAAAAGCTTTAAAAAAATCATAATTTTCTTAATTCAAAAATTGATATCTCTTAAACTCTAAGTTTAAATCCAAAATTTGTATTAATGAATCATAGATATATTTAATGGCTTTCAGGAAAAGTAAAGTTTTTGAAAATCGGTTTCGGCGTTCTCGAGTAATGATGAAAAAACTGGGCGCACCTCTGAAAAAAAGTACGAAAAAAAAAGCCAAATTTCAAAAAATTCTAAAAAAAAAATCTCACCATAGAAAAAAAAAAAAAATGTTTTTCGTCATTTGGAGCCCCAAATCTATCCAAAAAAGTGGGTTTGGTTCGTGTAATAGACAAAAAGTTGAAAATTGTTGCCTAGTGTAATTGTTAACTTTATTACAGATAGCTATTATAATACTTTTGTATAGGATATTAATTTTTTTTTATTTGTATTTAATTTGTTTCATAACCAAAGCTGCAGACCAGCCTGGAAATAATTATGACAATTTTAATATATAATTAAATATAAATATACAATTTTCAATTCAATATAATTGAATGTAACTATAAAAAATTAAAAGATCATATTAAGCAATAATAATGCGATTTGATATTTTTTAAGCAAATCAAATCAAAGACGAAATATTTGAACAGAACATTTTAAAGAAAATAAATCCCAAACATTTATATTAAATTGCAGACTTTTCAGCTTAGAATAGTTGGATTTATAATTATACAAAAATATTATATTATAATGAAAAAAAAAAGGTGAAAGGTGGAAATAAATATAAGCAAGTAAGAGAAATATCGCTTGAATAGTTCTGACAACGACTCACAATTTTACACAAATTTGTGGCATGAGCAAACTTGAATTTGAATTTGAAATGCAAGTGAAAGTTGCAACAAGGCCTGAATAATTATGTGGCATAAAGTCCACTCTTATTGGCAATCGAAAGAGCAAAAATGCAAATGATGCTTCGCTGACTATGAAAAAGTTTTGCATTTTAAGCCGTTTTTATTGTAGCTCATCCATTGTGCTTCGCCAACTTGCCACTTTCATTACAATGCGCTGCCTCTGCCGCTGCCGCTGCCTCTGCCACAGCCTCTGCTGCTGCTGATGATGAGCGCCCGCTGCGTTTTAGTATTTTGGCGCAAAATTCCAGCAGCAGCAACAACCATATCCATTCATGGCGCCCCAGTTGTGTGTCGCCTCCTGCTAGGGGCAGAGTGTGGGGTTGCACAGGCAGCTGTGTGGCAGGCATCAGCTCATTATATGCAGCAATATGCGTCTTCTTGGCTGCTCAGCTGCCTCAGTGTGTTTTGTGAAGCGGCGCAGCAAAGTATGCAACAAATTTGGTTAACTTTGACTAGTGTTAACTTTTTAAACGTCTGTTGTCGTCTTGTCGTCCTATCATTGCTGCTGCTGGCAACTGAAACATATGTTTCCCAAAACAAGTTACTGCCGGGGTAAGTTGTGGCAGACGTCGTAACCTCCCCCGCCCTTTTGATCACAATATTGTCGCAAGTCAATTCTATTCTCTGTTGTTGACGGTTGCAAGCAACTGACACTTCTGAAGCCACAATAACCGTGTGCCTAATTAATTTGTTGTCAACTGTTTGCTGTGGTTAATCATAAAGGCTTTATTCCAATTCAGTATCGAACTCTATTCGCTTTGCTTATATTTGTATTGCAGGTGAAAATTAAAGCATTCATTTACTCATACATATGTATGTAATCGCATTTAAAAAAAGAAATTTCTAAACAAGGGTTAAGAGATTTGAATTAAATTAATTTTAAATTGAATAAAATACATTTTTTGTATAAATTATTTTCGAACGGTTGTTTTCAAAGGCAATTCTTAAAAGATTTCTTGAACACACCTGTATAATAGAGTTTTGTTATACATTTTTTAAATTTAAATAGTATATTATCTTTTCTGTAATTAGTTTTTATTTTCCAAATATTTGAAAAAAAAAAACACCTAGGCTCGAATCCAACATGGTCATGTTGAAAAACATTCTTTATTGGCCTGTTTAGTTAAAAATCCTTATATATGACAAAGAGTACTTTAATAAGCCTGTAAAGTCATTAAAAAAAAATTGTTTCATCTGTTAAAAATTAGTTAAGCAAGTTACAGCCGTAATTTTTAGTTACTATACATTTTTCCTAGAGGTATATATCTGGGTCGATAAAATACCTCCGGCTGTTGCAAGGCGTTATAAATGGGAAGGCAGGTCGACGCACGCGACTAATCAGTTCAACACTAATCAGGGGGGTACTAGTTTTCGATAAATTAGGATCTGGGAACCTACCTGTCTACGCCAAAAGCCTATCAAAACAGTTCAACAAGGTGGAATGTCAATTGCGGCTTTATAACTTTTCGTTTTGCGTGTTCGCGTTTTGGCTATTGTGTGGTTAAAAGTTTTCCTTCAACTTGACATTGATGGTCAATAAAGTTTACTCCCCGCTGCCCGAATACCCTCAATTCGTTGGGGTCGTTGGGGTTAGCTTAACAAAAGGATATTGCACACAATTTCCGTTACGCGAACGGATGTAATGGTAATCAATTGATTGTTTTATTGTGAATTAATTGTGTGGCATGCACATGAGCATTGCTACGGGTGTACGTTTGTATTTGATTGCTCCTAACCCCCCCCTCCGACTACCCTGCAACACCCCCCGATCACCCTTCACCGTTCTATAACCAACCAATCAGCAGAGCTGCTTGTTCTTGATTGTTATGTTGCTGCTGCCAGCATTGTTTATTGTTTTTAAGCAATTGTTTGTCTGTTTGGCCCGAACAGCCTCTGTTGCTGTTGATTTAAAACAACCAAAATGCGAAATGAGTTTTCAAACGGAAATTGAGTTTTTGGTTATCGTTCCCAAAGCCGGTTATTTGTACAGTTTTTTTTTTTTTTTTGTTTTTACCTCTGCCCGTACCTGGGTAAAGTTTCTTTCGGCAGCTAGAGGCCAAATAGGTTTTTATAAAGTTGGGAGTTGAGAGAGAGAGAGAGTTACGAGTGCTGCCACAAACAGCAGTCGAGCGTACAATCAACTCCAGTCTGTAAGGATTCAAAAACTAACTATGAAAAGAATTACAGAGCAAAACACAAATTACAAAATTACAAAAGGAGTTACTCTTCTGTTATACTCTGCAACAAGAAAGGATTGCTTGAATGCCAGTTGGTGTTTATTAGAGATTTGGATTTGACCTTTCTTTACCAACAATCTTTACTAACTTATAATGCATTTTGGTTGTTGTTACTGTGTGGACATTGCCAGAGCTCCAATCAAGCATTTATCTTAATTACGAGCAAATCTTTCGGGCAGTTACTTATGGCCATTTTGGCACTCTCAAAGTGTTCAATAAACATGATTTTTATGAAGCATAAGCCTCATCTCGACTCAGTTAATAACGAAACAAAAGTTCTTAAAGAACTTTGCTCTGGTTGACTTAATTTTTGGCAATATCCTAGGCCTATGCCTATGTCTATGCTTATGCCCATGATAAATGACAAAGTCGTTGTCAACTTTGGCCATAAAACAGACGCAACACCAACACAACCAACGACAAAGTTAACAAGCAGCTCATCTCATCGCGCTAACGTTTGACATTTTGTTTGTCTATGTATGCGAGTGTGTGTGTGTGTGTGTGTGTGTGTGTTTGGTTGTGTGTGACTCACCATCATCATTAACTCATCAATGTCAAAGTTTATCAATGAAGTCCTGTGGCTGCCTAAAGTAAAACAGATTTAGCGTAAAATTAACACAATCTAACGTGGCACGCTGCTTATTGGAAATCAATTTCGTGCCTGTCTGCCTGTCGGTCTGTCTGCCTGTCAGTCAGTTGACAAGTTTTACTGTGACATACTGTCTCATACTGATATCATCGTTGCCATCTACATATACACTATGGGAAAAAATCGTGTTATTTTCACATAACTCTAAATGTAAAGCTAGAGACTTGAAATTTGACATGGACCCAAGTTAGACCAATGTAGAGTTTCAATTGTTTTTTTTAATTGGACCACATCTTCACCCCACCCCCTCCCAACATATTTACAAAAAATCTAAATACAAAGCTGGAAGCTTAATACTTTGCACACACATTATTTACACTAAAGTGTACTTTTATTTGTTTTTTTTTGTTTTTTACTTGGATCTTATCTTCACCCTCTCCCTCCCCAACCAATATACAAATTTAAAATTAAAACAATACACCTAGTTTTGATATTTGTTAGTTAACTGAAGCATAATTTAGACTATTTTTTGTTTTTTTTTTATTTGACCTTGTCTTCACCCCCCTCCCATACTGACTTTAAGAAAAATTCGATATGATCGAGCCTCATACATTAAGTTTAGACCCGAAAAATCTAAAAAATATTTGTTTTTCCAGCCTGAGTATTATTTAAAATACTTCACACCAAAAAGTTTGCATTAAATGCAAAAATATCGAACTTTTTTCCATAGTGCGTTGTGTCATTGTATGTGATCCTGTATTATGCTTTAATCAATTATATGCACAGTTTACCTTATGCGAATGTCTCAGTCGACAATTTGTTCTTAGCTTCTTAATTAATTTAGTCGATTTATTGCCGAATGCGATAATACATAGATTAGCACATCTTTGGTTAACCCAAAAAAATATTGAGTGACTCTAAAAACCATTTGAAATAAGGGCAACAGATTTGTAATAAACAGGATTCATTTTATCTTGTAAAATTTCGACAAGAGTATTTTTAATATAATTGTATCGATATTTAACAATTTTTTTTCCATTTTTTTTTTCTAGAATATTATATACTTGTTTGTATACTTATTTGTAGCACTGTTACTGTGACTTTGTCACATTGTCAGCTCCTATCGTCACGTGCGCACCGCGATGTGTGCTACATATATTTTTTTATTGTATTGTTTATATTGCATTGCATTTACAGTTGCATAAGCACACACATACACATACACTTACACACAAATGTGCACATACATATTCATATATTTAGATATGACACACAGCTGTTTCGCATTGGCAAAGCACAATTGTATTTGTCGATCGATTCCTTTAACGTTATTGTTTTACTTGTCGAACTGAAAGAGAAACGTGCTTCTGGGTTTCAGTATTTATAAGCTTTATATATATGTATATATGTGCATATTATATCTGATATATACGACTAACAGATATGTTTTTATCTTTTTGACTGCTGTTTTCATTTTTCGATTTTACTTCGTTACTTTTGGCCTGATTCTGTTACTGACATAAGAATTGTGGCAATCGTAAATTGCATTTAATTAAAATTGAAACGCTTGCAGGCAAATTGACAAGTCAATTGCCAAATGAAACCTGCAGAGGTGTATTGACTCTATTAAAAACTGAATTTGTATATTATCTTTGAAAAATCTGAATTTATATTAACATAGAATCTAATATAAAACACTTGGATTTAACCAGAAACTAAAATCATTATAAGTTATATTATACAAATTACAGGGTAATGATTATATTTCAGATTCTTGCGTTTTTTTTTAATGATTATTATTAGTTTTTGAGAGTTTTAATAATACTTAATAACTAGATTTTCACATATTTTTTTGACAAGAATTTTTATTAAAATGTATTTAAAAAATTAAAGAAAGTTTTTTAAGAACTCACAAAATTATCTAAATTGAAAATTTTCTTTGTACCTTTTTGAAAGTCAATTTTTCAGAAAACATAAAATATATAGAAAAACTTGATTTAACTATATTTGTAGACTGTATGTGCGGTATAGTGGGTTAATTTATGTGGATATTGATAAAACACGTAAATTAAATTCGTTTCCGGAAGAAAATTTGACAAGATGTGAGTTTTTTCTGGAAATGCTCTTATATTTGATTATAAAAATGATATGATTAAATGAAATTATTAGCTCTTATTTTGAAAGCCTTTAAGAACTTATAGAATTTAGACTGATTTAATTAGTAAGGGCTTTGAATCAATCAATATTATCGCAATTAATCTATACGCCGCGGTGCTGTTAAGCTGTTCAATTGCTCGTGTTGAAAATAAATTCATAAATAAAATGCAAATGCGTACATTAATTTTTAATTAAAATATGTAGAAACCTGCGCTTACTAATTAGCAATGTTCACTTGTACGCACACACATACACACACAAATATATACAAACTTATGTACATATATACACAAACGGATATCCGCTTATCAGATTAGAAACGGAACGCCATTAACAGCTGTGGCGACATCAGTCGCTGCGTCGACGTCACCGTCATCATGAGGCTCAATAATATTGGGCATAATTGTTTGAATATATCGAGCTGCTTAGACTTAAGCCGCAAATTGGCCAAGACCGTTGTTCGCGGGTGCCAGATGGCCAAGGCTACTTATTAAGGCTGATGGCCAAGTCATCCGTTGCCCTAGCAACAGGAACAGCAACAGCAACGGGAATGGGATGGGATGGGATGGGGGCGAAGAGGAAGGACGCAGATTTTGGCTCTATTGACGTCAGTTTTGTTTTTAACGTTAATTAATTAAATTCATTCAAACTTACATGGCATCAAAGCCAAAATCGAAAAAAAATTATACACTGATGAAAAAAAAGTGTTCTAAAATCTAGATTTTGGTCTTAAATTTAGGAACATTTCAAATAAGACCAAGTTTTTAATATGTATAAGATTAAATATTCTTGAAATTAAAATAAAAAAAAATTGAAAGTTAAAAATGATTTTTAAATTTAAAATTGTCTTTTTTTTTTAATTTTTAATATGGATAGATTATATTTTGTTTTAATAATTTTATACATGTTATTTTACGAGTTACGAGTAGGTACGAGAAATAGTATATATTTATAGTTTCCAAACAATATAAAATTATTATTTTTGCATTAAGAACTTTAATTTTTTAGAATAATATTTTTAAAATTAGTAATATGGTCTGAAAATGTTCTTATTTTAAGAACAAAATATTTAAGATGAATTTTCTTGATTTTAGAAGTTGGTTTTTTTTCAGTGTAGAAGTAAGGCAGCCCTTGAGTAGCGTGCCCCATCATCATCCAGCTTAATTCTCTTATTCTTTCCCTCTCCCTCTCCCTCTCCCCATCTTTATCCCTTTTGCCATTCTCGCAAAGCGTTAATTACCCATTTTTGTTGTTGTTGCTGTTGTACAAGTTTGCTTTTGCGTTTTGTGATTTGCGATTTGGCACTCGACTCGTAAACAGAATGGAAAAACTGATTAACATTTGCTGGCTACTGCTTAATGAACATTGAACAAATTCCGTGCACGGACTGTGGACGGTAACTCGGACTAGGACTCGGGCTTGTGGTGAAGTCAAGTGTGGTGCTCATATTTCGCTTGTAATTCATTTAAATGAAATGCACTCAACTGCAGTAAATGCGCCCGGGAAACCGAGACGATTAGCATGAAATGCGTACTTAATTGGTCTGACGAAACTTGGAGCTTGAAGTGGACGCTTCCAGCTAGCAGCACTGTTGGGATTAGAATTTCGTGGTCATTGGCCAAAACTCAAAACTGAGTTAGCTAAAACGTCTCCCCACCATCATTATCAGCACTTTGCTAGCTAACTGATGCACTCGACTCGTAGTTTGGTCGCAGAGCGGCTTTAACTTGGCACTAAGCGCATTATTTCTTAAGTTGTAAAAGTTAAACTGTTTAGCTTGCGGTTTTCATATAAGGGCATACTCCGGACCACTTGGCGTATACTTGATCAACCTCAGTGCATTAATCAATTGCATTAATAAATTAACAGGCAGTGTCTGTTTGGCCATAACATGTAATGCAGCTTTTGTCTCTGTCTCTCTTTGTAATACATACATATCAATTAATTATTGCTGTGCGGTTAATATGTACCACAGCAGCTGCAATAACATCAGCAGCAACTTGACCATGTGTCCCCATGTTGTTGTCTGCCACATTTTAATTACACATTACACATTGTGCGCAACGATCCACAAAAATGGCATACAAAAGTAACATTTTGTTCTCTGTGGTTTAACAAATGTGATAACTACACGACCAGCACAAAAGTACTAATATTAAATTTAAGACCGAAGTGTGCATGCTCTGCCAGAGTAAGGTTTTCTTATCTTGAAAATTATTTGAATACTTTTGGAAAGTTTTTCATGCTCTACTTCCCATCTTAAGCATTAACTAACAATTCTTTACGTGCACCCTAATAATGTCTCAGTATTTTATTTATAAAAAACAATATAATTTTAATATTTAATTTGTTTTTATAATTTCTTTAAAAATGTGTTTCCAAATTATAAAATTTTCGTATAAAGTTTCAGTTTTTTATGTTAATTCCTTTATATCTTCTTAATTATTTTTAATCAATGTTTTACCAATTTACTAAAAGAATGTGTATACCCTCTGTTAGTTTCATAAATAAAATTTAACATGTTTTTAACTTTTGCTGACGCTGTGGGCAAACAACAAGTTTTGTTATTTTATTCAACAAACACCGAGAAAATAATATAATTGAAATAATTAATATAATACAGTGTAGCGCTTGTAATTGTTGAGCATTTGTGCAAGAATTGTATGTTAATTAACTACGACAAGGCTAAAGCCAAATGTAAACCTGTTCGAATTAATTTATCAATAAATTTATTTGATCAATTATGACGTTGTAGCTGATATGAGGATATTGACTTGAATTACTTGTAGCTATTAAAAATTTATATTACAGCTTAAATATTTTTCTTTTGTCTGTAAAGTAACCGCATTTAAATGTAATTCGTACAAAAACCAAGACTAAATAACTAAGAATGAATTTTTGAGAAATCCAATTATTAATGAGAAAATGAGATAACATAACATAAACTAGTTCAGAGTATAACAGATCGGAACCATTTAAATCAGTGGTGTCCAAATTGTACATTTTCGTAGCACATGTGATGGGGGAAAAAAAAATTATATATATTTATAATTTTTTTGTTCAAAAATCAAATATAAAAATCATATAAAAAATAACAACAATTTCTTTAATTTTAAACATTTTTATTTTTCAAATTTGATTATTAAAACTAAATTTTATTAGCGATCCCTGTTAACAGCTGTCCCATGCTGCAATTTTAAAATTGCCCTCCTCATTTTAGAGATCAAGTGAAATCATGGCAATTTTGTGGTTTTTCTCGACCATTTTCTGAAAAATATTTGTGTTGATACAACTGATTACTAATAAGGAAGGGCTTCCAAAAAGGTTAAAATATATTTATTTAGTGATAGTAATTTTAAAATTTAATGATAATAGACATTAAGGAAATATATACCACGTTTTGTATGAAAGAAAGTGCTTTTCCGTTAAGACAACACATGGTTGAAGTTTCGATGGCGATATTTCATGATTTACGCTCTTAAGTATACGTTCCTCCCCCCTATTCACCTGTTAGGTTCACCTTATTTTTCTGGCTTAGCCCGAAAAGTACATCTTCAAAAAAAAATTAACATTTAACACCCCCCAGCAAGTAAAAGTTGTATGTGAATACGTAATGTTTTGAAGTTGCAAAATACATATCCACCAGTGAAATTTATAGCACCATCGGCCAGGATATAAATACATAGAAGTCTTGGTCAGCGAACATAATAAATGAGTGCAACACACAAAGGTATGCAAAAGTTCCGAGTTGACCCTTGGCATCGGACATGGGAATAGTAGGTTGGTTGGTTTGGAGGCACATATCGTATACTTAATATGCCCATCGCATTGAAATGCAAGCACTTAATTATTTTTTATTCGCTTTATAATGATTTTCATTTCGTTTGGTTGGGCGCTGTGCACGCAAATAGTTTCTGGGCGGTTTTTAAAAGTTTCACCGCCTGTTTGTTTGCATTGGTAATGAGTTTACTTTGGCTGTAAGTTGTGCAAACAGCACGAGAGCGGCAAGGGGAAGATACATACAAAACGGGGGAACCACCGGCTCGAGGGTTACCCCTCAAAGCTAAGCTCGCAAACGACGGGGTAGAAACTTGTGCATTAAACTTTCGTTTTATTGTAAAGTTCTGTCAACAAAATCTTTCTGCCCTCAAAAATATGTACGTGTGCATGTTCTGCACATGCGTTTGCTTTGCCGCATATGTTTTTAGTTTTTGGTTATTTCGGCAAATTGCTTTGCTCTGCTGTCACGCTCTAACTTTGATAAATATACAATTTTTAATTAGTATCAAAAAAAATGGCTTGGCAAATATGAGCCCGGAACTCGACTTCAACAGCCGCAACTGCAACAGAAACAGCAACAACAACAACAGACAAGCACTTTTTTATAACCGAACATAAAAGTCAGCAAAATTTTCAACTGTGTGTGTGAGTTGTTTTTACGGTTGAGCACTTTAAAATGTGCTTTAAAAGCCAAATAAATCACAGCTGCTAGTTAACTGTTATTCTTGGCATATCAAAAGATTTGCTTGTTTTTTTTTTCGCCCGATAAGCGCCTTTCCGGACCTTCAGCTGTGATAAACATCACATAAATTACTCGCACTGAAACAGCCCGTCAATTCAGTTGATGAATTTCCGACCTGAAAACAATATCAATTCATTAGTTTGTTGAGTGCAAAATTTTAATGAGATTAGCAACAGGCTTTCAAAGTATTTCGAGCTCCCCTCGACAACACGCACCTATTCACAAAAATTCAAAGAACTTTTCCTGGTAGCACTCCTGGCACTTAATGCATTTCCTACAAGCGCCCTTGGGTAAGAACGTTTACTATAAAAACAAAGTCCGACACTAAGTAGCGGTGCTTATTACATAATAGCTTTTATACACTGTGATAAATAAACATAAATGTACAATGTAATAAATTAAAAGTTTTGTTGAAATGTAGTTAGCATATCAAAAATATGTAGATGACCTCCAGACATAATTTTAAAACAGTAAAAAATTAATCATTTTCAGGCATAACGCGAGTCTTGTGAAAACTAGTCCATTTTTAGACAAGTTATGTTTTATGAAAGAAATAATATATTTTTAAAATTGGACATTAGTATCCATCCATGTTTCGTCAAAATTTCTCCGAATCGAAACCCACCGCATATCTCCCAAATCTCCATACGAGATCACATACATTATTACATGTAATGGAAAAAGACACTCTGGTGCCTATTTTTGGAAAAACCATTTTTAAATATTTTAATAATCTTAAATAATTTTATTTAAACCAGTACCACAATGGAATGGACTTTTCTGCTAGATTTCTTTCTGAACTAAAGCTTTTTTAGCATTACCTTTGTTATTATATGACCCGATAAATTATGTACAAATTAAGTGAAAACCGCCCACTGTGCTCCGGTTCGTTCCATGTCACCGAAGAAGCCCATACGAGACCCAGGCCCACGTCTGCTGTTCATGTAGCGTGGCTATTTTGTTTTGGCCCTAATAATGTTTCTAGTATGTTTGTGAGTCAGCAGCATTTTAGGTAAATTAAAAAATAACATTATTATTATTAGTGTGGGACAGATTGTGCGTGTATGTGTGTTTTTTTGGAGAATTTGAACATGTTGAAATTTATTTTTATTTTGCTTTAGTTTGACAACAACATAAGAATGACAATTTTGAAGGATGCTTAGAAATTAAAAGTCGTTTATATTGGCCGTAATTTGTGTAAAAGCTTTGCCCTCGGTCAAGTGTCAATAAGCCATATACCTTGGACTTTTAGCAAGGGACCCAATCAGAACTCTCTCTCTCACTCTCTTTCTTTCTTTCTCTACATATCATTATCAATGGTAATTGTTGACAATGGCCGTAAGACCTGTTAAACCGGCAACTGTCGTACGTTGAGCTGACACTGACAAAGCAAATGTCAAATTAATTTGATGCTTTACTTACACTTGAACACCTTTCGGACCAGATGTGAACCCTAACCTCCATGTCGACCGCAACTTCAAAGGCAACCAAATGCTAGAATGTTTGGGGGAGTGATGTTATGCACAACCAACGATGCCTGGACACCTGGCATGCTGGCTGTCAATTTCATTTATGTTTTCAATCGATTGTGCCCGACGATAGCAACGACAACCACGCCCCCCACACACACCCATACACACACACAATACAACGACACAAACACACATTCAATATTGGTTAGATTTTTGACAGCTCAAATTGAATTTGCCTTTGCCGTTTGTTCCTGCTCCTGTTCTTGCTGCCCTTTTACCTGTCGAACTCGCATTGAGGCTGCACAAAGTGAAATTTTGTTTGCTTGACCAACACCCTCCCCTTTCTACTGTTAGGGTAGCTGGCTGTCTGTCACGGTGTGAACACATTTGGCTTTTGTTTATTGTACAACGACAGTCACACGATGATTTGTCTAATTTTTTGATCGATTGTTTATCTCGCCCTGTCGTGTTTGCCCGACGTCAACATCTTGACTGCAGCAACAAACCTCCCCATAGCATATTTGTCACTTGACTCAAATCTTGACATGATTGGCTATTGCCAAGTCGTTTATTTACTTTAATTATGATTATTTATTATTTCTTTTTAGCTTTTGGGTATGGTATGACGTCTATAAAGATCGGAGAGCGTACAATACTCGGACCAAAAGTCCGGCTCACTATAGGGCTTTCGAAAGACTGAGGCAAAGCGTTTCATTAGCTGATCCGCCTGCTTTCGCACAAGTTGCGGCTCTGCCTGATTTGCAGTCTCCAAGTTGACAAACTGACAGAGCATTCGTATGGACTCCACAGCCTCCGGACTGCGTACGAGTAACAGCTGGCTAATGGGTAGTTTGAGTAGTTTCTCAAATGCCTGCTGAGCGATCGCATAATTTTGTTGACGAGTTGTGAGACTGCTGCGTAGCCTATTAACCTCCCCTATGAAAAGCGGCTCCACATTCAGCGAGTCGCGATCCTGTCGCACATCGTGCAAAAAACGTAGCTCCTCATAGCTAGGAGCAGTCCTGTTGTACTCCGTATTTACAATACTCTCTGTCATAGTAATGGCCTCCGAAAAATTTGCATATTCCAGTGTTTTTCTTGTGATGAACTTTTTCTTGTACTCTTCGTTATACGGCCAGATTTTGCTATATGCAATCGGATGACGATCCATCGTGTATATGAAGCTTACAAGGCCGCGGCTAGAGTTCGATTTGTCGATTAATCGGCCAGGCCAGGGAAGATATCCAGGCTTCTGGGCAAACACAATGTCGCCCTCATTACACTTATCTTAAAAAAAAGTTTTATTATTTTATTTTTAAATTAAAAATTATTCAAAACAAGTGGAAAAGGCTATAGTCGGGATCCCGACCATAGGTTACCCGTTACTTATTTCATTATAAATAAAATTAATTTAATGAAATTGCTACATAATAAATACAACTGCATACTTTTAGGCGTTTGTATCGAAATAGAAACTTTATTAATAACTTTGGTTAGCTATTACTCCCGTTATACTTGTCCGATCTTGCTGCGATTAAGTGGGATAATATATAATATAAATATATAGATAAATATATAATTCAGAGGCCCAAGCTTATCGTATCTTTGACTTCTTTATGTTAATTATTTTCAAAGTTAGTTGAAGAGGGTTAAACTAAAACAAAAAAAATATATATTTAATAATTATTTTTCCCCTTTAACTTTCAGCTTAAATTGTTATACTTCTAAACGGTAAGTGTCGCAAGTTTTTCTATGATATATATTTGGAATGTTTTTCAATTTGTTCTTAGCACACGTAATTTACGTAATTTCTGTAGAAAAACTTTTCGTTTGTTAAATAGACTGCCTCTTTTCGAATTTTAATGCTTTAAATGTCGTTTTAGTTAAGTCTTTGAGTTCAGTTTATATTGTCATTGCTAAGGAGGAGGACACTATTTGCATTATCCACACGCCACGTTGACCAAATGGCCATGCAACATGTGGCTGTTGCTTTGGCTTTGAAGGTATTGTGTGCTTCTAATTTGATTTATATTTATAAAGCCGGAATCATTTGCTTTCGATTGCCATAATAATAAAGCGTCGTTACATTTAAATAATGACCGGGCCGGCGACAAGAGTACGTTGAGGATGCTGATGAGGAGGAGGATGTCGACGACGTCTGGTAATGGCTATGAAAATTCAATTATAACCCAGCCGCAGCATGATGGCCACAGCGTTGGATGGCTTGGCCATTCGTTCAAAGTGGCAGTTGCCTTCAACGGCGAAGAAGAAAGCACATAAAACACGTTGCAAGATTAATTGTGCACGCTGTCGTACATTACGACGCGCATACGCCGTGTTGTACATGTGTAAATAAGAACGGGGCCCCCGAAACAACAACAACATTGTCGGAGACTGTGACTGCTTTTTTGGTCATCATATTTAATTCAAGCATAAATTTTTGCAGGCATATAAAAAAAAGGACACGACAAGAGCGCGCGGCGGCGAAATAAAAAAGAATTAATACGTTTCGGTTAATTTATGTGGGCCGTGGCCAGCAACAAGGACGCGCCGGGTACTGGGAACTGTGCTACGGATGGCGCCCATGAAAAATTGCCCAGCTCGAGTCGGCCAGCTCCACAAACTTCTCCCCCACCAAAAGCCCCACCACCACCACAATCTTTTCGCCTGAACCAATGAGCCACAAACGGCCGTGACGAACGGCAAGCGACACGCACCCATTCGCAGACTCCTTCCCATGCCCGTGACATGGCCATGTTCATAACCATTACTATGGCTGACGATGCCAACACGGCTTTTGTCTCGTCACCCTTTTGGCCATTCCCTCAACTGGCATTCGGTCCATTTGGTTGCCTTTTGTTATTGCACTGGTCATGGGTAATTACGGACGTGTGCGCATGTGTTGACCATCGCATGGCCACCTGCCATTGTTATCCTCCTCCCTCTACCATCTTCCCCATCAACTGCAGCATTTTAATTTGTCATAATTTTGCTCGTTCGCTGCCTAATTAGCTAGTCAAAAGACCTCCATTCCCCATTACCACTTTCACTTACCAGCCATTCGAAAGCGTCTACAATGCAATGCCAAGAACACTTAACAACAATATTTATTATAACTTTATCAAGCTGAAATCGAACACAATAATAAACTTGACTAGAAAGTGCCTCCAATCAAAAAGTCGCTCAAAGCAAGCAGCTCACACTCTATAGAAAATAATTCAATTCTCAGCGATATGGCAAACGTAAACAGTAGAAATCTTAATATATTTATAGATCGAATTACTATATTTTTGTTTACTTTGTGACAAATTCGCGGTAGAGTTGTGTCGAATAGTTTTCAAAAAGTTCAAATGAACGAATCATTTAGATGAACAAATGAACTCATTCAGTCAATCATGAACTCTATTGTTCTTTTCGAAATTAATCAGATTAAATCTAATTTTCTAGATATAAGAATACTTATTCTCGAAAGAAATAAACAAATACAATCTTTTTCCTAAGAATAAATTTAACACATCTAATAGGCATTTGTCATCTAATCTATTTTATATTATATGCATTTTACCAAGTTATTAGAATGACCTATTAATATTTCATCGCTCATGATCAACTGAATAGAATCGGTTATCGTTTATAGTTCATGACCAACTGAATAAAAAGTTTCTAATCGAATGAAACTTTCTACGTTCATGACTTAACTAAATGAACGATTCAGAAAATTTAACTCAAAATCTGAACTCTTGTTTTTAATGAAAGTTATATCCTAATAAGCATAATCGTTGCCCTTGGAAATCTTATGGAACTGATTCTATGCCCAATTTCACATCTTCTCATTGGCAAAAATAGTCGATTAAATCGTTTAGTTTGTGTACCTCTCAGCTGATGAACCATTATAGTACAATATCCACTCGTTCAAGTGGACTGTACACACACACATCATGAAATCAGAAGCAACACATGCGAGAGAGGAAACAGGAAACTATAATCTCGATGCCTCATCACTTCCGGGCAACACTCAACACTTGCGACTGCCGACTTAATTTTTCAGCCAATAAACGAAGCAACCGACAACATACCAAATAAACTCTTGACAACAACGTCGAGTCGAGCCCGCTGAAACCACATAAATCAATGTCTGAAGGAACCAAACAACCCACAATGAACCAGACCCAAAACTCAACTCAACTCGACTTGGCCAAACCCATTGCCATTTCTATTTCCATTACCATTACCATTTCCATTCCCACTCGCAATTCCATTTTCATTTTCACATCCAGCATTCACATTCAAAGCCAGCAATGGCATGCAGTGACAGAAATTGCAAAATATTTGATTTGTGCTTATTTAATTTGAAATCTTCTACACGAATGCGATCCAAGAGCCAAGAGCTAGAGGCAAGAGAAGTAGAAGGACAGACGACAGAGCCAAAGCTAAACCAAAAACCGCATGCCACACATATGTCCTATGCATGTATATGAGCAGGAGATGTCTGTGTGTTGTATGTGTATTTGGGAGGCAGTCCATTGAGTTGGCTGGTTTGGCTACTTTGAATGGAACGGCACTGATTTAGATGAATGACAGAGAATGTTGGAGTAAGATTGCCCAAGCCTAAGGCGCAACATGTAGCTCTCAAGTGCGTTGTGCGTTGTGCGTTGTGCAGTTTTCAAGTACTGTCAGCTGCACTTAGACTGCATCAGAAGTCGTGCTGATGAATTTTCGGGTATAGAGCGAATCATTTTCAACAATGCACTACGATTAGCTGCACAGGATGATGACATTGGTGATGGAGATGTTAGTCACTGGCGCATCAAGGGGGCAGCAAAAGAATCAATTTGACCCGGTCCCCGAAATCGAGGGGAAATATGTACAATATTATACATTTGGCCATTATTGACCTTCAATATAATTGTACATCCGTTTAAATATAAATTGAATTCGTTTTAATAATATTAATTTAGTAATTTATACAAACATAATTTCGGGCATTATCATTTAGCTTTTCGCGTTGTTCTGTTAAGCAAAAAATCATAAATTGGTTAAATTAATTTATGAAAAAGTTTTATATTTTTAATACATTTTTGTTGCATGAGGAGCTTTTCAAAGTTTTGTTAATTTTTTAAATATTACTGAAGGTGAAAAAATACGCGTTTTAAGGCAACTTTTAATCAGTATATCCTTAAGTAGGGGTGGAGTGTGTTACCAAACTTATCGATTGCTTTTAACAGACTTAATTTGTAAACTAACTTGTTAAAAAAAAGTTGATTAAGAAAATACTTATTTTTCTTTGAACCTATAATTTTGGGGGCAATTTTAGTTTGATTTTTAAAATCGTGCTCAATTAATTTAAAAAAATTTGTCGTTTGTCTCTGATTCTGTGAATATTCAAGAACAGTTTAAAAAAGTTATTGCTACATTTTTACTTTTAGTAACTATTCTATTCTATTTCGCAGTAGTCATAACCTGTGGACAGGAGCAATATATTTGAAACGTTCAATGGCTTTACTATGTCAGGTTTGGCAAATATTTTGAAATAAGCCATAGACTTTTGCTTATCGAAGATAGCTATAAAATTCAATTTAAGACAATCGACACTAAGAAGTTCTTTCACGCAAGGGACAACAATTTTATAATGTTTCATGTCTTAAAAATGTCCTGAGGTCCGCTTAATGGTGGAAGTATTTGTTTTGCCGAAGATTCACGATAAAGACAGACTAATCTATTTAATGACGTATTAAAATTAGGATAATCAATAAAATAACTGAATTTAAATGAGTGCCCGCATAGTTTTTTTTGCCCCGGGCTTCAAAATGTCTAGCTACGCCCCTGATGACGATGGTGATGATGATGGCACGGGAATGGAATGTCGTGTTCATGTTCAATTAGTGCACAGGACAGCCTACACTCTTCATATAAAATGCCTGCGAGTCTAATTAATTACTGTGCACCAGCAACGGTATCAACGGTCTTCCTGTGTGTCCTGTGTGGAAACCATCCAGCGTTTGTGGTTGCACCACATACATAGTGGACACTCGGCCACTTGTACACTCAACCGTTGTCCATCGCTCTCCATCCCAAAAGGCCCATCATCAACATTATTATCAATGTCAAGCCGTTGCAATTGAAGTTGCAGTTGCAAGCTGCAAGCTGAATGTAGCATGTTGCATGTTGCCAACTAATGCCAAAATATGTTGATGCTCAAATGGATGTTGTTTAGCGGCTAAAAATTGGCAATTGAATTGAATTGAACAACGCACGGTTCGTGACATGGCATAAAAACTGCCATAATCATCAATACTATCAAGATGTACATATTTACATTGTACATTTCCCCTCACTTCAATTTCCACTCCCATTTTCATTCCATGTCCGACCATTGCAAATTTATATGGAAAACAGCAGCAGGAAAAAGTAGAAAATTGTTGTCGCCAATTTGCATATTGAATTACATTCATTGTTGATGCTCGCTTGCGTTAAATCCTTCAACTACAATGTTCATCCCCTTGTTTCCCCGCTAACCCGTTTCTCGGTTCCTGTTGTCTGCAATGGAACCTTGCTTACATTTTGATGCCTTTTGAGTGACGCTGACAATGCTGACAATGCTGCCAATTGCCAGCCGCCACGCAAAATGGCAAATGTTATAAAATATTCAGTTATAATAACAAGGGAAACCCGAAACCATCTCCTCTCCATTCATTTTTTTTGCATTTTTTGTGAATGACGTAAATATTCTTTTCATTTCATATTAACAACAACAAAAAACAAACAAATTGGCAGAAAATGTAACGAAATATCGCAGAGAGAAATTTTGCACTCCTTGATTGTTATCAGTTTTTGATGATTATGTTCAAATTTTAGTTTTAACTTAAATAAAATGTGAAAATTTATTTAAAAACGTTGGCTTAAGAAAATAACGCAAACATTTTTTTAAGTATTTCCATTAAAGAACTTTCATTATGTAAATGTAGTGTAAACTTTTACGTGAAAACACGAAATTATTATCAAACAATTGTGCACAATTTTAATTAACCCGAATCGTCCTGAGCAACATTTTTTCGAATTTCTTAATGAAAATTTCAGGACTGATAAATTTGAGTTCGCTGAATCCGAAAAACATATTCATTTTGTTTGTCCTTGTCAGGATAATCGACAGGACCATTTTTTCGGCTGTTACCATATGGTAACGCTGGGAAGTACAGGGTACAGGTTTTCTTAATGCTACAAAATACAAATGTTTGAGAAAAAGTCTAATAAACACAACTTAACTCAACAGGGGGGCTCTTCCTTGATATATAGGACCAAATTTGGGTTAAATCGGTGCAGTATATCGTATATATAACACAACTGTCATAGGAACAATCGGGGTCAAATTCACCTTTAGTATGAAAAACTTTTTTCTATTCTGAGATATCTCAACCAAACTCTTAGAATGTGTGTCTTATATGTTGCTACACATCCTGACCAAATTTGGTTCAAATCGGACCATTATATCATATAGCTGCCATAGGAGCAATCATATTTTGTAAACAAAACAATACCTAAAAGCGAAAAAATGTATGGAAAAAACCTGTACCCTGTACTTCCCAGCGTTACCATATGGTAACACGAAAATAAAAAACGCAAATTAAGCGAAAAAAAGTGGTTTTTATTTAGAATTTTTTTCATAATTAATAAGTACACTCTTTTAGCTTTCTAATGATGTGTGCATTGCATATAGTTCAGTACTAAAATTAGTCAAACGGCTTAAATTTACTTGCGACGAATTGCCAAATGCCGTTTTTTTGCACTGCAGAATATAATGAGCAACTTAAAGCTCATTTTTCGATCAGCTAACTTCAAAAGATTTGTTCAATCAACTTTTTATTAGTTAGAGACAACAATTTACTCTTAGAATATCAAATAAAAGTTAATCTAACGTTAATATGTTGTCTAAAAATAAAGTTTTAGTAAATGCCTATTGCTTGTTACCATATGGTAACGCTGGGAAGATTCGGGTTAATATTGCTAGTAGTAAAGAGAAAGGGACAATTCATTTTCATTGATGATGAGTAAGCAACTTCGACAATTTTCATTAATTCATTCTTATAATCTTAATACATTGATTACTTGTACTTAAATGCAGGTGAACTTAAAGTGGTGAAGAAATGATTTTTATGTAGCCATTTACTGTAGTTATTGCATTTAAATATGACTTAATTTAATCCGAATTATAATATATTAAATAATTGCATAATATGTATTAAAAAACCATCTAATTTATGTAATTTTTTTTTTCGATCCTTACCTTTTATTTTATAAAGAGGTTCGGGTTAGTAAATAAACGCAAAGTAAAAATTTTCAGGATTTTGAAAAACCCTAACCGGCTTGCAGCCTTAATAAAATTCAGAAAAAATTTGAATTGGCCTAAATTATTTTTCATAAAATAAAATATGTAATTGAATAAACTCGTAGGTTTATTTATATTTAATTTTCTTAATGAGTTCAACATTTATACAGCTTGCTTTGCAAATCGAATTATTTCAAGTTTTTGCTGAAGACGCTAGAAGTCAAGTTAGTTGAAGTGTATTTTGGCCAATAACGAAACAGTTAAAACAATTAAAATTTAATTTGCAACTTTTTCTGATGCACATTTCCGGTTCACCCCAATGACATTTACAGAACCAGTTTGCAGTTTGCAGTTTCCAGTTTGCCGTTGGCCCGAGTCTGAGTCTGAGTCCGGGTCCGAGCGTCGTTTTGGTCAAAAAGGTATTACAGTGATTTAATTTAAAAGTTTACACGCAATGGATGCTTGGGGATGTAGAATGTTGAGTATTGAAACGGTTGGTGATGAAGCACATGCAGTAAATTAAATTGTTAACTTAATATAGAAAACGATTCTCATTGCCGGCTGAGATTTTGATTGCCAAAAGTAGAGAGCTAAATACAGTTGGCCAAATTGCCAGGCATTTTGGCATTTGTGTTTCATTTTAGTTTTTAGTCGCAGCTACCAGTTTTGTACCTTGCAACCTGGCGTTGCACTTGCCATAGATGTTCTTGTTGCTGTTGCTGTTGCCGTTGTTGTTGTTGTTGCTCTGCAAACTTTTGAGCGCACATTAATTAGAAGCTGCCACGGTCGACAGGCAAGGCACGCGCCCGGGTGCCATAAAGTTGCTAGCGTCTACCAAAAAGTGCAACATGTACGCGACGAGTGTGCCCCAAGTTCGTTTGGTTTGGTTTGAGTTGCGTTTCACAGTTTGAATTTAAGTTGAAGTTGAACTTCTTTTTTTTGTATTTTTTATTTTTTTTTTTTTGTTTTTTGTTTTTGTTGTTTGACGAATTGGTAGGGGGAGGCAAGGAGTTGCTTTTAATTAAGGCCGCCGACAACATCATGCACCCATGCACCATGCAGTCAGTGTTGCCAACTCTACGGGTCAAAAAAAAAGCTAAACTAGCTTTTGAAATAACCCTCTAACACGTAAGCTTTTCTCAAGACACTTATCCGTTTAATTACAATAACTTAAAAAGTAATTCCCTTTTTTTAAAAAATAAATATTTTTAGACTGCTGCTAATAAATACATCTAATCAATTTCAAATGCTTAAAATCTCTCAAAAGCTTTTAAAGGTACTTTTTTTTTGTCCTACACATGACATGTGATTTTTTGTGCGTTAAATTCTATCATTTCAAATGTTAGTGAAAATAACCGATTATTTTAACTAATTCTTTTTTTCCGTGAAAGATACGTTTAATTACTAATCAAATTAAATAGCATAATTGTGAAAGTAATGAAATTAAGCATTTGAAAACATAACAAATTTTTTTTAACTTGTTTTTTAAATATTGTTAGAATACAGGTATACGAAATCTTCTACACAGTTTCTGAGTTGGTAAAAATTATTTGACTTATTTCTGTTCATTGCTTTAGAAGATAATCTTGGAGGAATAAGCTAGAAAAAGCCAGAAAATTTTGTTTGTAGCTAAAAGAAAAGCGCTAGAGTATTAAACCGATATTTTTGTTGAAAACTTCTTAAGTTCGTTAAGCATATCGACTTCTGCAGCTAAACTTATGTAGGACTGATTGGTCCCTATCTTTTTTATGGATACTACTGACACTTCATAATAATGACAGTATTCATTTTCCCTGCGTAGTCCGTATCTTATGTGTAAAATTGAGTTTAATGTTTGAACAGCCATTATATTTCGAAGTTTAGCTTAAAAAATGTTCTCTCTTTCTTTCTTTGTATTCTTTAAATTGGAAATAATAGCTACAATTCCAGATAGCAGCTATTTTACAATTAATAACGCATTTGCCAATTGCAACCCGCTAAATCTAGCGGGGAAATAGCTAAATTGGCAACACTACATAAAGCATGCAGCATGCACCATACAACACTTGGCGGGGACGTGGCAGTTGCTTTATGCAGGCACTTGCTGACGGTACTTGGTTCGCTGGCTTCAACAAGGTGTTAACATTTTAAAGTTCCCTTTAATTTTGTTAAAAGCATCGGCAAACATATGCCGACAGGTCGGAAGTTAGCAAGAAGGGCAGATGGCAGAGAGGGGCACCCTGTCTGTTATAAATAACGCAATCTTCACGCACGTAACTCAAATGGCAGCTAATGGGGCAAGTTGAGTGCGGGGGCGCAACACTGCGTCGCGTCTCATTTAGCGCACGTAACCAAATAATGACCCAAAATGATGGCGTTTAATTCAAATGAAGCTGCTGTTGCCACAGTTGCCTCAGTTGCCACTGCTGCCACAGTTGCCACTGCTGCTGATGACCAACGCGAAGCTTTTACATAACGCTAAATAAAAAATAAATGCACAAAAAACAATGCAGGTTTAGTCGACCAGCAAACACCCTGTAATCAAACTGATTGTGAGGCTTGTCAGCTTTACAAAGTATTTTTAACACTATTGATCATGAAAATTTGAAATAGGGCTGTTTAATTATTACCTAGTGCTACTTACCAAAATTTCCCGTTCATTTATAACTATAAAATACACATTAATGGTTAATAAAATGTTTAAAAGCCAAATTTTTCTTAAATATCTAATAATGTATCCCCATTTGTAAACTTCAAAAGCTTTTTAATATATTTCCCAGCTGAAAAGATATTCATTCTAAAATTTATTATAAATATATAAGGCTAAATGTGAAACGTAAAATCCAAATAAAGCATATTATTATTATCATGTTAAAAACAAATTAAGTTTAGTTTAGTAATGAATACAAAATTAAGACTCTACGTTTGCATAATGTTTGTCAATTAATTATTTTGCTAGAAAATATTTTTATACTGACATAAATATTTCAGCATTTTATTGACTCTGAAGGATTTTATATTTTAAATAAAGGAACTAAAGAGAATGTGTGGATGACACTATAATCCTAGAACAAATGTTGGTTCATTTATAATTTTTGCATACCCCAGATCTAAAATCTAATTTTAAAATATTTTTTCTTTACAGTTCATAATTTATATTTAATTATATTTTTATTTTTTAATTTTTAACTTAATTTGTATACTTCAAAATTTCTTCTTGCCATCTGCTTTTAGTCGAGCATAAATAAATAAATAAATAAAGACCCCTGTTTTGATTTTTAATTTGTTATAGTTAATCAAGTAAAATATTTGAAAATTAAATTTTTAGAGCATCCTAAAAGTATGCTTTTATTTCTTGAATATCGTAGGGTATGCAAGACTGCGCACAGTGGTCCAGCCCGTAGGCCAAAAATAAAAAAACCAAAGTCCAAATTTTGACTTTAAATGTACCAATTCTTATTTATAATTGGTCTAGCTATTTGAATTTATTCATCTTTTTGTTTTGCTCTGTCTGTCCGCTTCAAGAATAGCATCGAAAGAGACAGCATGATATTCATTGTGTATTGCAGCGTAAGCAACGTGCAAGGGAAGCTCTCCGTAAAAAAATTGTTAAACATATTTAAAACAAGTGTTTGTGCCATGGAAGTGATTAATATTTTGAAGAAAGGTATTAACTTTCTTTTTACAATAAAAAGTATATGTAATATTTGTTGTGTTTTGTGTAAATCATTGTTGTATTTAGTACATAATTGTAAACGTTCTTAGTTTGTCTTTTCTGTGTTTGGTTAGAGTTTTAGTTGTGATGGCACTCTTTGGCATTCACAAATCTTTTTATATAATATTCTTAAGCATTTTAAGAATATAAGAAAGTTTAGTTCAAGTGCCGTAAGGTGCCGTGCGGCTTGCAAAATACAAAAAGGTAACCTAACCTCTATTTGAAAAAAATTTTTTTTAAACATTCATTTGTCGAATTGTAACTACACATATATGTAAATATTAAAGGGTAAACATATAAATTAAAAAAATTTATTTATTTTATGTTCGTTTTTGTTAATTACATTTATAATTTCTGTCATTATTATTTTAAGGCGAAATAGTTTCCCGGCGAAAACTCGTTTTACACTGATTGTTCCTATGGCAGCTATAACCTATAGTATCCAGATTTTTACTGAAGTTTCCCAGGTTATATACGAAAATTTAAAAAGTATTGTTGCATCAAAATAAAAAACAATAGTTTTTCATATAAAAACTGAATATCAGACCGATTGTTCATATGGCAGCTATATGATATAGTTGCCCGATCTGGCTGATTTTTACATATTATTTTAGGATAAATATAAAAGAATTTTGTGCAAAGTTTCAAGTCCCTACCTCAACTAGAAGTATTTTTGGCCGCTCTCCCCATACAAGCCGGACCACTGTGCTGCGTGCGTTTTATAAATGATTTGAAATGAAATGAAATGAAATGTTTTATCAACGTGCCAAGCGCACTAAACAGACAGACGTCGCGTCGGACGGACTGAGTGATGGTCCTCTGACCACGTGTATGCTATAAGGGCTGTTATTATCGCTTACACCCCTCTTACCATCCTACCTTAGATGCCCACTCCTCTTCCCAGTTGATATTTGTTGTTGTAATTGTTTTGTTGTCGTAAATGCGGAGATAGATTGCAATTGCCACAGGCCATTACCAATGGAAATTACGAGAACGCGAATGAGTACGAGTTCGAGTTCGAGTGCGAATACGAAAACGAATTCAAAACGAATACAACTACGGGTACTCGTTGCGCTGGACAGACTCGTAGATTAGAGGGTGCTAGGTCCATTCTACACACTGGAAGCGCGTACAAATTTCTTGTCATTAAATTAAAAATAAACGACAATATTTTATGCGCCTATAAATATGCAACGCACAAAATGTCCCCCTTCTAACGGAAAGCGAGCAGCTGTTATTTTATATTATTGTTGCTGTTTTTGCTTCTATTATTACTCTGCTTGTTATTGTTGTTGCTATTTTAGATGTTTTTTTTTCGGATTGTGCACAGAATTCTTATACTCTTATACATTGTATTATAATTTGTGTATACATAATTTTTTTATTTTAAAATTAAATGAAATATGTCCAAGGATAAGGATTACTATGCAGCTTAAAATAATCAGAAAGTAATACATAAGAAAAACCTATTGAATCGATATCGCTCTAGAAGCATGACTTATCTCAATTTCTAGTGAAACGCATTTAGAGTTTTCATGTATCGTATGTCTTTCAGCAAAGAGGTCATACACTTAATGTTCTCACGCTCTGTGTATTAAAGATAGGATAATGAAATTTGTACACAACATAGACTAGCACATAATGAACATTTCTGCATAATTAACTCATATTTGACATATGTCACTCTTCTATTTAATGAACGATTTGTATAAACTGACTTTTATTTATGTAGATATTCGTATATTGACAAAAAAAATAACCAAGTTCTAGTTCAACATCATAAATTTTATTTTTTATAGTTATTATAAATTTAATTCGATTCCTGAATTAAGAAACCAACTGTCTAAAAATAAGTTATTACTTTCTATATTTGTAGTTTTTACGGAACTTAAACGAGAGTATTTAATCTTCGGCACTCTAAAGTTAGTATTTCTTTCCTGTTTTTGTTTTTTTTTATGTCTTCTTTATGCAAGCATCGTTAGATTCAAAGTTGTTGCCTCAGACAGAACAACACAGGTGTGACCAGAGTAGAGATTGAGTGCCACTAAAATGAATAGCCGCCCAAGTGATTTGCCTAAGCCTTGTTCTACTGTAGAGCTTAACTTGCTTACATATACTTGTACTTCGCACTCGTATATCTTACAGATGCATAAATAAAATGCAAAACCATAAATTGTGATTAAAAACGGTTTGTTTTCTTCATGCAAAATGTATATATATTTAAGTCACATGTGCAAAAGATTCTCCGACTTAGTTAGTTCATAAATTCACAAAGTTAAAATATTATTTTTCATTTGACTAATGCGTACACTTGGAAAAAAAATCTAGTAGTCTTATTTAGTTTCAGTTAAATCAATTACATAAATAATTTGTATTCTATATTTTTATTCAAATAAGTTGATCATTAGGATTTAAATGTTTTGAATAATATGTTAGTCAAACTTCTTTTTGAGTGTAGGTCAAACAAATATTGAATTTGCTCAAAACAAAAACATAACAAGCTGAAATAACATTGTTCTACTTAACTCAATGAATATTATATGATGTTGGGCTTAGAATATTTACATAGGGAAGGAAAGGAGAGAGTGTGTAAGACAAAAGGCATTGAGTTGTACTTAAGTGACTTGAAAATGAATTGATAACTAAATAATAGCAATTATTTTGTATTCAATCAATGTTTTTCCATCAATTATATATTAATGAAGCTATATATTTTACCTAAAGCAACAATAAAAGCTTACTCAGAATAAAATATATTTTATTATCCATAAATCTCGAAACGAATCGAACACTAGAAATATCAATCAGAAATTATGATGTCACTTTCAGATGATATTAAAAGAAATGGTTGTAGTTTTTTTTTCGAAAAAATTTTATATTTGAAAATTGTTAATTATTAAATACTATTAGGAAACAATATAACTTGAGCAATAAAAGTGTTAGAAAAGTGAAAATTGTAAAAATTAAATTAATAATTTGTTATTTGGCATTCAGTTCATCGCTTTTCACAGCTTTAACTATATCTGACCTAACTAGCATTACTTGTATATTAAGTTAATTAACAGAACACGATCCAACGATATGATATCGAGTACATCATAGTTTAATTAAGTATTTTCTTGGCATTTGAACTCGCCTCAATCTCCAGCTTGGCATCTTCAAAGTCAGCAGATTCCCGCCTCGACTCATTGTCATTCCATGGCTGCGTTTCGGCCGTTCCCCAGATGAGATAGATGACATTGCCGGCAAAGAGGACCATGGCGGCAATGCTGAAAACCACCTGCCATTCGCTACGATCCGTTGGATGTTTGACCAATACGCCCACCACAAGGGGCGTACACAGGGCGACAAGGTTCGTGAATGTGCTCAGAATGCCAGAGAGGATGCTGGCATGGACGGGTGACAGATCAATGGTATTGAGTTCGCTGCCAATTGTCGCAGCGCTGCTGACGCCCACGCTGAGGGTGACAAGGACCAAGGCCAATGGTTTCTGTGTGGACTCCACAAAGCCAAGAGCCAACATAATAGCTGCTGGTGTCCAGAGTGCGATGCTGTTGTAAGTCTTTCGCAGAGCGGTCAGACTGAGGCATCGTCGCCGGAGCAGCACGTCGGCAATGAGTAGATAAATATAGCACATCATCCACATCAGCAGAAATGGTAGGGCCGAGAACAAGGCATTGCTGTGCATATCCAGGCCGAGCACATTATTCAGATAGGACGGCAACTCCGCCTGCATTGTGGCCAATCCCCAAGTGTCCGCACAACGGGCACAGAGCAGCGCATAGAATGGCGGCGATGTGAAGATGCCACGCCATGGTATTGCCAATCTGCGTTCCCGCCTCGCCGAACGTTGCAAATCGCCAACGATGTAACGCTTCTCGGCCTGGCCAATACACGGCGCTTCGTTGGCCCGATTCGAGCCGAGCAGCAGCCAGAGCAGACACCAGATGAGACCCAGTGCTCCCGATGTATAGCTAATGCCTGGCCAGCCCAGATTGGAGCTGGCCAACATGCCGGCTGCATACATGGCCAACACATTGCCGCAATCGAAGCCCGTGTAGGCAAAGGCGCCCAAACGTGTACGCTCCACGGCTGGCGCCCAATTGGCCAAGTGCTGATGGATGCAGGGCAGCGTTACGCCTTGACACAGACCCTGTAGCCAACGGATGGCACAATAGGCCTTCCAACTGGCCATATAGATGCCCTGTGGTGTCCACACTGTTAACATGGCCGATCCAATGACGCCCCAGAAGAGCACCAACTTGGCGCCGAAGCGTTTGCACAGATAACCACCGGGAAATTGTGTTAACGCCGAGCCCCAATAATAGCTGGACAGAATGTACGATTTCTGTGGCTCCGTCCAGTTATAGTGCTGCCAAACGGAGAGAATAAAGAAACTGATTCACTATACGAATTTGGAAAAATATTACTCGCAAGAAAAAATTAGGAAAACAAAGTTAGAAATCCAAAATTAGAAATCCTTGATTAGGAAACCAAAATAAGAAATACTGTTATTGGAAAATAAAAATTAGGAAAACAAGAATTATGAAAATCAAAAATTAGGAAAACAAAAATGTAAAAAATCAAAAGTTAGGAAAAAAATTTTGAATTTTTAATATTTTTCTGTTGAAACTTTTATTTTAAAATCATATATATACATATATATATTGTGTGCCACCTTCTTACAAAGTTAAATAAATTCTTCGTTTTTGAGTTCGACGTTTGATTTCAATGATTTCTAGCCTTTCATATTTAAATTGTTTCTTTTGGGCTGTTCACCGGTGTGTATTTGAAAAATTAGAATATCTTGTTCATTTTCTACTTTCATTATATTACCAGAAATTAAATATTACGAAATGATTTAATATTTGAATATTTGAAAAATTAGAATATCTTGTTCATTTTCTACTTTCATTATATTACCAGAAATTAAATATTACGAAATGATTTAATACTGCGAATCAAAGCTACTTTTCTAAGTTAAATTCCTTATTTTTGTCTTTCGAATTTTTGTTTCCCAACTTTTGCTTTATTAATCTTTGTCTTCCGAAATTTGTTCCTAATTTTTAGAATTTTTTACTTAGATGAATTTCCTAATTTATGATTCCAATTTTTTTTTTCTCTCTATTTTGGAATCCAACAATGTTATTCTTTGTTCTTGAATTCCTTAAGAGAATTCGGAATTCGTATGAGGTAACAGAGAGAAACATTTATTGTTGGGGACGTAACACGATTTTCACTTACGGGCAGCTCGGGATTAACGGATGTGGCATTTGTCATGGCAACCACAGCCACGCCCACATTGAATTGCAGTATCGTTGTGACAACCAGGCCTAGAAAAAGCAGCAACGCCTGCAGGTGGCGCAATCCAAGGCGTGGCACTGAAATGCAAATCAGACACCCAATCGTTCACTTTGAAATCTGCCACACGAACTTACCTTTCTCCAGCTCCACATCCGTGTTGCTCATCCTTACGGTATACGTCTCCTTATTGTTGCTCTCTCTCTGTCTCTCTTCTTTTGCCCTTTTGGTTCTTGGTCTGACAACAAATTGTTGAATTTATCTATAGTTGCTTTAATACTATCGGTATTAGTAGCCGTTGTTAACTCGTGCTCATTATTTAAAAGGTTTTTTTTTATTTATCTACGAAAAAAGGGAAAATTATTTATTAATTTAAAAGCTTGAAAAAGAAGCTAATTTATTTATTAATTCCATAACAATAATTGCTCTCACATCCGCCGTTCATTTAAATCACAATCTCAGTTAACGTTGCGGCTTTTTATTTTTATTATTTAACAAATTTTCGTTTTTAATAATTTTTTTTGATAATATGCTTATAGTGTAAACTTAAGTTAACACCATATGAATGGGACCATACTTTATTAAGATAACAAATATTATAATAACTATGGCAAGTAAAAATTTAAATCATCACAATTTGAAAATCACATAATACTCAGTATCTGATATAATTAATTTAAGTAAATTGATAAAAAAATCGGGGGTATACAAAAAGTATAAATGATCCAATATTTGTTCTAGGTAATAATATTGAAAATACTTATTTGCTAAAATAATAGAAGGGACAAATAAGGTAATGAACTATAATCAAGGACTTAGTCTGGTCGTGTGAATAAACTTATTCAGAGAAATTTAGAGATTTATACACTGTTTAGCTGAGGGTTCCCTTTTTGTGCAGTGTATTCCAAAACATTGCTCATCACACTTAATTAACAACAACAGCTTTTCAGTAATCAATCAATTGTGATTATGTTCGCATGCACAGTGGACGAAATGCTGAACTTTGTGGGTGCTAACTGAAATGTAAAGTTGTCCTTTACATTTCAGTTAGTACCTACAAAATTCAGCATGACCATCATTAAAATAAAATGAAACTAAAATTAAAAAAGTGTTGTTCTCGTTTTGTATAGCAGAGTGTAAGTAGCCAACAATCGCATGTTGGAAGATTAAAATGAAGTGTTCCATTTGGATAGAGTCCGAGTTATATTTGTTTGTTGATTTGGCATTGTTTTGCTTGTTGTTGTGTGTACAGACTGTGTGTATCAACGAAAAAATGCAAATCTCAGAAAATACAATTCAATCTGCGCTGTTAAAAAGATACTTTTACACACACACACATACACATAGAGATACGCAAACATTTGCAAAACAAACTAGGTACCTCTGTCTCAGTCTCTGCTTCTTCCTGTCTGTTTGTTCTCATTTTTGTTGCTTTTTGTTTTTTTTTTCCAATTGTTCTGAAAGCTGTCAATCGCATAACTCTCGAATAGGGCTTACGCAAAAGGGGTGTTGGGGAGAGGGGTGGGGCTGATCTGGCGCTTACAGTCTGCTAATGCCACAATAAAGCAACAAAATAAAACAACAACAACAATACAAATCGAAAGCAATGCTAAAGCATATTTTTGGGCCCATGCAAATATTTGCAAATTCGAATTTTTGTTTACATTTTAGTGCAAATTTCGCAAATTACTCGCATTGCAATCTGGCAACCCCCGCACAACCACATGCAAATGCAAATGCAATTGCACTCAACCCCCTTCCCCCTGCTATCACCCATCACCCGCCACCCACAAGCTGGGACCTCGTGTGTTCATTTTTTTGTTGCTGCACATTTAATTTAAGTAAATCTCTCTCCTCATGTGCTTGCACATAAGAACAGAGGCGTCGTCCAACAGGATTCGATATTTATACAGTTTACAAATTCTACAGATGTAATTACTATATTAATAGCAGAACTCGGTATTTATAAAATTTACATATGTTATTCTACTGATGTAATTATTTTATAAATATATATATTGCCAGATATTTTTGTAGATTCATTGGTATCTCAGAATTGCTTAAATAATTCGAAAACATGATATCAAAGTAAGAGAAAAATAAACAGGAGATAAAATATATTTAAAATATATAGATAAATACGAATGAATTTAATATTAAATCGATTTATTTAAATTTTAATTTTTAGCTGAACCATCTAATACAAATATTAAAAATTTCATAATGTGAGATGAAAGTAGAATATTTAAATTCAAAACTTACGAATTGATTTAATATTCATTAGATTTATTAGTAATTATTTGTCAGAGTTTTTGTTCTAAGTTTAACCATCTAACAAAAAGTTGAAAAATTCTGTGATGATGTGATATGGAGATGATAATGAAATGATAGTAAAATAATGATAGCAATCGATACTTACATGATTTATTTTTATCTACAACACTACAAAATGCAGTTTATTTGGATAACCCCCCTTTGGGTGACGCCACTGTGCACTGTATCTTAAATAATATGTCTCATTCGCTTAGTTATATTAAAAACAAATAGGCAAATACACTCGTCACACACAAAAGTCGAACACTCGAATATCAACACCGTCCAATATGTTTATACATTTTCTATCATTTTAATTTAAAATATCTGACGAATTTTTGCTCAGCATTTTCGTAAGTTTATAGGTCGGCGCGAGTAAACATTACAATTCGAACCAAAAAATACTGAAAAAACAAGTATGCATGTATTTGCATTGCGTATTTCAATAAAAAAAACAATGTAGTTTGTAATGATAAATGAATGAAGAAGAGTTTAAGCTGAAACAGAAACTGAGAGAAAATGTTAGTTACCTAATATCCAATATCCAATTGAACTTTGGACTCTCTTCTTCAGTATGCGTGCTAGTTTTTGAAATCTCTTCGTACAGAAGTATTCTATAAATATCAAATTATAAAAGTATTTATTTTTATTTTGTTTTTGTGTGTTTTTTTTTTTTTGTTTTTTTTTATTTGTAGTTTTATTTTCAGTTGGCCCGTTTTTCCGTTTAATCGTTTAGCGCGTTCGTTTCACTGGCGTTTTGTTTTCAACTGCGCTTTGTTTATGAAAATAACTTTTAGGCATTCGCCGCCAACCAATTTAATTCTCGCTTAATTAAGTCTTGCCCAGTGAGTGGCAGCTACTCATGTGACTCTCGATTGGGGATGGAACATGTGGAAATCTAAACTTGATTGGACTTCGTCAGCCTGATGAAAAATATGGGAATTCTATGAATTGCTTCGTTTGCGTAATGTGACAACTTCATCGATTCAAATACGAGTCATTTCAATGAAACTCTCATTCAATTCAATTCTCGTTAATCATGAGCTCATATGTGTGCTCAAACAAATATTAATTTAATCATAATCTAAGTTGTTTTTTTTTTTATCAAATTAAAGTAATTCTATTTCTGTTACAATTTCAAAATAAATTAATGTATACAAGCAAATTCAAATTTGAAGGTAACGTTTATTTTGTGCACAATCAAAAGCTGCCTGACATAACACACAACAGTCTGATCAGCTGAGCGTTAACATTTGCTCATTTGTCACTGTGGCATTTTCTTTATACTAATAAATAATTATACGAAAGTTGTTTGTTCAGCTTGAAATGACACTAAAAATGAACGAAAAATATGTAAAACAAAAAGTAACGATCGTTAAGTGTGTTTAACAGAGTAATTTAACAGAACAATGTTAAGCTGAGCAACAGCTGTGCAATAACTGATTCATGTTCATTTGAGCAAGTGGTTCAGCTGAACAGTTTCTCAGTTCTCTCTGAGCTTGTTCAGTTGCGATCTGGCGGCGATCATTAATTCTCTCAGTATTTACTGTTCATTAACAACACATTTGTTGTACGTACACACATGTGTGCGTGTGCGGACGGCGAAAGATATTCAAACATTTTTTGGGTATTATTTAAATTTGTTTAGACGTCGTATGTGAAACAACAACAACGTGCATGACGCGCGATAAATGCAATTGAATTCAATTGAAACAAAGAGATCCAAACTGCATATAAAGTTAAATTGAATTAAACACAAATTATTATTGTGTGTCGACAAAATACGATCGCAAAAAAAAGACGCGCAAGTAGCAAACAAACAAATCGTCGTCGTGTGCGTGTGTGTGTGTGTGTGTGTTTGCATATGTGTGTGTGCCCCGTTGCGTGTGATTCAATTGTTTAAGCAAACAGCAACAACCACTGGGCAATTTGTTTTTACCATTTAATTGAAGTAACAAAAATAAAAATAATAATAATATCAAGCAGGAAAAAAAAAACCCGGCAAGTGACGTGAGGATATAAAAATGCCATTTAAATAACTTTGATGATAAATTAAATAAAATAAAAATATATATACAAGTTAGATTTGTTTTTTATGTCAAATTGATATTTGACATTAAAATCTGTGCTTTGTTCGCGTCTCGTCTCCTCCCGTCTCATTCCGTTCGTTCTGTTTTCTGTTTTCTTTTTTATTTAATTTAAGCTCTTTTTTTTGTATCCTCTTTCCATAAATATTTCGCGCGTGTTTGATGTTGTCCTCACCTGGTCACACTCGTCTCGTCTCGTTTCTATGTCCTCGCATTGCTGTTAAAGAAAAGTGAACACACCACCCATCTCCCTCACTCACTTCCTCCCTTCCTTCACCCTTTCAACCTTCAAGCTTCTTCCTTTGTGTTTTGTGGCATTTTTGGCATTCTTATTGCATTCCACGTGCGTTTCGTGTGTTTTGTTTTTGTTATTCAAGTACTACGTTGCGTTTATCTCGTATAACAGTTTTTCCGTCGAATGTAATTTGTTTGCTAAACTTTCCCTTATCCTCCTCCTTCTCCCTCATCTATAGTGATCTATTGTTAAATCTTCTACGTTGCATCTTTATGAACGTGTCAAAAATTCAAGTGAACAAACAACAACAAAACTGAGATCAAGTTCCAACAATTAATCGAAATTGATACCAACAACAACAACAGCAACAAAACAAAAGTCAGCTACAACAACAATAGCAACAACATCTTTAGTCCCGCTATTTTGTAAGTGTCTTGCACTTTTTTTAATTTTTAGTTATTATTAATACATTATTTCTTATCACTTTGTCTCACTCTATATTTTTTGTCTTCTTCTTATTGTACATATGACTACCTAAACATATCTTTACATATACACACATATGTACATACATACACACATTATTTACCTGTTGCCTCGTGTCTTTTTCTTCCATATCCATGTCTGTCTGTCTGCCTGTCTGTCTTTCCCTTTCGCACATACTAGCCTATTTGTACGTTTCATTGTCAACGGTTATTTCATGATTGCGCTTTGCTGTTTTTTTTCTTTTATTTTTTTTTAACTCTTTCCCTCTTTAAATTTGTGTTGTTCGCAATGTTACCTTGCTGCGTACATACGAACTCAGTATGTACACATGGATGTATGTATGTATGTATTTCGTATGGCACAATACCTACACTACTACTTCACTCTGGCTTACCTCACTTTACCTTCCCTTCTCCTACCCTTCCCCTTTCCCTACACAACACTTTTCACTCAACCCAGCTCATCGCTTGATCGTAATTCGGCTGCTTTGCGCCCTGTTTCAGGCTCTCTCTCTCTCTCAATCTCTCTCTGCCTCTCCTCTCTGGCTTGACTCTGGCTCTGTTCACTGCAGTGATGTCAAAACAGTTTTGTTTCCCGTCACATCTGACTTTTTAGTAAGTTAGTTAGTTAAGGAAAGTATCAAAATCAGCGGGTAGTGGGAAATCTGACTTTTTTTTTTTAAATCAGTACTTATTTTGGCACTTTATAGACCCAACAAAAATATATGTGATCACGGGTTCTAAAGCCTGGCTGTGTATAAATTTTAATGCTTTGCAGCTAGCTTGTAAATAGTTTTGCAAAATAAAATCTGCGTTTCCATGTCACATTTAAGATACTTTTATAGAAAAGAGGATTTCATAATAACACTACAATATTTTTAACCCAGAAATTAAAGCCGTTTAATTAACCGGTATTAACCGATTGAAATTGGTAACAGAAATTGAAAACACCGAAATTATTGAAACCGAAATAATCGATTAGCACCGATTCATGTATTATCGTTAGTTTCGGTTCAATCAAGCATTAAATTCAAATATGTTGTTACGTTGTAGTCATTGTTTTTCAAATTAACTTTGATAAAGATCTTATTAAATAGATCTTTTTTGAAATAAAATATTTTTATTTATATATCATTATTTTATAACATTTCTACAACTTAATTTGTTCTTTTTGGAAATCGAAATCATATCGGTATTTCAAAACCGACAAAACAAAAAGTTTTTTTCTAACCAAAATACGAACCGAACTGAAACCGATATTCGATTCGGTTTAATACCCGTGTTCAAGCATTAGATAAATGTTTTGAATACTACTGAAAATCATGAAATTTTAAAATGTAAATAAAAATGTGAATAGAAATACATTAGGTTTTCATCTAAGTTTTTGTATTGAAAATTTAACTTTTTCGGTCTACCCGCTAAAGCCAGCATTTTTTGCTGCTTAAAAGTTGGCAACACTCGTTGTCGTTTTCATTTGCTCACTTCGCTTCCTTTCTGCATAATTCCGCTGACTCATTCGCACGTTAAACATGTTTATAACATTTTTTTTTTTACTTTTCTTTCGGTACTATTCAATGTGGTGCGTTTGTGTGTGTTTCGTTTTCGTTTTTCAGTCGCGTTGTGGTTTTGACCACACACACGACACTTTTACAGCCTGATTTTGATTGTCAGTCGGTCGCCACATTTTGTAGGTTTTTCATTGTGTTGACAGTAGGTTTGACCTTTGGCCAGCGGTTCTAGGGAACACCTTTTCAAAAACAGTTCAATGTGGTGTTATCGAATTAACTCATTTTCATTGGAAATCAAAACTCTATAAATGATTCAATTAGAATTCCAGTAACAATCTGTTATTAGAATTCAATAATTCCATGAATATCATATACATCTTCGGAGTTTTACTATGAACCCATAGATTAATTTTAGTTTTCTTGCGTAAGATAATCAAAATAGTTATTCGAAGTAATAATATACTATAGCTAATTAAAGCTAAATGATATGTTTATATAGACATTTTCGCTATAAATTATTCTAATTTCAAATTATAGATAGCCGAATTTCATTACTTCATCGCAACTAAAGATAATTCTATGTGAAATGAGATTTTGGTCATTTGATAGGTGCTAATTTGTGATAGGGTGTGTAGTTTTGATAAGAGTGAGAAATATATATGTATTTCAAAAATATATTTTTATTATCAACTATTATTATAATAATTATTGATAACTTAACTTAACCTTACTTCTGTGACAAAATAAATTGGACTTCTAAAAATTTTATAATCATTTTTTTGTTTAGCTTATACTTATAGATTTTTTCCTTATTTCAAACTTGTCTCGTGCTTATCTGCCTATTGATCACACTAAGACTAATTCTTTTAGTTTTATCACATATGACTTTCTTAAGCCACCTTCATTTAAGCCCATAATAATGCAGCTGCATTTCTCAGCTGTAACAAGAGCAACAACAACGATAGCAGTAACAATAATAACAACACCAACAACAACAACAACAACAGAAACTTACATGCGACTGCGACGCGTAATTTGCAAACAAAAAGTCATTAAAATATCAAATTAGCGTCTGGCGTAGAGATTTAGTCAAGTTTCCAAATGATGTTGACGCCAGTTGTGCCTCGATGACTGTTAACGTCTACAAACAACTGAGAATGACTGGATATATGTACATTATTGCGTATGGTTTCGTGGCAGAAAGAAGAAAAAAACTGAAAGCAAAGCGAAATGTGGCACCCGCATAAGCTCAACAATTTACTGATTAGAAGCAATTCCACCCCACACGTTTTTCCTTCTAGCCAACGTTTATTAGTCGATATGTATGTGCTACGAAATTGGTGTCGTGACACGACACGACTTTCATACTATTTAGATATCATAAAAAGTAACGCAAAATTTCGAATGAAATAAGCATTAAAAAAGACGGCACTTTAATTTTTTTTTAACTATTTTTGAGCTTTTAAGCTTCGATCAAGGTCCATCTCTAGCCTAACATGATACTTTCTGACTCTGAAAGTACAAATAACGTAGAAAAGATAAGAATTGTGACATGCTACAAATATATATTTAACAAAGTATCTTAAAGTTCTCACAAAAATATTTTAATTTATTAATAGCTTTAGTAAAGGTTCATCACTAGAATACAGTTTACCCACTTGCTTCCGAAATACCAGGAAATGCGGTGAAAATTACAAAAAAAAAAAACAAAAAATGTGAGAGATAAACGAAAACGATTTCTAACCACAACATTTTGAAAACAAAATGTTTTTAATCTGCGGTCGTGCTTTAAAGCTTTTGCTAGAGTCCATCTCTAGTCTAGACTCTAGAGTGTACTCTTCTAGTTCGGAAATACTATCATTTAACAGTGCTTATCGGAAACAGAAATAGCCGATAACACAATTTACATGCGACATTCAGTGGTTTCATTGTCTAGGGTGGAGTGGGTGTCAACCGATTTGACGGCGGTGGTGCATTAGCAGTTAATTGAAATTTGCGATAAAAATAACAGAGAGAAACACGTTTTTTTTACCTGCACACTGATGTGTTCTGTGGTTCTGAATCAGCTGGGTTGAAGGAACTCGCTCGATGTCGGCAACAATTAGTGTTAAAAGTACCGAATTCGCTACCAGTTTAGGATTTGATTCAGTGAACAGAATAACAACAAAAGCAACAGAGTGACAACAACAACTACAACAAGGCAATCAAATCATTAAAATTTAATTTATGATGGCTTTAAAATTGCTGCTTGCTCCGAAAAACTTGCACTGTTTAAAGCTTCAGTGACTTATCGGCACAACGATCTTTCTTATAATGCGGCCACACATCACATCACATCTCTTGCTCCATATTTGGTCATACTCACACACTTCAGATACACAATTTGTATCTGTGTTGTATCTGAACAAAGTTCTGTACGCTTGCGCGACGGCGAGTCGTCGCGACTTTTTTTTGACTTACCCTTCACCAGTTATACACGAACGCGTTTCATAAATTATCAAGTTGAATGCCCAGTTTCGAAATTTGACCTTGAACACAAATTTCGGTACTCACGCACATACATACATACATATGTATATCTCTGTGTTGTGTGTGTGTGTGTGTGTGTTTAGCAATATGTTTGAGCTGTAGTTTCTTTGAGCTCTGATGCGTTACGAATGTCGCCCGTTAATGGTCTGTTGCTCTCATGACTGGGGAAGTGAAAATCTTGTAGCAAGTGCGTAAGTCTTGGCTTTTCTTAATTAGCGCACCCATACAAATTAACTAACGCACATGCGTAACTCATAGATACAACACACAAACAAATAGACAAAAAACGACGTCGAGATTGTTGCCTGTTGTATATGATTAATGTTGTTCATTCTTATTTTTTTCTTGTTCATTTTTTCTGTATTGTTAGACGCTTTGAACTTGGCTCTAATGTCTGAAATAAATTGCTCTTCGTAGGCTTGTTCGTCAATTGTAAACCGGTTGAGTTCATGTTTGTATTTGGCCATCAAATTTAATGACTGAGCGTGAGAGAGAAGGATAGAGAGACGAAGAAGGGAATAATGAGTGCGACGTTAAATAAGGCCTTGATTTCGAGGGGGATAACATTAAAAATTGACCATCTTTTCTCTCTGCTAATAGCTCTCATACAGTAGGCACTCAATTACTCGTATAATTCAACATTTTCGAGTATTTTTAAATTTTTAAAAATTGGTCTTGCAATTTTCATAAAATTTAAAATAACAATTACGTTTAGTTTCGCTACGAATCTCGATTGCTATTTCACAATTAATAACTAATAATTATCAATTTTAACAGCTTAACAAGTTATAACGGGGATAACAACTAAAATTTATCATCTTTTCAGTTTAATAATAGCTCTGATACAGTAGACACTCGGTAATTGCTCTATGTTCAAATTGTTTAATGATTTTATAATTTTGTAAATTACAATATAGTTAAACCATAAATAAAGCAAATCTTATTTGGAATGACTTTCATTTTTACAAAAACTATATACTATAAAACTATTTTTAAAATTTTCATTGATTTTACTAGTATATATTTATAGTATATTTTCTTTGGCTCTACGCAACGCTCGTTAAACATAAAAGCAAATCAGCTTACGCTTATAAATTTTGTGAAAAGAACGAAATAATAAACACATGCAGAGCATCTGTCTGCATAAATATTTATTGATATTTGACATGATCGATCACTTTAAGGGAGGCGATGTAGGTAAAGGGGACTGCATACATACATAGGTGTGGGAAGTGTTAAATACTTGGCGTTGATGAGCCAATTTGTTAAGGTGTTGAAATATGCAAATGTATATGTCCTGATGCTGTTGATTTTCCCTGTCAAATTATGGGATATTTTTTGGCTAGCTAATTCTGACTGATTTGTGCTGTGGCCCCTCAACCCTCACCGCATAATAGTATCTGCAAATAATAAACACATTGTCGGGTCTTCCCACTCGACTGATGTCTTGGTCAGCCTTTGATGGCCCCCGTCTTACCCACACAATTATCGTATCTGTCCCGTGCCGTGTTTATATCACCGCGCACGTAAATGTCAAACATAAGCCCCACGATTTTAAAATATCTCATGGAATTTGTGTATGAGTGTGTGTGTTTATGTGTATGTGTGAGAATGGTTTTGATTGATAAGAAAGTGAAGCGACAGCTGTTTCAGGAAATCCATACGACTGTTCTGAAAGATACACGTATGCTCCTATCGGGTATATACATTTTATACAATGAGTCGAAATTTGTGAAATTTTATTTATATTATTGTATTTAATCATTAAAAATTATTTAAAAAATACTATTCCTGAAATGTATTTCAATTAATTAAAATAATATTCATACTGCTAGACAGAGTATACTGGTTTCGTTCAAACAATACTCTACCTTTCTGATTTTTTACTTGTTCCCATCGACTGAGATGGAGACGTTCATTCGTCTCACAATTTTCGGCTGCCAGGGGTTAAAGGGGTGTTTGAAACATAACTGGATATGTAATTAGGGTTGCAGTTGTCGGTTTTCCTTAGGCATGTGTTGGAAGAAGGGTGACAAGAGAGCGTGTGATTTGACTCAGACTCGCTACCCTTTTTGTCGAAATGCTTTATAATACATTTCTATACATAGTACAATTGTCTTGAGTAAAGATAGGTCCTCGGAGACCTTGCCAAAAAATAAGTGTTTAGTTAAATTTCAGAGGTAATTCCAATGCTCGAACATTCTGTTTTTATTTCGGTCTTGTGAAAATTAAGTGTATAAATTGTTGCAAGGAAATTGAAGACATAGATTTAAAAAAGTTTTATTTTATTAAATTAACTTGATTATATTATAGTTATCTGCTTTGAGTTTATTCTGTTACCATGTGTTTTGCTTTAATATTAGTTAATTATTTAATATTTCTATAATAATATCCCCTACTTAACATTAAACCCCTAAATAAATCTATTCATTATTAAATAATAATATATATTCGCCTTCACATAAAATTTACTTACACATTATACTATTTTAAATGATAAATTTCTATAGACTAAACATTAAAAAATTTAGAACAAATATATGTACTAATTATTCAATTTTAATCGATATCTATATACATCTTATACATTTATATATTTACCTTTTAATACTTTCGTGCTATATTAACTACTGAAATATCCATATATGTATACAAACAAAACAAATAATTTCTTTGGGAACTACTGTTTTATATTGTTTATTCGTATTTATCTATTTAAATTAACTTTTTCACACACTTTTACTCAATTGTTTTGCCTATTCGCTCAACTGTAAACCACACGACCACTAAATTAAAAGCGATGATCAAACAAATAAACTGCATAAAAACCAAATAATAAAACAACATTTAATAAATAAAATAAAATAAAACTACAATATGTCTGCCAACACACACACACACCACACATATAGACAATGCTATTTGTGTATATGTACATCACATCAAAAACAATGCATACATACAGATATATTTGTTTTATATATATTTTCTCTACTTTATGCGCTTGTTGTGCTGTGAATTTTTTTTGTTATTTTTTTTTTATTCTCAATCTCTCTAGTTCTCTCTCTCTCTCCCTCTCTCTCTCTCTCTTTCTCTGTCTAACTCTTCCTGCCTCCCTTTCACTCTCTCTCTTTAGTTGCTATTTTGAAATGTTTCCTAAACATTTATACAGCAATTTTTATGTCATTTTCACAATAAATTATTGGATCTATCTTTAAACTGTACATGAATATTTTCCGTCCCATTCTCAGCACATTAAATGTGCAATCGCCCACGCCGCAGCTTACACACACACACACATACGAAGACATCTATACATACTACATACACTTAAAATTAACGTTTTTGTATCTGAAAATTTGTGGCTTTCACACATTTTCTTTTCGTTGAAAATGCATTTTCACTAACTTTTTCGCAGCAAAAACTTCTATCAACTTATAGTAATGATCTTTTTTGGGACTAAACTTTATATGTGTATAAATATGCAAGTCTTTCTTAAAGTCATACACAAACACACACACCAATACACATACGTCTATCTTTCTCTTCTTCTCTGTGTCTTCTGTCTTCTGTCTTTGTCTCTGTCTAATTCTTTATCTGAGCTTAGCTGCGCTTATGCTTGCATATATATTATACTAAATGTATCCCAAGTTTTCCCAAATAATTATGATATTTAAATAATCCAATAAATAAAATATATACGACTTGTTGTCTTATATCGGAATTGTTTTGTTCTCTTTCGATTCTTACAGGCGCCCGCCCCCTCATCCCACCACGTTCGTGTGTTGTGTGCAGTGTCGTTTAGCTCCTCACAAAAGCCAACAGCGCATAAAATACATAATATACCAAAAAAATATATAAATAAAATAAAAATAAAAAACAACCGTTTAGCGATTAATTTGAAAAGTAATTCAAGTCAAAATCTTGGCCAATTATTTCGTTTATATCAAGAAGTGAAATTGAAATTGTTTCAGTGTCAGCGCAAGCATTTATAACCGAACTTGTTGCTCTATAAATACACCAATCGAGCAATATATATCCACTTATAGATATATATATATGTATATGTATCTATATATACATACATGCATAGTTTGCTAAATTTGCATATCTATACAATTGTTTAAGTTAATTTTCAATATATTTCGGCTGTTATTGTGTATGTGTTTTTCGTGTTTTATTTCGTTTCATTTCGTATATGGCGCAATTACTTCGTATTACTTACTACACATATAAGTAGTTCACTCTCTTATCGCGAGATATACAAAAAACAAAAAAGAAAAAAATACATCAATTTAAATATTCAACGAAAGCTGCTACACGAACGCGCCAGCAAACAAAGCCGGCTCACATGTGTGGGTTTCTCTAAAGTGGGTGAGTAATCTGCAGCGAAACTTCTTTTATTATTATAATAATATTTAGCAACAGATGTCTACCCCATACCCCATACCAGATACCATCTCCATTACCATTTCACACACGCACACACACACACACACACAAGAACATACAACTCATTTATATATGCACCATAAATTCATTCATGCATTTGACTTTGACAATAAGTCAAAAGTGAACAGACCCCCTCTTCTTCAACTCCAACGAAAGCTGGCATTTATGAAATTTTTATTTTCCATTTCTTGGCTTTGGCATTGTCTTGGCCAAGTGAAGTCCGTTGACGTTAACGTTAGCGTTGTCCTTGCTGTTTCTCTTTCATTCCACAAGCACAAGCAGCAACCGTCTTTGCATGCTAAATAGATTTTGTAAGCATGTCGATCTGGGTGGCTCTGTGGCAGCTCTGTGGTTCTGATGGTTCTGGTGGTTGTGGTGGTTCTGTGGCTGTCATCGTATCTCAACAAATAGTTGAACACGCTAAGCGCATCCAAGAGACACGCACATCATCATTATAATGATCATCGGAAAGGGGATTGGGGCTAAGTTTGACTTTTCGTTTAGTAGTTATATCAGGAAGCAGCTGTTGCCAATTGCAGCACTTGCTATTCCTACTGCCATTGCAAATAATACTTCTGTCTTCACAAATGCATTTGTAATTGACTTTTTGGCGGGGTTTGGTTGAGTTACTTGTGGCTTGCGGATGTCGCGACTATTTTATAAAGATAGTATGAGGGACTTTCATGTTGTCAGACATAGAAAGGCAGGGAAAGAAAATTAATAGATATATTTTTAATATGAACAAATCGTTATTATAAAGTAATCTCTAAAAACCGAAATATCAGGCAAGTCAAATCAATTAACCAATGCTATCAAAAACATTTTTATCTTATTTAATTTTTGTTAAATTGATTTTGTTTTTTTCATATAAAAAATATTGGTTTGCTAGGTTTTATATATATGGTATATTATTTCTTATATCCGTTAGCTGTCAGATGTTTACCATAAAATATTTTTTGAGTAGTACTCAAAATATAATATAGATTCTTATTAATTTTTGATTTTCAGAAATTCTTAAGACAAATTGGATACCGAATCTATCTATTGCAATAACGCATTTGGCTTTAAATAAATCTGTGAAAGATATTATTTGAACTCGACACATATATTTAAAGTTGAAGCTTTTAACTGTAAAAGTTTCGATTTAATTTTCTTTAATATTAAACTTGCGATAGTGCAGATTTGTTTATTTTTATTTGTTCAAATTACGAGAACCGTATCGTTTGCATTTCAAAACAAAAGAACCCAAAGCAAACAATATAATTATTTATTTAATTTTTGTTGCTTTTACTATTTCTGGGCTAGTGTTGTTGTTGATTTCTTGCGAAAACTGAAACGTTACTTTTAAAGCCAGGCACTGGAAAAATATAATTGTAGCGACGACTGCACAAAATACAATAACATAAACAAATGCAAAGCTTAGATAAATAAGCTTGTGACTTGGATAGCTTGACAGTACGCCAACTCGTCAGCTCGACAAATGATAGGTCAGCTTGTTTCGGGCCAGTGTCTAATATGATATAGAGCAGAGACCACAATGGTCCCACGCGACTCTCATTTCGGTCAGTCCGTCATTCGGTTGTCGTCATGTGTACATATGAACGTATATACAAATACTATATCTGACTACTTGAAACTCCCAGTTGCTTGCTCGCTCTCGAGTGCCGTCCCTCTCCTTCCCTTCGTATTGTTGCCTAGAATACGAGTATGACACAATTTTGTGTTTTGCTCTTGCACGATTCAATGGCCAACTGAAGACTCATTTAAAGTCATTTAAAGCCAAAGCAGCAGTTTTAAGTGCATTCGCACATTAAACATATTTGAGTTGTAACCAAAATTGATTACACAATTGTATCTTATAGAGAGTGTCTTTTTAAAAAACTGTCTGATTTTCTGTTAAGCCATTAACCCACAAATTTATTTCAATAGACTTTAGTCGCAATGAATAATTCTTCTTAGCTGTGGGCGCTGATTATCATTATCAACATCTGACTGGCTATTCTGACTAGTCCAACTTAATAGCAGCACCCACGTTCAATGTGCGCAGGTTTTTGAATATGACGGTTATAAGAACACCCGTAGATATACTTCTATAATAGTAAATGGATTTTTGCAAATAAAAATTTGGTATGGATATTAAAATAAGTCCTTATAAAAAATGAAGGTTGAAGCATTTTCCCGCTACACTAGCGAATTTTTCAAAAGGTCATGGAACAAACATATCTAGATTTCCGAAAAGGAATAATTCCTATCACGTTTGCTGCTTGATATTGCTAAATGGCATAGAAATACATTGGTCCGACAGACAGCTTGTGCCATTTGTTGGCTGCACAATAAAATTAGTTGATCAATTTAACAAATTAGCAGCAGGAAGCGCAAAAATAAGAATTTGCCAATGCCACCTGTTGCCAAACCCCAAGTTGGCCAGTAAAAATATCATTAAAATTCACTTAAGCTGTGCAAGCACCAAGTCAACTCGAGACCACGAAGGCGATGACGACGACGCGTAGACAGTGGAGAAAGGAGAGCAGCTCCTTAAGTTCCAGCCAAAACGGCAAGTGCCAAAAAAAAAAAAACAAAAAGAAAACAGAACCTAGTTTAGTTTTCTTGTTTTTCCGTATTTTTCGACGCGTGCGGTGTCGTTGCATACTCAGAGTGTTGCATACCCTGCGTTTATATCTCACAGTTGCATCTTTTCACCATCTGTCTGTGCCTCCGTCCCCCAACGCCCATTCCTCCTATCCACATTGTTTGCGCGCTGTCTGCCGCATGCTATCTGCTTTTGTGTGCGTCCGAGTTGTTGCACTTTGCGCTTGCGACCCACATTTGTCTTTGGTGCGGCCGACGGCACGTGGATTTTCCGAGGATTTCCACCACTTGCGCCAGTGTTGAGCATTTCCTTGTGCATTCTTTGGACTGCTTCCCGTCCGGACTGGAATTTGTTGCTTTTGTGCAGAGTGAATTCAATCTTTTGCCCGAGATTTTTACGCTTCTCCCTTTCTGATTCCTTCTTTAGTCCGCACTTTTCCGTCAGTGGCTCTTTTAAATTAAGTTAAAGTTGCTTTTGCATAATGCAGTGCCATTTTTGGTCAAGCGCTGGCTGCTCCAACTCAGATTGGACGATATTACCTCTCTATGTGTCTTCTGCTGGCATGTGGCATGCGGCAAGTGGCAAGAGCATCCAAGAAATTTCACTGTGCACTCTAGCATTGCAAATATGCATGCTTGCTGTTTATTTTGCAGTCTACTTATGATGTGGGCTATGTAAGCAAACCAGGCTACGGTCTATCTGTGTGTGTGTATGTTGATGTGTATGGGTGTTAACCTGTTGACACTTGAGGAATTTGAGACCTTTAGGGTATTTATCTGTAAATACTGCAGTTCCTACACGTCTTAGGCCTGTGACTATTCATCGTTTAGATCCAAATTGAGCACTAAAAGACTTTTGATGTTTACTTAACATTAAAGTGCCTTTGTCAACTATTGTAACTATAATATTTATTTTTAAAAATTCTGAAAAAGGAATAATTTTGGCTTTTTAATAAAAAAATAAATATTATCTGCAATTAAAATTTATCTCATATATAAATCTTACAATTTGATCTACTTTTCAAAAATTATCATTTAAAATGATAATTATATTTAAATTTAAACAACAAAAACTCATTTTCAACTTATTATTAAATTTAGTGTGTACATTGTATTAACATTTCGGTTTTTAAATGCCGGACCTTAAAAATATTATATCCGAGATCCATTGATCTAGATTCTATAAAATACTTATAACACTTGCGATTTGTGCTTCGTAACAAGTGTATAGAAAATATTCTTAAGAGTGCTGCACTTATTGCAATGTTTAATGTTTTCTTTTATAAACATTTAAAAAAAAAGTTGATTAAACTGCGATTTAATTCAGATTGTGTTTGCTTTTGTGCTTGACGACCCACCAAACAGACGACATTTGACGAGAATTATTGTGAAATCAATTTGATTGCTTTTTGTCAGCTTATTTGCTGCATATTTTATGTATCGAGCATGTGCCACAGCTGTGGGCACTTTGCCATTTATTTATTTAATTTCTGCAATTTGATTTCAATTTCAAATAACTATAAAATAAAGAAATTCTAACCAGAATGTTGAGAAATGTACTAACATCTTAGTCTTGTGAATAGTTTCCGTATTGATTCCCAACGACTTCTGTATGACCACGTGTTGCTTGAAAGATTGAGATCTTTCAGAGAAACGGCAGCAACACGCGTATCTGACGGATTGCCAAACATGAAGCGCATCTACAGCCAACACATGTTTTGCGAAATAATTCAAATTTTTTATTTTGAAAATATTTCTAATTTGGATTTCACTTCGAGTCAGTTTGTTTGCCTATGGGCATTTTGCCAACAGAAGCCATGAAATAACATCAAATGGTCGACAATGTTGGTCCTTTGTTGAAACGCATTCATATTATACTTATGTGTTTAGATGGCTAAGTATCTGCTTATCTGGCTGTCTGACTCTGTGTCTGTTTGCTAAGTTAGTCTTCTATTTCGGGTGGTCTACCCTTTGCTCCGGTCTACCTCCTCTTATATCTCTCCCTCTCGTTTTTTGTTTCTATGGAGTACGATCTGACTATGACAGCTAAGTGTCAACGCTCTTAGGACGCGTGGTAATTGCCATGTAAATCAAATATGCAAAACTTGTCTTAAATAGGCGCAAAGATTTAGCTAAGCGTGCAAAAGATAAATATTTTCTAACATTTCAGGCACATGTGAGCTGTTGAGAGTGCACAGTTCATTATTTGTCTTGTTTTTGTTTTTGCTGTTGTTGTTGTCGCTCTTATTGTTGTTGTTTGAAGTGCTCTGCTCTTAAGCAGACAATGAACTGACGCTGCTTTTGCCGGTCTAACAAATACAACACAGATCTGATGACATCAGATGATTATTAAAGTTGGACTCATATACATTTAAGAAGACAAAAGTTTGACTCGTGGATACCCTACATTACAGCAATAGTTATGTATATTGACCAGGAACTGTAAATAATAATTATTTTGCTTTCTTGAATGGAAAAAATCAATCACTTCTAGTATGTTTTAAATAGCGGAAGATATACCAATAATTTGCTATATATTTATGATTTTAAAATAATAATTTTTTTTATGCATAAAAATTAAAGTCAAGTAAGTCCTAAATTATCCATGGAAGTCTTGCAATAGCCCAAATGTGTTGACTACCCCAAATATTTATTTCTAAAGTTTTTTTTTTTTTTGATTATTTCTTGTTTAATTTTTTTGCTCAAAAATAAAACTCAAGTTGTTATTTTGACTAGGAATATATATAAATTTTGTTCATATATAAAACAAAATAATCAAAAGTTTGGATCTACATCACTAGTATCGATGGTGAAAATATTGACAATTGTTATCATCGTGTCAAATCTACTATTCTATATAAGTGATAATGTCAAATAGTTGTTAACTTCTTCAGTCGCAGACAAACATGCAGCCATTGTTACTAGAGTCTTCCAAATCTACGGCTACTAAGTACAATTTGTAGAAGTCGCCGCTCACTTGAGAGCGGCGTTGAAAGTTGCCTCTTTCCTCAGGCGGTGGATGGGCAGTGTCATAAATTGTTATCAATTTAACTTGTAAACTGCATTTTCTTTTGATTTTTCATTTGCTCTGTTTGTTGTTTCTATCTCTTGTTATCGAGTGTGTGTGGCGCTCATTAAGTCTTGACTGCCGTAAAAATCAATAACAATTTACAGAGATTTTTAACATACCATATAACGATTTTAGATAACCGCGCTCCATAGTGTAATATGAGTGTGTATCAAAGTGTGCGTGTGTGTGGGCTCTCTAAAGCTTTTGTGTTTGCCTTTTTTGTTTGTCGGGCCCACAATAGGTAAATAACAACAAAGTTATAACAAATTAGATAAGCGGTTTATTAGCGACGATACCGTCATAGCAACAACAACAATAGCAAAAGCAACACCAACAACAATGTCAATGGTGTAGCCCACCACATTACAAGCAACTTACACACATACCCGTATTATGCTACATTTTCATTTTGGGTGTGTGTTTGTATCTAATGTAAATGGAATTTTAATTTTCACACACTATTAAATGGCTCCTCTATTTTAGATAGGAATCGTGTGAGGGGTTGTGGCGGAGGGTGCAACTATAAATTGGTGTGAATAAATTGCTTGATACTTAATTAGTTTGTGATTCAAAGCTTAGAGAACGAATGGACTAGTGTTTTAAATGAACACAAATTAAGATTTCGAAATCAAGTCTGAGATCAATTTAAAGGCGCTATTTAATTTATGAGTTACAGTTGAATACACCGATCAACTGATATGCCTTTTAATTCATTTGTTAACTAATTTAGTTTTTAGCTGAAATTCTAGTTCAATTCTTTTGTCGATTATTTTCTTTTCCATTAACCAATCTTAATCTGTTCATTTTTATTTGTTTTTCAATCATTATTTATACTTGCATGTACCGTATATTTATCCATAATTTATTTACTTTCTACTCTTATTCATTCGTCTGTCGATTTCCGCTTGTTTTCTTGTGGCGTTTCAACTGTTTTTGTTTATTTACATGTCCAATAAGCTAAAACACGAACAACAACAGAAGCGTAAACAAACTATATGTAGAGCTTTTAAAAAAAAAACAAAAGTTTTGCATGATGTGTGATTTTAGAGTATTTAGTTTAAGGATATCCATAAGTCGAGCCAAAGCAATATTTTGATTTCTGTTTATTTCTTTCATTTTAGGTAAGTTTATGTTGATATTGGGTTGATAAAAGGTCTTAGAATGAACCAAGCTGTAAGTGTTAACTTTTTATATTTAATCTTAATCTTTTTTTAGTAGTTTTAAGATAAGTGGACTATTTGAACTGCAATTGGCTAAAAGACTATATATAAAAACTTATCGAATCCCATGCATATAATTTATTTTATTTTTTTTTCGGTCTGTCGTCAGACTATGGAATGTTTCTGGCATTGTTTCTGTTGCTCCAATTTCCTGAATACTTTTCATGCCATTTCGCATTTGCTGTTTCAATGGAAATCATGTGTGAGCGAGTGAGTGAATGCCTGGTGATCTCTCATGGATGCCTTACATTTTAATTAATTACTTATTTGATTTGATATTCAGTTGCAATTGAATTGCAAATTTGCAGCAAAACTATAGATAAAAATAAAAACAAATACCGAATTATCATTTTATTCGGATTTCATTCGATTAGTTAGCAAATGAACAGTGAAGTGTTTCAATTTGTAGCCATTACGTATACGACTTGTGTTCATTAAGTCGCACCCGCATCTAAGTCCATAAACAAGGCATTAAATATATGTTCTAGCTTGTGTATCTTCCACATTTCCGCAGAAAAAGTAAACCACTAAAAGTATCTTTTTGGTATTGGAGGAAAGTTTTGACTCTTCTCTTCGCATTGCGTGGTCGATTCCCTTCTGCTTCAGGCTAAAAATAATATTTACGTTTTATTTCATTTTCATGTTTGCGCTTTGTAAGTTCTTCCTGCTTTTCTTGCCATGCTGGACATGGCTGCTTATAATTAGACGACGCTTTGTTGGCGTTGCCTCTGCCTCTTGTTGGTCATAAGTCAATAGTTGGCGACGTTTTAATGGGCGCCTCTCTCGCCTCCTTGTAGACGCATCTAAGCGCTAATGAAAAATTATGAATTTATGTTTTGCTAGACGCTGTGTGTGTACTGTGCCGTGTTCTTTCGGCCTTTGCATGCCATTAGAATATAATTCATGTTCTTTTTGGTCAGAAATGTGGCCAATTAATGTGTCAGCTTTTCGTCAGTATCTTGCTTTTTAATATTAACATTTGTGCATTTGTTGCTTTTACGGCCCGGATTCATTTGTAATGCAATTTTTATTAGTTTTTGTGCGTTTTTATTGCACAATTGGGTAATGGTTTATTAATTGAATTATGCGAAAGACATGGTATCACAGTTTAAGTGTAGGATCTGTAATTTAATTTATAATTTCCATAAAGTTCCAAAAGATTTTTATGACTTGAATAAAAAGATTCATTTATAACTTAAGGGACATTAATTAATTTGTAGTGTCAGACTAAACTGCTGAGTTGTCATTTCAAACGTTAAAAGCCAACAGATTTAAGACTTTTAATAATATTTAGACAAAAAGCCCAAAGCTAAAATGCCCTGGTTAAGATTTATAGCACATTTTCATACATTTATTTATATTTTGCACGCTTTTCTGCAATGTCTTTTAAAGTTCTAGTAAATTTTATTTTTATAAATAACCGGAAACATATGTAAAGAATTTTTCATATAAACAATGTAGACAGGAGCTAATATATATTTTAATTTGTGCATAATTATAGATACGATTTGTGAATGGTCGCACTACAATTTGCCACATTAAGGCGGCATGATATCGTTTAATCCGACCCAAGATTTATGCGACAACTATATAAATGGACTATATGTTCACATTTAATATAGAGGCGCCGTTTCCCATTTGCTAGTTTGCCATTTGTGAGCTTTAAAAACTGACAGAGAGACACGAGAAATATACAAGAATAAAAACTAGATATTCTCACATAAAAACAATGGCTGCTCTTTGCTTTTATTAATAATATAAATATGTGGATAAATAAATGTTATTTTAAATTTGGGCTTGTGTTGTTTGTAAACTTGACCACTTGGCGCTCATAAAAAATGGGTTTTTAATATTTTATGCCCAGACAATATAACATTTTCACAGCGGCATTTCTTTATTTGCGTGGGTCGTTGGAGCGTGGCCAAGTTATGCACTTCTTTCGGCGCCCAAAAATAAACCGCAACGTACAATTTTTTCAAATAAAAACCAAAAAGAATAAAAAGAAAGAGAAATAAGCAAAACAAACTGGCAATTAGGGACTGTCGACGATCAAATACCCTTTATACAATGTTTAACAACAGATGTATGCTTAGGATTGTAAAACTTAGTTCTTGACAGCTTAAATGATATCTACATTTCCCTATTTCTGACTTCAGCAACTGCTTAACTGTTATTAAGATACGATTTCGACAACTGTAGGTAGCAAACAGTCAGATTTTGTTTCTAAAATCGTAACTTAGTATTTCAACGATCATATCTACATTCAATCTGACAAAATGAATGATTGGTCGGACTTGGCTTTATTGATCCTAAAAAAATATCAAAATACATTTAAATAAATCTTCTTTTCAACATATAAATCTTTTGATTTTAGACTATTATTTAAATAGGGACAATAATAGCCTTTTTGACAAGTTCAGAAAAATAATGGATATAAATTAGGTTACATATTTTGTGATAATATTGTACTGCTTTCTTAAAGGGTATACAGAAGAAATACAGATTTAGATATACTATTTGCATATATACTTAAAAATGAAAAATATTGTCTGTGAAATTTAAGAGCAACGTCATTCTTTTTCGCATAGAGAAAAATATATACATATATCATATGCTGATATGTATAGATACATACATATACATATGTAAAATGCTTAATTAATTTACGCTTATTATCGATGCGCTCGAAATGATCTATTAAATCATGTTTATGTGATGCTGATGATGATGTTGATGCTATTGCTCACCTGTGGTTCTCGTGGTTTATATTTGAAAATAGACACAATGAAAATTTGTTGTTTGTAGTACTTGTATTTGTGCTTGGCACGTTGTGGCTATCAATTAGCCGGGGCTAGACTAAATCAATTGCTGCAATTGAGTCAATCAATTAGCGTATCAGCAAAGACAATTTTCTCAGCGGTGGCATTTGGCATATGATGCTCTTCAATCTTCTCGTTTGCCGCCTTTTAGCTAATGAATTTTTGGTTTTGCTAACAAAGTTTGCCCTCAAACATAATGAGCTATTATGATGATGCCTGAGATGCATAAAATCAAGTTGCAAGTAAAAGGCATAGAATATGGAATTAAGCAATGTCCATTACACATTTCAAAAGCTCACGTGCCACAGTCAAAGTATTTCTATGTATGTGTGTGTGCTAGACCACATTGAATACACATACACATACACATGCCTGCATGCCAACACATTACCTTTTCTTACATCTGTGTGTGTGTGAGTTTTGTGTTTGAGAGCAATTTGTATGCAACGTTGCGATGCTGGTTGCAAGTTTCTGGCAGCACGTTGAACGATTGCGACTCAAGTGCACTGAGGTTGCGACGTGAACACGCCATCTGCCCCCTAACGGGACAGCTGCTTAGCGTTGTGTTAACCTTGTTAAAGACCTGCCCCCAACTGCCAATGACCTAAGCGACCTGGACGACCTGTGCATGCACTTGAGATGAACTCGAACTAATTCCGTCACATGTCGGTACATTTAATTGCATTTTTATCGCAATAATTAACAAATATTGTAACGTTTATAGATAGATAAATATGGGCTTTGAATTTTTGTTTTTTGCTATTGTTTATACTTCTTAGCCAAAGCTTACACATCAATGCATTTTTCATTTGATTGCCCATAACTTTTGGGAAAGCACGAGTGCTCAGGAAATTCGCTTAAGTGTATAACAAAATGTTAAAATTAAAAATTAATGATCTGCTTCCGCTACACATACACAACCACACACAACACTGACATACATACACCGTATACTCACCTAACCGCAGAGCGTAAACTTGCCCCACCTTCTCGACTCACGGCTGGCATAACAAAATGGCAAAACCAAAAAACCAGAGAGCTCCGAAAAACACAGTTACTAACAAGTAAGAGAGAGTCAGAGCTCAAGTTGACTGTTATCGACGTGCAGATACCCTATAGGTCTAAGATAGACAGATGAAATGTTTGCAAGATTGGGATGAATATCGACAAAAAAGCTTCAATATTAAATTAAATTTCGACCCTACCGTCTTGGATATCAATAAGATAAGCTTAAATTAGTGATATTTAAAAACAAAAAATAATCAGCCTTATTAACTATTTTTCTCCAATATGACGACATAGACAAAAATAAAAGAAACAATTTTGCTTAAAAGAAATAAGCAAATTAAAATGTTTAATCAAAAAATTTAATTTAATGAACATTGGTGGAAACACCAGTGCTCCCAGTGCTCTCTCAGTTATATTTTGAAAAGTGGCGCCAAGGAGACGCACAAGCACTTAAACGAACAGGTGGATATCTCAAACGAGCTTATTGTAGTGCTCCCGATTGAAAAATTCGAGCCAACCGCTGCTATACAATATGAATATCGCCATAAATAAGTTTTCTTTCAAAAGAATACTCCCGTTATCAGGCATTACGAGGTATTTCGAAATTACTGGGGACTCCGTAAGTTGAATCAACTTGCAGCCCCAGTGAAAACACGTGGAAATATTTTGACTCAACTGCAACGAAGCGGAATGTATTTAGCAGTACGTGCTGTTGCTCCTGCTCCTGCTACTCCAGCAATCGTAATTTGAAGTTATCATTTATTTAGGCATCCATTAACGCGCACATATTGATGACCAGAGCCAAGAGCAAAACTCTGCTGTGTGTTGCAACACTGTGGATGGAGCTGAGGTGATACTTGTAGTAGATGTATAAGATGTAAGAGGGTGCAATTGCTACACAGCAGTACTAGCAATTACTTTTGAGTTAGTTGGCTTAATAGAAATTCAAGGAGCGTATTTTGTTTGCCTTGTGCTGGTCCCAAAGCTCACTTTGATTTTCATAGGTAAATGCTTGTCCAAGTTTTGTGGGTCTCCCGGCCTAACGAACTAGTCCCGCGGCACTCTCGCGAATTTTGTGTTTGCCCAGCACAAACAGCAGCTTCCGTTGCCATGGTAGTCATAGTAGCTGCCTGGGAAGTCTCTTCTGCAAATCGATTATGAATTATTTGACTTGGAGAAATGACTTATGAGATTTCCAGCAGGACAAAGGCGACTTAAGCGCTACGCACAATGGCCACATGCTGTGTCCACAACTTGCTATCATTGTTGCACATGTGTGTGGTTGGCTGACTGAATTGCCATGATAAATGTTTCTCATGACACGGTCGAATATTGTAGTTGAGGACGTGATACGATATACTCGTACAGAATCAAATTTCCATTCAAATCTCGCTTACAGGGTATTGTACTGGTGCCTCTGTGCAAGAAGGATAATTTGAGATGCTCCTTTGTGCCTTCCTTTTGTTGGCCTTTTGACACTAATAAATAAATGTTTCAGTGTCGCTTTTACATTGAAATTTTATTGTTGCTGTGATTTATGCGTTTTCTTTTGATATATTTAAAATCTGAATTCAATTTGCTGCGCATAAATTATACTCTAACAACACACTCTCTCATACTTTTATACAACATTTTACTTGTATTTCGATTGGCTAATAAAATTTATTGTACATTTTCTCTCTATTTTATTTGCAGGTAAGTTTACACTACGACGAGAAAGAAAACGTAAGTCAACAATTTGCAGCTACTGTCGTTAATTTATATGCTACCCCAAGGGGATCGAATGAATGGCAACAGTTTCCTGTTCATTTGCCTCGTCCTTTTAAATAATTAATGCGCAAGGTAATCGATTTTCATATTAATTGAGATTTATTTCATGGCAGCAAGAGAAACGCAAAAATAAGCAAACAATACAAAAGTAGTAACAGAAAAAAATAAAAATAGAAAAAAAAAACTACTGCTAATTTATTTCCCCAGTTGCGCATTTTTATAGTGCAATTATCACGCCCGTTGAGTAGGTGACTCAAGGGTCAAGCGCAACGTTGCCCTGATAAAAATCTTATAAATTAGTTAAAGATACCAAGTTGGCCCAAACCAGCTATTTAGACAGTTGATTAATCGTCTAACGTATTATGGTTTCGTAATGCGTGCTAAGCTGCCTTTGTAACTCTCATTTTGCGTGTGTGTGGGTGTGTGTGTGTGTGTGTGTTGAAGTGTGTCCTTTGTAGCTGTTGTTGCCCGGCAACCTCTAAGCCAATTAAGTTGTCGGCTTTTGGTAGCTGCTCAAAGTGTCATCAATGGGCCAAACACAATCGGAAATTAATAGCCAGCAAATTTGCTGTATCTGTTTTTCCATTAACGTCGACCATCGTGGGGTCAAATTCCCTCTTCTTATCTACAAGCTATTGATCAATGGTTTTCTATTTCGTATTCAACAGGCTTTTGTCCCCTCAAGTGGGCCCCTTGTGGCAATTATTGTCAAGTAGCCGCACCGCAACTAATTTGTGCACCTTGCCTTTTTAACGCGCCTGCATCTTCAAAGCATTTTCATGGTGACTTAAAACAGACATGTCAGACCCTTACACACCCTATACACACTTCCCCAGCTACCAGCCCTTCGTCTCCTCAGCTCCTCATTCCACAAATCTCATAAATCTCTTTTTGTCGCCGTTCTATGAATGCATTTCAGCTCAATCATCGTTGGGCGGTCCAAGTCAGAAAGTGTGAGCAATTTAAATTTCCATTGCATGGTTAGCTCAAGAAGTTACTTGAATTTACGCATATAAGTTACATCGAAAATCACTTACTGCTACTGATGTAAAAATATATGGAAATATTGACAACTCAATTTTCGCGCAAGCTACTAACGACTACTTCAACTCGATGATCTTTTTTTTTACAATTTTAGAATTGAGTTTGGTCGTTCAATTTTTTGTGAAAGATCGTAATAAATAACCTTACAAAAAAAGTTTCAAAAAAGCATGAAAACGATAAATGAAAGTAACATTTCAATAAAAGATCGCATGTATCTGTAATTACAACTGCGTTTTTAAATTTAAAAAAAATTATGTTGACATAACTCGATATTTTCAACTCGATCTACTATTTTGCGATTTATCGAAAACTCGATACTTATTTTTGGCAATTTTCTATTTCGATATGAAACTAGATCTAAAATTTGCAATTCCGCAACTCTTGTAGGGAAATTTATAGGAAAACTTAATGTAATTTTTAAATAAATTTTATAGTTATGAGTTACGTTATTATGTAGCAAGCCATGTTTGTATTTAACTTTTACAACGATCTTAGTGTTTTCTCATAATCTATTTATTCATGTACGCATCTGCTAGTCAAATTTATAAAGTGTGAACTTCTGATAAACTTTTTTATTCTAATTTATAAAAAAGTTCATATTTATTAGTATTTACACATATTTATTCAAAGACTATTTAAAATCTGTATAAATGGATCATAGATTACTAGTGCATGTAAAATAGATGTTATTTATTTGATTAAGAAAATGGTTTAACATTTTAGCTTTTGCATTGCAAAAACTACTTACCCAACCCTCGCCCCGCAGCTGCCGCAGTTGCTATATGTACGTTGGTTGCTCTCTTACTGACTGACTGACTATAGTCAGAGTCAGATAGTTCCCTAGTGTCATATCTTGACATCTCTATCACACCCAGGCTGTGGTGAATGCGACGCACCGTTAGCTTGCTGTCACTATTTTCCTTTATTTTTTTCGTATGTATTTTTTCTTTACTCAATTATGAAAAGAAATTATTAAGTGCTAGCTGCGCTGAATTAGCGCGCAATTGAGTGTATCCGTAGTATGGACAGGGAGGGTGGAATGGGAGGGGGAATCGGTCGGTGGGTTGTGACTGTCTTATAGTTGGCTGCGAGCAACTCGTGCAGCTTGTGCAATGTCTTTTGCGGCCTGCCTGTGGCCTGTTGGCTCATATTTTTGCCTCATATTTTTGCCAGACTTCTTGCTAGGCAGTCTGCCACACGTCAGCGGCAACGTGGCAAGGGGATGGAGGTGGAGTGGGCTGTGGGGCAGGTCGTCTGCATGATATAAATGGCGCACATTTTGTGCATTTCATTTGCGTGATTTGCCAGCCAAAATGTGTAGCATTTTCCTTGCTCATATATCGTGCTCGTGGTTGATTTGGGCTGGGTGAGGGGGCGGTGTATGGGAATGGAAACTGTTGCCTCTGCTCCTGCTGATGTTGCTGTTGCTGTTGCGGCTGCTGATGAGCATGATGATAATGTCTGGCCCATAAGTGACGACCTGCCCGGGCAATTTTGTGGCATGAGGCAGCCAACGGACAACAGGTTGTTGAGTGGAGCTACTTAAGTGACTTTTGGGGTTGATTTACTTTTGGTCTATTTTCTGGACACGTGCCAGGATCTTGTATTGTTATTGTACTCGTTTGTTCGGTGTTTTATGCAACAATGCAACGCGTCTATGGTTTTATCAACAAAGCTGCTAATGAGGCATTTACATTCTTCTGCCATTCGCTAAATGAATTAATTATTATTTTGGTTTTTAATTGGTTGCGACTTTATCAAACGCTCGATCTGATTATCCGATCGTCACATACTTTGCCACAATTGCGCAACTTTGCCAAACGAATTTGGATTTCAAGTTATACGATTTCAGCATTTTGCACAAAGTAAACAACACAAACCGAGTTCCCAAAAATGCGACTATGCTCTGTTGCCAGAACGACTTTGCCAAAAAATTTGCACAAACAAACAAAACAGCCCACTCACATAAATCCAGACAGACAAATAGACAATTGGCCGACCAAGCTAGATGAGACACCATCATCCATACAAAGGCTATTATTGCCTCCTCATCCTCATCCTCTTCCTCAACCTCATCCTCATCGCTATTGCCTTCCCTTCAAAGCTAATGAAATCAGATCATTCCGTCGCGACGGCGTCAGATGCCAAACTCTACCTAAATATTTATGCATGAGAATGGAAATTGCTGCATCGAATGAAATCAACATTTGATGATATTCCCGGAAACTTGAACGAATCTTGTTAGTTTTTCTGCTTATTCAGTTTTTTCTTTTATTTTTTTATTATATCTTACTTTTATGTTCGTACTGCAAAGATCATGTACTTCTGTTGTGAATTAAGTGCTTGAATTGTAGAATAAGGTTGACACATTGTGATTCTATTTTATTTATGCTAAATAATTAAATAGTAAATGCACTTAATTGATATATATTTATGAAATGATGGATACTAATAACCATTGACCAATTTCATTAATTTTTATTTGTTAATATTAATATTGGCAGATTTTATAAAAGTTTATTCTGTTATATTTATTATTTATTGTACTATATCTATATTTAATTCTTTATAAACTGTTTGAATTTAAATTTCACTGACTTTCAATATATTAGGGGCTGTTTATTATTTGAGACCTGAACTAGACACTCCGAAAATATACTTAAATTCTCAGAGATTATTTAACCTATTTTCGTACCATATTTTATAAAGTGAATGAAATATTAAAATAGTCATATTTTTAGTTAATATCAAATAGTTTAGAGAAATATTATTTGCTTCAATGAAAGTGTGAATGATCAGTAAAGTAATGCACGCCCAGACTAAACTTTATTGTTGTGCCACTTTTTTATTTCGCTTGATCGTTTTTTTTTTGTATTTATTATGCGGCGCAATAGACCAGATCATTAACACGCCGAGTGAGTGTGTGTGCGGGTGTTGTGTGAGTGTTTGTGAGTGCTTTGGCTCAATGCAGAATCATACAACAACAAAAAGCGCATAAATAGTGACGACGACGTACAAAATCTACACAATTTCGCCACATGCGGCGGATGCGACGAGAATGGGAAGTCAACAATTAATATCAGGCAATAGAAAAAACAGAAACAAAAACAATCACCATATAAAGCTCAATGCGTACATTTGGCAGGCAGCTGTAGCCTTGCTATGCGCAGATACAATCGTATCTTTAAGATACGCTAGCTAGCTGAATATCATCGCGTGTGCAACAACAGCGCTTTGGCAGTCCATTTAACTCTCAGTGTGCATACCTGATCTAGAAGTGCGGACTCCATATACTTTGATGCGGTCATTGTCCAACTGACACACATTATTTACTAATTACTCGATCCGCCTACGAACTGCAAACATATTGAGATCACATTATGACGATTTCAATTATGGCAGGCAACAGTTATGAGTGTTTTATAGGAGGCATTCGGCAGGTAACTTTGATTACCAATTATGATACCTAATATTTTGATATCGGTATCACAAAAAATGTATCAACAGTGTGAAACAAATAGTGTGAAACCTTATAGGATCCATGAAAGGAGATTTTTCACAAATATAGTAGTCTGATTTAATAAAATAGTATCATGTCATTCAGCAGGTACTTATTACTGATCCATCCAACTTAAAGGAGCGATTGCTGATTGAAAAACATTCTGAATGCCCCATTGTTTAATACCATATAGTAAGTGTATATATTTTGTTAAAGCTCGTTACTGAAGCTATTTATTGGTCTACCAGTCAAAGTTAGCAGTTATCAATCATTGTGGGTTCTTTATATTATCTTTAAATATGATCAAAGTCAGCGAAGTATATTTTATGTTTGACAATGGTATGATTGATCGAGATAGATCCAACCAAATTTAAGTATTATTTATTTTGGATATATCTATCATAATTCAGTTGATTTAAAGAGGAAATGTTCTCAAACTAAATCTCATTTTGTTAAAGCTTCATTGCAATCAATATTATAGCTATATGATCTATTTAGTAGTCATAGTATATATTAGAGTGTATACTATATATGTGTGAGTTTGTTTGAAGCTAACTTAACAAAAAAGTATTCAAAGTAAATTTGGTTGTCAAGCGATCGTTTCTTTGTCGGCTATATGATTTAGTAATCTGTATAAGACACTACAAAATGCGCAAAACTTAAGGTTGGTTAAGACATCTCAATTAATATAAATAAATATGCCTTAAGCCATCGAAAGATTTTTTATCTTTGGCCCACTTACTGGTCCAATATATTTCAAAAAGCAGTCTTAGCACTTTAAAAAACTGAAGCCTTCTAGCTCTTATCGATAGTCTTCACCATTGGCAGTTGCGTTATCTTTCCGTATAAGATAAGCAAGGGTATTAGGAGTTCGTCACAGTCCTCATGTGCAGGGTTTGTTTCCCAGTTGAGTCAGCGATCGGCGTTGTTGAACTAATTTCCGCTGCACTGCATTTCTAAATTGAATTATAACGTCTGTCGGACGTGCATGCTGATAGCGAATTCACTTATTATGCAATTGCAGTTTAGATACAATATAGACAAGTTTGAAGCATTTTCGTTGATATCTTGGCACAATATTCCCATCTGCGCTCCTAACGGACAGCGTGCGTTTGTGTTGGACAGTTTTTCACATTGTTTGGCATTTTATGAGCATGAAATTAAATTAATTAAAACTACACGACCTCGCTGCATCTAGACAGCAAAGTGAGACAGGCTGGTGCTGGCAGTCATGATGTTGGAAGGATACGTTTCGTTTATACTAAAACAAAATTTGCTGCCAGGTTGCATCCTGACAACATGACTCGCCATCATATTTCGCTCTTTATGTAGCCCACACTATGCCACAACCGACATGCCCCGTTCTGTATCTCACTGTCACTGGCACGCTGGCCAACCTGTCGAGTGAACTGAATCAGGTTGCAGCTTTCATTTGCCGTTGCATTGTGTGGCTCAGTTAGCTGTCTGTGCTGACTGTCCTGGCCTAGCATCAGCTTCAGCATCAGTTCCAGGTTCAGGTCCAGGTTAATAACAGGCGATTGTGTGTAAATGTATCTAACTAAGTCAGTGTGTGTGTGTGTGTGTGTGTGCCTTTTTTTTTGTCTGCTAAACTAATTATATAGTTTGGTTGCCATCGGCCCTGACATTGTCCAAACTACAAAATCGGATTTAAATTCAACAGTTTTTGTTACTAGATTTTATATTGATTTGAATTAAACAAACCACTAAAAACAACGGAGTTTAGTTAACTTTCAACCCAATTATTTTTTTTATTATTTTTATCAAAGTTATACAACTGTTAAATAACATTTTCATGTACAAATAAAATGAAGTGTACACTGCCCGTCAACTGAATAGGTTTACAACTTTCGTCAAATAAAATTAGTCGATTTTGATGAAATAATTTTTATACAATAGAGAATTAGTTGTTAATAAGATTTTTTTATTTTAAAAATAATTTAAACTGTTAAATATTGCATCAAATTTGCAAATTTTAGATAAGTGATGTTAGTACTTGTGTTAGAAACCGAAAACTTTTACATATTATTAATAACTAAATTCGCTATAAAATATTTAAAATTATTTCATTAAAGACGACCAATTGGTTCAAAACATTTGGCCAATTTAATTTGATAAACATATATTCACTTGACGGCCACTGTATATAGGATACAGTGAAACCCAAATAATGTAGGGACAAAAACAAATTTAAATTTCAGATAAAATTGTCTTTTTAAAGTTTTCAAGTTTATTACAGGTAACAAAAAAATACCAAAGAAACAGAAGCGAATATATAACCATGGTTACATTTATGATTTAACTCCACCTTTTTAGCTCTTTTGCTGTGATAATACGCATAATGCCGAGCTAAATGGCATATGGCTTCATATTTCGTAACTTTAATTATTTGGACAAATGCAAAAGACTTTTCTGGCTGCTGCTCTGTTAATAAACTAGATTATATATCGTACGTGAGTTTCATTATCGTCCTTAAATCTGCTTTAAAGGACTCTTGCGCCATATTCAGGCACTAAGCCAGCCAACTAATTGGTCAGTGGGAGTATTGTGCGTAGAGCTCGTCAACCAGCTATCTATATATATATATATACTGTATATCGTATATGTACATATATTCATGTAAGGATTTAGTCGTTGGCTTTTCGAGCTATTCACATGTCACAAGTGCAACAGTTAAAGCGTTGACCATTCAACACGTCAGGCAACTTGGCTGGCTTAACTTGTTGCATAATGTGACATACACAGGGCGAACCTTGAACTGGCGCTGGGCGTGGTCAAGTTTACAAAGCTGTTTGTGGATTTGGTGGTCTTTTGCCCTACGATATATTGTGGGAAAAGAACACAGCTAATGGCTAAAAGTAAGATGCACAATGACATTAAAAATTGTAACTTTCTTAGATGATGTAAACACTTTATCGCCCGCAGGTTGAACACGTTTTCTGTCAATTTAATTCCTAATTAGTCACGGCCACTTAAGGGCAAACCGCTGAGGGAAAAGCAGCCACAAATCTTTAATTGAAATTGGCAGCTGCTTACGATGGAGCAGCTATTTGCACGTGATTTCATTGCTAATTATTTTGAAAAGGGCAGAACTAAGGGAGCTTGATATTAACAAAAGTGTCACTTGTGACCGATCAATCCTATGGTATTGGCCAAATACGTGCTGGCTTTGAAATTTCATAAATACTTTAATCAGAGATTAAACAACAATTCAATTCTTTATTAAACATTGCAATGCATAGATTTAACAATCGCCTTGACTAGCTGTATGATTGCAAGATGACTCCATGTTTAGTTGGCGTCGAGCCAGCTGCTGATTAAATGAGCCACGTTAAGTTGTGATTAATTACTAAAAACCCCGACGCAAGGTCGTCAACTGTGGCTTTGGCAAGTGTTTGGTTTCCTTGAGCCAAAGCGATTGTTAAACGCTGAAAATTAACCACATAACTTGAAATTACATGGAAAACCTAGTAGAAACCCAACTGCGTACACTCTTATTTATATACATATGTTACAAGTACATTTTGTCCGCTTTATAAATGATAGCAATGCTTTTACAATTTTTGGTCAGGCCATAAAAATGGCAACAAGTGTCCAAGTTTCGTTTCCTCTTTTGGGGCTTAAAGCATTAAAACTTTGCGGCTGCTTCACCACATGTCTAACGAATTTGCTAGTAGAACTTTGGGGCCATTTAGTGAGCAAGCAAAGTGTAATTGAACAAACCAACAAAGAAATACTCTGCATTTAAAAACATTTTGTCAACTGAAGCAGTTAAGTTGTGAAAAATTCTTCATAGTTAATTGAAGATAGTTTTTTATAATAATTCTGCAACTGATACATTTTCTCGTAAATATATTTAATTAAAAAATATTTGTCCTTCTCGATACATTGAAAATAATAATATATTTTAAATGCTATAATTCATGTACATATGTAAAATGTAATTATTTTATTATTTATTATTAAATGTCCAATGAAAGTTTTCTCCATCTGTAAGAAGAATATAAATTATTTTACGTATATGCAGGTTTTAAAGTCTAAAATTTAGTCCATCCACCGCTTAAAAGGGTTTCAAAATACAAGTAGCGAATTTTTGTAGCATAGTAATATACATATAAAATATTTTGAATTCATTGCCCAACGTAACATTTTGCAGTCAGTGAGAAAATTATATTTTACTTTTGCTGAATAATAATTCTTTTGATATAAATAAATAAATAATACATGTTAAAAAATACTTTTTGTCATTGGAACATATTAGTGTCTTCCAATTATTTTATTTTTGTCAGTGTTGCAAATCGATTGAGAAAGTCGTGCATGCTCTGCCAGAGTAATTCTATTATCTTGCCATATTACAAAGCACTGAGCTTTTATTATATAATTTCATGCAATGCTCCTGTTGTTGTTGTGTGTGTGAGTTGTTGTTTTTTTTAGTGGTAGTGGTGGCAGTTGTAACATGTTGTAACTGTGCCGGCCGGCAGCCGGTTAAGTTGTTTGACAAGTTTTTCCACTTGGTCGGCCGTCGCGTCGTCTGTGGGTCTGTTGTGGCGGATGAGCTCATCGTGAGGTTAGCAACCACATGGCAGCGATCAGCTGCTGTAGAAGTGGCAACATCAACTCGGTGATCTTTCGTGCAATTCTGAGCTGACTTTCAACTTGAACTGAACCGGTGATGGGAACAACGTGTACATTGTGAACGTGCCTACTTGGAAAGTTATGGGCCAACGTTGTGGCATTTTCGAGTCATTAATTTGACGATGTTAAATGAGAATTTATGTGTCTGCTTGTGTCTACATGTCTGCTGCAGCGGATACGGCTAAACAATTTCTCATGCACAAACATTTCTCAACTCGCTGACAGACAAGTCGCCAGACCCGACTCGTTCTTCTGAAAAACAAATGTCATTAACACTTGTTCCTCGGCCTGTCGAAAAGTTTTGGAAAAAAGCCTGTAAATAGTCAAAATTAAAGCAGGTTCTGTTGAAAACGAAGCCCAGTTTGGTTATGAAACATTATTTAACAAATTCATTTAAGAACATCTAATATTATATGTTGTTCATGGCTGGGAGTCTACATATAAGGATTGTAAATGTTGTAGCTGGCAAAAACACACATATATTTATATGATATGTACATTTGTATATATTTAATGTTATTGCACAACTCGAAATGCCTTAAACGATTGTGTTTATGAATTTTTCAGAATTGTTCATTTATGGAGAACTTGAACTCTGTGTAAGTCTCAGACATAAACAGCTGTCATTTGATCTGCAATGCATTGAGTTTCTCATCATACTGCGAAGCTCATTTATTGATGCTTCACGTTACGTTTCACTGCCAGCCAGACCGTAAAATGGAGAAGCAAGACGATAATGGGTATTGAAATGACGACGTTGCCAGAAGACTCTAGAAATTGTACTCGCTTTGTTTTCTTTGTTTCTGATTCTGAATTGAGGAATTCTTTTTCTGATACCCATTTGACGGCTCAATTGCGCAGTCGCAACAGCTCCGTGTGTTCCAAGGCCAGCCGTGACTTTAACTTTTTTACATGTGTGTGTGTGTGTGTGTGTGTGTGTACATGTGGGAGAGTCGTCGGATTGAGTTTTGGGCAAAAGGCAAACTAATTCCATTGAAATGTTTTTGTTCTGTAAACTAATTTTTCAATACATGTGCGAGAAAGCGAGAACAGCAAAGTAAACAAGAGGCAAATGTGCTGGCTGGCAACGTGCGTCCATTTGTTTAGCGCTTCAAATTGGCTGCTTTCGTCATGATTTGTTTTGTTTATATACCCAGTGCCAGAGCCGTCAAATAGGGTATGCCAGTACTGAGTTTAATTACCCTGATTTTAAATCATGGCTGTTAATCTCTACAATTTATAGAAAACTTCGGTCCGGTGGTTTGACAAATCTTACATTAATGTTTTCTTTCTATGTGGTTGTTTTTATTTTTAAATTTTTAAATTAAGCCTATTTAAATATTTGAACAACACAAAGATTCAGTAAAAGAATATAGCTCAAAATAACTTGCTAAGCTAAAGCTAAGATAATTAACTAAATATTAGGAAATAATGTAATAATATAGTTTTCGGGAGTAGATTTTTTAAAACACTCTTCTTAAAATCCCAACTCAATTACACAATCAATACAATTAATTTTATTTTCTAATTTTATCTAGCGTCCTTTTCAAATATTGGGGAAATATTGCAATTTAAATGCCCTTCAAGTATTTTGATGCCGGGTATTCAATAGTGACTGTACAGTTGAAATATTGTGTTTTCCGGTTTCCTCATTTTTTTTTTCGGCCGCCTGCTTTACAATGCAATAGCACAATATTTGCTTTGGCAGTAAGAAATTGCTAAAGCGGACAACAGAAACAGCAGCAGACATAGCAAAAAGAGATAGAAAGAGAGAGAGAGTGAAAAAACTACTCCTTGTAATACTCGTATCCGAACTTGCATGTTAGGCGCGAACCATATGAGGGCCGGGGTAGTTCAAACATCATCAGGTGTTTTCATTTAATTTGCTAGAAATGTTGTCTGGCAGAAAACTCTTGGGAAAATGATGAAAATGTGCGCATACAAGACGACTGAGCACAAGTGCCAGCAAATTCGCAATAGAATTCTTATTTCTTGGTTGTTTTCTGCTGCTTGTTTCAAGTGATAAAGGTGCACTGCGAATAATCTCATATGCATTCTAACAATAAAAGGTAATGGGAGCATAGAAAGCAGCGAAAAAGCGACGACTTTATGCTTAAGTTATCACTGGGTAAACATGAGTTTTATTTTATTCAACGTCAACTAAGGCAAGATATTAGTTTAACGATAAAATTGAATTATAAATTTAACATAAAAAGGTTTAAAAATTACTGCATATTAAAATTTTTCGGTTTTGATTAGCTCAAATCTTATAACAATATTTTTAAAGTTTAATCTAATTGAATTCAAATAATATTTCATGTCTTTTTATCTATTTTTTAAATTGTTTAATTTCGCCTTTTATTTTCTATAATAAAATATTTTATTTTAATGGTCTTTTCTGATCAGGCGTTAAATGCAATAGTTTTCAGTGTAGATTTGTTCATTTACACTTTTTATCTGCAATTGCACAGGTAACGCTTAAAGATGCAATATCTTAAGCTGAATCAAAAAATAAGCCATTTGTTGGTCCGCTTTCAAGTTAATTAACAGAATGGAAGACTTATTGCTGCCTCTGGCTGCCAGATTCCTCGCATCATCAATTGAAAGTGGATAGTGGCAGCGGGTGGAGTTGTTGCAGTTGTTGCATTTGCTGCTGCCTTTGTTTCCATTCATTGGCCGAGTGCAACGGCAAACTTATGTATGCCGGTGGCATTAACGTGGGACTTTGGAAGCTGTGCAACCTGATTGCAGTGTCACCTAAACCATTGTGCGTTGACATTTTTAATTACACACAAACACGGTCTGTTGTCAACAAGGTGGCAGAGAGACTGGGTTGCTGGTTGCTAAATGATAAATGATAGCTGCTCGTCCTTTCGGGGTACGTGCAAAATGCAGCATGAAGCATGCTATATGCAGTAAAACACGCATACGTCACGTTGCCTGCGGCACTCTACTCCATCAAGCCTCGAAGCCATAGAGTCTCTGACTCTGTGTTCCTCGAAGGCTTAGCCAAAGCCAGGCACGTAGAATTACTGTGACTCGGAATTGAGTTTACAATTGGGCCGTGTACCGTTCACCGTTCACCGTGCACCGTGTACCGTCTGTCTTCTGCCGTGGCATCAAAAAAAGGAGGCGACGACAACGGCGACGGCATCAAAATGCAAAGCAAACAAGCGCATAGCCGGGCAAGAGAGTGGGTTGTGGCGGCTGTGTCTTCTTTCTGGATGTTGGGGCTTTCAACAGTAATGCAATTTGATGCGTCACAAAACCGCACAAATGCACAGCACACACACAAACACTTGCGCACACACACACACACACACACACATGTATTCACAATTTTAGTCTGTGAGCCAGCTGAAGCCGCTGCCTTGTCGTTTGAAGTAAATCCTTAACAGAATAGGATTTTCAACACATTTGCTGGGCTCGTCGAGCGTTAGTTGCATAGTTGCATAGTTTTAGGCGTTGCATGCACAGCGCTAAGCCCTGCTACGATGAGGGGCATCATCACCAATGCAAGGCGCACAAAAGCAAGCTATTATTTTGCACGCTTCGCTCCTGTTGCTGATCATGATTATCTTGGTGCTTCCGTTCAATAGCCAACACCAACACCGTCGTCTTGAAGTGAATTTATGCAAATGCTGCATTTTGCTTTTCAATTTCGTTTACTTTACAATTCCTTTTCCGTGCCTCACGTTCCCCCTACGCGTCCCGCCGGCAACAAGTTGTGTGCAGCAACTACTTGCCGTGTTTTCCCCAAGCATTAAGTTTGAGCACAGTTGTGAGGATTTGTGTGAGAAATATGGGTGCTATTCTTTGCATAAAGTGCTGGTCTTCCTCCCTCAATCTCAACCTGGGAGACAGCATTTTTATTTACTTTCACTGCTTTCTATCTTTCACTTCTCATGCCAAATCTGCACAATTCAGTTTACAATTCTTAGGTTACATTTTGCTGTAGTTTTTGTTCCTGCTGCTGCTGCCATTGCTAAGTGTCACAAATCTAAACGATTTTAGCTTTTTAATGCTTTTTCCTGGCGGGCTTCGATTGATGCAGTCCCGCCAAGTGCACGACATGAAGCCAGCGAATCTCTTGAGCTCCTTTCTGCCTTCTGTCTGCATTTGCCTGCATGTCGGCTGGATATGGGATTGACTATGCAAATCTCTGGCTTATAGCATAAATATACGTATCAAAGTTAAGTTTTTTTTTTTTGCTTTACAGCTTTACACATATTCTTTCATGCTTTTTATCTGTATCTACATGACTTTTTTGTTTAAAGTTTAATTTGAATACTTACGAAAATATTTAATCGGATAAAAAGATACAGAGATGCGAGACCAAACCATTATGATACAAGTAATTCTTTATTATTCTTGTTTATGAGTAGAAGAATATTGCACATTTGCATAAAAGATTTGCATATATGCATAGAAAATCAAGTCATAATCTGCAAATTGTTGCTCTAAAGTTTTTTTGTTTTACATTTTCTCAATCCGATACTTTTCCTCCCTTTTTATATTTAATAATCAATAATTTATTATTAGAATGTTAACATTTGATACTCCGTCTGATTTTACAATTATTTCTTAATTTATTTTTATGCATTCAGTCAATCAGAGTTTTTCTTTCAAATTAATGTCAATTCTTTACTTATTGAAAACATTTAAATAGGAGTAAGTACAAGTATTTTCTTTGCATAAATGCAACGTAACAGTTTCCATTCATTTATCGTTTTTCATGATAAAGTTCAACGCGCTGTGGCCACTGAGTCATTCAGGCGAACTGAGTTGACTGAGCTGCAGTTGGAGCTCCGCCCCGTCCCCCAAATTGTGGGGCAATCCACCTGTTCATTAACCTGTGTGCTATTGTGTACAATATCAGTGCCAGGGGTGCAGCGATGTAGCCGCGACCCTCGTCACCGCCCTTGGCTCTGTTCCTGTCTCTGTCTCTGACCCCTTCCCAATTGCCATGTGCAAAAATGTTCGCTTCATTTGCTGTGCGGCTGCCACAGCTGTTGTTAATGTTGTTGGAGGCTATTATTGTTGTAGTTGTTGTTGTTGTTGTTGCTGTTACTGTTGTTGTTATTACTGTTGGCATTGCCCAAGAGCGGTGCACACAGTGCAGAGGAATCAGCGGAGTGGAAAATGCAACGGCAAATGCCATGAACTTGTTGCAATGACAACACCATGACAGGCCGCTACTTAGCTTTGGGCTGCTTGCTGCCATGCTGCATGCTATATGCTACTTGCTACATGCTCCATTCTGCATGCTGCTGCATGATGCATGATACATGCAAGTTAACAGCGCATTAATCATGGTATGGATTGCATATACAGTAAGCGGGCAGAGTGAGTGAGGCATGCGGCATGCGGCATGCGGTATGCCCCTAGAGCAAATTGCAGCATAAACTGGCGTCTCGTCTCGCTCTCATTGCCTGACATTTATTACGCTGCTTAAATGCCAAACGTAGCAGCCACAAAAGCTGGACAAATTAACGCGTGGGTGGTTGGGTCGACGTCCCGACGTTGCACCCGGAATCGAGGATCGGGTCATGCATCAATGTCATTGCCGTTGTTGGCAGTTGAACTGCAAATGTACTTGCAACATTAGTCCTACAAAAATACGAGGGTTGTCTGAAATATGTCCGATGTCAGCATGAAGTAGACTTCAGATATAGCTGAGAAAGCTGAGAAGGCAGATTCAACTATTAAAATGCCAAATCTGTTATTTTGAGTGTAAAAACTTTGGCTCATTCAATAGATTTTAAACGTGAAAAACATACTGCCTATTAATGAGAAGAAGTAGATATGGTCTCAACTATTTAATAAAGACTTTCGTTATTAGATTTTTATCTCGTGCAGAGATCTTTTTTGTATACCTTTTACATATATTGTACCTATATCGATAACGATCTCTCCTGCCTTTTTCATGTCAAGGTCGGAAATTTTTGATAAAGCCCTCGTATACACTTGAATCCATATGGTTGCCACATGTTCCAGTTGTTCTGGACTCTCTGCTTGTGTCGCGTGTCACTATAAAAAGAGTGCAACATTGTTGGAAACGTCAGGCAACGTCAATTTCCGTTTGTTGTCGTCATTAAAATGCTAGCGAAATCAGGCCATGCCTGGCTGCACTTTGCCACTCGTTCACTCCTTCAATGGTTTCTATGTGCGGTTGCAACGCTTAGAGGTGGCAACAACGATGCCACCAAGCATTATGACTGAATTGTATTAATTAGTTCTTCCACGCGCGACACTTTTCTTAGCACTTAAAGCAATTTGCGACAAAACGTGAAATTTGAAATGCGGTATGTGGAATGTGTTTTCCACCTCCCCACCTCCCAAAAAAAAAACGGGATATGCGTAAACAAACTGACAGACAGTTGACAGCCAGTGAGTGAGTTGCCTAAGTGCGGGAAGAGGCGGGAGTCAGGTGGCAGGTGGCAGGAGGCATCAGCATCAGCAGCAGAAAGAGATAGCTGTAATCGATGCCTCTGACTAAATGCCTCCACTTATATTGACAAGTTGTTGTCATTGTTTGTGCGCTGTCAAAATGTAGCAGACAGACCACCTTGCTGGTAATGCGATTAGAAATCACTTCTGTTTTTTAGTTTTTGCTTTTCTCAATTCCATATACAATTGCTCACAAATTGCTTGACAGCAGAACGAAAAGTTGAGACCTGAATTCAAGGCCGGAAATTGAAATGTTGTAAGTGCATGCATGCAACAATTTTTTTTTTTGAGGCAGCAATAAGTTGAAGGAGGTTGTTTTTATGGCGCGTGGCAATGTCTTGGCTGTTAATGCCACTGGCAATGCAAAGTTTTGACAACATTTGCCACTTTGTCATGCAATTTTAATTTCAATGCTCAATGCTCGCCTGCGATTTTACTTTGTAGTTGTTCGACTCAAAAGCGTAGCTCGTATTCTGACAAAGTCGAAAAGTTTTTATACGTTGCAACAGAGGGAGAGAATGAATGGGGACAGAAAGCAAGAGGGCGGGTGGGTGTAAGGGTGCTGCTGCTGCAGTTATGATTTACTTGCCACACGCTGTCCCAAAACGAAATGCAGCGCAACGAAATGAAGCTATCAAAAACGTTGACGTCGTTACGCAAAAGCGGAAATGACAATGATCATGAAGATGACGATGACGATGATTGTGATTGTGATTGTGATGATGCCAAATGAAACGTTGGGCAAAAGTGCACGCAATGGAATGTGGCTCTGATTTGTGCCCAGCATGCTGGCTCTTACCTCATGCCACTTGCCACTGGCTCCTCACACCTTACACACTGTTACTGTGTAACTGCTATTAAAACGCGTGAAATTGAAAAGGCGAAAAATTGCAATGCCAACAGAATTGGCAAACTGTTGGACCAAACAACCAGCCATCCTGCCAGCCAGTATTCATAGTGGTAGTATTCACAGTGAAAGTACAAGGGTCGTGAATCGTGGAAGATGGGGCAGGGGTGACATCAAGTCGACAGTGGATACAGTTTATGTGGAACAACGTGCTCAAAAAGCTGTCAACTATTTGATGACCGTGTTGGCTCCGACTTGGCCAAGCAGCTGCTCTGCATTTGTTGAATACGGTCCGTTTTAAAAGATGTTGCCCTATATATCCTATATAAATTGCTATAGGCTATATAAGTTCTCCATTAAAGCAACAGCAATGCAATTGAGGTGATTTTGCAGTACTTCATAAATTGAATTGAGATTAAATTATACACTGAGCAAACAGGTTCTACAAGCAATATTTTGATTTTAAAATTGTGGTCTAAAATATGCGTCGAGATTATAAAATTCTTAAATTTAGAAAACTCTTCTTGGTTTTTGAGATAATTTCAAATCAGACCAAGCTCTTATTAAGATGACAAATTCTTATTTTATACATATGTTAATATACATAAGATTATACTAACATAAATGTTCTGAAATACTCAAGAGACATATAATTTTTAAATATTTTTATTGTTACTTTATAAATAGTTATACACTTCCTTCTGGCGTGATATTTGTATATATATTATTTCAACATCATTTTCCTCGGCAATAGTGGGATTCGAGCCCGCGCTTGTTTTCAAACTGAAGCGTCGACTCTAACCTGATCAAATAACCAGATAAAATATAACATTTTCATATTTTCCCAAAATTTTCAAATTATTAAAGTAATATTATAATTCTTTTTAATTTAGTCTTAAAATAGTCTTATTTTAATAACAAATTACGATCAATATCAATTATTTTAAGAATAAGAAAATTAAAATCCATTAATTTTATTCGGCCAGTAATATATATACATTAAGCTTGATTAAAGGGTAAATCAAGGGTATTTAATTCTAGTTAGGTTAACTTAAATAGTGTAGTCTTTTGATAAAATACACTTATTGCTCTCGCATAAATTACCCCAATTACTGTTATCAGCCCATCGCAATGTCAACTAATTAAACTAACATGTCTCTCTATTTGCTTATCAATCTATTCACAGGTAGCGACCATGATGTCCTGCCCCCTTCCTATGTCATTACCAATACCAATACCTTCAATACACAAAGCTGAATTCACACCGGTTCACATTGGAGTCAAGGTGAGTTCTCCACTTTCTAGACAAAATCAACATCATAATGATAGAAGCGAAATCATAATAATAAGAGTCGTGCCCCATTATGAAATAGTAAATTAAGCGCATAAATGCGAATATCATGCAAATCGCGACCTTATGGCCAACAAAAGAGAAAAATGTCAACAAGTGGAGCAAAATGCTAAATGTAAATGGCACACATGCCAACCGGCTCCACCAACGCCACCACGGGCACCATCTTCACCACAAGCACCACAGACAGGATGTGACCGCATGTCGAGTGGGGTTGGTCCATTGTTGACATTATTGCAAAGCATATAGAGCACGTAAATATATGTGTGTACACATGCATCTATACATACTATATATAAATATGTACGTCTATGTGTGTGTAATGTGTGCCACTAAATCAAATTGTTGCCACCAAGATGGTGTATCCCTCACCCATATCCATATCCTCATTTGACTACAACTTTAATGCGTTGTGATCACATTTTAATGATATCAAAATGCAGTGTATATTGTTGTTGTTGTTGTTCCCACCTTCTTGTTGCTGTTGTTTGTTGAGGGGAATAATGATGTCAAAGCTGGAATGCGTCACGTTTGATAAATGTTGCAACATATTTCTTGATTTTGTTTGTCCTTTCGTTTAAATGCCACACATAAATCTATTTTTGAATGAAAGCCAGTTCGCAGACTGTGGCAAAAGTGGCGTATTCGCAATATATTTTTGTCTTCTTTTCCATTTTATTATTGTTGTTGTCTGTTTTTTTTTCTCCTTTTTTTGCTTTTATCTGAAGGGAAACGGTGCTTATTGTTTGCATAATGGACGCTCGTTAGCGATGTATCTCTGAGAGTGTGTGTGTGTGTGTGTGTGCTGCGATCGGGTAGCTCCTCTTAAAGCCACATTGTAAGTCTTAACCAATATAAATGTTCTTTTAATTTGTTTCATTAAAAAAAAAGGGAAAGAAATATGCAAACATCCCCTCAAAGCGCCTACGAGGCATGTCAGCAATGTGTCCAGCTGCTGCTCTTTCTACTTTCCACTTTATGTTGCAGCAAGTGAATGCTTTGTTTTGTCAGTTTTGGTACGTTTAATTAATGAATTCCTGGCAAACCACCAGCTTGCTGTTGACCATAAATGCATGGACAGCTTTCCCGCTTTGTGATTTCATCCTTGAGGAATGACTGGCAGCTCTGGGGCAGTTGCTGCCACAAAGGGTGCACGCCATTTAGTTGCAACACCAAATTAAACTTTTGAAATAAAACCAAAGAGAAAGAGACCTGCACCATAATCAAAAATAAATGTATGGAATAAACTTGTTGCGGACACTGTTCTTTTAGATGATATTCGCATTTTTCAAAGAAACTGAACTTTCTGCTCTTATTTCAATTAATTTCAACAAAAATTATTAAATTAAATAAATAAAATGCGCACAGCAAAAAGTAATAATACAATTCATTGTATTCATATTCAAATTATTTATGCGTTGCATTTCAGCATTAATCAGGCAATTTAAAATGGTTTGATTTTTAATCGCCTGTCACTTCGTGTTGTCACAAAGATCACAGGTTAATTGGCGGCTTTTAAATTTGTTTTCAATTCAATTTTTTGTATATATTTTCTTTTATATTCATTATGCTGTCGTTAACATTTATTTAAAATGCCAGCAACGGCTTAAACCGCGACTCACGCCTAATTATGAGGCAAAAATGAACTGCCGACTCGGCTTGGATCTGATGCGACTAATTAAGGCAAATCACACCACGCAAAATAGTCCTGCTCCGGGATACACTTTGGCCAACCTATCAGACTGTCCGCCTGCCTCTGTGATAACGGCCAGTTGCCAGTTCATAAAAAAAAAAAACGCCCCGAACGTAGGCAAAAATTATTTAATAAAACGGTAGACAACAACATCATCAACAGTCGCCTCAGCGGGGTCAAATTTAACGAGCTGCCAGCCGTGGCTGTTAAACCCAATCTCCCACCCCGAACCTCGAGGTCCAAACCCAACCAACGGCAACTTACACTTGACCGCACGGCATAAATCACCAAGGAGGGAATTGTTGGAGCTGGATCTCTCGGGTGGAGAAGATTGATGGAGCGTAGAAGGGGAAGGTGGGAATGCAGCAGCGGGTTGCCCAGTGGCATCTTCTTAGCTCATAAAAATGGTATTTTTTAAAATTCCCATAAAGGTGTGTCTCGGCCAAATTATATTTAATAACAAAAATAAGACAATGGGAATGAAAAGAACGCAATTTTGATAGTCAAGTTGCAGCAACAACTGGCTGAAAATGGTGGTACAGTAAGAGGGAGGAGTACGGAAGGGCTCTAAACATGATACACAGTTTAAGCATTTCTTTACAATTTAAGAGTTGTGAAACGTTTTCAGTTGAATAAACTTGTGTAAAAGATATTTAAGATATACGTAAGATATTCTTGCAAATTGTTTGTCTTATTGATGTTACTAAAGTCTATCTTTTGCATTATTAATGTAATAGATCAAATTGTCAGTATTCAATATGCAGCAAGTTCCATTGATAGTTTGTTTCTCAGCTTTTAGAATTCTTTGTGCAAACACAGCTAAAGTCGAAAGTGCAGTACATTTTATACCCAATCCAATGATTGGAATAAGAATGGGTCTAGTAATCAAAACTACCAACTTCCAAAATTTAAGAAATGATTCAGTATTTTGGTTTGATAAGCGAACCAGTAACCAAGGCATTGATTTATTTAATATTAAATTATTTAATAAATTAATTATTTAAAAATATTATTATATTTTAAAATAAAGAACTAAGATTTTTAATTAACCGTTAAATTGGAAATATATAGAAATTTATAGAAGGTTATATTTTGTTTTATTTTTTAAATTGTTCCTTGATATTTTAAGCACGTCATGTTTTTTATTAAAAACCTTTTAACTTATAAAATATAACTTAAATCAATAAATTGATATAATATATTGTTTGATTTATTAAACCTATTATATAATGTATTCAAAAACTTGTAATATATTATAAAATCTTACTTATGATATTGGTTATTTTTTTATACACAGATTTTCACTGTTTAAATTAAGTTCTTGATAGATTTGGGATCGGTGAAAGAGGCTTTAGCTGACTCCAAAATTATTTCACATTTAATACCAAGGAGATTTGGTGAAAGGTTGCACTAAATCTTACCTTTTTATACAGGGTATACCATATTCTGGCCAATGTTCCCCTGTTGCATTTAAACTAGTGTTTTCTCTGATAGATAAACTACATTGACAGTTGTAACAACCGTGTTTTTTCCAATTCTGCTGCATTTTCTCTTCTGTTTGGTCAAAACCTGCTGGCAAGTTGCTTTGCTTTGCTGGTTAAGAACTTCCGGTTAGTATTCTTAGCTGACACTCAGGTGGTCTGGAGTGGAACAGTAAACCTCTTTTTTTCTCCGTTTCTTTTTTGGTAGAAAATGTAGCCCACTTTTGCATGCTATGGCAAATGTCTAGTAGCCTTTAGACCTGGACATTTCGCCATTGCAATGAGTGTCGTGTCCAGGGCATAAACCTCAATTTCAACTGAGCAACGCTTTGACCGACCTGCTCGTCCTTCCGGGTGTGCAACGTACTATCCTCTTCCTCGTCCTCGAATGTGCCGTTGGCAGTCTCTAGCTGTGTCTCAGCTGCTCCTTTGCGCATTATCCTTTTGTCTTCTTGGTTCATTCGCGTACATTTGTTTTTCTTATGCTTGTTATTAATAATTTAAGTTGCGCTCTACTTTGGCATGAAGACGATGAGCCAAGGATGACGATGACGATGGAGATGACGACGTTTCGCAGCATTGTTTGCCACGGCCGATTGTCTGTCTCTCTGCTTATCCTTACAAAGGATTGCGTTTCAGTTACATTTCGGGGCGTTGTGTTAAGCGTTCATTTCCCGCTACCTTCAGCTACATCTCTTATTGCTACCTTTGCCTGTACATTGTTTTATTTTTTATTTCCACTCAAATTGTTTTATTTGCCGCACAGCGGACTTGAACAGAGCTGAGCATTGCTGAGGAGAATCCTCCGTCCTCCCTTCCCCACAGACGCTCGGCTTTATTACGGCGATTTTTCTTGAACACATTTCGTGTGTTGTCGTTTTTCTTCGCTGTCTCTTACCTTTTGTAATTTTTATGATTTTATTTTTCCATTCACCTTGTACTCTTTTGCGTTGTCCCAATCTTTTCATACGTATACGCCACTGCGACTGTGGCTTCTCCTTTGTTTGCTTTTTCGTTTTATTATTGTAATTCATATAAAAAAGCACAGACTTGGTTGTAGTTGCTGTTGCTGTCCAACCCCAGTTCTTTTTTTTTTATTTCGCTTTTCTGTGTTGTGTGTGCCATAATAAAAACCTTTTTCAGAAATTAAAAAAAAAAATAACAACAAATGAGATGCGAATCAAATTGCCCGAAATCCGTGCTATATGAGTACAATTCACAGCTTTATTCTTACCAAGTAAAGGTAAGGTAAAGGCATTGCGTATACGCCACGTTATTCCCAAGGAGAACACTGTGCCATTCGATTTGATTTTTGCCTTGTGGCTTTTGTTATTTGGCCTTAGCAAGCGTTAAAAATTATAGTTATTTAGTATGTACAATGATTGTTTGCTGTTCTGTGGTGGAGGGTAATTCTTGTTTTTGGCCGAGCTAAAAGAAACTTGCCACATTAGACATGCACACACGCCATCCTTTAAAATGTGTATTGCCTTGCTTCTCCCAGGCTTTGGCATTCTCCACACCATTTGCGGCGGCCCATTACACAACAGTTACTCGTAACCCGTAACTCTAACTGTAACTGTAACGGCGGTATCAACTACAACAAAAGGCTAACGTCTAACGGCTAATTATTCCCTCGTTTACGGGCTCAAGCACACAAAACAATCGTTAAACAAAAATATTATAGCATGCTTCTCATTTTCTGTGCGTGTCCAAACTAATGCGGCACGCAGTCGACGACAAGGATGAGGACAAAGGATGAGAACCAGGATTATTATTCGTTGGGTAAAACATGCGTGTCCTGGTAGATACGAGTATCGGGAAACGGATTAGTTAACAAGAAGAGTGCTGCAAGCTCTTGTAGTTGTAAGTCAAGCAATTTGGCCAAAAAAGATGGGCAAAAACTATGCTCAAGTACAAGTACAAGATGGTAAAAGATCCTTCGGAGGGGCGGAGGGGCGGAGAGAATGGTGGGCAGTGTAACTTCTATAGAAATCGAAAAGGGATAGACATTAATTTCAATTAGGGCGTGTCGCCTGTTACGCCCCAAACGTTACTCAAGTTACTGTTGGATCTACTTGCAACAGTAGAAGCAGCAGCAGCAAGAAGCAGCAGAAGTGGCAGCAACAACAGCAGCATCAGCAGTCAGCTACTTGTCGTCTTGTTACTTGTTGTCCTGTCGCTGTCCCTGCGGCTGCCTTTCTGTCTGTTGCTTCTGTTGTTCTTTTAAGCAAGCATTTTGTTTACTATTTTTGCGTGCATATATGTTAGACACACACACACACACACGCGGACAAGTTGTACGCGCATTATTTATTTTAGTTGACACAAAGGACAACAAGGACAATGTGCTCGTCACACAATAATAGCAAGAACAGGCACGACCAGCACCAAATTGCACGAAATGATGCAATCCCCAGAAGTCTCGTTAAATTTTCAAAATAGCTGGGCGGAAGCTAAAAAAATACCATAGCATACTTTTGCGGGTCGACAAGACAAGCTGAGAGACATGAAAACCAAGCACACACAACTAGCAACAAGTTTTGAACAGATATACATACATAATATACAAAGAATATCCGAAGACAACAATTTAAATGGTTGTAATAGAGAATGAAAAGGATAAATAATGTATTTACTGTACAAAATGTATACTTTGTATTCACTGTGCTTAACGACAATGGACAAAATTCAGTAAGTTGAGTTTCAATAACCACTTTTAAGGCTTAATCTCTGATCAGGGTAATTAAATTACGTGCAAAAGTATGTGCCAGGGAGGAAATTGCGTTTTCTATCTTTTAAACATTCGTTTATCTATCGTCAATCTCAAATAATAATAGAAAGTTTGAGACTAATTTGCTTTTTATTAATGATCATGAAACTTCTTTCCGATAAAAGTATACAGTATTTCAATCTTAATTTTAAGATGCTAAATTAAAATATATTAGAAATAATAGTTATCGAAAAAGTTTATATTGAAATAGTATTTTTATTAAATAATTTTTATTTAATTTATATAGAATAAAAACTTACGTTATAATTTTTGATTGGAAATACATAAATTTTTTTGTTTTTTATTTTTGTTTTATTGCAACAACCGCTGCCTAGTTGTTTTAAAAACGATCGTTAAAATAATTAACTATTAGTATCATGGAGTAGAAGGCTCTCTAAAGGTACCAAATATTTGAAGTGCCGTACGCCTTTATTCAGGTTTTTATTATTCTTTACATTAAAGATTTTTAACATTGAACAGAAGGCATTTATTTTATCTTGGCGCAAACCCCTTTCAATATATTCTATTTTATTTGTATAGATAAAATATCATATTTCTGTTAAGGATCGGCATCTGTGCGTGCTAGAATAGCTTGTTTAGTCTGACATAATTAGCGTCTTGTTTTCATAATTTATCGATAGAAGACGATATGGCAAAATGGTGAAAAGCTTTTGTTTAAACACTTTGTTGTGGGTAAAGAACAGTTGTTGCTTTGGGTAATTCATGCAACAACCAAACAGAAGCCACAGATGCGGCTTAAAAACTGTCTTAACTCTAGTCTCCTTTGGGACGCAGGCGTTGCAAAAGGCACACACCCATACACACACACCCGTACACACACACGATAGAGAACACAACAAACTTGGCTGTGGCACCGCACATTGTTGACTTTGGCTTTACAGTTCAATATTTATTTTCGCGATTTTCACGCTGAACCAGGAAAAAGATTGCCTTTCCTTTGCCCTCCCAAAAAAAAAAAAGAAGAAGAAGCTTTTGTCAACGTTGTCGTCTCCATCGTAGTCCGTCGTAGTTGTTGTTGTTGTCATTGGCTCTTTCACTTTCTCGTAGCATGTGGACACAACAAACAAACGGAAAGGACGCATGCATTAGTTGAGCTTAAATGTCGTCCACAGTTGTGTCCTGTTGTGTCTCACTTCCTGCTCTCTCCTTATTCCTATCCTTTTTCTCATTGAACGCTGGACAGGTTGCAGGTGCGCGCATCGAAAGCTTGTTGACCAAACTCGATAGATAAACACACACACACACACACACACACAGACGAAACAGTAAAACTTTTGGCCATTTGCCATGGAAGTGAAAGTGTTGAAGCAGCGCAAACATTGTCCAAAAATAAGCATTATAAAATTCACAAAATGTTTTCCAACTGAAAGCGAAAACTTTGAGACAGTTAACTAAAAAAGTTGTCGTCGACTATCGAGAAAAATTTAAAAATAAATAAAGTAAAACAAGTAACAACGCTTTAGATGAGTACCCACGTTTCAAATACTCTAAATACACATAAAATACATAAGTTGTGTGTATGTATTTTTAATTTCAACATTATATAAATAATTGATTGCTTATATTTCAACGGTTAAAAATAATAAAAGTAAATTGATGTAAAAGTCTCTATTTTCTATTGTTAATAAGGTATAAAATTACGACAACGATAACTTGATACAAATTTAATTTGCTCGGTTTGCCGAATGTGGTTTATCTAGATCTTTAAGGTCTAGACCTTTATTATATATAAAATATATATTCTTTGTTCGGTCTGTCATGCATGTTTCTCCCAAGAACAACATACTCTTGCACTTTACAAGTAACGGGTATAATGATGAGAACACCTTGATGAGGCAAAAATCCGCAAAACGCAAAATGTACACCTTCTTACTCCGTTTAACTTTTGGCGATTTATTTGCATGTGCGCCTATAAATTCGTAATAAAAACAGCAAACGACCCAAGGGCTAGCAATACCATCTCCCCTTAATACAGTCATCAGCGAAAAGGGGTAGAACACCCCTAGTCAACCCCATAAGATGTCTGGGAGAGAGGAGGGTCGAGGAAGGGATTCACTGGCTGGCTTTTGTTGTAACTCATTTGACATTATTATGTGCGCTTTTATGGGCTCCAGGGCTCAGCGTATGCGAGTCTCGTTTCTCCACCTCAAATGTCCTTGCTGCCAATTTTTGGTCCTGTCTTGCTCTCCGTCTCGCTGTCTAGTCACATCACACGCACATCAATAAATTTCCATGTGTCTCTTTTGGGTGTTACCTCTCGGTGAGTGTGTGTTGTGTATACATATATGTATGCACATATGTGTTTGTGTTCGGGCTTGGCTTTTGTTGTAAAGTCCCTCACAAAGCTATGGGTAATTATTATTTTGGTTTATGATTTGAGCACTTTTCGTGTGCGGCATCTTTAGAATTTTGTTTATTATGCCACAGCGGCGAGCTTAGCCCAAGTTAAGGTGTCTTGCCTTTTCGACATTAAATTTTAACTCGATATGGTACGTGGTCTGTCCTGAAAAGTAGGCTGCTTATTTTATTGCCTCCAACATTAACGGCTCGTCGAATAGTTAATGCGCTTTTCTTGTTGCCTCTCCTTTTTAGTATCCCTTTCCTACCCCTCTCTCATTCTCTTATAACAATGCAGCAAATCCTTAACTCTGATTGGGTTAGTTATCCATAATAACAATGGAACACACAACGATAATGTCATAAATAAAACTTAAAGACCCGTTTGGTCTGGCAAATGGACACAAAGCGGCAGAGACGCAACGTGAATGCAACAGCAAATCATGTTGCTTGTTAAGCAATTGCAACTGCAACTTGTGGCATGAACATTGCACTCTTTGTCTTACACTTTAAAATGTTTGAAGTTGAGTTGCTGATAAATTAAAACAAGAAGTATATCAGTTTGATTGAAACATGGAATATCAATTAAAGTATCTTAAAATATATAAAAAACTATCATAATAAAATGTTTATATAACTAAAAAATCTTTTTTTTATTTTTTTTATAGTAGTAGTCTTAATTACTTAATAGGAAATAGTTTATTAAACATTTTTGTATGAATTGAAGTCAACCTTCAAAACTTAAAAATAGCTTTCTCTGAACAATAGTAAAGCGAGATGAATTAATAACATTGATTTGTGTTGCTTTTATTAATTTGCAATTTAAATTTACAATATGCTTGTATATTTCATTAATTTCATTTTATTATTTAACTTTAATCTGTGGCAGTTTAATATTTGAAATGAAATCTCTTCAAAAAAAATATATTACCTATTTTAAATCATATGACAATTTATCAAATTGTTAACCCTCTACTGCATGCCCATAGATCCATTAAAGATCAAAATTTTTTCTATGCATATATGGGTGTATTTGTAATAAATTAAGGAATATTCGAGCAATTTTTTTTTGGGTAAATAGTTTAGGAGAAAAAATGATTTTGGGCTTTTCAGTTTTTGCTTAAAATAATACATATAAGACTTAAAAATTAAAACCCATACATGGCACTATATGCGGTAGAGGGTTAATACTAAAATTGCAGACAACTTTTCTCTGGGTGTAGTTAACCTGTGGAATAACTTTAAATTGTCAAAAGAATATCGCGTTCCATTTGGCAAACATATCAGACATATACGCTCGTATCTGCGACACACGCTTAGTCGATGCCACAAAACACTTTCATTGCACTGTTCACATTTACCATACACATACACACACGCACACACTCCACCCGCATACCGTCAACATCAATTCTTCAATGCCCACATAAACCACAAATCGTAAAAAAAAGGAAACCAACAAACGGGTGAGCGCCACTTGCCGCAGCTCTCATAGAAAGCAAATACAAATATTGACATTGCATATGCGATTGGCGGGCTCGGCGAGCTGCCTTCCAGCCAGCCTGCTGAGCCTTTCATATCCTTGGAAAACAGCGACGAGACAGGTGGGGCGGGGAAGGGGATGCGACTGGGTGAATGTGAATGTGAACGTTGGGCACGTAAATGTAAGGAGTTGCGGCAAAGATTTTTACCTTTACGATGTCAATATAAATTTGTATTCGCATTACAACAATAAAAGGATACCCATCCAGTATCCAACGGCGGCCAACAACAATTTCTGATTTATGGCGCTAAAAGTGCACTCAAACACAGCCGCAGCCGCAATCGCTGCCGTGTGTCCTTAGAGCTCGCATCCTGCCACAGCAGCGAGAGCAATATGGCGACGTTTTTAATTCCACAGATAACAAAGCACTTCGGGCAAAGCCGCCGATGCTGCCGACGTCGCCAAAGCAGCAAATGGCAATGGCAAATGGCAAATGGCAAATAGAGCACCATGTGGACCAATAAGCCGAGCAGGCCCGGTTGGATCACAGCTCCAAATAGAAAACGTCCAACCAGCCGATAAAAATCGAACTTTAGCACACAAAAAAGGGCTGTGCAACTGCTCTTTGAACTGGTGGGTCGATGTGGATGCAACAGGCGCGGCGATAACAATTTCTAATAAAACCGCATGACAGCCACTGTGGGTCATACATACACACACCATACTTGCACAAATACACACACACACACAAACGCGACATACATACGCCTAAGCCCCTTTTAGTGGCGAAGCGTGCAGTCGCCGAGGATTATTGCAACGCTGAGCAGCATCCTTGCCCCATAAAGTGGCACATAATGTTCGCCCGAATGTCGCTGGCAAATAAATCTGCGATATTATTGCAAAACCGCATGCCCACATGCCACTTGTAACTACGTATACTTGATATGCAGTCACTGCAAGATCCCTTTCGTATCTTATATCTAATTGCTTAATTACTCGGCACTGATTGCCGAGAAAACTTGTCGGTTAGTGGAAAATTAGCCACAATTTTAATAAGAAAATAACTTGAAAACTTGTGCTCAGTTTTCTTTCTGTAAATCTTCCTTCCACTCACTGTGATTCATTTTGCGTTCAACTTTTGAGTTTACCAATTGAAATGAGCGCTCGAAACAAGGCCGCAAATCGGCGTGAAATACTTGAGTACTCAAGTGGGTTGGCGTTCAGCAAAAGCAAAATTGTTGTTGCCTCGCCGTTTGGGAATGGGGGATGGGGATGGGGGCATGAACGTTGGGTATTATTGAAAACTTTGCGGCATACTTTGCACAAACCCTTTTTTTTCTTTCCAAAATTGTATGCAGATTCTGCTATTCTGACGCCGCAAATTTCCTGCGTTCTTGCCCCTGCCTCCATGCACCTTATTACCCATTGTATCAGAGACTGTGGTAGTCTCTAACTTTCAATGGGGTATTTATTTATATTTTTTTACATTCACTTTTTTTAGACCCAGTATACAAAGAGTTTACGGGAGCTTTAAGTTAAGGCAATGTCTCAAATCTATAAAGTTAATATATTTTTTATCAGCCGATACCTAGTTTCTTAAGACTATAAGAGCTAGAACTATGTGTATATACAGATCAACAAATCAAATATTTTTTAAACAATTAACTTTTTAAATGTATACATTTGATTTTATTTTATTATTTGATGTTTATTTATCCGAAAATATTTAATTGTAGAAGAAATCTTACAAAAAGAAAGATTTCCATGCCTCAAAATTTCTGATAACAATAAAATTTCTTACAAAATTAATCAAAAAAGGCAAAAATTTGGCATTCGTATCTACTCAAAAGACCTATTTTTTTATATAAAGAATCGGGAACTTTAGCTGTCTTTGATCGAATCACTATTTAACATTTATTTTAACACACTATTCGGCGTACTTGATCGTGCAATTTAAAGCTATAAAGTTTTTGTTGTAATTAGTTTCTCTATACAACTTTCATTTATTTATTTTTATTTAATCAATCGGCCGCAAGGATATGAGAACTGGGTCTGCAACCGTCGAGCACACTCTGCATTCCTATTTGTTTTCTTATCATTTTATTTATTTATTTTTTTGTGAATCCTTGCCTATTTACGTGGGCGCTCTACTTGTTACCCGCAATTTGTCTTAAGTGGCAGTCACCACCCAACCAACCTCTCAACAGCAAGCCCAGCAACTCGGCCCACCCTCCGGGCATTTCCATTCATCGCGTGAGCGGCAACTGCTTAGGAAAGTGTGAAAAAAGCGTACAAAACGCCATAAAGTATGCAGAGCATTTGCATTTGGCATTCAACAAGACAAACACAAAATGAAGTGCGAAGCAGAAGCCGCGACAAATTTTCAACTAACCAAGTTCGAAAGGCTTTACACCGAACTATGCTCGACTATATGCTACCCCGTGATTGTTTCATAAAGTACAGCAAAGAGCATTAATAGAGAAAATTATAATACAACTTTGATTACAAATTTCTAAAAAGGTCTACGCTAAAGTTGTAGACTAATCATAGTTACTATCGATTATTTATTTATCAATTCGACTTCCTAATTATTGCACAACAATAATGCATTCTAGTTCATAATAATTTCAAGTTTCTTCACGATATTATTTTAAAAAAAGCTATAAAATCGTTTTTTATATTAATTTAATTTTATTTACCAACTATAACTTAAATTAGTTTGGAAAGTCTATTGAATACTGTTTTCTTTCTACTTTTCACCGTCATGCAAAATAGCAAACCTTAACGAAGACAAGTCTATATACAGGGTATTTAGAAAAATAAGGAAAGAAAGAAAAGGATGCGTATGGCGCTGAGAACAACAAAAAGGGTTGTTTCCTTTACCCAGCCGCGAAATTTTTTCGCTCGTGCCTGGCTTTTGTGCTGACAAATTCAGGCGTGATAAGTTTTATGTGCGCTTATTTGACTGAGCGGTTTTACGCGCTTCAAGTGGCAGCACTGGGCATGGCAGTCCCAACCCGTTTAACTCGAGCAATTAAATAATATGAAATTAAATTTATTAATGTCTGCCCAGATTGCCTCTGAAGAAGTTGGTTAAATATTAAGAAAGTTAAAAAAGCGTGAAATATGCATATTAAAAAATGTTAAATAACAATAACAATCAAGGAAATATAAATAATTCACAAGTGATATTAATTTTACTTAATTGCAAAACTGGAACATATGCAGACATTGTTTGTTTTCATGCCTATAAATATTAAAATCTTATTAACAAAAGTTAAAGTACGTGCTTGGCAGAGACACACACACATTCACTCATGCAAGCAATTTTCTCCCAAAAAAAAAAAAAAGGAGAAGAAAGTAAGAAAATATGTGTCAATTGGGAAATCTATTTTGCGGATTTGCGCGCTCCACTCAATCAAAGGCTGAGACGTTTCAACTGCGCCTAAAAGTATGCCCAAGCATCGCCCACCGACATATCAATACACACGGAATCTGAATCAGAATCGCACACATGTACACATATATACCTATACACCTGAGCAACTACAGTCTGACCAGAGGGTTGGAGAATGTGACTGCCTGCTACGCATATTTAAGTAAAACTTTGCCGTCAACGTTGTCCACATATAAATAAAACATTTGCGGGCTGCACAAAGGATGAAACCGGTAGATGGATGACCCAATGGCGCAAGATGACAGCGAAAGCAGCAGAAGGAAGGTGGGTAGACGGGCAGTCAGGATGCAGGATACAGGAAAATCCCTTTACGATTTGGGAAGGGCGCAACGGCAAACGGAAGTGCGTACAAAATGAAACAACGCTCCACACAGAGAGGTGGGTCATTTTGGGCGCCCGAATAGCTTTCTTCATCTCCTTCATCATCATCTTTGTCCGTCTTCTGCTACTGTGCTTGGTCAAGCAGATATACACAGAGGACACAGGCATAAAAAGCAACTCCCAAACAGTTTTGAGGCCACACCGCATGAGGCATGAAGATGTCGACGACGCAGACATCGACGACGATGATGACGACGTCGACAGCGTCATTTCAGCGTATTGCAAATTGAAATTGGAATTGAAAGAAGCGAAACGAAACGAAGCAAAGTGTAGTGAAGTGAAGTGAAGTGAGGGGAAAAGGGCAAAGAAATGAATTTTGGTCGCTAACTGGCCATCCAGCTGGCTTCCTGCTGGGCAGCAGGCCGAACGCATTTTGCTGGTGGCATAATTGGCGCTTATTTCCTGTACAGCTGACGAGGACGCAAGGCGAATTCGTTAGAGTGCGAGTATTTCATCAAATGTTTTGTGCCTCTGGTTGTTGCTTTTTTTATTGGTCACTGGACGATGAAGCTACCAGCAACAGCAGCAGAAAATGGAGCAGGAACAGAAGCAGAAGAGGAGTACGAGTTCTGTGATTGACAGCTGGTAAAGTTTTTTTTTGCGTACGCCAGATTATGCATAAATCTCAATAAATTTCAATAAGCAGCAAAATCTCACTCTCTTTCTGTCTCTCTCTCTCCATCTCCCTCCCTCTCTCTCTGTCTTTCGCTCTGTTTGATTTGAAAGTTTTTTATTTGAAAACGTTTTGTTGCAAAGTGTATGGGAAAGGGAGGATGGGGGGCATTGCGTTTGCATGTGACAAAAGTTTTTAATGCCACTATTTGTGCACTCTTCACACTCGTGTCTACCTGTCTATCAACCTGTCTCGCTTTTTATCCCTCTACGAAAGTTTAGCAAATGAAGCGTATTAGGGGCAAAACTTTTAATTGGTCAAATGGTCCCACATATTGTGCACTTAAGTGACTTACACACACACAGAGTGCAGCATTTGGTGTATGTGTGTGTTTGTATAAGGTTGACTTTTGAACTTGTGACGAGTCTAACAAGAGCTAATGCTAAGCGGATTTTCTAGACGTACTCAAACTCGTGCCCTTGTGTGTGCTTTTTAGTTGTCCAAAGAGACAAGTTGCCCGCAAAGACTAGCCTTAAAGTATGCTACATAAAAGTGTTGCAACCATTTCGGTTTTCTTTTAAGCCGAATACAATGCACTCTGGAAACTTTCAGCCTTTTTCTGGCTTTAATGCAATTTTCACAACATAAAGAAATTTGTAAAAGCCTACTAAATGTTGTTTTGTATACCTTAAATGTGAAAAACAGTCACACTCATTTGTAGAATCGAATATGTTCTAAATTTTTACAAGACAAATTAAATAAAGTTACAAATTGTTATAGTATCTTGATCTTGATAATTTTGGTGTTGAGCATAATACCTATAACTCATAACTCATACGAACATTAAAGAAGAGACAAAAGCTTTTCATACAAGATCTTGCATTTGAACCGATTATTCTTAGAGGAGCTATATAAGATGGTACTCCAAAGTTTATCATATTTCTTAACTCAATAAAAAAATGCTTTGCTTCTGAGTTATATTGAAAAATGCGTAAAATCCCCACAGTGCAATGTAAAAAGTTCTAGATTCGAAGGGAAGCACAAATATGTAGAATATGATTTCTACCTCTGCGAGCTGTCAATTATAAAAGCGTAAATTTGAGACTAAGCTTTTGGATATGGTATAGCCTGTCGTGTCGCTCAACGGAGTCCAATAATCATAATCATAATGTTGCAGAGCAACGTCACCCAGCAACAACAACAAGCCAGAGCAACAAGCAAATCTCCAACGACCACTTAAATCCAAGCACTTCAAGTCAATCAAGCAGCTTAAAAAGCGTCATGGAAAGAAATTGGTCGGGGGCAGACAAACCGTCAAGCCAAGTTGAAACTCTTGTGCTGATGACGCGCAAAATGAGAATCAAATCCTCGAGGACCACAGGCAGGCAAGCAACATTCAGGCGGAGGGACTCAGAGTCTGTCAAGGCAAGGTTGAAGTGAAATATATTTATATTTAAATATATATACGTACATTCATGTTTGATAAAATATGCTAAAAATGAGATAAGTAGCAAAAATCCCATTGGAGCCTACTGAAGAGACAAGTGCACGCATACACACACACACACATACCCATTCATTCCACTTGTAGATAAACAAACATGCGATTGCCTCGTGTTAGTCCAGCATGCCAAGGATTCAATTTCTCAAAAGGAATTTTTGAACAGGGCAAACAGCAATGTCTTTGCCTTGGATTTCCGAATTGTGTGAGAAGAAGGATGTAGTTAGGTATTTGATGAGGGGAGATGGGGAATGGGCGTGTCAATAGTGGCCATCAGCTAAGCTATCACATTGCAAGTAAATTACAATTTAACTGAATTTTTCATGGTGTCGAGAACAGATTGTCAGAAAGGGCTAGCAGAAAGTTCAGCAAAAACTAAAGGAACATTAAATTAGCAAGAAATCAGTCAAGATTCAATCATACAAATAACAATAAGATAAGCAGAGTAACATTCTAAGTGTATTTGTGTGTGAGTGAGAGAGATTCAGAGATTCAGGCTTGGGTGCAAATTGAATGAAAGTGGCAGAAAAAATGTTGCTGAATTATGCAACAAGATTCTGATGTATCAGATAAGCTAATTTGCGCACATGAAAGCGAAAGGGACTTGAAATGTAGCTCAGGAAATGGACGCTGAGAGGGGAGTATTTCTGGGGGAGGTGTGGCAGCTTTAAGACAGCTATAGCTACAAGTGTGTAGGTTGAAGAGCCAAAGTGGCAAACGAGAGACGCACGCAAAGTTTGCCACTTTTGGAGTGTGTGCTTTACTTTGTCGTGTCTCTCTCCCTCTCTCTCTCTCTCTATCTCTCTTTCTGTCAGTGCATTTTAAAGCTAATAGCAGTCACTTCATTTGTGTCACTCGATGGCACTTCACACGTGACAATGGCAACAACAGCATGCACACACACTCGCTCGCACGTGGGTGTGATCTCTGCGACGTGGCCAAGTTTACAAAATCTTCAAAATAAATACAGCAGCAAACGGAGACAGACATTGAGGCAGACAGACAAACAGACAGAAAGTCAAGCTGGAGGCAACAAGCAACAGTCGGCAGTTAGAACAATCACGAGGGATTTGCATTAGCAGCTGGCTGGATGCATGTGCGTATAATGGGGGACTATTACATATGCAAAACTAAGAAATTACTTACACATACACATATATGTACATTAGGGTGCATCCATTTGTTCCAAAAAAATTAGTCCTTGCAAGGACTAAAATTATGTTGAAAGGACAATTTGTCTTTGTATATGAAAGCCCTGGTCCTATCACGAGTTTTGATACCAATCTTGTCAGGATCAGAATAAAAATACTGAAGATATTGTAATAATCAAAAAAACACGTTTTTCAACTCAAAAAGCGGGGTCTAGGAATTGATTTTAGAACTATGGTCTCTTGCTGAAAACATCTTAGAATTGACCGTAGATTTCGAATATGGGGTACCATTTGTCAATTTTTTTTGGCCCATTAAAATCGATGCACTCTAATGTACATATACATACATTAAACAGTGTCAAAGGATCTTATTAAAGAGGTTAAGGAGCTGAAACAAAGAATTCTCTAAAGATCCTTCAAAGTAATACAGTTCACAAATGGCAAATTTAAGTTTATAAATATTTTTAAAATTATAAAAATTAATTTTATATATTTACTTAAAATGCTCGACTCTGTTATGAAATCGAATCTACAACAGAAGTTTTAGGAAAGTGTATCTTTTAGATATTTGAACCGAAAGTAATTTTAAATGCAAAACAATTACCATCTTTGTTGTTCAATTTATTTTAATTTATCGCTTCAATGTTTTTTGTGTTTTTTTTATTGCAATTCTGGTTCTTAAAAAAAATACAAGTTCTTTGAACCCATTTATATAATGTCACATGATCGTTTGTCATATGTGTCTAATACTGGAACTTTTTAGGATACAATATATGAAATTTGTATTGTTTGTATGCATTATAAATTGAAAACATTTAGACTTTGAGACCTTAAGAGTGCGAATTAACTTTATAAAATTTAATTTTGCAGCTTACGGCAGAATACATTTAGATGATTCAAAGTACATTAATAGCAAATGAGCTGTTAGCATTTATAGAAGATAATGTAAATTTGTTATCAATTTGTAATTCTTTTAGTACTGGTTTTCACAAAGAAATTGCAGTTAAAAGAACTTTATTTGATTGCTAACTGTTCTTTTTTTGTTGCCCTCAATCTGTCATTCTCCCTCTCTAGTCTCTCTATCCCTCTTTTCTCTGTCGTTTAATTTGTTAAACTTTGATTTGTTCGACTTGGTAATTTGAACGCTAATTAGCCGTTGTCAGTATGTTAATTGCGTTGTCAATTTGTTTGTGCTTCCACGCAAATGAATCATAAAAGAAGCAAAGGCAATTGCAATGTTCAGAGTGTTTCCAATGAAATTGATGTTAATCGATGTGCAATTAATTATTTTGCGGCAATTTGCCAAAATGTTGCCACACGCAACATCAAGTTCTGCAACGTAGCTGTATTACAAGACACGATGTGCCACATCATCATGCGGCGCGTTGTGTTGCCTTGAAATTAACACTTTTCAACCTAATTTGATATTCATGCACTTCTCATGGGACCCGTCGGCGGCGTTCAAGAAAAACTTTTCCTGGCAAAGTGACAGAGCTGGCAACTTAGGGACTGCAACGCAGGGAAACTCGCATTGAAAAGTGTGAAAAATTATAATTCCCCAACTGAGACGACAACGATGACGACAGCGACGGCGACTCGCTGCACTGCCTGCCGCTTGGCTGTGTTTTTCCGTTAATTTGAAGCCATGTTAATGATAAAAGCCAACAAAGAAAAGTCAGCCGGCTTCGGGCTCTAGCGAGCTCTCCTTTAAGCCGACTGATTTTAGTCCCTTTTGCCAGCCGCGTGTTTGCCTTGGCGTTGTTGTAAGCCTTTTGACGACCACCTCCAACATTTCTTTGCATATAATTAAAAAAGAATGAAACAAGAAACTGCTGCAACAATCGAGTATGCACGACTTTAACATACCGTACAGTCGGCTCGTCATTGTATTGTATTTTCAAATAAAGCTATTTTAAAAGTACAGTTTGATTATTTTAGAAATTTAATATTTTGTATTTTGTCTATAAAAATTATTTTCAAAATAGATTCCTTTAAAAATAAGAAATATTTTTATCAAATAATTTATTTGTGAATATTTGAGAAGGTTATCATTAAATTTGAGGATTATGTTTGCAATAGAATTATTAGCATTACAATATTATTTAATTATTGTTTTCTATATACTTAAATAGAATCCTTAAAGAGTTCGATGTCAATTTATTAAATAATTTATTTCCTGGAACTTGGCAGCGAATCGAACCAAAGGTTTAAATCCTTGTTTTCAAATAAGTACTTGTAATAGGAATTGGCCACCTATTGCACCTTGTAATTATTCAATTTATTAAACAACCTACCCGCGCTGTTCTCTGTCTTACAGGGTATTTGCAGTGAGTTGAGCAAAAATTTGTAAGCTAACATATTCTTTTTTTTGGTTATTGTTTGGCCCTGTTATTGTTTGTTCCCTCTCGTACCTCCCTCCCTCTCTCCTTGTGTGCTCGTCTTCTGTCGTGTGTTGGCGCTGTTATTATGTAATTTAAGCCACAACATATTACGCCTTTAAGCCGTTTTAATACCCATCATTGGCTGTTGGCAGCATTGCGTGCAAGCCTTTTAAGCCTTTCATCTTAGCAAGAAAATGAGCAGCAGCGCGTGTCCTTGTCCTTGTTGCCGGACAACTCCTTCTGGTTACTCGAAATGTTTTTCAATAATTTATGCGCCATTTTATATTTTTCTTCAATTTATTTATTTCATTTTTTATGGCAATTTCTCATGAGACTTTCCAATTTGACTGCAGCCAAATTAAGCTTTTATATATTTGAGGAAAATGTTCAGCTATTAGCGCTAATTTTTTATGCATGTGTGCCCTCCACACCTCCATTTCCGCCACCCTCTTTGTGATGCTGCGTGCTCATTTTAATTTGCATTCTTATCTACTTTTTTTTTTGTTTTCTTTTGGTCGAAGAAAGAAGGTGGAGATGGAGTTGTGGGCGTTACGATGTCTGTCACAATTCAATCAGGGCGTTTCTTTTTGGGCTTTAATAAATAAATACGAGTAGAAAATTACATTTGGCCTCCAGGGGGCAGCACACAACCCCTCAGAAAATAACGAAAATAGAATGAGAATAAAAGTCATTTTGTTGTTCAAGTGCTTGGCGCGTTGTTCTGCTCTCATATGTGTGGAAAGTCGAGAGTTGGGAGAGCGGCGATGTGATTTCAATTTGCCTGCTGCTTGTTTTTCCTTCCTTGGCCAATTTGCAAATTTTCACGAAGGGGTGCGGAGCAGGAGAAGCAAGATTAAGGTAGCACGGAGTGTTAGGAAGGGGCAACACACAAGCGGCAAAGCAAATAAACAGTTAATGCTTTTATGCAAATTTATGCCATTAACACAAATAAGCAGCCAGCCAAAATTTGAAAACAATTTGTCACTCAAAAGTCACTTTGGCTTCCTTTTCCTGTGTGCGTCTTTTTATAAACAACTGAACGAGTGTGTGTGTGTGTATCTGTGTATCTGTACGTGTGTTTGTGTGCTAAGGAAAACAAACGGAAAACCAAAATCAAAGCATAAATGACATATGCAGAGTGAAAAAACAGGAGACACACAAAAGGCTGTAGGCTTAGCCAAGAGCAGAGAACAAAGTGAAGAAAAAAATGTGGGCAAATGATAATGAAGATGCCTAGTCAGTCGCTGAATTGGGCCATCATTGTTGTAGTGCAGGAGTAGAGAGAGAGAGACAGAGACGAGAGGTAGCAAAAATCAAAGTCACCGAAAATTAAAAGTGATTTGTTTGCTAAAACACCCAAGACATTAGGCTGTGGCCTGGTGTGGATACAATTTGAAATGTGAGACTCATGCAAGTGGCAAACAGGCAGCAAATTGAGACAGTTATAAATAGTGAGAGAGAACTGTGTATGCTACAGTGCTGACTATGCATATAGTTACACCAATACTCAATACTTTAGCAAAGGTCGCTGATAACACAGAACACATATTTAACATAGTTACAATATTTATTTGTTGTGTCTGTCAAACTTTCAGATAATTTTAGTTAGCTACAACACAGATATAATTTTAAACTTAATATCTAATAAAGATAATTATTTCCATTTCAATTTTTGCGACATCTGAAATTCAAACTCATTTGTGTTCCAAAAATCTCTAGAGATTTTGAAGATAAATGTTTTTGAAAACAACCGTTCGAAATTTTGGTGTTCCTAAAATGTCAGAGATTTAATATTATTAAACATATTTTTTTTGCAATGTTATTAAGTTTTAATATATATTTTATTTCAATTTAATAAATATTGAATTTTGTTAAATCTTTCAAGAATTTTTCGCTGTTAGAGGTTTGTAGAACACACCGAACTGTCTAAAATTTACACCCTGAAAAAGCTCTATAAAGTGTTTTTTATTCTTATTTTTTTTTAGAATATAAAGCTTAAGAAATGTTTAAAAATTGAAAAAGTCTTCCTTATTAAAAACAACATTAGTAAGAAAATGTTATTATTGTTTAAAGTCTCTACATAAATGTCCAGCACAGTTACGAGACACACACATATACATGCTCACACGCATACTGAGGGGGGATGTGAGTGTGTGTGTGTGTAGCGCTGATTTCTCACTGCCAGCCTGAAAGTATGCAATGAACAGAAGCACATTAATAATTGAAGCGCTTTGGCGCGCTACTCTGCCCCATGCCACATGCTGCATGCCCCTTGCGTCTTAATGCTGCTGGCAAATTGATGCCGCCAGTGCAAGTGGCAAATTTATCAGAGAACAACACTGCGTAATAATAAATTAGCTCTACATTTAAATTAAATTGCAATTTAATGTATATGATACAATATTATTATTTTATTAGGTTTCGCTTTGCCAAATACTTATACGCTTTTCTTTTTCTTTTCTTATTTTCAGGTGAGTGCCGCAAACGATTTTTGTGTTTTGTTTTTTTTTCTCTCATTTCCGTGAGTATATAAATCAACATGTATAATTATGATAAATGAACAATTATTATATGCCTCGCTGAAAGTGAAAACTCAAATTTTTCTCTTGTCTAAAATAACAAATCTATTCTCATTATGTTTTTGTAGTCAATGTTGTTGTTGCTGTTGATTGGCTCTTGTTTATTTATTATGCTAAAGTTTTGTAAGGCTTCGCAAACTTTGGAATATTTTGTAAACTTTATTATTAGCTTGGCAAATAACAAAACTGAAGACGGTGAGAATGAAGGGTGCAAAAAATGTCCCGCCCCTTATACTTTGATATGCGATGTGCATTTAATTTAAATACTTTTGGAATTATTTTTGATATTTTGTCGCAAGCATTTCAATTAAAATGCCAATAGAATTGCAACCCACAAAGAGCCAGAACATATAATATATATTACATATCGACCGCAAGAAGCCAAAAGTACAGAAGTTGCCTTTTGCTTTTAAATGCTTTTGTGGTTGTGCTTCCAGCGGCGACGAAGAAAATACCAAACAAGGCGGCATGCAACTGAAACTGGTTTAGTATATTGCAACCACAGCAACAATGAGAATAAGAACAAGAGGGCAGCTATAAAAGATGGTCTTTAATAGTCTTTTTTGCAGTTTGCTTCTTGAACATGGCCAAAGTCATCGGCGCCGGCGCAGCAGTTAAAGTTTGACGCTTCCTCTGGCTTGTTATTTGTTAGCAGCTTTGCTGATTTGTTTTTGTTTTTGCTTTCAGCCAGCCGTCGGCCAATTGTTTAACTTTGAAATTTGAATGCCAGCCGCACAGTGCAGGCGATTGTTATAGATCCAAACAAGCCTGTGAAAATATAGCTGCAATTTCATTTCGGGTCAATAAACGCCAACCAAGCACACTCTACTCACTCATTCAGCGTGGACTCCACTTCTTGGCGCACTGATCTTGACTAGCTTCAACTCTTAACAGAGCACCTCCCTCCCCAGCCCCCTTTATTCGTAGTATCTTTGGTTTGCGACCATGTCCGTGATCGTGACGTGAAGTTGAAGTTGGAAATGGAGTTGGAGTTGGAGTTGTGCTTGGTTGCCGCTCTTATTATGCTAGCTGTTTGTCAGAAAGAACCAGAAATAAGTAGTTGTTGATGTATGTCTACATATGTATACCAATATGTACAAATGTATGTACATTAGGGTGCATCGATTTCTGTCCTCCAAAGACTTGAAGAATGGTAACTCATATTCCTAATAATAACATGATAACGATTCGAAAAAGTACATTTTTCAACTCATAAGCCAGGGAATTCTAATTGATTTTAGAACTATGGTTTCTTGAGATAACATTGACCGTAGATTACGAAATTGGGTTAGAATTTTTTGGGAATAATATCGATGCACCCTAATGTACATACATACATCAGTTGTGAATGATTAATTAAGTAAGAGATGATGATTACTCTTAGTAAATTAAAGCGAAGCGATTTTATAAGGCATCTGTTCTTTAAAAACCCTTTGCTTTAATCATTTTTAAAGACATCATAATTTTCATACGCCACAGAAAAATATTAATAGTTTCTGAAAAATACTTTAAAATAAAAAAAATTTTAATTTATACATACTGCTAATCTAATATTACATGTAATAATTTTTTGGGGGACTTGAATGTTATTTAATGTTTTTTATATAAAGAACTAAATGAGTTGGTTGCACGTCGTTTTATTTTAATTTCCATAAAATTCAATGCATTGGCATGTGATTTTAATTTATAGTAGAAACAATTGTTGCCTTGCATTTGGATGCAAATTGCGTGTAGATTTTAACTTGTCCAGTTCACACACTTCCTGGCCTGGTCGAATGTCTAGGGTTGAGTTGACGCCATTATTGGTTAGAAGGGAATATATAAACGTTGTCGTTTTAGTCTGTTTTGTAACAAATTTAGTTGCAATTCATGAGAAATGACCAACAACGAACCAGCGACAACATCATGTTCTGTAATTTTCACATGACAATGACGATGACTCTGATGTAAAGACAAAAAAAGAAGAAGAAACCGAGAATAGAAAAGAGAAAAGAGTTTTGCCAAAATGGTCAATGTACTCTACATGGTGTCGCACCCGTCAACAGCAGCACCACTACAACCACAATTACTGCGAGTGGTTTGACTTGTCTAGCGGCTTGGCAAACTGTTCTTGGCCAGACATTGGCATGCGTTGTTGCTGTAAAATCTGCATTCTTGCGAGACCATTTAAATGCTGATGTGCGTCAGGTCTGCAATCTCAGCCAACAGCGAACAATGCAATCGGCCAATAGCCGTGTTACCAAGCTGACAAGTTGCCAGTTGGTCTGCGCATCAGTTGTTGTCCTGTTGTCTGGTGCGCTGATTTGCCGCCGGAAGTTTGTCTCGGTCTTGGCAAAACGGATTTCAATTTGTTGTTACGCCGTCTTATACTGTTAGTCAACAGTTGGCTGTTAGCGAAAGCTTTTGGCCAACAGCATTGCCCCAGCTCACATCCTTTTCACCGAACTGTTGGCTAACATTGCGCATGCAGCTTTTTATGTTAACGCATATTTCCCCAGCTCATCGTATAACACTTTGATGGGGGTCTCTGACTCTCTTGGTTTCCTAAAACCGGTTCCTTTGCACACCAGTTGCGCATTTATTATGCATAGGCTCTGGCATTCTACCATTTCCTGGCCGCTCTTAACATGGCAAGCACTGTTGTATTGCAATCGTATGTGTGCCAAGTTGCCAACTTAACAACTGGCAATCATTGTCTTCGCAGATTCCTCTCTCTCTCTCTCTCTCTCTCTCTTGACTTGATTTTGATCAGTTTTTGGACTTTTGGCATGTCGCTTGCTTAAACCTTGGCCTTGAGGCCCTTAAATGGCGCACTGGTCTTGCCACTTGGCCAAGCCCAAAAGCCTGTTTTTCTCGTCTCTTGCCTGATTTATTTTCTCGTATTTATATATTTTTTTTCTCTGTAGCTTTTGACTTGAAATCAAAGTCTGGCCTTCGTTGAAAAGTTTCGTTGATGGAAAATGGCGAATACAATGAGTTTTGCCGCTTTTGATTTCACTTTGCAAACTTTGAGCTGGCCACAAGTTCTGGCAGCTTAACATGCGCCTCATTAGCCGTTAGTTGCATTCAGCTAAACATGGCCAAAACTCAACCCAGCTAAGAACCCAAACATTCTCTTGTTGTAATCTCAATTTGAGTTGAGGCAACGGCGGCAAGCCATAAATACAATAAATCACAATTTAAGCAATGCCGAAAAGAGAAGCAGCAGTTGTTTCTGCTGTTGCCTGTCGAGCATTGTTCCTGCAGCTCCTTCTATTTCTCCTCCCAAACATTCTACACCAAGAGAAAAATGTTTGCACTATGATATTACAATTTTTTTCTAAGTTTTTATTTTTAAATTAAAAAATTTCAGTACTTGAATTGTTTATTAATTTAAATACTAAATAGGAAATTGCAGCATGATTTCATTTCCTAATGAACTTTTCCATAAACAAATATTTTATTAATGATATGGCATAAATAAATATCGGATAATTTAATTTGAGCGTATGAAATGTTTTCAGGTAGTGTGAATACAAGTTAAGACTAATAACTGAAATTGTTCTGTGAAGTATAGGCTCAGTGCTTAGTCAAGTTTTTCCCTAAAATATTTTCCTAAATAAATTTTGAATTTGAATTTTAAAAATAAAATGCATCATTTTAAAATTTAATTCAAATTTGTTAAATTCCTTAATAAATAAAATTTAAATGATTCTTCGGTTTGGTTTTTGAACGACGCTGTCAAATTTTGTATGATCGCACGTTGCTCAGCAGAAAGTGTCGGTGAAAAAACGCCCATCTGACCAGGCTTTAAGAATGTTTTTAGTATATTCAAAGTGACTTTCTTATATTTATTTTATTTTATTTTTTCATTAATTCCTATAGCTACAGTTTTTATCTTTTATACAAATTTATTCAATTTAATTAATTAATTTATATATAAATACGTTTTAAGCTTGAATTTACCATTGTAAAAAAAAACTTGACTCTATTGCGTAAAATGAGTTTTGTCTGGGTGTATCTAAATAATTCCAATAAGCAACTGCAGACCAGGCTACATTCAATGCAACGTGAAGGTCGCTAAAGGTAAATGCAGGCAGATACAGCATCAGCGCCTTATTATCTATCCCATTGTTCTTGTTTTTGTGTAGCATCCCCCTCCCCCTCTCCATTCACCAAACATAAACTGGATTTTTGTTGCGTCTCCTTAGTTCACCTCGATATTCTCTGCTGACTTTTGGCTTGTTTTCAGGCAAAAGCTCGGACTGGAATCTCTTGCTCTTCTCATGGTTAGTAAATTGAAATTAAAATTGTTAAAAACCCTTTTCTTACGTTCTTCTTCGCTGGTTGGTTGCCCTTTCCTTTCTTTTGTGGCCACTGATTGTATGATGTTTACCCCAAATCCCTGTGTTGCATTTCTAACAATTGCAATGATGATTCACGTTCTTCGGATTTTGCTTTTGTTTCTGTACACACTGCGGGCTTACGTTTAGCATTTAGCATCTATTCTGATTTGAATGGGTTTAATGTTATGCAGGGCTCAAGTTTAATCAAATCCAAAGCTAAATTTAAGCACTTTTTATTCGTTGTTTCGCTACTTGAACATTCATCAATATATACAAATAGATGCACATACATACATTTACATACATGTATATTGTTTTTCTCGAAAACTGTAGAAAAGAGTTAGCTAGACGATGAAGTTATTAAGAGAACTAAAGTACGAGGCTTCAGTTTTCGGATCACAAGCTTAAATCAAGTAAACTTTCGGTAAAGAATGTTCAGCTTGATAATATTTTGTTAAAATTCTTTGATTCCTACTGAAATTCTGAATATAAGAGCGAATTGAATGACATTTCGCCATCAGTATATAACTCGATCTGACGATGATAGAATCTTTATTCTAGTATAATTGCCATTTTATCTATGTATTATCTTAATTTTGGAATTATATCCTGAATACATTCAAGCTATATTCAAGTTTTATAAACTTGATATTTAGAATAGATATATTTTCTGTGTACTAACTATTAATGTATTTAAGTGATAATTTTTTTTTTCGAGAATCTAAGATATTTTGTAGGTTTAAAAGCTGAATTTTTAATAAAAATTAACGCATTTTAATAAATATTAACGGTTCAGTTTATTTATTTATTTTATAAAAATCTTTTGTTGAATAACATTGAACCAAGGTTCAAAACCAAACCTTGGGCTTAGGAGGTATATATTTCCCGAACCTTAATTTTCGAATCATCGAGCAGAACCTATTCCAAAATTTTGGTGGTTTGCAACCTTGCTTACAACACTGAAAAACAATAGCAAATATAGATTTTATACTAGCTTAATGAATATAGGTTAGGTTTATAGCAGACACACACTTGTTAGGCACAAATTGAACAAATTTGGTTTGTGAAGGGACAGGTTAACAGTCGATTATATTATCCTTTATTCAATGGGCAGTGACTCAGTGTGTGGTCGCGTCAAGTGGCACAAAATAAAAGATAATGATCCTGTACAAATCACGCTAATGAAAAGCCCGACGTTGGCAACTGCTCCATGCACAACAACATCAATAGAAAAGGTGGCACTACAAATGCCAAAGCTCGAAAAAGGACAAGTGGCAAGTAAATAAACTTGAAAAGAGCCACTCGATGCGAAAACGGTAAATAGGAAAGAGGGGGACATACTGTTGGCAGTCAGTATGCCAGGATATGCCAAGTATTTGTCGCCGTCTCTTGGCTGACTTGACTTGACCTGAACTGACTGAATGATTTGCTTGCGTGCTGTGACCCAATCCGCTTAGCGGTTGTTGCTGCTGCTGTTGACCTTATTGGTTGTAAGTGGTAACAATAAGATTATGCTTCATTACACGTCTAGAGAAACTGGTGGCAATCACAACAGGCTTTATGCGCACCATTAGCGTCGCGGTTACTGGCGATAATAGCAAAAGTGCTTCAACTAATGGACATCGTCCTGTCTCCCGGCACTCCCAAACACACCTCCCTCCTGTCGATTTGGACAGCTGCAATTGTAAAATGTTTGCAACTGGCCTCAAGTGCCACACCCACGCTTCGACTCGTGCACTCTTCGAGTCAGCAACACATCAATGCAAAGTGAGTTCGCACCGGAATCTCAAAAATGCATCAGTTCGAGACTTTCCATGGACGATGATGTTAATGCTGATGTTGAGGATTATGTTGAGGATGATGATGAAGCTGTTGCGGTCGCTGTAATGCCCCATTCAGGCACCCAACTCTGGTCTGGCCCTGGTCCTCAGTCTGTGTCTGGCTCTGACTCTGGCTTTGGTTCTGGTTCTGTTTCTGTTTCTGGCTTTTTGCTTGTCTACTGCTGCTGATGCTGCTGCTGCTGTTGATGCCATGGCCACAAAATGCCTGTCGTTGTTAAAGTTGCCAAACTTGTTTCATTTGCGGTGCAAGTATAATTGCGGCTACGACGGCTTCGCTCGCGTATTTTACTGCTCTTTTTGCTGGAATTTTATTATTGAAAATGTTTCGATGGATGTACTCCTCTCGTTTCTTTACCTGTTTACCTGTCTGATGCTTTTTTTGCCTTTCATTGCATACAGAGTGGGTACTATAATTATATCACGAATTATGTAACGCATTAAAACAAATTTGACACATAAAGTATCAATGCTGAAAATCTACAAATTTTTGGAAAATGTTCGGTTTGAGCCTATACATAGTGCTAATAAATGCATATTATATATTAATATATAGGTTATGTTTCTTTATGTTATGTAAGCTTAGGTTACGTTTCGCAGTTACACAAGTATGCTTTAATATTTAAAACCATAAAGCTGTTTAATTAAAATTAAAGTTTCTTGTTTTATGATTTTTTTGGTAGATTTGTACATAATTTAAGACCGGAATTTTAAGTATAAATAGAATTTTGTACGTTTTAGAAATTTCTGAATCGAAACTATGTGAAACAAAATAGGGTAAGAAATATTTTTTTTAACGATTTTTAAAAAAGTTTATAATATTTAACGCTCGATTAAAGTTGATTGTGTTGATTGATAGTTGCCTTGTCTATAAAAAAACATAAATATTTGGTATTGTGATTCATTTCATTCTTATTAAATTTAGTTTAAATCGAACGTCCATGTCACGTTGTTATGATAGGCACGATTTAATAAACATTTAGATGTTTCGCTTAAAAATCGGCTGTTTACAATTAGTTTTACCAAATAAAGTAATTGTGTCTTAGAAGTTACAGAAATGTTACTTTCATTAAGAATCTGTTTAAAAATCTACGTGTGCTTGCAAGAGTATGAAATTCTCGGCGTTTCGAGAATAAGTTTTCTGTTTTGTTCTTTCTTAATTTAAAAGGCATGCTTCCCTTGCAACCGCGCTTGAACAGTGGGTCAAGGGATTCATTCTCGCCCTGCAGAAGTATGCACATTCCCCCGGGAAAAGAAATTTGCTGCAAGGCGAACGCGGAATGCAAATGCCGCCAGCCTTTGTGACGCTGGAATGTGATGATAATAAACAAAAATGTCTTTAGCCATGCAAAGGCATGAAGAAGATAGGTAATGGTGGTGGTGGTGGTGGTGGTGGTGCAGTCGACTGCAACAAATAATTGACGATGTAAACAAACGCGGAGTGGCAAATAAGTTGCGAGGTAGCTTGAAATCCAACCAAAGTGCATGGCAAATGTCAGAGCAGACTGGCTGAGATATTATGTGTGAAGGTGTGTGTGTGTATGTGTGTGTGGCAGGTTCATGGTCAAGCGGCAGCAGCAATTGTAAGTTGCAACACGCCAAGTTCTTGCTGTTGCATGGTCCAAAGCGCCGCATACACTGGAACACTTGTTGCAATTATCTGTCTTAACAGAATTTGTTCTTTCTTTATCTATAACAATTGTTACTTCTACTCATTGTTGCAAAAGTTGTGGGAGTTGCAACAGTGCAATTAATATGCAAAACATTTTTTTTATATATATCATAAATAGATTAAGTATGCAATGTCCCCTCTCTTTTGCTTTTGATGAGAAAATTCTGAACTCTGTAAATATTACAAATATACGTTCAACTAGAACGCATTTTGCAAACATAACTTGCAACATTCCGAGTCCTTTTTGTCCGTTTCATTAGCATTTGTTGTCCCTGTTGAGGAGACAAAGCAACATTTGTGGCAATAAATTCAGCTTAAAATAAACCAAAAGACACCAACTGACTGTAATTCTATTGCCAGTGCGGATTGCAACTAAAGGAATGCGGTGTGGCAACAACTGCAACTGCAACTGCAACAAGCGGCCAAGTTAAGCGCAAGACAAAATAATAGAAGAAGAGACAAGAAGACATTCTCTAGCTTTGGTCAGAGCCAAGTGCAGACAAAGACATGGCCAAGTTGCATGTCGTAGATATATGTATCTGTATCTATGTGTTTGTATCTGTATCTGTTGCTCTGTGTGTGTGTGTGTGTGTGTGTTGCATGCAATTTTGCCGTTTATGCCATTTGCAATAAGAACGACGAGCGGCGTTGAAAAAACTGGCCAAGAGTTGTTGCTGCAAAAAGAAATATTCGACTGAATTAAAATGTGGCAAGTTGACTATTTCGTGCGTTTAGTTGTTGTTGTCTGGATGGTTGTTTGGTTGGTTGGTTGGTTGGTTGGTTGGTTGGTTGGTTGGTTGGTTGACTGCTTTACGCCGTAGCCCAAGACGGCCAAGACGAGGTTGCTTGGTTGGCTAGTAAACGTTGTTACCGCATATTTCTTTCCGAAACATTCAAGTTGAAGTTGAATGTCGTCTGGAGCTCTGCTTGGCTTTCTTGTTGTTGTTGTTATTGTTGTTGTTGTTATTGTCTCTGGTCTGCGCTGTCGCGACTGTCTTGGCTGTCTTGGCTGCCTTGGCCGCCGACAGTTGTTGCCATTGAATTACCAAAGTCAACGGCATGAGTTGCCTCCTTCTCGTTGTTGTTCTCGCGATGCAAGCAACCAACAACGTTACCGAGATTGAGATTCATTGCCTGTTGCATGCCACAGCCGTTCAACTGGCTGCATCTGTGCCTTTTGCTTCTTCTTCTGCCTTGACTAGCGAAATTATACAGATATGTATGTGTATACATATGTATGTGTGTCTGCATCAGTAAGTTGAAGTATGAGGGGGCCCCCCGCTTTGTCTGTGGCAGCATGAATGTTGCATGATGGGGTTGGCAGACTGCATTCTATGCTCGACTATGTTGGTAAATACATATATATGTATATGTATATATTTCTGTGTAGTGTACTGTACTTTTTGTTAGGTTTTAAGACATCCACAACTTGTTGCTGCAACATTGTTGCATGTTCGTTGTGCCAAAAAAGGGAATCGCGGCCAAAAATTTGCACAGCCAATTGAAACCGTTTTATGAGTGGCACTTGAATTTTTGTTTTTTTTTTCTCTGTTTTTCGAGGGTAACTTGGATTTTACAACTTAATCAATATTTATGCATAAAACGAAAGTAAATAAATAATGTGCTCTGTTTTTGTTCTTTTTCATTTTTATGCTCGTTGCAGGTAAGCCCCATTTTACATTTTTTTGAACTACCACCAACAACGAGAAGAAGTACGAGAGTAAGAGCCACAGTCGAGGCTAATGCGGCATAAAGAGCGTGAGTAAAACCAAACGCAAATCATTTAACGAGCCCAGCTTAGACTGGGCACATATTGTTTTATATGCCCCACTGGCAACAACAAGAGTAACAACAACAACAACAACAACAATACCAACAAATTCAGTAACAGTAACAATGAAAGTTGCCAACAAATTGCGCGTAAATCCCATAAACCGTTTACAACTACAACAGCTCAACTCAACGCGGAATCATCGATGATGACGCCGCTTCGTTGCCGCCTGCAACAATAACAAAGCGATTTTTATGCACAGCATCGGTTTATTCTCCAAGTGCAGGGGTAGGGGGGAAAAAGGATGTGCAGGGGAATGTGGCAAGGTGACACCCAACAGCCAACATAGCTGACAAAGCTAAATCGGCCGTTAGCTTAGGGACAATAGTCAAAAAGTTGTAAAAAATATATGCCAAAAATAATAAAACGAAATTTATCCGACAGATGAAAAACATCCGAAAATTGCCGGTAAATGAAATTTATTTATATCAATGCGAATCGACAGGATTTTATCAACGACGGTGTTATCGATGGTAACATTTGCATTCGTTACTTTAAGGGATTTGTTTGTGAAAGTACAACACATGGTAAATGGAAAGTGAATCAGAGGTAGATAGGTTGAAAAATAATTAAAACTATCAATCCGATTACGAGTTTTGTAAATTCTAAATTACATCTTATTTTCATGTGATACCAAATTGTAAAGCTGTTACATTGGAATTTTATGCATAGTTTTAAACAATTTGCAAAACTTAATTTTTCTTATATAACTATCTTATTGAAAGGATTTAAAAAATCCATAAATCATTCTATTGGATGAAATATGTAATCGAACAAGCTTTAATAAAGATTATAAATATAATTGTATTCATCAGATTCACCAAAAAGTAAGATTTCTGTGTCGATAGAATGACTTCTTAAAAGTTTAAGCACAACAAACTTAACAATAATAAAAAGGCGTTTCCGATTATTAACCTGATTAAATGCCTCTTTGACTCGTAATGTATTTGCCAAAACTTCATTTTTAGACAACATATTAACACTAGATTAACTATTTGGTGATATTGTAAGAGTATATTATTGTCTCTAACCGATGAAAAGTTAATTGAAACAATCTTTCGAAGTTAACTGATTTGAAAATTTGAATTAAGTTGATCACTATATTTTGCAGTCCAAGAATACGGCATTTGGCAATTAGTCGCAAGTAAAAGAGTGCTCTCTTTAATTGTGATAAAAATTCGGAATAAAAAACCCTTATTTTCTGTTATTTTACGATTTTTATTTTCGTGTTACCATATGGTCACGCTGGGGGTACAGGGTTCAGGTTTTTTCGGTACTGTTTTGTTCATAAAATGTGATTGCTCCTATGTCATCTTAATGATATAGTGGTCCGATTTGAAGCAAATTTGGTCTGGATATATAGGAACGTATTAAATACATATTCTAAAAGTTTGGTTGAACTATCTCAGAATACAAAAAAGTTGTAAGTACCACATTTGAATTTGAACCCGATTGTTGCTATGACAGGTATATGATATAGTGCACCGATTTGAACCAAATTTGATTATATATATTAAGCTGTGTTTATTAGACTTCTTCTTAAATATTTGTATTTTGTAGTATTAAGAGAACCTATACCCCGTACGTCCCAGCGTTACCATATGACAAGAACGCACAAATATATGTTTTTATCGGATTCAGCGACCTCAAATTTATCAGTCCGGAAAGAAATAGAAAGAAAAAAATTTTCACGACGGTTCGGGTTAACTCACTGTTCACTACTAAATAAAATGATTTTACATGTTTTTTTTGGTAAATAATATTTTATATTTAGGTTACCATTCATAATTGATTTAATTTCTCAATAGAACAATAAATTTATCTGATCATAAACATGGTAAACTAGAAAACCTAAACACCACGAATTGGTTCAGTTTATTATAGTTAACCTTAGCTCTTACAATATTCAAAAGAAAGGTTCATATTTTGAAGGATTAAATTCTAATATTATAAGGGTATATTCACTTTTAAAGTTGGTTGCTCTTGTCAACAAGTTAATAGACTCGAAGCTGTTGCTCGTGTATTACCAAAAATTATGTCATACGCAAAAGCTTCCCCTGAAAAAAAGCTTATCTCGTTAACAGAGGAAATTGTTAACAGTGGAGCAGACTTTCCCCTAACGATTTACCCCTTACAACAACAAGTTGAGCAACCCCTCGGAATGTTGTGAATGTTGCTTCCCCTGTCGAGTGTCGGCCACCCACAACTAGGACACTGACTCATTCACACCTACGCACAATTCGCACCTTGGCGTCATGCGCTGTGCACCCGTTCGGACTCTCCCACAGCACGAGGAGGGGTGACGGTGGTGGTTGCGGAGAGGTCGGGGTTGGGAATGATAAGCGAACAGGCAGCATCGGCTCGTCAGATTTCATCGGGCAATCGGGTTTTTTGTCGCTGCTTCGGCATTTTGTCGGTAGTTTTGGGGGTGGCAAATGCGATGCCGCTTTCAGGTGAGCGACAAACGAAGCAGCGTTCGTCGCTGCTGTCGTCGTCGTCGTCGTTGGTCGTGTGTGTTGGGCGCTGTGTTTCCACCCCCTTGCGCCGTTTATTTCCGAAGCAGGTGTAACAATTATTATTTTCTCGTTGATTTTGTCGTCGCTGCTGACGCTGCCGACGACGCGTCGCTGTCGCTGTCGTAGAGTCGCTTGTTTTGCCTTTTTTGCCGCTGCATGATTTTCCATTTTCCATTTCTCTTGCACGCATCCTCTCGCTCACACAGCCAGCGTTCGCGCTCGCTCACACTTACACACAAACACACACACACACACACACGCACGCATGGCGCTTGCATTTGCTGTCTCACATGCTTCACGTGCTTGTCTATGTGTGTTTGTGTGTGTGTCTGTGTGTGGGTGTGAGAGTGTGGGTGCCAGTAATATTGTTACTGCAACAATAGCAGCTATTACAGCAACAACAATAGCCAAAAGTCATCGTAAAAGTGGAGGGAATGTCCCCTCACGAAGGTAAAACCAACACAGGTGCTTCCCCTGATCTGATCCTCAAACTCTTATACTTATACTTGTATACATTTTAAAAGTGTTATATAATAATCAACATAAAATCGCGCCCAGCAACGAAAAATTCACAAAAACAACACAAAAAAAATGAAAATGATGAAAATAATGAACAAAAGACATTCAATAATTGCGCACCTGAGGCACCACAAAAGCCGGGCCTCAAATAAATTTCTAAAGCGGCCCAAAGAAGGCACAAGAACGTTGCACGAAATGCGGCAGGTAGCAAAACAACAGCTGAGAGCGACAGAGTGCGAGACCAGGAGAGAGAGAGAGAGAGAGAGAGAACAGAGAGAAAGAGAGCGAGAACAGAGAGGAGTGTATAACAAAGGTGTGCTACGCGCTCCGAATACAATTTATTCGGAGTTTTCTCTGCTGTGAGGAGAAATGCTGCTCCGACGTCGTCGTCGTCGTAGTCGTCGTTATTGTCGGCTGCGTCGTCGTCTCTCACACGAGTTAGCATCATCATGTTGGTCTTTTGGTCTCGGTGTCGAACTCGTCCGGTTCTGGCCGCTTCTCTACTGTTGCTTTATTTTGGTTAACACGCGTCGCTGTCGACGTTCGCTTTCGCTGCTTGCGTTGCCGTCGCTGCTGACGTCGCTGTTGACGTCGACGTTGGCGCAACAGATTCAATCTGACGAGGCAGCGCTGCCGTACTCCGAAACAAAAAGGTATATTACCTTAGAATGCCAGTCGTTCTTACTTCAGTCTTCGTACAGTCTTTGCTTTAACCCGTTCCAATTCTGTCCGCCGTTCGTATGCTCGCTCGCTCGTTCGCTCTATATAGAAATCATCATATTGTAGTAGTAAAGGCACAACAACAACACCAACAACAACTACACCTATAACAACAACAAAAACATCATCATCAAATTTATCGGTAACAATAATAACAACAATTACATCAAAACAGAGCAACAGTAATTGCAACAAAAATAGTAACAACACCTGAATTGATTCATAACATTGATTCGGTCGCTTCTCAGTCGAGTTAGAGTTGTAGAGTTTTTTTGATTATCATCACCATCATCATCATCATCAAGAACAACAGAGTAGCCGCTCCGCCGTCGTCGTCGTCGCTGTCGTCGTCGTCGCCGTCGCCGTCGCAGTCAGCACACACATCACAAACCAACCACCAACACCAACACCACCACCACCACCAACATCACCACCACCACGACAGCCACCAACGCAAACCCCCTCAACACTAACAGCAGCAGCAGCAGCAGCAGCAACAACAATAACAGAAGCAGCAGCAGCAACTCACACACACACACACACACTAATACACCCATACGTTTGCTCACTCACGAAAATTTCAATATCCAAATCAAAGTTGAGTTCAAATCGAAAACAGCCGCAATACCAGCAACAACGTCTCGCAAATAGCACGCGGATAATAAAAAAACACACGCAGCAATATTAAATAGTCAAAATAAAAAACAAACAAAAAACGCCAAGTTAAAAAATAATAATTCAAAGCTGCATTATAAAAAAAAATTATTTAGAAAATATAATAAAGCGAAATAAATAATAAAAAAAATATTTAAACTAAAAATCCGCAAGCTTTTTTCACACGGCTTCCTTTTCCGGCAAATCTTGAGTTTTCACTTTGCGTGTGTGCTAAAAAGATCGACTCTTAACTTCGTCTTCAACTTTGACTTGAATCCTAAAACTTCAACAAAAACTAAAACTTAAAATCAAAAGCTATCAGTGTATCGCTATTTTGTTACTTCTGACACTCAACAACAATCACCACAACAATTACAACACAAGATGTAAGCAAAAAACTCATTAGGCAAAAAACAAAAAAAATATTCAAAGAAATATAATAAAGCGCACAAAAATTATAAATAATATAATACACTCGTATGTACATACAAAATAACAATAAAATGAAAAAAAAAAAAAAAAAAGAAAAAGAGAAGAATAAAAAGAAAAGAATTACTGGCCAAAAGTTCGTTGCTCGCGCCGTTCGTTCTTGATTCTTGCCGGTTTAAGTCATAAGCAACACGTTTTTAAATGAACAGAACAGAGCTCAACTTTAGCTCTCTCAGTCTTCACTCAGTATACAGTCAACTTATCTGCGGCCCGTCCAGGCGTATAGGCTCAAAAATCCAAAGAAATTTCAATGCCGGCAAAAACAAAAAGTAAAAGAGCTGAAATTGGTTGACTTGAACTGTGGAGACGCAGAGAACGAAGCCAGAGTCAGCGTAGAGTCAGAGCTGGAGCGAACTGAGCTGTGCTGTGCTGAGTGGCAACAAAGAAACACGTTTTTGTGTTTGCGGGCCAAAAGCAAAACACAGAAAAATAACTGGCAAAAGCGGCGACCATTTGGTCGTATGCGTCTTCGTCTCCGTCTCTGTCTCCGTCTGACACTACCGGCCATAAAACCTTATGGCCAACGTTCCAATAGGCCGCACACTCACACACTTGCCTTTCTCTCATTCTCATTCTCTTCTCTCTGTGTGTTTCTCCTTCTCTCGCTCGCTTGGCCACTTGTCGTCGCATACTTAAAGTACGCATAGAAATAATTCCCGTAGTTTATTTTTATTGTTGTAATTACACGTCTCCAAGTCAATCGCGAGAGTGCCAGAGCACACATTCTTTCTATTCAGTGCTTCTCTATATCTTCTTCTATCTATTGTGCAATTCTTTTACTTGGCAACTCGCTGACATTTTTATTTTTGCACGATCCTAAGCCAATGTGTGAGTCAGTGAGTCAAAAAACAAAAAAATAAAATAATAAACATAAAAATAAAAAACCGGTAAATGCAAAGAAATTGAGTGCGTGTTAATCACGATGAGCGAGAGAGAAAGAGAGCAGAGAGTTGGCCAAGAGCAGTCATTCAGTCAGTTTTTGGTCTAAAAACGTGTTTTCCACAAATATCACTTAAAGCATATTGGCAAAAAATATTATTTACGCACACTTGAGCCAAAAAAAAAAAAGAAACATAAGAAAAAGAGCACAAAATATTCAAAGGAGATTTTTTGTTTTATTTCAGAGCCATAATTACAAGATACTGAACAACAACAAAACGCATTAACAACATTTAACGCAGCAGAAAATTCACAAAAAAAAAAACAAACATAAAGAACGATAATTAAAAAAAGAAAATACAACAAATCTTTAACACAAATAAAACATCAACGAAAAGGCAACAACAACTTTTTGCAACAAAAACAAAAATCGAAAGAAAAAACCATCACTTCATCTATTTCAACGACTTTGACCCGACATTTAATTGGTAATAAGAGCAAATTATTATTAACTATTCATGCCCATTGTGTGTTTTTGTTTCTCATGTTTTTTTTGTGCCATTTTATTGTTAATTGTTTGCGCTTCATTTAGTTTCTCTTTTGTTTGTCTATCACAAAACTTTTAGTTGAGTTTCAAGTTTGGCTTTGAATGAATTGGCAAAAAGTGTTTAAAAGCATTTACCACAAATCAATTGAATTGCAACAAATTGTTACGCAATTTTTATAATTTCCTATTGGCAATTTAACAAATTTATTTAACATTTTTACTAAATTTAATTTGAAAATGTATTATTATTACTTTTCAATATATACTCGTGAAAAGAACTTATTATAATCAAGCAATTTGTAATTTTTTTGAAATAGAAATATCAAAAAATATAATAAGAAGCTAAAAAAACCGAGAAAAGTCAACATTCTACAAAAATCAACTGGTATTCTTCTCTACCCAACCATTCACTTTCCCACACACCAATCCGATGTAAACCCAAAACAGATCCGAAAAAGAAACAAAAAATAAACAAAAACATAGAAACAGAGCGCATTGAGAAGACATAAAAAACTGCGGCAAAGTAAGCAGAAAAAGCGAACAAAGTGGCAAATTGTTGTTAATTTTAGTGAATAAGAAAATTCCAATTTAATTTACTTTGATTTCCGTCAGAAAGAGAAACTGAGATAAATCAAATGCGAACAGTATTAAAAACAAAATCTCTAGAACTGCAAAGATTTTTGACAACAAAAAAAAAATAACACTATTTACAAAGAAGTAAATTTTTTTAATTAAATATTAAAAAAGAGTAAGAATATAAATTGTTGAAGATTTTTAATATGAATTGTAAATTTTCTTGTTATTTTTGAACGAAATTGAACTGACCAGACAAATATATCGTTGTGGTAAGGGCAAATTAATTAGGATCTTAAACCGCATTCCTCCCCCTCTTGAATACAGGTAGGCAAAAAGTAAAGCGGCATAGCAACAGCATAAGAAAAAGGTGATAGCATTTAAGAGAAAGCGGTTAAGGGCTAAGAACAAGCATTTTTTGTGCCCCCAAGCCCCAAGTAACCCCAAAACTGAGTCGAACGAGAGGGAAACTTCGTATTTATCGTCCTTTTTTTGAGTGAAGTGTAGAATTTGAATAAATGCAAAGGTTGTTAAATTGAAATTAAGTATAATTATTTACAAAAGGCGGCAATAGCAATCCGGCTAATAGCAACATATCATAAGAGGAAATGCAAACAAGTAATTAGCATTTTTTAATTATAGCTGCAAATTGAAATTGAAAGTGCAGATTAATCAAAGAAAGGCAATTCGTGCATTCACACAATCAACCCAAATACAAAATAAATAAATTTAATAAATACAAATACAGATCTTTTATGTGGTGCGTGTAATTTATATGTCTATCACAATAAATTGGTTGTAACAAAATTCAATAAGAGAATAACAGCAAATAAATCCCCGTCAATTGTAGGTAAAAACCTTTAAATACTTGAATATTAACGGTGTCAATCAGTAAAAAGATATTTGTCATTAGCTTTTCAGTAATTGCAGTTGCAGTTAAAATTGTCATAAGGTTTTACGAGAATTATTTTTACTTAGAATTAAAGACAGAAATCGCCAGGTTTTAATGCCTCGATCGACGACAAGAGTACGCGTTTTGACAATCAGCAAAAATTAGCGTATATATTTAGGGCCAACATTGAGTAGCAGCAATCGAAGCATTCAAAAGGCAGACATAAAGTATTCTCTATATATATAAACACAAACACATATATACACTTATATATTTATATTTCTTAAACAACTTTTCGCAACTTTTGCTCTCAAGTCAATCAAACCTCAAACTATAATACATAAAAAACCAAATAAAAAAAAACAACTTTATTCTACTACGACAATCTCTAAGGCAATTCTGCTAACTTAAGGCTTAATCAATCAATCAATCAATCAAACTTTAAACAATCTTCAAACGGTTTTCAAAACTTTTACTCTATATACTTGAAATACCTTTATACTTATACATCTAAATCTTTACATAAATATATACATTTATCTATATACATGTCTAATTAATCAATCTCAGTAGTGATATATAATAGCTATAGAATGACCATAGACTATTAGACAATCTTAAAGAACTACGCTCAAATTCAACTCAGAATATAAATACCTTGAACTTGTTAGCGTAATTGCAACGTGTTTCGAAACTAATTAATAAATAATTGTAATTTGTAATTACAATTGCACTTGGCAACAATTTGCGTAAAACTTTGTAAACACAATTGGCATTTGAAGCAAAATTATACAATTGGCATACGTATATTTATTTATTGACAAATAAATATATTTTAATATATATATCTGATAGTAAACAAGCTCACCAAAAAAAACACAAAGCACTACACTCGATTATCCACAACCAAAATCCGTGCAATTCCCTCATCAAGAAAATACCAAAATACCAAATAAAAAATACAAAAAAAAAAAAATAAATCAACAATAATATAAATAATACATCAAAAAATAAGATTCAAAGAAAAATCAAAAAATAAAAATAAACGCTACGCAACCCAACAAACAAAAAGTGCAGAATATAGAAGTATTTCAATCAGCATTTGTTGCCAATAAAACTGTCATCATTGCCGCGTTAACAGAAACCACGGCGTCAGCAGCGATTGCAGCGCTCAGTATCAGCAGCAGCAGCTCTCAAGCGTCGCTTGCCACCGCCAACGCCAACAGCAGCAGCGCCGCAACGCCGTCAGTCGCTGCAATCGCCAACATCACCGTCGCCAGTGCAGCAACTGCAACTGCAACAGCAGCAGCAACTCCGTCGCCACCGTTAACGGTTAAAAGCGAAATTGTTGCAAGTGATTCTACAGCCGAGTCCTCCCCTATACAAGATTTAATTATGGTAAGCGCCGCCCTCTCATCCTAAGCAAAAAAAAAAACCAAATCAAAATAATAACATCAACAAAACAAAAACAAAAAACAATGCACATGAAAATGCACTTGAAAGAAACGCAAATACAAAAAAAAAATAAATAAATTTGACAATCAAAATGTTGACAAAAATTGAAATATTCAAAAATATATTGAAAGATTCTCCATCATTGATCTGTTGAAAATTGAATCGAATCGTTTCGTTTTTGTTAATACTACTACTACTCGTACATACCTATAATTAATAATTATAATTCCATCGAATCGAATTAAATGAACTATTATATAAACCTCATCAAAACAAAAATTGTACAGTTTATATGCTATATAAAATAAACTCTTCTACTACTTCTCTACTTCTTCTTTCTCATTTTAATCATATTTTTGGTTCACCTTAACATTATATAAGTAACCACAATCTATAAGAAAACTAGTTACGAGCTTCGCAATATCATTCTCAGAATATGTCAATCGATGCTACTGTAAGTTATTACACCTTTTTAGATTTGATTATAAGTTCTTTGTATTCTTTTATTGTTATATAGAAACTTCTTATCTTGATTTTAATTTACTTAATTTTGTAATTTCAATATTTTCTCACATTTCTTGTAAATAAAGCAAAAATGCTTCAGCTGCATTTATCTCTTGGATTACTTGTAATTTTAGTTTAATTCTCCTTTCCTCCATTGACATTGAAGTGAGTTCATGTTCATTCATGGCCTGCAGATGACTTTCCCAATTTCATTTTCGCTAAAAATCTGTCCAGGCTATGATTTGTAATTTGATTTGCGAAAGCTCGTAACTTTATACTGCTAGCCCGAGTTCTGGTCTTGAAACTAGCTACAATTCTACTTCTATGCTATCTAATGATCTGTTTTGTCTCAAGTCTTGCTCTCTTTCTCTCTGTCTCTCGCTCTCTGTCTATCTGTCGTTCTAACTGATCTATCTAATGTAGTTTTTATAAGATCTATATAAGCCCACTTAGTCACTGCTAATTTTGCCACTTTTTACTGCCTTCTATCTGTCTACCGCTTTCTCTGTCCAACTCTTTTTATATCTATCTCTATCACTGCAAAGCAATTCTCACTTTGTAGTCGAATATGTAATTTATAATTTAGCTATTATATAAATAGGCGTGGCACTAAGGTTTGGAGACGTCTCCAAAATATTTAAAGTGGTTTGAGTATTACCAAATTCCAGTTTTATTTGTTAACATTTTTTAGTTTTGCCAATTGGTCGAGTGTTATATTTTTTGTTCCTATTGGTTTATTGTTTGCCAAAAAAAATTATGCCAAAAATTATTGTGTTCAAAGTCAAGTCCAAACTGAAACTCAAACTTCAAAATAGCCCAAGAAATAATGAGAATAATCTGAATGCGCATCATCAATTCACAATTCACACCACGCACAGCAAATGCAACTGTTGCAAGCACCGCCGCCAACGCATCCGCATCATCTGCACTTGCCGCATCCAGCAGCCGCAGCCGCTGCAGCAGCCAGTGCCTATCAGGCGTATCCAAGTGGCGCCACAACTGCCATGTTGCAGCAGAGCAACATTGTCGCCGTCCAACAACAACAACAACAACAACAGCAGCAGCAGCAGCAACAACAGCAGCAACATCAACAGCAGCAGCAGCAACAGGCAATGCTAATGCATCAGCAGGCGGCTGCTGCAGCCGTTGTCGCTCAGCAGCAGCAGCAGCAACATCATCATCAGCAGCAGCAGCAGTACCAACTGCAACAACAGCAGCAACATCAGGCCGCACAACAACAGCAGCAACAGGCCGCACAGCAGCAATTCCATTATCAGCAACAGGCTCAAGTTCAAGCTCAGGCCATGTTGCAGACGTATATGCAACTGCATGTGAACAATGTTGCCGCTGCACCGGCCACGCCGACCAAATACGCCTCGGCAAGTGGGCCACCAGCGGGTGCACAATATTTTGCGGCACCAACGACACCGCTCACAATCATACCGACCTGCAGTGGAGCCGCCGCGGTGGCAGCTGCCGCAATGTTTGCCACAGCCGCCACGCCCACCTCGGCGGCAACAACTCCAATCAACAATGTAAATAATACAGTTAATCTATGTGATGTAACTAGAACTACTACTACTACTAAGCAGCCCGCCGCCGCTGTCCCCCTCGATGTTGGCCACCTGACCATCGATGGCGATGGCGGACATTTTGTCTCATTGCTGGGTCCGCCGCCGCCGTCGGCGGTACGGGCCAATGTCGTTGGTTGCAGCAGCGGCAGTAGCGGCTGCAGCTCTGCATCTTCTGATTGTTCTATGCCATCGCCAACTTCACTACACTTATCTTCTCCTAAAAAGGTTTGTGTGTTCACTAAAACGCTAACAAAAAAAATAAAATCCAAGAAATACAAAACTATACACAAAACATTGCATTCCAAAATGAATTTAAAGCTAATCTCTGCTTTTTACTCATTACTCTCCCTATCTCTCTCGAACTACTTCACTTTATATTTCTCTTTGTCTCCAGTAGTTTGTTATTTCATTCTATCTTTTGTATCATTTAGATGAGTGCGCTCTCTTTCTTAACACACATATAACTATCTCACATTCTACCTATCTCTGATTCTTCCGAGTAGTTCTTTAATTCATTTGATGTTGTACACATAGTTACTGTTTTTGTAGTTGTTACTTCAGAATTATTCAAATAATTAATTACTCGTAGTTTTAATCGCAGCCTTAAATAAAATAATTATTATTAATATTCACAGCTTTCTATAAAAATGTACAATTGATTTAAACGAATAACAATTGCATATATTTATTTATTATTTATTTCTAGTTAATAGATCTTATTCTTTAATTTTAACGTATTCTAAGAAACTATAATGATTTAAGATAATATATAAAATAAAATAAGTAGGGAACTTTACAAACTGTATAAGGATTTCTAAAGAAATCTATTTTCCCTATCAGAATGTATCCATTTAACATCCAGCTGACTTTTCACATACTGTCCTATACAATTAAACGTCTAACGAGTTGAAGCTAGCGCAGGAGTTTTCAGTAGATGGTCTGCAAATGTTTTTGTTATCCTTTTTTTTTTTGTTTTGTTTTCTTCTTTTGCTGTGCGAAATGTATCACTTGTCTGAATAATTAATTGCAATTTAACTACTATAAAATGTATACTATATGTGTGTAAATATTGTTATACAATATATATACACACTCGTATCTAATCTAATTGTTTGTTATTCGATTTGTGCTTTAGCTTCGTATTCGTTCCTTTCGTTTTTTTTCTTTTTTGTATTATTGTTGGTCAGTGCACACGTACATCAGTATTTGTGGGTGCCCATCGATGGGCGTGACATCGTGCGACTCAATTGTGCGTAATAAAATAATGTGCAACCGCTTGACCATGCGACCGGCATACTGATGAGAATCGAACTCTATCAATGGGGTGTTTGGGGTGCGGGGGCGGTCTGTGAATATATTTATGGCAGAGCCCTTTTTGTCCTCCATCTTTGCCTTCTGTCTTTTTTCCTGCTCGATCCTTGTTTTTTTTTTAATTTGTCCTCTGACTGGGAAAACGGAGAGCAGAGCTTAAGTGAGTGCCACACGATTGACAGTTGGTGGCATGCCCCATGAACTGCTCCATTTAACCCGAATCGTCCTGAGCAACATTTTTTCGAATTTCTTAATGAAAATTTCAGGACTGATAAATTTGAGTTCGCTGAATCCGAAAAACACATTCATTTTGTTCGGCCTTGTCAGGATAATCGACAGGACAATTTTTTCGGCTGTTACCATATGGTAACGCTGGGAAGTACAGGGTACAGGTTTTCATAATGCTACAAAATACAAATGTTTGAGAAAAAGTCTAATAAACACAACTTAATCCAACAGGGGGGCTCTTCCTTGATATATAGGACAAAATTTGGGTCAAATCGGTGCAGTATAACGTATATATAACACAACTGTCATAGGACCAATCGGGGTCAAATTCACCTTTAGTATGAAAAACTTTTTTCTATTCTGAGATATCTCAACCAAACTCTTAGAATATGTGACTTATATGTTGCTACACATCCTGACCAAATTTGGTTCAAATCGGACCACTATATCATATAGCTGCCATAGGAGCAATCATATTTTATGAACAAAACAGTGCGAAACGCGAATAAAATGTATGGAAAAAACCTGTACCCTGTACTTCCCAGCGTTACCATATGGTAACACGAAAATTAAAAGCGTAAATTAACTTTAAAAAAGTGTTTTTTATTTAAAATTTGTTTCATAATTAAAAAGAGCACTCTTTTACCTTTGTAATGATGGGTGCACTTCATTTAGTTCAGTACTAAAATTAGTTAAACGATTTAAATTTACTTGCGACGAATTGCCAAATGCCGTTTTTTTGCACTGCAGAATATAATGAGCAACTTAAAGCGCATTTTTCGATCAGCTAACTTCAAGAGATTGTTTCAATCAACTTTTTATCAGTTAGAGACAACAATTTACTCTTAGAATATCAAATAAAAGTTAATCTAACGTTAATATGTTGTCTAAAAATGAAGTTTTAGTAAATGCCTATTGCTTGTTACCATATGGTAACGCTGGGAAGATTCGGGTTAAAGCACTTGGCAAGTGGAGTCTTTAATAAGTAGATAACTAACTTGATTAACTGTGGATTGAAAGACGATTATAATACAATTATATCTTGACGTTCTTTAATTTCCATATATGAAGCAATTCATATAAGTTAAAAGATAATGTGATATTTCATATGATATTTTTATATAAATCTTAAGCTTTATGATGATATTTTGCATACATTTTTTTCATCAGTCTTTTCAACATTTCAATATCAGTTTTTGAATTGTAATAATGATTAAGTAACGAAAGTTTTAGTACTGTTCTTAAGAAGATATTGTAGAAAGTCTTTGATCTACCATTTCTCTTTCAATTTATATTTAATTAATGATTTGATTTTAATGATTGTAATTGGACTGTTCAATACTCGTATTGAGAATATATTTAAGAGAATAATTAAAATATTTCATATTCTTAAAGTTCAACTCATTAACTAATTTTTCGAGTGGTTTTTCTTCACAGCAAAATAGATTCCTTTGTTTTTCATTAGTTGACTGATATTTAAAAAAAATAATTCTTGACTTTTATATTGTGATTGTTGCATATTGTATCCATTTCGATATGTATGCTTTGTTATAGTTTCAGGATGAAATAAGTTTTTAACCTTTTGACACTGATAGTTTTCTTTAAAATCATTAGTAATAATTTTTTACTTTCTATGCAGTGTTAACTACTTTTTGGTATCATTAGTTGATGCAAACATTGCATAAAAACGATTTTTGGCCTCAATGTTGCCGGTTTGCTAGTTTTGTGCACTGTGTTCGGTCGCACAATTTATTATTTTATCAGTCATAAATATCGCTCATGCGAACATTAACCGCAATTGTTTGGCGTGCACTTACGCCTTGACGTGCCAGCAGTTGCTGCCCCCTAGTCGCCATCCCCCACCCCCTAGTCGCCTCTCTTTACCTCCCTTACTCCTCCTGAGTCTATTGAGCGACCACATGTCGCCCATATTGATTAGTTGGCGTTGAAAATGTCGCTGCAAATTGTTGCAAGTTGCACATAAAAACAGTGACCAGGCGACAGTCAACGAACAGAAGCCTTGGGGGTCTGCTAACTGTTTTTAGTTGTATTTGCACCCGTTGCAACACCACGTTGCCACATGTGTGTTTAGTATATATATATATGTGTGTGTGTGTGTGTGTGAGAGTGTTTGTGTGCTGGTCACATTTTTATACTAGTGTATTCGCATTCATTATCGATTTGTCCACACACTGGACATGTCCTGGCCGTTTCACAATTGCGAAAGTCGTTAAAGTTTAAACTGCTCCTAAATGACTCTATTATAAGCCGTCCGCAGAGTAAACAAACAAACAATTGTATTGCCGTCGACGTTAAATTATCTGTAATTGATTTTGTTTATCAGACCAACCACCCCAACCCCAACCCGGACTCCCAATTTTCAACCATTTTTCCCTCTCGACGCATTAAAGCATTAACCCTTCTTTGCACATGGCTAAAACCATGGCAAATTAATGCTGCATTTCTCATCCAGCCAGGGGGCAGAACATGCAGAATATGTTTTACATTTTGTTATTTCATAATTTTGTAAACAGATCAAAATGTTGTCGTTGTTGTTGCTGTTGCTGTCGCTCTTGTAATATGTAAATGTTACAACGTTCAAAAAGCCAAAACAAGCAATGCATAAATCAAATACAATTATTTGCAAATGTATTTTTCGCCGCCCCCACCAACAAAGTCAACAATTACATTTGGTAATATTCATATTTAATATTGCCAATGGCTCACTAATATTTTTTAGTTAGTTGCACTTTGATATGCCAATTATTATTAGTCTCTTTATCACATGCAGTGGGAGGGTTGTTTTTTTTTTTTTTTTTTTGGAAATATTTATTGACAAACGTGCGCAAATATCAAAAAATTCAAAACAAAAGAAAGCAGCGCCTGAGGTGTTAATAAAAAAAAATTCGGAGCTTTGTGGTAAAGTTTACTTGGTAAACAAGCATAGAAATTGCGCTTAATACGCATAAATTTAATTTTGTGGCTAACAAACAAATAAGCCTGAGAGAGAGCGATACAAATGTGAACGAAAATTAAAACCATGATACAAATAACAACAAGAACAAAGTGTCAAAGCCACCACAACGCTGGCTTTGAAGTGTGAGTGGGGATGGCGATGGGGGATGGGAAGATTGGAGGGAGGATGGTATGAGCTTTACTGTTTTCCAGCCTGCACTTCTAATAAGCTCAACGTCCAACTTAGAAATGCACAAATAAACTTTTTAAATTTAAAAATTCATCAAACTTTGAAGCGTCTGTCAAACAAACAGCCCGCTGAGGGGTCGGTCAGTCAGTCAGTCAAGAAAGTAGACCCTGCATATAAGTTAACAAATGCGTATAGAAGCCATAGTAAAAAATACAAAAAAGAAATTCATAAAATAAAATAAAATAAAGTAAAAATTACATTAATCCGTAATCGGAAAACTTGGCAAAGAACACGACGCAAAAGTTTTCCGGCTGCGTAGCAATTCATAAGAAAATTTATAATAAGCGATTTACAAGCAAAAAATAAAAAATAAATAACAACGAAAGTGTTTTCTAACTAAAATTTCAATTATTTTGGCGAGCAGCAATAAAATAATTTGAAATTTAAATGCACTAGACGCACGTTTTCCTCCCCTGTTCCTCTATATATCTAAGTAGGAGAGACAATCTGTTGCCCAGTCGCAGCTGAGAGGTAGAGGGAGAGGACAGCGAGATGAGGGAGGGGTGACTGAGCGTTGACAACAACACGCACATCAAATTGAGATGAGAAAATAAAATTCAATAAACTCTTGTTAAGCACGCAGAGAGCGTCCAGAAAAGGCGAGTGGAGATGGCTTGAAGGATGAGGAGGGGGAAGGTATCTTGAGTTGATGCTGTAACAGCAGCAAGGACAACGTTTTAAATATTGACAGGCTGCGCTCTTTCCCTCCTAAAATACCAAAAAATGAAAAAGAACTCACTGCTGTCGCAGCGTCGACAACGATGTCGATTAAATAGATAAATCAACCCTAGGGACATGTACACCGAACATGAAGCATTTTTTGCATTGATCAAAAGATGGGCAGTCTAGCTCTGGGGTCGCCGGATGATGCTTAGGCATTGTTATGATTTGTTAAAGGCAGCACAAAGGCTGCAAAAATGGGCCATATCGATTTTGGGGGCTATTGAAAATCATAGCATACTTTATGGCGACTGTCATACAATTATCGTACGCATGCGGTTGTCTGTGTGTGTGTGTGTGTCGACTCGTGTGCCACATTTCAATACAATTGCGCTAATCAGGCAGCCTCTGTGTGTGTGTTTGAGTGTTAAGCAGCGCCTAGAAGCAGGCAACACTTTTCTTGCTGTTGCTGACAAACAAATTAAAAAGTTATGACTAAAAATGTTTGGATTAAATGAAATTTTCGCTCGCTTGGCCAACTCTCTCTCTCTCTCCTTAAGCACTTCTCTCTTACTCTTTTTCTCTCAGCTGCCGCTGGCCAAATTTAAATTGCTTTTGTTGCGCTTTTGTAGTTGGTTGCATTTCTCACTCAGTTTGTTGTTGTTGTCGCTGTTGCCGCTTCTGCTGCTCTGGATGATGATTTTCCTTTTTGTGCGCAAGTTTTCTTTGTTGTTTGCACAAATAGTTTTTGTCGCCATTGCCATAAAAAATAGGAGATTTCCTTTTGAAAAGCGGCGTGACGCAAACTAAATATAAAAACTAGTAGGAATGCATAAAGTCGAGCGAACTCGACTTTGGGAAACTCTGTATCATAAAATGAGCATAGAACAGAATTTTTATTTAAAATAATTATTATAATACGTAAAAATAAAAAAGAATTTTTAAAATCTTCTTCTTTTAACTTATCCTTGTAATTCGTTTTTATTTTATTTGATTCACTGTTGATACTTGACAGTAATATATATATTTAGTAGGATTCAAAATGTCTTCTTGTAGTCTCTTGCGCTCATTTCATATGCGACAAACTTAAAATACCCCATGCACCTTTTTAATGCAGGGTCGAAAAATTAAAAAAAAAATGAATATGAATCAGAATCTGCAAATGAAAGAAAAGTAGAAGCGTGAATTAAGTTTTGCAGCTAAGCGGCCAAAGCAAAGCGCATTAAAAAAAGTTTAGCATGTTTTTTGGGAGGAGATTTAAACTTTTCTTGAAAGCGGGCAAAGCAAATCATGAAAGGCATTAATGTGGTCTGAGAAACGAATGTTAATGCAACTGCGCATATGAATATGATTATGAATATTGAATACGAATATGGGAGTGGGAGTGAGTGTGCGACGTAGTCACTTGACTGTCAACCCATTAAAAGTTGACGTGCTCTTCAACCCCAAAAGGTGAACTTATGGGGTTGTAACTTTGCTATTTACGAGCACAAATGCTTTCCCCTTTAGTGTAACCCGCTATAATGGCAAGTGTGTGTGTGTGTGTGTGTGTGTGTACGCTAATCCAGCACATAAGCTGAGGGAAATCGCGTTGACCAACTTTTTGGCGCACTATAAACTAGAAACGACAAACCTTAACTTATTAATATGCAATGCACACTTTGTTGCTGTATTAATTGCAATATTAAATTTCCACTAATACTCGCTTAGACAGGACGTCAGCAGTTCAGTCCCTTAGTCCGTTAGTCCGTCGTGAGGCGCCACCGCGAGAAGTATGCTCTAAAAAGTTGTGCACAACTTTTCGTGTGTGTACGCGAGTGAGTCGAGTTGAATCCACACACACACACACACACACACACACACACACACACACACACACACACACCTACAGCAATGTAAGTAATTATTAGATTCTAACGTGTCTACATACATGCTGCTTGCCTCTTGCCTCTTGCCACGTCGCGTCGTCTCGTCTCACATTGCTGTGTTTGCTTCATTCACATGCAGCATGAGTACGCTGAAAAGCGATACTAATGATGAGTTCTGCCAGCAGCAAATGAACTCAATTTACTACGTTTTACATTATGAAAAGAGGGAGTGTCGAGTCTGGACGAACTAGACATTTGATGTACATAGCACCCTCTCTCTCGCTCTCTCTTACTCTCGTTCCCTGTCTGTTGTTGGTTAAATCAAACTGCAGCTGGCAGCTGGAAATTGCATGTGCAGCACATGAAATGTGGCATGTAAGGAGTTAACATTTGTATATGTATAAAGAATGGAAAAAGGTGAGCCTCAATGCCTAAAGTAGAGATAGATATTGATGTGATAATACACGATTTAAGATTTAAAGATTTTGTTAACTAATTGTTTTGATAAAAAATACTCGCATATATTCACAAAAATATTACCATTTCTGGACTTTTTTAAATTGTTTGTATACTTTATTAAAGTTCTTAAATCAAATTAAAAGTAATAGATAATGTGTTCCATTTAACTATTGTCAAAAATAAGAAATACAAATATATGAAACAATATGAAAAACAATTACTTATGTATTTATCAAGCAATCTCTTCGTTTTTTTTTTTTTAGCTTGGATTAAAAATTTGAAGACTCATATTAAGAAATAAAATAAAAAGAATATAACTATACTTTATGTGCTAATTTACTTATTAAAATTATATATTCTGTAAGGCTTACAGACTTTATTCTGATTTTATTTCCTATTTTCATTTCTCTCGACATTATTAATACTTATTTTTGCTTAACAAATCTTTCCAATATTTTTGTGAAGCAATTTAGTTATGTCAATATCGATATATATTTTAATTTTTGCGGTATCCATCGCAAGGCTAAACCATTTTCATACTAAGAAGAGTACTAAATGATGCCAGACAATAGGCAGACTGTGCACTGTGAACAGAGCAGATACGAGTTGCAGTTGCAAATGCAGTTGTGTTTCACTTGAACGCGCAGAAACTCGTAATTTTGGCTTAAGTTTGAAGTTAACAAAATTTTCACACACGCGCGAGTATTGCGTTGAAAAATCTGAGACGGGGACGCAGCTGATTACATTAACTAAAGTTTGGCATATGCAAACAAGGCAGAAGCCGTGTGGCAGCCAGGAGCCATTCCTGTTGCTGCTCCTGCACTGGTTGCAAAATTAATTTGTTGAAAATAAGTTGGTGGAAAAGTTAGTTGCCGAGCAAGAGGAGCAGGGTGAACAGGGGAAATAGGGGAAACTGGAGAAGGCAATGCGAAAGCTTTGCCTGGCACATGTACGCTCTGATTAATAAATAATTTAACTATTCTTTGTCAGTGGAGATGCAGAAGTATATGGAGAAGGAGGAACAGCAAGAGGATGAGAATAAGGCTTGTGGATGCTTAAGTCTAATTAATGTGTCGCTGGCTGAGTAGAGAGAATTTGGTGCCCGAAATTATGCATAAACTTGGTTGTAATCTCTGATTAAGGGTATACACATAAAATAAGCTTTGATTTGACTTTGGCAGTAAACACATGTTTATGTCCAATTTGTGGCATGCCTCATAACGAGACGACATCAGTTGAGAGTTGAGTCAGACAGCCAACAGTCAACAGCAATCAGAAACGTCAAAAGTGTCTGTCTGTCTGTCTCTCCGTCCGTCTATCTGTCTGTCTGTCTGTCTATTTAGCTAGAGCTCAACTCAACTTTATTAAAAGCCTGGTATTCTGGAATTGGAATTGAAACTGAACTGAAGTCGTTGCCTGAACATCTGAGCTGATGGCAATTGTCACCTTTGTCAACATCAAATTTTCCGCTAGTTTTATGTGCATAAATGCGAAATGCAAAATGCCAGACGGAACAGACTTTTGATGAGTTGCGCAATTTCTAGCCAGGAAAAAAAGCCAGAGGCTGAAAAAATTGTTAAGATGAGAGAGTGAGAGAAGAAAAAAAAAACAAACAAAAAATTGCCATTGCAGCAGCATTGTCACTTGACGTCTTTGGCTCGCTTTTTCTCCATCTCGATCTCCTTCTCCAACGTTCTGGCTTTTAAGCGTTGCTCCTTTATACACTTCCCACACACACACAGCGAGAGAGAGTGAGACTGTAAATGTGTTTGATTGTGTGTGTAAATGCGGCAAATGTGCCGGCGCCAATTTTTTATGCTCATAAATGCAGGCAGCAAGCAGAGCAACCAGACGAAGACCCAACAACAGTTCTATTCTTCCCTTCACACTCCCTGCTTCAAGTCAAGTTCATTGTATTTGCATGCTTTCCCCACCTCCCCCCACTCCACTTGGCATATTTTTGTGCTGTTTCATCATTTTCATCAGCAGCGAGCAGCAGACATTGCTCATACGCCACGTTCGTCAACAAAAGAAGCAGGAGCAGCAGCATCAGTTCATCTTTTTCTCTTCATTTGTTTGTTGTCATTGTTATTGTTGTTATTGCTGTTGTTGTTGTTGTGCCCGACTTCTTGGCTCTGGTTTGTTGGCACACACACAAAACGTTAACAGTATTTGCAGCATTTTCGAGACAGTTTGTCATAATTTCATAGAATCTTCTTTACGTCTTTCAATTGTTTCTTTTTCTCTGACTGTGTGACGTTTCATTCTTCCAACATGACAAATCGTCAAGTGTCAGGAGGTTTCTTTATTTAATTTTGACATCCTTACGTCCTTAGAGTGGCGGCTTTAATGGGTTAAATGGCTGGCAGTTAGAGAGGCTTGAATGACTGACTGACTGTGTCTTTGTCTTTTGTTACCTTGACTCTTATCGGCTCACACATAAATTCCTTGTCTACTTCAAGCAACTCTGAACGCTCAATTACAATATTTTTTGGGCCCTATGTAAATTTATGAGTATTTTCATTTCGATCAATTTACTTTTAGTCCCATATTTCGTACGTGTGTGTGTTTGTATGTCTGCTTTGCTTATTTATGCCTTTTACGAGATGACCCAACAGCAAAAATTTATTCATTGAAGTTTTTACAGTCAACTACACCTTTTCAAAATGCGGATGAAGATGAGCACGCGTCTGCTCCTATTTCGATTTCTCCAGCTCTTGCTCTTTCTCTTTCTCTCTTGCCCTGACGCAATCATTCATACTTCATCAAGCTGACCGACCGTCTATGGCTGGACTTGGCTTTTACGAGTCCGAGAACGAGTCCGATTTCTCGTCCGAGCATTGTAGTTTCTTTAGCCCTGCAGTGTCTGTGGCCCCTTTGGCTTCATTGCTATGCAAACGGCTCCCAATGGCTACGTTTAATGGTCAAGTGTGTAAAATTGCATAGCAAATCGTAGCCGGTTTTATCTGACCACGATGGATGTGCTTATATCCTTAGATAAACATCCTTGCTATTCTCCTTGCCCCGTTACATATTGATGTGATTTACCACTTATGTCTTTGGGCCGTCCAACAGTTTACAGTGCAAATTGTTTGAAATTCACTTTTGAATTAAGCAAAGGCCCTTCTCTTAATCTAGGTCTCTCCGATACGATATGATATATGTGACAAGATGTGTCGCTCATTTGACATGTGGCCCAATAGCCAGCAAATTATGCGTACCATATTTTTTAAGACTCAATGTATCCTTGCCGATACATTTTCAATTTGCAGCTTAATGCTCTGCTTAGTTTTCATCATCTCAACTGTCGTACTCCAACCTCCTTCATAGTTGAGTTGTTATAGTTGATTTCATTATAATTTCGATTTGCATAAGCAAATGTCTAAGCAACAATTTGAAGGCGCCACGCCCCCATCCGCCCACAATCGAGTCGAATTGAATCTCGCCTGGGATTTGCTTGACATTGTCAGGAGCGACAGTTCATCAGCATCCGAAATAGTAGCTCAAGGAATTGATGGGGTGAGGAGGGGGTGGAAAGAAGGGGACTACAACACAGCTCATCAAGTTGCGACAGTGTATCAATTTTGGGTTCTACTTGCCACTTGCCACTTGCCCTTTGCCCCAATCCCTCAATCCCACAATTCCTCAATTGCCAAGAAGGACCTGCTCACATTTCATTAGCTTGTCAACATTTGTGTAGCTCAGGCCATGTCTTTGACACTTCAGCCTGCGGCATGACGGGGGCAGCAGCAACGCCATCATCAAATTGAAGTTGCCATAGAAGCTACATTGTTGCTGTTGTTACCTTAAATAGTTAAACTGCTTAGCGGAACACTGTCCGCCATATGGACTGACTGACTGACTCACTGAGTGAGTGAGTAAGTAACTGGCCGTCTTCTCTTCCTTTGCACTATGGAAACATTATTCTACTTTTATGGAAATAATTAATAATATTGATAAAGAACCAAACATTTTAATTAAGTTATTGTTTATAATAAATAAAAGGACGACCTTCAAAAATTATTTAATTATTTATATGTTGATATGTTTGTTTATTAATTTACTGTAATCTAAGAACATTTGATAATAATTTAATTAAATTTATAAAAGAATGTGTTTTTCTTAAAATATATAGTTTAATTCTAAAATAATAAGCAAAACCAAATTTATAGTTAACAAAAACCAACTACATCATAAAGCTCCCATTAAAATGGTGAGTTTATCGGTTATGAGTGATTTATCGGTTATGCCCACCTTTGAATAATCACCTATGAATAATCATGATTTATCAAATAGTGAGCGACATTTTAAATTTTTTTTAAATTTTTCGTTAAGAAATTTTAATATATTCGAATTTTAAAAATGCTCTCAATAAACTTTATTGAACAACTGTTATTAGCGAATAGATATTTACCAATGTCGTTAAAAATTAAACTATAATTGAGTAATTTTACAAAATTGATTTATTCACGTAATAATGCACAATTGACCATAGTACATTGGTTGCTATGCAAATCAATTTACTCTATGTTGCTGCTGATGCGGCTATTTGTCTACTTTGTGCGGTTCACGTTGTTGTAGTTGTTCTTGCTTTGGAAAATGAAACGTTTCTTGGCATGTTCATTAGTCTCATCAACGGCAGCAGTAACAACAACAACAACAACAACAACTTTGTTTAGTTAACTTTATTGAGCGGCGTTTGAACTTTGATATCCCATTTTCTTAACTTCATCTGCATCTGCCGATTTAATTTGCTTTAATTGCCATAATTTAGCAAAACGCTTTGTTCTTGTTATTGTGACTGGCCTTGATTTTGATTTTCATGCAAATTTAATTGACGCAACCAATTTTAAAGCTTATAAATTACGCTGAGCATTTTGGCGTCCAGGTAACAAGAAGCATAAAGAACAAATCCTTTGAACAAAGCGAGACCATGAATAGGATTCATAAATTCTTGCCAGCAGCCATAAAAATGGATGCCCCGTCACACACACACACACTCAGTTAGTCTGTATGTGTGTTATCGATATGCCAAAATCTATACAAAATGCTATACAAAGGCAAAGGCTGCTAGGTTTCGTCTGCCGTCGGTTCCCCTCCTCTTTTCGGCATCCATGTCCTGCGTTTGCCTAGCAAAAATGTACACACAAAAAATCGCAGCACGTAGAGCGCCATGAAATATGTGCAGATTGTGTGTATGTTTGTGTCTGTGTGTGTGTGTGTGTGCTGCCATTTTATTTATTTTGTTGCCTTTTGCTTTATTGTCAGGCGCAGCAAATTTTATTAGGCAGAGCCGCCTTAAAGCATGCAACAGTTTTTGGCAACAGGCAGCAACAGACAACAGCCAATTAGGCAACAGCCACAAGGCAAGCGGCATGTGGCACGGTGGCACATTGGCATGTGGCATGGTGTCAGCTCTTTTACCAAACTGTTGCGGAAGGCTTTATTACACTTTAATAGTCGTAGTCGCTGTCAATGACAGTTAGAAGCGAACGCATTAGAAATTATCACTTAGAAGGGGGATCGACGGAGGGAGGGAGTTAAACTGCTGTCAACTTTTCACGCATTGCTTTCAAGCCACTTAACGCAAATTATGTTGATATAGCCCACTGTTCACACACAGGACAAGAGTCAGTTGAACTTCATTTTTTGTTTTTCTTTTGCCTCTCTTTCTTTTTTTTTTGGAAATGGAAAACTTTGCGCATAAACACACACTTGCCATAACTTTGTGGCACGCTCTATATTCTACGCCTGTTGTTATTGTTGTTGTTGCGCTACTTTCGCTTCTCTTCAAAAGTAGGCAACAATAATAACAACAAGAAAACGAAAGAAAAACCAGCAAGCGGCAAAGTCGTTGAGCGCTAAAAGCTACGCAAAATGTTAGAAAAAAAAAAAAAAAAAAAATTAAAATACCAAAAAAATTTTCTTTTTCTACAACTTTTTCGGTTGTGTGTGTGTGTGTGTTGTTAGAACAAGTTAATGTAAAAGTATTTTTATGCTTTGAAAAACATTTGCCAAGCCAAAAATTGTAAAGAAAATAAAAACAGCAAACAACAACAATGAGTTAAGTGGAGGAGGGGTGAATTTGAAAGGTGGAAGGTGGAGGCAGCATCTTGGCAGCAAGTCGAAAGCAACGCGAACGCGTCCAAAATTTGCGGTTGATGTTCTTGTTAAACAAAATACACGAAATCGCATAAATAAAATCAAACAAAAAGCGAACCAACTCTCGTTCACATCATCAATGTCAGGCAAGGAAATGGGAGAGAGCAGGGAGTGGGGAAACTAAGGAGGGTGGCTCGTTTTTTGGGCTATGAGAACCCGCACATTATCGTCATCGTCATGGATCAGCCGCAATGCTGTAATTTTGTTATAGGCAACGGCACGTGTATCTATGTGTTCTGTCTGTCTGTGTGTGTGGGTGTGTGTGTGTGTGTGTAAAAGTGGGTGCACAACCTGCGCTGTCGTTTCGCAAGATAAATGTCTATTTAAATTGTCCTTGTTTCGCTATGTGCCTGGGTCGAACAGAAGAAACCTGGAAGCAGGGACAGGGACAGTAACAGGGATTGGGCTTTGTGTCTAGCGGCATGCCGCCTGCCACTTCACGGGCTCCTCTAGTTAAATCTTTATTGTTATCATAATTTGCTTTTATCCATGCTCAGGGCTTGTCACAGGACTCTCCATCCCGGCAACCTGGCCTAACCTACTTACAAGACATACAAACATATATATATATATACAGATATCTATACAAGTAGTACAATATATATTTTTATCGTAATTGTTTTCGTGCATTTTTTCAACATTTCATCGCCAAACGGAAAACGGAAAGCAAAGCGAAAGTGAATAGAAAGACAAAATGGTGCGTAAATAGAATCAGGATCGCGTTCCAGCTTGTTTACCATCTGTGCTTTTGCTTTTGCTTGCTTTGCAAATCAATAAATGTAGATAATTGAGATTTCTTTAACAAGATTTTGGATGTCATGATATTAAAATTATAAGTAGGCAGCAGACAGCAGGCAGCGGCATAAATTACTCATAATTTCATTGCAAGTGAGACCTTGAAAATGATACGCCCTCGGGGTAGTAAATGGAAAATGGAGGGAGGTCTCATTATGTGCCTTAGAAAATGACACAAATTGTTGGGAAATTTAATCATGCCTAAAAACATAAAATAATCTTAATCACGTAATTATAAGGCTCATTAAATTTTATTAATTTTTATTAAGTAATTTTATATTATCCCATTCTGTTCAGTTAATTTGTAGTGATATACAATATTTTTACTTGTAATAATTGTAAAAATAAATCTAGTAAATGATATTTGCATATTTGATATTCGTGTGTTTCTCTCTCCCTCTCTATATTTGAACTGTCTCAATCCAGATATGTTGTTGTCAAATTGTCCAATTGTTCTTAGTATTTAAGTCAAACATGTAAGCTATGCATTTAATTAATCAATTTCTTCATTTCCTTTTTTACAGGTAAGGATTGATGAACAATTTCTGTATAAGCTCAATCATTTGGTAAGCTCTAAATAAAATAAACAATTAAATAATGCAATCATTGTAAAAAAAATAAGACAAGAAAGAACATTTTAGTCGTGTTTAATCGACTACAAGATACCAAGCTGTAAAATATTTGATTTGTATGTTGAAAGCTGCAATCTTCCCTTCCGTTTTCTAATTTATAAAATAGTTTTTGAATAAGCAATGATCAAATCATGCTCTAACGAACCTCTTTAATATTTTTGAGGTTTAAGTCCTTGATAGGAAATAATGACTCTCTTAACAATCGTAGATCTCTCTCAACCCTGTTTCTGTAACTGTCTCTCTTTTGTTATGGTTTGCGGCATAATTGAATTTTAAATAAACTCAGTCAGCGACACACACACACACACTCCCAACCACATGTATATTAAGGACTCGAGTCCTTTTTTGGTCGAAGTGCTCTGCCGTTTTGCACTTGTCTGCATTTTAACTGTAAATAAATTTCATCGAATTTTCTTGGGCCGCTTTGCCTTTGAAGCTGTCTCTCCCTTTCGCTCCCTCTGCATCCTCCGCATCCTGCCCCATAAAGTATGCAATTTTATTTCAGCAGCAGCGGCACTTACCTGGTTGACTACATGTCTGTCTGTCGGTCTGTCCGCCTGCTGCTCTGTAACTTTTATTTTGTTGCTTTAATACCATAAAATATTTAAGTTTACATTTCTTACACACATTTGTGATGCCTTGGCTGCTGTTTCTCCAGCTCTGGTTCAGGATTTGCCATGTGGTCTTAGTGCATTGCATGAGTTGTTGGCTGACCATTTTTATAACTGGATTTTCAAGCAGCATCTTAGCCAGTCAGCTCAACGGCTTGCCACTTCACACAGCAGCCAGTAAGCCACACACACACACACACGCACAGAGACACACACACACACATGGTATGTTGTCTGGTTGTCTGACTTTAATATTTGTTTTGCCATTGTCGTCTCTTGAACTGTACTGTCCTGAACTCACCTGACCTGACCTGAGCTTTGATGGCAGTATTTGTGCAGCACTTGCCACTTGGCACTGCATCTCTGATAACCTGCATTTTTCATTCCTCTCTTTTTTTTTTATCAACAACTATAATTAACTACACGTGTGTGTTTGTGCACTTCAACCGCATTTTATATAAAAGTTCAATAATAATAAAAAGAGAAAATGTGGTCAAGTACCGAACAGTCATTAGATAATTAATTTAACACTTACTTGCCCACAGCATCGCAACTAATTGGCTTCCATTGGCCAACTCAATAAAAAAAAGAAGAAGGCAGGGAAAATCCAGTAAGGATAGCTAAACCAGCAGACAGTCTGAATGTCGGGCAAGCAGACAGAGAGCAGAAGAAGAAGCAGACAACTTAATCCAAAGTCAAAGCAAAACCTAAAGCTAACACAATATAGAAACTGCTTTTCAGTTCTTCAGTCTCCGATAGACAGACAGACAAACGACGAAGTCATTAATGCTATTTGCGAACCATTTAGGGTTGAACTAAACCAATGTCTGCCTTTGGCAATACGTCTTTACTCGCAAACGCTTCAATGAACTGGTCAAATGTTCAAAAGGTCGACAGGTGTACGAAGGTGGTGGTAACCTATTCAAATCACTGAACCTGTGCAAATTAATGTGCCAAGCCAAAAAGGGTAATTTTTGTTGTCAAATGCAAAGGTCTAGCAAGCTAAATAATCTCAGCAGAGCTGATAGTGATGTACTAAAAAATACCCTTTAATATATAAGCGACAAATAGTGATGTAAATAAGTAGGTTGAGGGAAAACAATTGATATTAATCGATTTCGCAAGTGTACATTGATGTTAATTTCAAATATCTAAGCTGTATAAAATCTTGATTAGTTCACCTAACCATTTTTTTTGAGTAAAAGCTATTTACTGTTCAGATTGTTTTGAGATTTTCGACAAATAAATTGATGTCCTTTAATATTAAAGCTTCTGCAAAATATTTTATGAAGATATCGATCTTTCCGAAGAATCATGTTTTATTTAATATTGATTTAATCACCGATGAGTTTCTCTTTAACAATTACCTTATTGAATAATTGATTCAATAAGGAGTCTAGTCAAATATACCCTCTAGTCTATTTTACATAAGAGGGTATACATAGGAGTATAGAAAGAAAAAAACTTTAAACACAAACTTGTTGCGCGTTCTTTGTGCATCTTTGGCCGCTGTCAAAATGAAGTCAAGTGTAAATAAAAGTGAAAATAGACAAGGCAAACTTTTTGCTGTTCTTCTGATGTTCAGCAACGGGTGCCTCTCATTAGAAGGAAAGCGAAAAGTGAAAAAAAATGAGAAAAAAAAAATAACCAAGTTTATTAAAAAGGACGCTAGAGATGCGTTTGGCGGCGCCTTTGGCATTAAACTCATTAACGGTAATTGCAACCTTTTCCCTTTTTTCGCCTCCACTTTTTTCTATTTTTACTGGTTGGCAGCGGCTGCGACACGTCGCATTCACGTTTGCTTTGATAAAAAAGAAATTCTGTTAATTAATTTTTTCGCATGTGGCAAAATTCAAAAATAACAACCACCAACAACAACAAGAGTTTGTGTAAAAATCTCGTTAACACTAGCTTTTAGTTGATTTGACTGGAACTTGTTGTCAATCCACAGCGAAAGTCCTTGACGCAAATCTAGCCCCAATGTTGCCTCTGCTGCTCTTGTCGCTTTTGACTTTTCACGCTTTTCAATTACACAGAAAAAAAGCAAACCGAAAATATACAAAAAAAAAAATAAAAATAAAAGAGGGATGGGAAAAGAAGATAACTTCCTGTTGCTGACACTGATTGTCGTTGCTGTTGGCGGTGTTCAGTTCACATTACGAACGCATAATTTGTCCTGCGGCCAAATGTTCTATTATCAGACTGATTCTGTGCTTGTGCGTATGTTTTTTTTTTTTTTTTCCATGGATGCGCCATGGGGGATGTGAATCTATCGAAAGATACTGTTGGCCCGTACCAACAGCATGCACGATTCACCGACAACGTCGGTGCCTACGTACTAAACACACCCTCACACAACTACACACCTCGCTCCCCGCGGGATCACCGCCAAGTATTACTTCGCGGGGAGGGGTTGCCTTCTCTAGGCACTGTCTCTCTCACGTCGCTCTCTTTCGCATCTTCTCAGATCCCTCTGGATGCATGCTATGAGCTGACACGTGCTACGCCAATTCTCCTCAGTCTCCAACATAAAAGCGATCAGGCTCTCCGGTGGTGGAACGACTTCCGCTCGGGTACTATACCGTGTACAGTGGTACAGTGCGTGCTCCGGGTCTTCACTGGCGTTAGGGCAATTCGGACACCCCGGACTATCCTCGTGCCTGTACTTGTGAAGGTACTTCCTGTAGCCTCCATGTCCAGTTAGGAACTGAGTTAGCTGAAAGTTAACCTCTCCCCTACCTCTGTCCAACCAATCCTCCACCTTTGGTATAAGCCGATGCGTCCATCGCCCATTGTTGCTCGCGTCCCACCTAGCTTGCCACGTAGCTAGGGATGCCTGTCTCTCTGCTCTCTTTATCGCTTCCACTGATACGATATTGCCCATCTCGGTGCGCGCCAGGTAGATATCTCGCATTTCCGTAGCCAGGATGTCTACTGGTATCATTCCCGCCAATACCAAGGCTGCATCATTCGAAACAGTCCTGAAACCAGAGATGACTCGCAGAGCGCAAAGTCTGTAAGGTCCAGAAAGTTTTCTCCGGAGACTTACGTTACTTTCGACGGCCTTTGCCCAGATCGGCGCTGCATACAAAAGGATAGACGCAACTACCCTTGCCAGTAGCAGTCTTCTTCCAACCTTCGGTCCACCAATGTTTGGCAGCATCCTCGAAAGGGCTCCCTGCATTTTTGAGGCCTTTTGGGCAACGTACTCCACATGGGGTCGGAAACTCAGACGGTTGTCGAGTAAGACACCCAGGTACTTGATGTATTCCATCGACCTGATTGTGTTGTTTCCCACTTGCAAGCTCATAAACTCGACTTTCTTGCGGCTTGTGATGAGCACCGCCTCCGTTTTATGACCAGCCAGGTCGAGTCCCGCCCCGTCCATCCATCCAGCGATAACTCGGATTGCAGCACTAGCGGCTTCCTCCACTGCTCCAACCTCTTTAGCCACCACGACCAAGGCTAGGTCATCGGCGAATCCAATTAGACTACATCCATCGGGCAGTTCCAGTCTGAGAACATCGTCGTACATGATGTTCCACAGAAGGGGTCCTAGAACCGACCCCTGCGGAACACCGGCTGTCACCCTGTAACGCTTTGTGCCCTCGTCTGTCTCATATTCCAGCACCCTATCCGACAGATAATTGGATATTATCCGTAGCAGATAGGCCGGCAGTCCGATCCGAATTAGTGCACCCTTTATGCGCAACCAGCTCGCCGAATTAAACGCGTTGCGGATGTCGAGAGTCACCACAGCACAGTACTGCTTCTTGCCCCATCTCCACCTGGCTCCCTCAATCGCCCTGGCTGCGATATTGACGACAGCCTGTATCGCGTCCACCGTCGATCTTGCCTTACGGAATCCATACTGTGCCTCAGACATTGCGTTTTTCTCCTCAACTATCTGCGTGAGCCTGTTGTAGAGTATGCGTTCCAGTATCTTGCCGACAGTGTCTAACAGACAAATTGGTCGGTATCCAGAAGGTTCCTCAGCGGGCTTATTTCCTTTTGGCAGGAGAATAAGACGCTGCAGTTTCCATCGCTTGGGAAACACTCCTTCCTCCAAGCACTTGTTAAAGATGTCAACAAATACCTCGGGTCGAGTGGCTACTGCAAGCTTTAGAGTCTTATTCGGAATGCCGTCGGGTCCTGGTGCTTTCTTTTCGCCGATTTGCTTGGTAACCGACTTGACCTCGTCGACAGAGATCGGTTGCCATTGCTCAGACAGGTGCGCGGTGCTGACATCGCCATGTTCTGGATGCTGCGGGAACAATGTCTCCACAATGTTGCGAAGCAATATGGGGCATGTCACTCTTAGCGAGTCATGACCCCTGATCGTTTTGGTGACGACCTTGTAGGCGGTCCCCCAAGGATTAACGTCAGCCTCCTCGCAAATCTGTCTAAAGCAATCAGACTTACTTTTCCGAATTGCTTGCTTCAGTGCTCGCTTCGCTATTCTCAGGTCTTCCAGCCGATCTTCGAAGTCCGAACGTCTCCTCGCTCTTTGACTGCGCCTTCTTGCTCTCAGGCAGGCCTGTCTCAACTGTGCTATCTGGTCGTTCCACCAGTAGCAGGGTGAGCCGCGTCTGCTTGGAATTCTCCGGGGCATAGACGAGTCGCACGCCACGTTCATGCAGTCCGACAACTGCTGGGCCATATCGTCTACCGATGTTTCCACAGGGTTCCAGTCTAAGTGGCTAAAGACGTACGAGAAAGTTTCTGTGTCCAGAAACCTGTCCTTCCATTTTGGCCCAGCTGTCCCAGACTGCTGCTGGTTTTGCCTTTCTCCACCAAAATCAAAGTGAATTGCTTGGTGGTCACTAAAGGTAAACTCGTCGCTGACTTTCCACTTGGTACTCCTACATAGCGAGCTGCTAAGGAAAGTCAGGTCGATGATGGATCCTCGACCAGCCTTGTAGTAAGTCAGCTGTCTTCCGTCGTTTGCCAATCCGACGTCCAACGACGAGAAGTGCTCCAGCAGAACTGCTCCTCTTGTGTTGGTTTTCTTACTGCCCCATTCCACAGCCCATGCATTAAAGTCTCCGGCTATTACCATGGGAGCTCTACCGCGCGAGTCATCCGTGATAGCCGACAACATCCTCTCGAATCGCCCAAGGTCCCAACTCGGCGGAGCGTAGCAGCTGTAGAAGGTGACCCCTCTAAGCTTTGCTCTGACAAAGCCATCATTTGAGGCGTTGACCTCCTTTGGTGGAGTGTCCACGGCCCAGATGGCTGCCGTTTTACACCTACTGGATACCCATCCGCTACCTGCAATCGGCTTGTAAGGTTCGCATATGAGGACGACGCTTGGGCTTCTTTCTCTCACGGCTTGCACCAGAAGGGATTGTGCAGCCTCGCAGTGGTTAAGATTCAGTTGGGTGCACTTCAAGCTGACCGTTTAGAGAGCGCGCTCCTAAACAGTGGGCATCTACCACTACCGGCGATATGCTTCCAATCTGTACCCTTGTCCTTGCAGAACATGCACTCTGGCTCCTCCTTGCAGTCCTTTGCTAGATGGTCAGCTTTCCCACATCTTCGACACAGCTTGGATCTGTCCACTTCGCTTTTGCACTGTCTTGCTAGGTGACCAAATTCGAGGCACCGGTAACATTTGGTTATGTTAACCCACTCTCGCAGTCTGCACCTGATCCATCCTACCTTAAGCTGGCCGGCCGACAGCGCCTTTCGAGCACTCTGTGCTGGCAGCCTGATCGTAGCATTTTGAGTTCCGCCATAGCCTTTGCGCAGATTGATGTCGTCTAGCGTGGCGTCCGTGATCTCCATCTGGCTCCGCAGCGCATCCACGATGTCCTCCTTGGTCGTGATCTCATCCAAGTCCTTGCACTCGATCGTGACTCGGTGTGACAGGGAGCGTATTTCCACAGCTTCCCCAAGTGTTTCGCCAATAAGAGCCTTGAAAGCACTGGTATCCTCTCCAGCTTTACCAAGTTGCAACAACAGCTCGCCTTGCTGGGTTCTTCGGATCCGGGTCACTGCTTCTCCCAACCCATGCAGCTTCTCATCAAGTTTGACCTTTCTGAGAATCTCGGAGTAGGTCACCTCTCCCACAGTCTTGATGACCAACGCGTCGGGTCGCACCTTCTTTCTGAGCGCTTCTTTGGGCTTCCGAGGCTTCCGCTTTGAGGCAACCTTTCTCCATTGACTGGCTGTGCTTGCGGTAGGAGTCTCCTGCTCTCCGTTGGGTGACTCCGATTCTACGGCGTTAGTCACAGGGATCGCTTCCGCCGCATTCTTTTGCCTTTTTGTTAGAGGCGTTCTTGCTCCTGTGGCTTGCTTTCTCTTCGTCTCAGCCGCTGTTCTAAATAGTGGCGAGGTTTGGCAGGACTGGTGTGTCCTGATAACCGCCTTTGCTCCGTCGTCATGCATCTGTATGGCCACCAGCTCGTACAAAGCCCTAATGCTCTCGATAGAGTCGCGCATTGGTTGATGAATGCTACGTCTCTTACCGTCCTCCAGCATATCCACCAGAATCGCAATCTCGCGTCCCAGATCACAGAACATAGCGCTCTTCTGCGTCCCTGGCGCTTGTTTAGCGCAAGTACGTGTCGCTGGGGTGGTCCCTGACCGGGCCGGTGATCTCGCCATTTTGTTGCTTCTTGCAAACTCATTTCCTGTCTCCTTCACAGGCTCCTTCTCCAACGTCTTATTCTCCGACGTATCCTTCTCCAACATCAGGGGGTTAATTTGATTGCTCATTTTGTTGGGTCCCAACTCCAAGTCGTTATCCTTGTTCGTTGTGCAGTCGCGTTCTGATTCCATGGTTGTCTATGCAAGCAGGGAGGCCATGCAAGGGTTGACTCTCACCCTTATGGGGTCGAAAGTACAGAGCCGAATCCGCGCTAGTCAGGAATTATTCAACTGATCCTGTACGGCCAACTTAATGGCGACGAAACAAGGAGCGTGCATTGGAGATTTGCCAATTTTTCGCGGGACGGAGGCGGCAGAAGCATTAGCCTAGCAGCCATTTCAGCTAGATGTCACTCCGCTTAGTAAAGTGCTAGAATACTGCTGCCGTCAGCCCAGGGGTCGTCAATTCAAAATGGGGAATCCAGAATCCAGTCCTAAGGCCTTACTGGTCTCAGCCTTAGTCGCCTTCTTGTATTAGCTAGGCGCCTCACGGGTGTGTTGCGCCTACCCAGGGGATACCTGACATTGGGTCGGAGGTTACAAGTTGCTTTAACTAATCAAGAAAGGAATCGATCTGGCCATTACCAAGTTAATGACAATCAGAGTCTTTACACCTGCAAGAGGCACCTCTCCGATCAGAAACATCCCCGTGTCATATTAGTCGCCTCGTACGACAAGCTATGACGTGCTGTGGTAGTATTCTACGACCCGCTAACCACACGGTGTATGTGTATTGTGCGTATGTGTGTGTGTGTGTGTGTGTGTGTGGGGCGCACTCAAAAGATTGCCCCAGTTACACACCGCAGGCATTTAACTGAATTTGAGTGAAAAATAAAAGCGAAAAATTGAAAGAAAATGCGTAAAGTAAGCAGCTTAAGGAGCGTCTGTGAAAGATTGCCTGTAGAAGGGCCAAATCGGCCCTTTACAGGCTGTATCCATCGGTGGCACCTTTTTATTTTGACGCAAGTTTAGTTCAGTGCAACCAACTACGCGTATACTTACTATATAAATACATAACCGACTTTTTTACTTATTGTAATCAACTTAATTGCAACCGAATGTGGAAAGCAAAAGAGAACGCGTAATTATGAGTAATAGATGTTAATGTAATAAGGCTGGACAAAGGACACATGCATAGCGCCCAAAAGCACGCAATGAATAAATAAAAATACCAACAAAAATTAATCTAAAACAACAACACGCATTTCTCTCAAAGACAAAGCTGAAAATTGTTATTAATTTTTGCAGCGTGGAATGTTCATAAAAAAAAGCAAACAACGATAAAAGCATTTATCCATGACTCTTATCTAGGTGTGTGTGTGTGTGTGTGTTTGGTGTGTACTTGGCTTGAAGTAAGAATTGTTTTATGCCATTTATGCGCCTTATTACACAGCAGCGGGAAATTTGCCTAGACTTTTCCTATGGCTTTCTTTGGCACTCTGTGGCCAAACAGCCAAAGAATTATCAAATTAATTAAGCATCGCTTTGTTGTCGTCATGCTCCAATAGCAATGACAACAAAGGCATTTAACTTTGCATAAATGAAAATCCCATTTGCAAAGTCTACTTAAAGGGATGCTTTCGCAGATAGAACAATTAGATATATTCTAGAAATGTCAGGGAAAATGTAATAAAAAATACATGTTATAAATTTTATTATTATCAAAATTCAATCTTTAATTTATTATAGTTTGTAAATAAAATACTTCACACATAGATTTGTCGATATGTTCAAAACCAAAACTTTTCTTAACATAAAAACGTTTGGATTTTTGAGGATCTGAAAAGATTTTAAAGTGTCATGAAATGCATAAAATTATATTTAACAGAATCGTAATCTATGTCTTAATTATGATGATTAACTTTAGTCAGCTGACACAATGATTTAATTTTAAACATACAAAAGATAAAAAGAAACTTGCTGCTTAATTAATTTTGAATGCGTTTATCATTGGAATTAAAAAAAACATGTTTAATTTGTAGTTTCTTAATTAATTTCAATGATTTTACATTATTAGCCAAGACATAATTTTCTAATTTAAAGATCATATCATTGTGATTTCATTCGATTTTTGCTCTTGTTGAATGTTTGACTAAAGCTGACTTAGTTAACCACATAATGAGCCTGAAATATGGGCCATTGTAAATACAGTACAGTAATTGCTGCTGCCTGTTGCCTTGGCCAAGGACATGTGTCCTCGGGCCAATTGCAAATACTTGATTTATTTTGTTGTTGTTGTGCTTTGTTGTCCTGCCTTGCGGGTTGATGTAGTTGACTTTTGCTTTTGCAAACGTAAACGATTCAATGACTTAATTATATTTAGGTTTTTGTGATTGTATATAAATTATGAGTTGTTCTTGGGCATAATTAGATCACTGCAGCCCATAAAAGTATGCAAGACTTTTATTATATCAACAAATTAAGCGACATCATCAGCAGTACAATCAACTGAGAATCTGTCTATTGTTTGACAAAAGTTACTCGGCTTAATAAAATTTAACTGCTGCATCAGTACGCGGTATTAAAAGCAAGAAAACTATTTCAATGCTCACAAAAAGCTAAGGGAAAAACCAATGGGAAAAACCAAAGGCAAAGGCACCAGGAGAAGCACTGACAAAGCCAAGAGCGTACAGTCAAACTTTTTAAGTGTTTATTTCAATTATTGTTTGTAAGTGTATCTGTGTGTGTGTCTTAGTTTCGTATTTTTTTTTTTTTGTTTGGGGTGCCTGAACGAGGGCAATTTAATTTTCCGCATTTTGTGCAGGGCATGAAGAAGGCGACAGCAAGCACCAAAAAACACTAAGAACAACAAATATAAAACCAAGCTAACAATAACAAAAACTAGTTAAGAAATGCGAAAGTTTTTAGCGTGAAAGTTTGGTTGGGTTTTGGCCCGTTTTGCCCCGGTTTGTTGGCCATACTTATACTTAACTTCGGGGTTTGGGGCTCGTGTGCCTTGGCATTGTTTTCATTTTCATTCACGTGCAGTTACTCAATTTTTGTGCTCAACAAGGAAAAGTTGCAGAAAAACAGAAACAATGCGACTTAATGGCAGCGCACTCCAGCGCACATTGAGTGCAACCAAAAGGTGATGGGGCACACACCAACACACACAAACCCTCACACTCACACACATCCACACACACAGAGCAACATAGATGGACGCCTTTTGCTTTAATTCCATTTTGCGCCCTTTTTCGAGACTTGCTTTTGTTGGGCAACTAAAACTAATGTTGACTCGCTCGGCCAGTTGCTTGACACTTTGTTGCAGCAACATTGTTGTCGTTGTCGTTGTCGTTGCTTGCGCTGACAACATGTCGTGTATGTGATATTCGTGTGCAGGACAACAAAAGTCGTCAACGTCGTCATCGTCGTCGTCGTCATCGTCGTCGTCGTGGCTTGTCGCATTGTTTGGCGGCGACGAAGCTTTTCTTATTGTTTTTGTGCCGCTTTCCTCATCTATTTAGTGTTGCGTGTCGCCATATTGTTTACTTTATGTCAAACACACAAACACCCACATGCTCACATATATATATATATATATACACATAAAAGGTTGTTTTATTTGCACTCTCCCTTCTTCCTACCTCTGTCATTCTGGCTCATTGCCATATATTTTACTCGCTGGTAATTGCGGTTTTTATTCCACAGCCAGGCAAAAGTAAAAAAAAATTTAATAAAGCTTCAGTCAAGTGCCCGACTATGAGACACCCGTTACATACTTTAAGTGTTGCTTCGAAATTTTAAACCTCCATGACAATCTTGATAATTAATAGATAAAAAGATTTAAAAGATACAAGTTTTTCAAAATACCTGATGTCTGTTATCTTATTAGAAGTATGTAAAAAGAGACGTAAAAAAAATGGTAAAGAAACAATTTGATCTGCTTGGGACTCAGAGAAGTGTATGCCAATTGTGGATAATCTAGCTCTTGTAGTTTTTGAAATCTATTTATATATAAAGATGGACATGGCTAGATCGACTCGGCTATTGATGGTGACCTAGAATTGCTAAGAATAGAAAACGCCCTTGTACTCTACGAGTAACGGGTACTAAAATAGAAGAAAAGAATTACTCGTAATAATAGCTACTGCGAGAAACGGCAACTGACGGAAGTTGTCAGCGCTGGCAAGCTACAATTGTGTGCTGCCAGACTTTAAGACGTTGCCATTTTAAAGCATCTCACCCCTAACCCCTAACACCCCCCCCCCTCACTCTACAATCCGAATGGCCGTGCATGCCAAGCGTGCGCACAGTGAGTAGCTGTTGTTAAACACTAATAAGACAGACAGACAGGTAGGCAGACAGACGGACAGACAGACAGACAGACGGTTAGACAGGCAGAGTTGCCTCTTTGCCATGTACGTGAATACTATATGTGTAAATGTTGCGTGTGTGTGTAAGAGTGTGCAATATAAAGCCTGTTAACACACTTAACAACAAACAAAGATACAAGCAACAAGACAGCTTGTGAAACTATGGGCATAACTTTAATGCTCATTGCCGTTGGCACTGCGCCAAATTTTAATGAACTGTAAAAACACCTTTAGTCCAAAAACAAGAGCACAATGCGAATGCTCTCAGTTTTGAGATGCAACTAGTTGGGGTAGAGTATTATGGAAATTATGAGACTATTTTTGCAGTATGCTAACTACTGAGAATCTGGATAAATCAGCTCGTAAAAGCTTTTGTATCATATAGTAGAAAATGATAAAAGCGAATAAATTTGAGTAAATTTGAAGAGAGTGCGATCAAGTATAAAATTAGTTATTATCTACTTTTATAAAGACTGAGAAATCTCTTTAACCAATGCTTTTATCTGCCTTTAGTTAAGGTTTTATAAAAACTCGCATCTGATAGTATTTATATTGCCTCATTTGGAAAATAGTATAATTAATGGCCTTTATCTGTCAATTCTGTTTTATTTTTGGCATTAATCAATTGAATTTCTGTGTTCAATTAAGTATTTTTCACTATATACATATGACGAATTTATTCATGACTAGACAAAACGAACATAATTTAAATTGATATTATCAATTATAATTAAAATTGCCATCAAATTATGAACTAAATGTATTATTGTTTAGTGAAATTAAAGCTAGCGAATAATTATTGTTTTATTATTATTAATATTATTATAATTAAGCATTAATGTGCATGAATAGATAGAGAGATATTTGCTTTTAATTATGAAAGGTTTATGATAGAAAATAAATATGTTAATTAACATAGAATTTTAGTATACTGTCAGTTAAAGAGTATCAAGTTGAGGTTATATTGCGGCTGAGACTTTTAATTACCGAAAATGCAATGTGAATCCGAATGCCCAACTAGGAGCAGTCCGACGGAGCCACAGAAATACAGAAATACGGTCGAGTTTATCTGGTTTATAAACAATAGTTCATTTGTGTCCGTTCGTTGAGGAGTAGTGGCAATCAGGGGATGGGATGGGATGGAATGGGAGGGGAAGAGGAAAAGCAACCCGCATAATACGCTTATGGTCGGATCGGTTGTTCATTGTCTGCAGTTGCTGTGGCTTTAAACCAACCTCCAACCTCTACTCCATATCCTTCTACTCTATCCTCAGTGTCTATGTATATGTGGGGGAATGTGTGGCTTTTAAATTGCTTGGAAAGCGTGTAGGTGAGGTGTATGCAAAGAGAGTTTGTGCGGAGTGAGGGAAATGCGTAGAGCCGAAAAATGTTAATGCAAATCATTGGGGAAATCAAAAATGGCGGCTCGCTAGTGCAAGTGAAAACTGTGCCAGAAGATTTGAAGCCGCTCTTGGCCATGCAATTTGCAAGGGTTTCCCAAGTGGCCCAATAGTGTCTATGGTCTCCCCTTTGGAGTCTCGTTTCTCTCTCACTCTCTCTCTCTCTCTGTCTCTCTCTCGCTTTCTATCGTTCTATGGTAACGCCTTGTTGTCAAATTTGCGCAGTGGCTTCCGATTGCAGCCTAGGCAAGGTGGCAAGATGGCAAGTTGAGTTCTGGCCAAGTCATTAGCATAAACGTAGAGCGCGGTGAAATGTAGCAAATCCATTAAGCGATGCCCCAAAAAAGAAGAGCACTCGAAATAAGAAACGAACAAAACAGGTGGAGTAGATGAAGAAGGATGGAGAAGGAAGCGAAGCCATTGCTGCTTTTGGCAACTCTTTAAAGATTTATGAAGCGTCAAATATTTATTATGCTCGCTTTGCAATATAAGGCACTGAGACACGCAAGACTCGCTACAACACGAAATAGAACGATGGCCGCCTTACCAGGCCAGCACAGAGCAGGCCGCGTCCTCGGCCTCGGCCAGGAGATGATTAAAGTAGACGGGATGCTGCCAGGCTAAGCCAAAGCCCCTTAGTCTGGCTCTCGGTCTACACGCGAACACTTTTTCAAATTGCAAAGCGGCGCAAATAAATAAAAACACATAAAAAGTAGGCAATGGCAGAGCAGTGCCAGCAACACACACACACTGACACTCATACACACACTCATATACTCATAAAAATGAAAAGCAGAGCATAAAATAAAACGCAAGACGAAAGAAATGAAATGAATGAGCGCAGCAGCCAACGACGACGACGACGACAACGACGATGACGGACGGACAAAAAAAAAAAAAAAAAGAGGAAAAATCAATGCGAGGTCCGCCTACATTTACTCGTATATGCGCCCATTCTTACACTTTTACTTATTTTCTCCTGCTGCTGTTGTTGTTGAGACTCTTCAACCCTTTCAACAACTGACTGCAGTGAAAAATGTTACGGGAAAAATGAGAAATCTTTGCATATGTTTATGTTTTGACGCGTTCGCTTTGAATTTGAAATTTGTTGCCACGTGATGTCGATGGCATACATACAGTATGTATGTGTAGTATATAGGTAAAAACTGTGCCAAATATGTCAAACATCTTTGAAACAATTTAATTTGACTCGTCGCACAAATGTTTAGCATATTTTTAGGCGCTAAAACGCAGCGACCTGTGACCCGCTACTTGTGACTAATGATGACGCTGCTGCTGCTGCTGAGAGTTGAGTTGACGTCAAGGTGAAATGATGATGATGAGAGTAACACTGAGGCTGGACCAACTAATGAGGCGCATAAATTCTACATAGAAAATTCTACAAGCTAAACACACACACTCACACACACACACACTCACACACACACGTGCGCATATTCAAGCAGCTGGCAAAATGCTTGAAACAAGCTGCAAATTTGATGAGCTGCCTGACGAAACAAGATGTCAGCGCTTGGAAGTAGGCAACATAATGCGACACATGGGCGTGTGTGTGTGTGTGTGAGCGTTTGCTTGTGGTTGTGTGTTTTCCCTTAAGGCTTGTCTACGCATTCAAGCAGTTAGACAAAATTTAATTAACGCATTTTAGCTAACATAGTCGGTTTGTCATTTGTCAAGGACCACCAAAAAAAAAAGAATTCCAAATGTGTTGCTTGCTTTTTAGCGCCGACAACAAACATGATTAATATCTATGCAGGTGTGTTCCAGAAATCTCTAGAGATTTTGAAGAGAATTGTTTTGGAATATAGCCCTTAAGTTTAATTTTTTCGAGCATGTTTTTAAAGTCGCAAAAATCGACTTCAACAGATTTTTTTCCAATTAAGCTAAGGTATTAACCCAACGCTTGATTTATATTGTGAACGATTGCAATCAAAATTTACTTTATGAGTTCTATAAATTAACATTTTATCAAATTAGTTAACAATTTGTAAGTACTTTGTGCTGTTAGCGATTTATAGAACTGCACTGATACCAAGGGTGTGTGTATGGCTAGATAGTTAGTTCCATCTCCGATCTGCATAAATCACTCAAGTCAAATTTTTAAAGATAAAACCATCATCAGCTTTTTTGGATTTCAAAGCTGTCGAAATGCATGTCACGCTCCAATTTGCATTTTACAACTATCAACCCTTTCTCCTACTTCCATCTCCCTCCCCACCTTCGGTCCATGCATGGCAATGCACAAATGCACACAGGCCGACCAAAAAAAAATATATAGGGGAGGGCAAAAACCCCTTCACCATCCCCTCCCGCCTCCATCATCTATAAACAAAAACCGAAACCAACAACAAATCCACCAACCTAACCGCAATTTGTTCATGTCCAACTCAATTTTCGTTACGTAAACTGCATCATATGCCACGCCAGGTCCTCCACACGCCGTTAGACATAACTTTTTCGTGCTAGGCGGTGGGCGGTGGGCAGTGGGCGGCAGGTGGCGCCACGAGCTCGCATGTATTTTTGTATTTTGGCGGCTAAAGTAAAAAAAAAACAAAAAAAAATTTCCCAAGCCGACGCAGAGACTCGATGGACGTTTGGTCGGCTGGTTGCTCTGCTCTGCTCTGGCGCTTCAAATTTAATTAAACATGCACACGTGAGCAAATGCAAATAAATAAAAACTTTATGGCTTTTGGGCCACTGAACGTAGGCGGTGGTGAGGGGTGAGGGGTGGGGGTGGGGAGCAGGACTCTGGGCGGCCGTGCGTGCGTCTCAACAGTCAGCGAACAGTCGAGCGGCCATTGCATACAACGTGATGCCGTGTGTGGCGTGCTTATAAGTTTTAAATTTGCCTCGGCGTTAACCAAATGTTGTTGTTGTTGTTGTTTTGCCTTTGTTATTACTCTTGTTGTTGTTGTTGTTGTTGTTAGAGAAACAAAAACTGAATTTGGCGCCAGGCGCAGAAAAATAGAGAGCACTAGTTGGAACTGTTATAGTTGAGTAAGCTCGACTGCAAGCAACCCTGTAGGAAAAGCTTGATAAGATTTATAAATTTTTAATATTCCATTTTTCAGAAATAATATTGCGGATTGAATTTACTCTAAGTTGCTAAATTTAAATCCCATTAAGTAAAAATAACTTTGCATAGGTGCAACGTTCAAAAATGCATTTTTATAAATGCGGAATATATTTTCGTATGTCCAAATTTTAAGTCAATCTCTAAAAAACGTTTTGCCGTGCTTAAATATTTTTTCAATTGCCATATTGAATCTACATTGAAAGTTTGTTGTCTCCAGCTTTTATACTCTGATCCAGAATATATATAATTCTTCAGCCTTTGATGCACATTTTACATTTTTAACTACAGGGTTTAAAACGGCGGACAAATCCGTCGAGATTTAGTTTCATATTTGGCCGAGTGTCTGCTTTAAGCTTAGTTTGTTTGAAAAAAGACGTTCTAGATTGAAAAGCTTTAACTATATATATACAGGTGTATAAGTGCGTGTGCTTGATTTATGCAATGGCAGTTACAACCCAACAGTTTTTGTAATTGAAATGCACTTAAGTTCTTAGCTACGTTTTTATTTCAATCATGCAAATCTCACTCAAAACATTTCAACTGATTGCAAAAGCTGATGATGATGATGAAAAAGATGAATATGTTGTAGCTGATTACAATGGTGATGATGACAAAATGTCAAATGTTGTTTCTAATTTGACAAGTCGCGCATCTGGAAATATATGCATAAACCGAATTAAAATACGAAAAACAATTGTAAAATTGTATAACAGAAACAATTAAACTTTTGCCTTGGCACGACGAGAATGTCCGTCCGGTCGGTCATGTGGAATTTTTGTTAAAAACTGCATAATTCATATGGAACAGCAACAGCAACAGCAGGACGACGACAAGTCTTTGTTGCTGGACCAAAACGGACCATAGATGACCAGAGTTGAACAGTGTTGACCAGAGCAACAGCGGCAGTTGAGTTGTCGTCAGTTCTCTGGGTCGTCACCGTCCTTGCACATATTTCATTTAAAATTTACAAGTTAACAATATTAAATATTAACAGTTATTTATGCATTTTTCGGCATAAATCCAAACATTTCGCATGCAAAATCGCACAAAGTTGAGTTGCCAACCTCCATTCTCCACCCTCTGACCTCTGACCTCTGACCAGATGCTGAGATGATGTTGCACAAATCTCTGTCCTCATGCAACGTCATGATAACCTCAGCATTTTTCATATATGTACATACATAAATGTATGTACATACATACATACATATGTGAAAAGGCTTTTCCTCTCCCTCAATGTGTGCGGTTGTTGGCGTGTAAATTGTATTTGCCTTTTACATTCTATTCAACAATATTTTGTTCTGTTTGCTGTTGATTTAAATAATTTGCTTTCAGCTTTTGTGTGTGCATTCGTCCTCTTCGTTTGTTGTCGTCATTTGCACATTACATTTTTGGCATATTATTTACTTTTTGACGCATTGTTTGTCTATGTTGTTGATTTTCAACTCACACAGCTCATACCCCATTATCTTAAACAATTCAATCTTAATTTAATGCAAATTTATTTGACTTTTTCAAAACAAACTCAAACTCAAACCCAACTGAAATTTAGCGGAAGAGCTCGAGAATTTCAAATGATTTGTAATCTTGCATCTTAAAATTCATTCACTTCTCCTCAATTTTCTGTGTAATAGTTTGGGGAACATTTTTGTGGCAATTTAAGCTCTGTTGTCAAACAACAAACATTATCTTTAATTTAGTATATTGTTGTTGGCAAAACTGTTCATTAAGTCTCGATCTAAGCTCTAGTCGATGTGGCAACGTATGGGGATATACACTAATTTCTTGCTTCTTAAAATTTAATGAAAATGTTGTAGACAAAATTTTTGGTAATTTTGTGTCCTAACTGGGCGAGCAACCTCAAAAACAAAACTTTTACATTAGCTTTTTTGGGCTGGAACGCCGCCAGACAGGCAGGCAAACAGCAACAAACAACTACAGTAAACACTACAAAAGACAGACGCAAGAGCCAAATGCAAAAGTTGAGCCGACGTCGCTTTCGTCGCGTTGTTGCTGCTCCTCAAATATGCAAATGAGACGGGCTGAGACGGGCGTGTAAAGTGCTCTAAAAGCAGCAGCCACAACAGCAACAACAGCAGCAACAACAACAACAACGACAATCAGCTGAAATGGCATTTAGCCTAAAAATTGCATTGGCTGCTTTTGGTTTTGTTCTGCCTCTGGTTGGCAAATGCATTTGGATCCCAAAACTAGTAAAAACAGTCAAGAGAACCCGACTTTGAGAGTCCCTTTACTTATCTATATAGATACAACTCATTGTCCTGACTGATCATTCCACAGTCCGAATTATCTGTTCTACTATTAAACAGAAACACACATAAAAATGTTAAAAATATATTTCTTTAAAGTTATAAAACCTTATAAAAGTTATATTCGAAAATCCCCACTCAACATTTGTGATGTGTTTCATTATTTCAAGCAATTAGCAATCGTTGCCGAATTGCATTCTATTATTGAAAAAAGTCGAATCGATATCTTCGATGTTTATTATCCGAACGCAATGAAATTTCAGAGTCAGTTTTGTCCTAGTTTTTTAGATTTTTAACTATCAAACACAGCAATATCGACTCGAATAATTTAGACAACTAAAGAAACCTCTTGCACTCTTTAAGTACCGGGTCTAAAAGGTAGTAGTAGAATCTGGCGAAAGCCTTTTGCTACTTGCGTGTAACATTTGTTTACACTACAGAGCCAAGGAGTGAAAAATAAATGGAGTGTATCTGAAAAGCGGGAGGAGATGAGAGGAGCCAGGATTATGTTTATACAGCAGGAATAGCAGCCTTTGGTAATACGATGACGTGGCTGCTGTTGCTGCTGCTTTGGCTGGTTGTTGCGGTATTTAGACAACGCTAGCTAGTTGGTTGGTTGGTTGGTTGGTTGGCTGACAGGTTTTGGCTTGGAACGGCGGCAAATGCCAACAAATCATTGCCAGGACAACGAGCTGGGCAGGAGATGCAAGCGAACATCATCATCAGTCTACGCCTAAGTAAGCCGCATTTTGTGGATTCAAATGACACCCTTACAATCCCCTTTTTGCCCCATAGTCGCCGACCTCAACACTCACACACAACAAACGACGTGGTTGCAAAGTGATTTCCGGTTTAATGTTTTTTAATGTTGCTCATGTTGCAACTGACCAATGTATGCTGTTCTTCTTCTTCTTGTTGGTGTTGTTGTTGCTGTTGACGTTGCTGCTGCTGACGCTGATGATATTGTTGCTGTCATCAGCAGCGGTTGCCGCCTGGTCAACTGTTGGTGGTCGCTCAGACTCTGTTTGGCAAGTCAAACATGAGCCATGTGTGGCAAGCTCATGTCCGTAACGAAGAGTCCTTGTGTCTCTCCCTCTCCCTCTCATTCGTTCCCTCTCGCTCCCTCTCTCTCTCTCTCTCTTTTTCTGTGTGTTGCCTGTCATGTGGCCACTTCTGCTGTTGTTGCACCTACAAAAAGTGCGACCATGGCTAATTTTTCGCTTTGTCTGTATGTGTGTGTGTGTGGAGTCCATTAGCTGTTGACAAAGTTGTTCTATGGTCATTAGACCCCGTACTTAAAAAAAGTACAGGGGTCTATTGGGTTTGTTTTAACGAAAATGTGCGTAACAGGCAGAAGGAGGCGTGGCAGACCCTATAAAGTATATATATTCTTGATCAGCATCAATAGCCGAGTCGATATAGCAATGTCCGTCTGTCCGTCTGTCCGTCTGTCTGTCTGTCCGTCTGTCTGTATGAACACCTAGATCTCAATGACTATAAGAGCTAGAGCCACCAAACTTGGTATGTAGGTTCGCCTATATTGCAAGCAGATCAAGTTTGTTTCAAAATTTGGCCACGCCCCTTTTATCGCCCACAAATCGAAAACAAAAATTTCATATTCAAATTATAAGAACAATTTAAAAGCTAGTGACACCAAACTTAGTATGTAGGTTCCTCTACATTGCAGGCATACTAAGTCCATTTCTTTTTTGGATCGGACCACTATATCATATAGCGCCCATAGGAACAATCGGTCGAAAATCAAGTTTTAGTATGAAAAACTTTTTTATTTTATGAGATATCTCAACCAAACTGATACAATATGCATAAGATTTAGTTTTATATATCCTGTCCAAAGTTGGTTCAAATCGGACCACTATATCATATAGCTGCCATGGGACCGATCGGGCGAAAATCAAGTCCTAGTAAGAAAAACTTTTTTGTTTTATGAGATATCTCAACCAAAGTAATATAATATGCATTAAAGTTAGTCTTCTATATCCTGTCTAAAGTTGGTTTAAATCGGACCACTATATCATATAGCTGCCATAGGACCGATCGGGCGAAAATCAAGGCTTAGTAAGAAAAACTTTTTTATTTTATGAAATATCTCAACCAAACTGATACAATATGCATAAGATTTAGTTTTATATATCCTGTCCAAAGTTGGTTGAAATCGGACCACCATATCATATAGCTGCCATGAGACCGATCGGGCGAAAATCAAGTCTTAGTAAGAAAAACTTTTTTATTTTATGAGATATCTCAACCAAACTGATACAATATGCATAAGATTTAGTTTTATATATCCTGTCCAAAGTTGGTTGAAATCGGACCACCATATCATATAGCTGCCATGAGACCGATCGGGCGAAAATCAAGTCTTAGTAAGAAAAACTTTTTTGTTTTATGAGATATCTCAACCAAACTGATACAATATGCATAAGATTTAGTTTTATATTGCCTGTCCGAAGTTGGCTTAAATCGGACCACTATATCATATAGCTGCCATGGGACCGATCGGGCGAAAATCAAGTCTTAGTAAGAAAAACTTTTTTGTTTTATGAGATATCTCAACCAAACTGATACAATATGCATAAGATTTAGTTTAATATTGCCTGTCCGAAGTTGGCTTAAATCGGACCACTATATCATATAGCTGCCATGAGACCGAAAATCAAGTCTTAGTATGAAAAACTTTTTTGTTTTATGAGATATCTCAACCAATCTAATACAGTATGCAAATAACTTGGTTTTATATTGCCTGTCCGAAGTTGGCTTAAATCGGACCACTATATCATATAGCTTCCATAGGACCGATCAGCCGAATATCAAGTCTTAGTATGAAAAACTTTTTGTTTTATGAGATATCTCAACTAAACTATTACAGTATGCTTGGTTTTATATATCATGACCGATGTAAGTTAAAATCGGACAACTGTCATAGCTGTATAGCTGTCATTGAAAAAAGTAGTCGAAAATGTATTACAACGCTCTGCAACAGCTACAAGCGGCCAAATTATTATTTGAATTTTTGTAGTCTTTTCTATTTCCATAGTAAGTACGGGGTCTCCGACAGTCGAGTATGCTCGACTGTAGCACCGCGAGCGAAGCGAGCGGGGGGTTGGCGAGCGAAGCGAGCAGGGGGCGGAGCCCCCTAGTTTTCTCTCTGTCTCTCTCTGTCTCTCTATCTCTGTGTGTGCTTTGTGGCTCTATAGCCGAATTTGACACAACATTTGTCAAACCACAAAATGGCCACCGCAACGTTACTTTCATTATGCAAAAGGTCAGCTAACAGACAACCAACGTTGTTGATGTTGTTGCTGTTGTTGTTGTTGCTGCTGCTGCTGCTGTTGCCCAAATGACATTTGACTTGGTTGTGTTGCGTGGCTTACATGGTTTGTCTGGTCAGCTGCGTGGCAAATAAGCTGTGATTTATCAACTAGCAGCAACAAATTTACAGCTTTATTCAGTCGCAACATATGTTGGCTTAGTCCAAAATATTATATAAACAATTGCTGTCGAAATACCATAATCAAATCATGCATATGCATAATCTCATCTGCAACTTACAATTTGCCAATTGCATTTGTCTATTATATACATAAAACATAAATGTATCTATGTGTTTCTATATGTGTGTGTGTGTGTGTGTGTGTTTGTCTTCGCTATAGACAATTAATTGAAGATTTAACCATTGATCAATAATTGAGTTGAAATTTGAGGCTTAAATTATTTTATTTCATCAATTTTTCTTTTTCTATTCTTTTTCGGATCTTTGAGGCAATACAATTGTGTAAAAAAAAAGTATTGGATATTTAATGAATCGAACATATGATTTAGTTATGATTTGTACATTTTTCTAGAGTTGAATTCTCAAAACAATTCAATATAATAAATAGCATGCATTTGCTGTAACATTTATTTTCGAAGATATCTTTTTTTTATATTAAATAAAAGGATTCATAATTTACAACCGGCTTGCTTGCATTCTAGGTCTTAACAACTTTTGATTGCTAAGATGTTTATTTATTTACTTCTTTGCCATATGGGAGTGTCTTTTTAGTAAACAGCATTAATGTTTTATGCCAGTTATATTAACATTTATCGAGCAACAATTAGCGGCTTTAAGTATAGGCTATTGATTTATGTGTGTGCGCAATATTTCTAAGTGTACGCCTGTAAGTTGAGTGTGTGTGTGTGTGTGAGGATGTGCATAGGTCATAATTAATAATTTAATTGCTTCTGTTTATCTCTTAATTAAAAGGGATTTATTTGAGCCGCAGAAATGTGTGAACCGCAGCAAATTTCAATCAGAACAAATCGCTGCACTTTACTTTTTATTACTTTGCTAATTAAGTTCATAATTAATCGCATTATTTAATGCGGTTTTTGTGGCTATCATTGAACTGCATCAACTGCTTATGATGATGATGATAATTATGATGATGTTGCAAGTGCCGTTGCTGGCCACAAAAACAGATTATGAGGCAGCTTAATTAGATTTGATTGCTCAAAAGATTTGACGATAAGTAAATGAAATATCTAATCAAATTGTTTTTGTCTTCTTTCGTTTATTTACAGGTGAGTCCCCACGATTATTACCAAATGCCAACACAATTTGTAAGTAAAAGAACATTTAGTTAAAAACCTGTCAAAGACACAAACTTAAACTGGCGCTTCGATGAATTCCATGTAATATTCATTTGAAAGCATATTTAAGCATCTTCTTCTGCCCATTTGGCACAAACTTAATTAGCCGTCAAAACAATGGTATCTTTCCATCCCCCAATTTCGCCGTAGTTCAACGAATTTGGCTTTTGCAAAAGACCCAACTCGGTTGGCCTAATTTTCATAATTGTTATTATAGAAATTCAACAGCCATAAACAAAAGGTTAGTTACTTGCCTAATGACTTGAAGTGCTGCTGCTGCTGCTGCTGCTGCTGCTGTCAGTGGGCAAAACTTTTACAGCCGCCTCGCTTGACTTGATAAACAAGCAAATGCGCTTATCACCGCTCCCAACTTTCCTCACACACCCCTCTATCACTCACGGAAAAAGCCGCGCACTTATAACCAACTCCCATTCAATGCGAAAATGATTGCCGTCCGTCGCAAGTTCACAACTTTTCAACTATTTGTGAAACCATGGCTGGCTGACTCTGTATCCTAGTATCATAGTATTCCATCTTCTGTCTTCTGTCTTCTGTCTACTGTCTACTGTTTGCCTAACCCTCCCTAGCACTAATTACAATGCCTTGGCGTTGATTTTTATGTGCACAAAATTGAAATGGCAGCGCATGGAAACATCTTAAACGCTTTTAAAGATGCCTTTAAACGCGGCCACAGCAAAATATCTTTTACGAGCGGAAAACCTTAAAGTCCCCCTAGCCTATTATCATTTTCCTACCATTCGAGGCCTACAAAAGTTACAGGCTGAACTTTACAACTTTTCAGTTGGTAGTGATATTTCTGTTGCTGTCGCTGTTGTTTGCTTCTTGGCCACCAACAAGTTTGTCCCATGTCCTGTCGCTGACTTCAACCGGACGCCTTTCTATTATTAATGCTACCTCTACCTCTGACGCTGCCATTGCGTAGTTTAATTAATTAATTTGACAAGAGTTTTCAATTGAACTTCAGCTGTCGACGAGCAGAAGCTTTAAAGCGTCGGCAAAAATCTCAAAAATATATTTTGAATATTCTCTCTCCAAAACAATACTAAACAATACACAATTCAAAACAATATGCGAGTGAAGCCACTAATAAATTTATATTTAATGCCAGGCTTCGATATGCAAATGTAGAAAATGTCTATGTACCATAAGGATTCCTTTGTAGTTACCAACAAAAAGCAAAAACAAAAGGAGCATTTCAATAGCAACAATGTCAAAAGCAGCTTTCTTTGGGCTTTACCACAGCTTCACAATTTATTTCGATTTTTCCAGGTTTTCATTACCCAAATTCAACTCTCAATAAATATTTCACAAATGCATTTAATTAACAAATAGAAACCGCAATTGCAACTGCAGCGTCAACTTGATGCGTAAATAATTGTACTTTGTTTGCAAAAACAATTGCAACAAATGCTTGATATTTATACATTCATGACTGAGCAATATTGTTAGATGCTTTCCTTAACATATTTTTTGATTTATGCAACAAAATGTGGCTGCCACAACCACAGCTGGGTCTTAGACCGAGTCTGACTCTGAGCCGTGAGGGCATTTAAATTTTCATTAAGTAGCATTAACAGGCAACCAGGTAGTAGGATTTGTGTGCCTACTACGCCTATTGAATCCCCGAGTCTGTGGCAGCGCCAACAACAGCAAAAAGGTTTGCCCCATAACCTCAAAAATGTTGATGCCACACTTCCGCTGCTTCCGCTGATTGTTGCTGTTGTTGCTGATGTTGCTGATGTTGCTGCTGTTTGGCTGCCCGCGCATGAGTTGGCTATAATTAAAAATGCTATTACTGCCAACTTCATATAAATTTTTAATTAGCAATTTTTGCTATTTTCCTACTTTTGTTGTGCACCCAACAGCAACAACAGCAACCTTATTGTTGTGGTGGTTCTTCCTCTGGTTGTTGCTAGTGTTGTTGTTGTTGCTATTGCTGTTGTTGCCGGCGCTTTGGTGAACTTTTTAAATTAGCACTTTGTTAAACACTCTGACGAAAAAGGTAGCAACACCTCCTCCCATAATGTTGGCATAAATTGTTTTTTAAAAGGATTTTGTCCATTGCCCGCCTCATCCCCCCACTCCTAGCTTGCCACACTCCCCCGCTTGCCACAGTGCCGCAGTGCCACAGCCGCAGCGGCAACGCGTGACACGGCAGCTGCTCACACGCATTAAGCACCACAGCACCACAGCCGGCTGTCATAAATTTTTAGGTCCGTCTGTCAGATGAAACAAAAGACATGACTATATGCTACCCTGTAAGCAGCTCGACAGAAACGGTAACAGCGAGAGAGATAGAGAGAGAGAGGGTTAATGAAAGTGCAATATCATGGCATCTACTCAAGTAGTTACTAAATATCTCATCTCACGTGTCTGTCATAAAAACGCAATAAGTTTCAAATGTGAAGACCCTGTCTAGGGTATAACATATGGAGTATCTGCATTTATTAGCGGGCAGGGAAAAAAAGTGTTGCCTACTTATTTGCGCTAAGCTCGCGCGCGTCAAGTTGATTAGCATGGCAAAAGGTCTGGATTTTAACTTTTTGTTGCTACTGTAATTATTAGATTTCATGCATGCAAGAAGAAAAAGAAGAGGGAAAAAATATAAAACGCAAAGAGGCGCAAATATTGACAATTATGGCCTATAATTTGACACCCATCGGAAGCAACAACGGCAACAACAATAACAGCTATGCGGCTGTCAGCGCCATAAAAGTGACAGCCAAAGGGTTGACAATTAAAATTAAACCAACCAACACATGCACAGTATCAAACCTACACACACGTACACACACACAAATATAGAGATATACATATAATGTTCACATGTCAGTCGACTGGCGACTGGCGAGCAACGCTTTATGATTCAGCAAATATGCCAAACACACACACTCACTCACACACACACACACACAAATACGCACGCATTTTTGTCATGCATTTTAATTAAAATTAACTTCATTTTTATGACGCTGTCGCTGCTTGTGTGGCATGTGTCGCATTGTCTCTGTTGCTGGTTGCTGTTTGTTGGTTGCTTAGTTAGTTGCCACAATTTATACAATTAAATAAAGATTTTATTATCATGCCGTTGTCGTTTTAATGTCTTCAAGCTGTGTGCGAGCGTGTGTGTATCGGTGTGTGTGTGTATTTGTAAATATTTAAGCTGCAAGCATATCAAATTTACTGTTGTAGGTGTCGCGTCGGCATATTTTAAAAGCTTTTCCTTACACAGCCGCGTTTACTTAGCACATACAAAGAGCAACGCAGACGAGACACAGACAAAGGACGCTGCATCAAGTCTCTCTCTGTGTGTGTGTGTGTGTGTGATGAGCATGTATGCAAATTTATGTGACATTGTGGCAAGCACGCGCTCACTCTGGCTTAAGGCTTGCCCAAAGGAATTTCCCTCGGTATGGCTTTTGTTTTCTAGCTGACGCTGCAGCCAGTTGGGCGCCAAACATTGTCCTTGTTTTATCTAAAATGTATGCAAAGCTGTGTTTAAAGTGCGCCAACACATCACCCTCTCTCTCTCTCTCCCTCTCTCTGTGTGTGTGTGTGTGGCTTGCTGGCAATTTAATGGGCGCGACCTGCCGTTGTCGTTTATGCATATTTAATAGTTGCTATTTTTGCTAAGTGCTCGAAATTGTCGTCAGCCTCGAAGACGTTGAAGAGCTGCAAATCCGTTGCAAAGCACATTTAGATCACTCGTTAAATGAGCTTGGCTATCAATCTACCTCTCCCTCTCTTTCTATAGATATATATATATATATATCTCTATCTCTGTCTGGCATACAAACTAATTACATTTTTGCTCAATTGGCACAAGTTGCACGACCTTTCTGACACTCAGACCAGGCAAGTTATACAATTAGCATAGAGAAACCAAAAGTTGCACAGGCATTTCAATGAATTTTGAAATTTGCCAACCCAAAAAAAGTTGTTTACCCCACTTCTCCCTGCCTCTCACCTTTCAACTCGGCCTCCCCTGTTCCATGCCACATTGCGCAGTCAGTTGCTAATGAATTGCTTTAGTTGAATGTGCGCCCAGATTTATGCAACGAAAATTAAAAGGTAAATAGCAAAGCGTCTCTCATTCACTCTGGCTTCATTTTCAAAGCAAGGATAATAGTTGTCAGCCTCAGTTTGTGTCCTTGTCCCCCAGTCCCATCCCATCTATCTGGTGCCTTGGAAAGTTTAATCAAGCGCTATTCTGTTTGCCGACATGCCACGCCCTCGCCCTAACTCTCGCCCTCCCTCTCCCAGCACAAGTTGAATCAACTTTGCATCAATTTCAATATTCCCACTGTTTTCATTTAATTTCACCAACTTAAAACTTAATTGTGTACTTCCGTCGACTGCAGCGCACTTGACTGCCCTCCCAATCGTCCTGCAACAGAGCTCAGCTCGGTATGGTCCTGCCTGCGTCTCCACGTTCTTTAAGACCCTGTACGTAAAAAGAACAACGAGTCCATTAGGTTTGTCTCAAAAAAAAACGCAAACTTCATTGTAATCGAATATATTAAACATTGAATTTTTTAAATTCAGCAAGTGAGACCTACATAGAAATCAGCCATTTAGATTTTTGTAACTTTAACAAACAGGGTCGTACATTTCTTAGTGTTCAGCACCTCGTCTCGAAGCAGAGCATTTGCTGTTGTTCACTTTTGAATGAGTCAAATGGGCTGTGAATTTATTTATTATTATTTTATATTATAACTAAGATTTATATAAAAATAAATTAAAAAAATAATAAAAAATCTTGGAAGGTCCAATCGCTGCTATATGTATATCATAATAAACGCGAACTTTTACCTCGATTTTAACGTACTTGCAGGTCAAATTTTCTAAACGCCAGATAAGCACAGGGTTTCACCTATTCGTGTGGACTCGATCATAGTCTTTCCTACTAGTTTGCATTTAAATTTGCAAAAAATTAAAGTCGTTGGGGCGGCGTTGAAACGCAACAGGTGGCCACGCAAACTCATTTAGGGTATTTATGAGGAGGAGGGAGCAGCAGGAGGAGGAGGAGGAGCGGACTTGGAGCGCGCACTTTGTGGCCGGATGTCTGGGTCTTGTAATTTGCAGAGCAGCAGCAGAAGCGACAGACAACGACAACGACAACGGCAATGATAGTTCCCCAGTTATGAATGGTTGCAGCTCATTTTGTTGTTGCTGTTGTTGTTATTGTAGCTGATGCCGATGCAAAAACACAGAGACCCCAGCAGCATCATCATTTAAAAGCGCATTAAAAACTTTTTAGATTAATTTCACTGCTGCGTTTTATTTTTTGCTTGCTGCGTTATTTACTCTTTTATCCTTGCTCCTTCTACTTCACCTGCTGCTTCTGCTGCTGCAGTTGTTGTTTTTGTTTAATGTCGCGCATTTGAATTCAAACTGCAACACTTTAAAACAACATAAAACTGCAATATTTATACAGAATTTTGATTATGATTTAATCTTTTTTTATTTTGACTGTTGGCTCCCTAATACGTTTTTCGTGTTCCATTGTTGACAATAAGATTTGGCATTCGTATAGAAATATGTCTGAAATTTAAAGTGCACTCGTTGTAGTTGCTGTTAGCAACTGGTAACTGGTAACTGGTAACAGCTAACAGAAACAGGTAACTGCTGCTGATGCTATTGAATAGATTTAAGCTTTTCAATACATATTTGCCAAATCATCAATATTTTTGCAGAAAAATTCATGCATATTGCATGGGGTAACATGCAACCGAGCGATATAAGCCCAAACACACACAGACGTACTCTCTACAAATCAATTTCAATGAATTTATCTCCAATTTTCGTGTGTGTGCATAAAGGTCGCTCATACGCCATGTGGACTTACTCAGTCGTGTAGCCTTTGGTCTGTCGTCTCATAGCTTAAATTGCAATCACACATATAGTATATTTTTATTTTCCTTTGTGTCCCTTCATTCATATTTTTATAATTTCTGTCAGCCCCCAAGTCATTCATAGAAAATGCTGCTTAGATTTTAGCATTGAACTTCCATTTCAATCGTCAAATGGTTTGAATCTTTTTGGACGTAGATGGATTTTATTTAAGCCACACCCGAGTTGCTTTTATGGATTTACGTTTTTTTTACGTATCTAACAGTTGAATAGAAACCTTACTTCCCTGGAATTGATTTCGATTTCTATGGTGATCTGCGGGTTGACCCTTTTTGTGGTCCGACCACAAATTATACGCAATTAAGCAAATTTGTCTAGGTCCTTTGATTTTGGTCCTGTCGCTGATTAACAACTAAAGGCACAAACCAAACGAAACGAGTAAAGAATACAACAATAAAAAAATAAGAACAAACAGCATGTAAATAAATAAACGAGTCGAAGAGCGAAACGGAAAGACAACAAGGAAACGGCCAAGGACAATGCGACGCCGTCCGGGGCAAGTTCATTTAACTTGCGGCGTACTTCCGATTTACCGCAAATTTGAAAACCAACAAGCAGCCAAAAATTTGCCCAAAGGGCAACATACAACAACAACAAACGGCAACGAAATCCAACAAGTAAATAAAAGTACGAGTACACGGCACATAAAGGTTAACCCTTGTCAAGGGGAGAGGAAAAAAAATAATAATACAACAAAAAATTTTAAAAATCAAGCAAAATTGTAAAATTCAATTTGAGCCCTTTTGCTGTTTTTTTTAACACTTTTAACTTTGATTTATGCAAAAATTTCCACTTCACTTTGCACAAAGTTTTTCACGTTTCCCTTTTTCTATTTCGTTCTGTTGATTTGTTGATTTCTAGCAAATGTTTGTAAGCTTTCCCAATATGACTTTCGCCCGAGTCGATGATTGTCACTGTCATTCGGTTTGGCTTCAATGAATCATTCAGTCAGTTTCTACACTTTTGTGTATACTTATCTCTGAAAGTTGCAGTCACTCGTCATATTTTTGTTAACCTTTTTGTTTATTGTTGTCATTGATGCTGAACTTGATGTCCTGGCAAAACAGCAGTCATTAATCAGCCACTTAAACTGCAAGTTGATTAACAGTCGATTAATAATCAATTGATATTTCATACATTTAATTATGCTTTTCGAATGCGAATTTCTGCATTATTTATCAGCCATTAAAGTTGCATCGCATCATTCAACGCATTCATTTTAATTGCCATTATTATTATAAATATTGCATAACACTTTTATGATTGCCCTTTTATTACTTTTATCACTTTATTTGTTTCAGGCCAATTGAAGTTGGTTTCAGTTCATTTAGAGAGTTCAGTTTGACACAAACCGAGTGAAAAAAGGCATTGCATACTTTTTGGGGGTGCAAATGGAAAAAATGGCATTAATAAACCGGAAGCCCAGAACAAGTCCGAGCGGAAATGAAGCAAAAACACTGACACACACACAGGCACACATCCACTGGGAATCTCTGGCTGTGTTTGTATGTGTTTGTGTGTGTTGATGCATTGCTTAATACAAAGTTGGGCTCTGCATGTTTATCTGTGCGCGAAAATGCATTTTTGCATGCAACAAAACCGCAACAGATGCGGTCGCTTCAATATAAATGCAGTTACAAATGATGCCGCCAAACCGTTGTACCCTCTGTCTGTATATGTGAGTGTGTGTATGTGTGTGCGTGCATTGTGGTCATTACAACGAAATTCGTTTGCAATTTAAGCGCCATGCGTACTTTTTATGACCATATGTATATCTGCTGCCACATTCGTTGTTGTTGTTGTTGTTGTTTTTATGCTTTGGTCATTTCCGTTTTTGTTGCAAGTTGCCATTGCCGTTGCCGTTGATGTTGCTGTCATTGCTGTTGTTGCTGTTGTCTGGCCATTACGTTCGCTGTCATCGCGCTGTCCGCAATTGCTCATCATTGCCGTGGCCATTTGTTGACTTTAACACACGCCAACCATGAGATAGATTCGGCCAACTGATCAGCTTAAGCTTCCCCCTTCATTTGGCAAATGGAAAGCTCGTAAGCTGCTTGCCTTGCCAGGCAAACACAATCAGAGTGCGGCTAATGAACGCCAAATGCAATGTGGGCGTGGTCTAAAACCAAGAATAGTCCACCCGCCCCGGCCCACAAAATCCGCTCACAAACTCCCTGGCGCTCATTAATGTGCATAATCAAAGCGACGCAGTCACGAGGCAAAAGGCAACAGTGCTTGCAACACTGTGTGGCAGCATATTTGTCACACGATTACCGCATCCAATCACACACTGCTTGTTGGTACGTTTCTGCCTTGACATGGATTACATGACATTGCGTCAAGCCCGAAAATTCGGCTTCAAATCGCGCACGCAATTGCGGCTACAAAAAAATAGAGAAGCTACAAATAGGTAAGAGCAAAAACAACGTTGCAGCTGGCCAAAAGCAATGCAAGTGCCACGTCGAGGCATTCAACCAGGCAGACTCCTCTGGCCAAGCGCCAATAGACAATGTCCTATGCATATTTGTCAAACCGGAGCACCGAGCAACATGAGCTCGTTGTGGTTCTCTTCCAAATGGTGCCGACTAGTGTTGGCAATTTTCAGTTCAATTTGCTGAGTAAATTTAGTCGTAGACAAAGTGATTCATTTTGTTCAGTTGGTCACTGTAATTAGTTATGATAAGACTGATCAGATTAATCAACGGACATGTTTTTAATAGTAATTTTAAATGGTTGACAATTTCAAGAGTTTTAATATATTTTTAATTTTGTTATTGTTATATAAGTACAAAACTTATTATAATTACAGAGATCAGAAGAAATGTTTCTCCTTTTTTTTATTAAATAATCATTATTATTGATGAAAATCTATAAAAATCATCAAGTAATTATTAATGTGTATTTTTTTTTTTAAATACAACTTATAATGATAACGTTCTCTAGTTAATTGTGCAACATTATGATATTGTTCATGAATAACTGACACGTTCATTTGAACTTATTCTGATCAAAACGACACAACTCTATTGCGAACTATACACACTTACTTCCATAACTGAAATTGAAACTGTTTAGTGATGTTGTTGTCGTTGCTATTGTGGCTGTTGCTGTTGTTGTTCTTCTTGCATTGTCCTCGTTGTCTGCTTGGCTCTGGGCAGTCAGATAATTTGCTTTGAAATCCATTTTCCGGTCGTTCTGTACGACATTTGTAAAACAAACGGCCATATGAGTTTTGAGTGTGTGTACCTGTCTGTGTGTGTATGTGTTCGATTTGTGTGTGTGTGTGTGTGTGTGTGTATATATGCACAACTTCATTGTGGCAATACGCGGCTGACAATTGAGGCAACAGCAGCAACAGCTTCAAGCGACAATTGCAGTTTAAATGGCAATCTTCTAAAGTATGTTGCCAATTCTTGGCACAGCTGAGAAACTATATTAATGAAAGCTATCAGGGAATACAGTATACATTTATTAATTAAAAATACTTGTTATAAAATATGTTCGACAAGTTTATTTAACATTTGATAATAAACAAGTATTAACTAGCAAGTTTTAATTTATTAATTTTATATGGTTTGGAATACACTCTAAGTTTTTAGCTTTTCATTTCTGCTAATCGTTGGGAATCCTTACTGTGTATGTGTATGTATCTTCTTTTTAATTTATTTTGTTTCTCTGCTACGAGTAAAAGCTGTGCTCATTTTTAGAACAGCAGCTTAGTCACCTTTACGAGCAGCTACTAAAGATAAACGCAACAATTTTCGCTTCATTTTTGTCAAGCCAAATGCTACTTGGACCACCAAATAATGATGAGGATGATGACGATGATGATGATCATTATCAGTAGCAGTCGAAACATCATTATTATTGTAGTCGTCAGTGGCACTTAGCAACATCGTTGCCAGCGGCTTAAGTAGTCAGCATCGTTGCCAGTGATTACTGGGACTACTGCTAGTCATGGTCTAACATTGCCATTCCATATTCATAATTGCTAATGGAATATGCTCTGGCAACCACGACGACAACAACAACAACAACACAACCACGACAACGACGACAACGACAAAGATGATGATGACGATGTGGCCGCCCTGTGATTATGATTATGAGGCCCAGTACAAAGTGCTGTGTATTTGTGTGTGTGTGTTTTTGGGCGAGCGCACAGTGGGCAATTTGTCTGAATTAACCTAGAAAAATTTATTAGTTTCATAATAATTACAAACATCTAAATTAATAAATGTTAAATAATTCCTATTTCTTTAAATTAAATTGATAAGATAAAATTGACAGATTTATTTTTAAATTTAAATAAAAAATTAAAAATTTAATTTTATAAAACGTCAGAATACATATTCTTAAACACGGAAATGAAATGTTCTTATAAATAATGAATTTTAGTAGACTTCAATTTAAAAGTAGTTTTAATTTTAAAATAAATAGTCTAGATAATGTTTGATTTGCCTCCTGTGCAGCGTGGGCTCATCACTTGAGGGAAACAAAGTCTGTGCAGCTGACACCGCTACTGCTGGCTACTTGCCCCACATGCGACACAATCATGTGGCACAGTCGGTTGGTGTTCGGTTCCTGGGAGAAATTAATTTGGAACTTGTGAGACATTTGGCGTAAGCGTCTATTTACATTGTGTACATTACGTATACGCTCAGCTGGCTGAGGTTATGTTTTAGCGTGCACAGCTGTTCGCCTCTGCTCAAAAATAAAAGGGACGAAAAAATGGTGAAAAGAGAAAAGTTTAAGAAATGTGTGTGCTAATTTCTAGAGTCGCCACCGACGTCACCTGCAGCAAATTTTCACAGTTTTCTGTTTTCTGATTCTGTCGCTGCTTGTGGCAAAGTTTTTCGTTTCGTTTCGTTTGTTGCCGCTGCCGTTGTCTGGCAGCTTTTTGTTAATTGGTTCAGTCACCTGTCTCTTGATCTGGCAGTCAGGCGCACACGACCCGTGGCCGCCATCGTTTGCCACCTTTTCAAACTACCAAGCGGAATGGAATGGGACATATTTTGGTCGGAAGGAAGTTGGACGCTCTCTCGCTTGCTCTGACAGTTGCCCCATTGCCCATTGCCCAATGAACGTTTTAGATTACAATAGCTACAGACCTAGGCGACACATTAGCTGGTGGTGTGCTGTTGTGTGGTGTGGTATGGTGTAGTGTGGCCGCCCGGCGAGTTGAATCGACCGCAAAGTTAGAGCACTCCGTCGTTAACTTAATTGGCCATCACCACCCACTTTGCGGGTTTTTATGACTACGCTGACGACGACCAACAACTTGCTGTCCTTCCCTTTTCCCTCACCATCCCTTTTCTGTTCGGCCTGGCCTCAAAAAACAACAGCAATAACGTTGACTTTGTTAGGCGACGCGACGTCAACGTTGGCGTCGCAGTCGCAGTCGCTGTTGCCGTCGCCATCGCCTGTCACATTTTTGACATTTTTATTCAACATTTTTGTTGCCATTTTGTTGTTGGCGCTTTTGCTTTCGCTTTCGTCTCTGCTTCTGAGTATTTTCTATGACTTTTTGTTTGTTGCTGTCACCTGGGCCATAATATTTTCCGTTGCCTACTTTTAAGCGCCAACATTTTCACTGCCCAGATCCAAATACGAATAGAACAGTGGCAGAAAGAGAAGCTTCGACGTTTGCACTCGGTTTGCCACGACTCGGTTTGTCTCTCTGTGATTAATAGGTGTGTTAATGGATGTCATTTTGATGTTTCCGCCAGGCGCATGTCCGTCCCAAACTCCCCCTTCTCCATCTCCGTCTCCCTCGCCGTCTCTGACCTCCACAGACTGCTCACTGGCTGCCTTTATGTTTAATTTGAGCATTTCTCGCTAATTTTTAAGGCTCGTCATTAAATGTAGATAATTTTTTATATGCCACGGTGCCGTCCATTTTCTACGGTCTTCTAGGTTTACGTCTCTGTCCGTTGACCTCCTCTCCCCGCTCTCTTCTCTTCTCTTCTCTCATGGCCTTTGCCTTAGGGCTCGTCGTTAAAAGTAAATGTAACGAGGCGGCTACACGACCTGAAAAAGGAGAGAGACGTGGAAATGGCATAGATATAGAATCGGGTATGAAATACCACGGTTGTTAAAGGCTTTTATTTGTTGTTGTAGACAAATCGTAAAGGTATTTTTAATTAGTAACCGAAATGCATTTTTTTAAAGCCCAGAAACAGAAATTGTTGCCTCCAAAGCTTTAACAATTGCTTGCTAAGTGCGTGACAGTGTCTGCTCTTATAAGTGTGAGTGTGTGTGTGTGTGTGTGTGTGTGAGTGTGTGCAACATGTTTCTGTCCGCCCCTTTGGAGAGCCACGCCTGCTCGATTTTATTGCCACAATAGAGGCGTGCAACGTGCAGCGGGCGAAGTAATCGATATGTAAACATGCGGGTTCACTTCGCTGTCATCGGTATCTCGGGTTGGTGGGTAGTGTATAAATTTAGACAACAACAACAACAATTACAGCAAAAAACAGAGGCAGCAACAAGCTGCAGTCTTTTTGACTTTGGCGTGCAACATGTTTTTATATAAATCAATTACTTGCCAAACATAGACATACATATGTGCAGTGATTTATTTCCAAAGTCAAATGCTGTTAGGCACTTTAAAGCAATTTAAAATTGTGCTAAAACCTAATTAATACCTGATATCAAAAATGGATTGGCAGAAATACAAAAATAACTTAATAATTAGTGTCCCTTAGGCGCAAAATTCTTTAGAATTTGCATACTAATAAATATGATCAATGCCAATCATTTAACTTAAATTTTTGACACACAAAAATCGAATTATCTGGCAGTCAAATTAATTGAGAGTTTTGCCTGCTCAAATTGAAATTGACGCGCTAAAATTGTGAGAGCTGACAAAAAATTGTTTGCTGGCGATTTGTGGCCAGAATTGGACAACATCCTGGCCACATTGGCGGCGACAGACGGCAGGACACAGACGACAGGCGACAGCAGAATGAAATTTGTCACAACAATTTTTGGGCCATGAATTGATATAAACGTCCAACAGAGCCCCGAAAAATAATGCGCTAAATAAATTGCGAAAAATTACATAAAATATTTAAGCGCATTCAAGTGTAGCGTCATAAAAAATGGCACGGCATTAAAAATTTTCAAGCGAAAGCAAAGCGAGCGGCAAATGTGGCAAGCGGCCGGAGGCAAGAAGCAGGCATCAAGGTGGTTGAAAACGCCATTTGCTTATGGTAAACAGTGGATGGGGGAGAGAGAGAGGTGGATGCTTTTGGTGTGTCGGGTTGACGGCATGTCAGACACGCGAATAGACAGGAGAGCCAAAAGAATAGACAGGACAAGACAAGACAAGGCAAGGAAAAGCAAGGATAACAACAACAGCAGCAGGAGGAGAAGCAACAGCAAATTATACTTGTATGTATATGTACAACGAAATAGCAGCTGAATATTAGACATTTGAGAATTGGCATGGCAAATTTTTCATTGACTAGTAGCTGCTGCTGCTGCTACCTCCTTCCCCAAAACAACATAACAACAACAACAACAACAATAACAATGCCACCTGCCAAGCAAGAATACAAGACATGTTGCCTTTCTTTCCTCCAGATCCGAAAAAGCAAATGTAAACGGGCTACGTTTTAAAAGTTGAACAGACAAATAAACCGAAATGTTTGTTGCGAGTCCTCTGTGTGTGTGTCCTCCGACTCAGACGTTTTTAATGCATTTTTTATTTGGCTGCCGCACAAAACGACTAGCAAATAGATGCACATAAAAATAAATAAGGCACACTCATACAAAAAACATGTAAAAAGGTCGCCCATATTAACACCCTCCTTCTCTCGCACAGAGGCAGAGCCAGAGCCAGAGCCAGGAAAACGCGAGTGCTGCAAAATTTTTGCTATTGGCGTTGTATGTCCAGCCGCCATAAATTTTAATCCTGCTGAATTTTGAATGAACCCAAAGTCAACTCTTGACCCCAACGAACAAAGAGGATGATATGGGGTTACATGTGCCACTCTACGTGCTTCACCTTTGCTTTAAAAACATATAATTTATTTTAAAAGAGCCCCTCAACACACTAATACACACACACACACACACACACACACAATCGAAATGGCCAAAACCTATGCCCAACGATGCCCACAAAATCAATATGAAAGACAAGATTTATGCGCCTGGTAATCGCTGCTCAACTCCCCTTTGAACCATCCCAAACAATCTGTCTCTGGTTAAGATTCTGCCACAGGGATGGGGACAAGAGATGGAGACTCTAGCTCATTAGAAATGCCAAACAGCAAACCATTCCTCACATTTGCATACACCTCTACGTAAGACAGAGACAGAGACACACACACACGCACAACTCTTTATGTATGATGTCACATTACAGCAGAGTGAATATCTTAATAGACCCATTGCCGACTCTCTGTCTCTGTCTGGACTCGACTCTCGAGTGGCGGAAAAAATTGCTAAACTTTCGGTCGTGCGTGAGGATGTTCTTGGTAAAATATCAATGAAAATGTCATACACACAACCAAGTAAATTGCCAAGGCCTGAGATAAAAAAAAACAAACAGAGAAAATAAAAAAAGAGTAAAAGGGAAAAAAAAAAAGAAAAACTGTTGCCTACATTTGGGCGTAAGGCATTTTTCTACTGCATTTGCAGTGTAAAGAAGTCAGACAGACTCAGACGCTGGGAACACATGTTTTGAATAATTTATGCGGGCGAGCGCACGAAATGTGCCCACCAGGAGTTGAGCCTGTTATCCTGGCACAATCGTCCCCGTTCCCGTCTCTGTATCCGTCTCCTTTCTACCGACTCACTTGGCACTAGGCCAGGCAAAGTTTTGCCACACACAGAGAGACTCAAACTCGCACTCTGGCTAAAGCAAAAAAAAAAGGTGATAAATGCATAAGCAGAAAAGTTTTTTTTCGCCTTGCGACTTTGCCACTCGATTTCGACAGCAGTGAAATGGTAGGAGAAAGAGAGGCAAAACGGACAGAGATGGCAAACATACTAATAGCGAAATTGCTACAAATCGTTTTGGCCAAACTTGCGCAAGTTTATTATGTCCCACACACACACACACACACTCAAACCCATATATTCCTACATATATATACTACCCACGATTGAGACTCTGTCGTTATTTTGCACCTTTCCACATTCTAATTTAGTTGCGCTTCAAATATTTATGCAAACAAATTGAAATAAAAAGAGTTTGCCGACTCTCGAAAGCAATAAAGCCCAAAACGTAAATATTTAGTGGCGTCGCATCAAAGCGAGGGCCAAACGATGCGTTATAACGCACACACACACACACACACAAATACATATACACAAATACACATACACCAAAGTGTACAACGCATACAAGCAACTTTTTGTTTGAAAAAAAAACAAATCACATGAAAAATTCAATTGAAAATGCAAAATAGTAAAGGAATAATATATTAAGGATAACAATTTTAAGATTACACCCAAACTCGACTAAATTTTAGTTTTTGTCATAGGAAAAAAATTCTAAAAATCTCCAAAATCCAAAATTATTTTTTGCTTTCACTGAATTAGTTGCTTTTAAATGTTAAAATATTTGTTTAAAGTTTTATAAATTGAAATTTTTTTAAATTAAATACAATGTATTTTTTTCATTGAATTAATAAGAATAATTTCTCCAAAATATTATATATATATATATATATATGTGACTCCGAAAATATATCCAATTTCTCACATTTATGTACACTTACATTTTTCTAAGGTTTCGAATGATTTATTTATTATTGTAAGATTTGTAAACCACAAAAGTTCATCGAACAAGCTATTTAAATTTTAATTTAATCGTCACTATATTGGTCACCAGAAATTTTAATAATAATAATAATAATATTTAATATCCTTGTGACACTAGACTTTTACCTCGTGTAGAGGATTCTTAATTTGATTTATTTTAGTTATCCTATCGTAATAAGTTAATATATTTACCTACATTAATCATGCATTTTAGAGTAATTGTGATATTACTTGTGATTGATTCTCTAGTTGCAGTGGTTCATTCGGAATTTCTCTGGGTGCTTCGCCTTCTTGGATCAACCCTTGAGAATGGCACTTATACTCATAGTTAAATATGTAACTAAAATGAAATGTAAATAAACTTGTCCCTCTCTCTCTTTCTTACTTCTTGCACTCACTTACCATTCCTTTCGCACTTGCTGTTTAGTTATAGTCATGGCAAGTGGCTTTGGTATGAAAGTTACTACCGTTCGGGTTATTGCTGTGCCATCTCAGGTGTTTTGTTGCTGTTGCTGTTGTCGTCGTCGTCGTCGTCTCTGTGGCTATGGAGTTTGGCAGCAGCCGCAGCTGTTACACTTTGGCGGCATTCTCATATAATTTATTGCCTTACGGCCTGCCAGGCAGTCAGGTGGGGGCCTTGAGTTGGGTTTACTCTCTTTGTGTACGAGTATATCTATTGCCCCCGTCTATTTCTATGTCTATGTCTACGTCTATCGTTGTGGTTGCGGCAATGCCTGTAACTGTGGTCGGGTAACTCGGCCGCAGCTACAAGTTGCGTTTATCAACTGCCACAACTAGTTGCAAACAAACAAGAGTATGAGAGGGTATGAGTGCCATGAGTGGGGTAGGAATTGGAACGGGTAACAGGGAACGCCTGTCTGTCCAATTTGAGCTTTCTAATTAGAATTTATAAGCCTTCTTGGCTTGAGCTTAAAGTCGGCACCACAATTTAAAGCCAACACAGACGCATCATATTTGCAACATGGTGCATGCAGCATCAGGCAGCAATAATTGTTATTTCAAAGGCTGCAACTGCTGCCACGGCTGCTTTGTTATGGCTGCAGTTGAACCTACAGTTGTAGGGGTTGAAAATATGTGAGGGGAACGTGTGCCGACAGTTTTCCGCTGTTGTTATTTTTACCTACATACGCAACTTTTTTATTTTTTGCCTGCAGTTTCATGGATGCAAGCGTCGGCATCGTCATTATTGCCATCGTCATCGTCATCATCATCATCATCACCGTCATCAACGTTGCGGCATATAGTCGACATCAATGGACCGATCTGTAGCCCAGCATCGCCGCACAAGCGGAAATGTCGAGTCGTATCTGTGTCGCTGTGGGCTCAGCATACACAACGAGTGGGCGGCGGGAGGTAGAATGAGAGAATGTATCAGAGACAGACGAACAAACGACCACAATTGCAACGGGTTGTCAGAATGGCGAAATGGGGCATGAGGGTGGGGAATTGGGCGAGTTGCACTCCGGACGAAAAGCCTTTAATCGACAGCAACATATTCGATTTTAATATTCATATGCCGCCATAAATTCACAACAACAAAAGTGAACGTAGCTCCATGCAATATATGAGGGTGTTGATATGGTCACACACACACAAACACATATAGAGAGTTATTATATATGATATATTGGGGGAACTTTGGACAGCTGTTGCTGGCACTTCATGAAATGCACTTTTCATCAGACACCGCCTGCATTTTGGGATGCAATTAAAGCGGAAGTTGCCTTTGTTCCCATTATTAGCTCAGGAAGAAAAGAGACTGAGATTCAAAGAGATACAGAGAGGGGTCGTAACTTATTTAGTAAACAGTATTATAAAGCTTCCGCCAACTTTTGTGAACCAACCTAATTATAACTACAAAGTGAACGAAAGAAATCTGACATGAATTTAATGAATACACCCGGTTAACATGTGCACCTTTTTTGTTAGAACTTGGTTCAGATATTTTATAATGCATAAATGACAAAACAAAGCAAAAAGGTTATTTTCCAAATGAAATAGTATACCAATATGTATCCCTTGATTACATTTTAATTCCCATGTTTTGCTATTATCTAATGATTTTTAAACTCCTTAGAACGTAGTTATTTGTCCAATCAAATACTTTTGATATTCATGAATGTGGGTAAGAATCAGTTGCTGTTTTTGCAACTGACTAATCATATAGTATTTGCTTTTTTTTATCCTTTGCTCTTGCATTCACAAGCCCACAAATGATCATTGTGTACGATTGTGTGTCACTTTAAGGCGTCTCCAAGTAGAAAATCAAATGTGGAGCACATGCAAGAAATTAAACAGACGCCCACTAAATTGGACCAACCACGTCAGAAAGAACGACGCAGAGCTCATTACAGCAACAGCAACAACAATAAAGGCTTACATGACAGAAAGACTATCTAAGGCATGCCGAAAATTTGATACCCTTTTCACTGCAATTTTCGGCAGCATGTTATATGATCAAGTCGTTAGACAAGACAATTCCAAAATCAAAAACTGTGAGATTTGTTAGTAAAATAGCTCAAGAAAAAACAAATTTTTTTATACTTAAGGTGGAAAAACCGAAAGATGACAAGTTTAATGAAAACTCGAGACTAGTTCACGTAGAAACAGACTGATGGAAGGGATGTGTTTCTCTTACACATTTCAGGACTAAATTGGAATACCCTCTGCAAGGGTATAAAAAAGGGACACACACAAGTGTCGGCTATTGCAGGCTGATGATGTCTGATGAAACCCCCTTGCTTCCGTCCCATCCGTATTCCCATCCCCATCCCTGTTCTCATTCCCATGTCCATCCCCATCCGTGGCGCACTTCAAAAACTTAACCGTTAGGCATATGCGTGATTATCTCGTACTCTCTGAGCTACTGTCCGACAACGACAACGGCAACGACACCGACACCGACAATGGCAACCCCCTCGGTTGAAGCAACAGCCCTTCAACAATTGCGCGCTGACCCAGTTACCCGGCAACAAAGGCGGAAGCAAAGGAAACATGCTGAAAGACCCGAGACATAGCACAAACACAGAGAAACACACACACACACACACACACAGATAAAGTACGAGGGAGAGAGAGAGAGTATAAAAAGGCACATGTCATCATAGAAATCAGTGAACGCTGGGCAAAAGCAACTGAAAGTGCCGTTGGCAATGGAGCTTATGGAAAATATAGAAGGCAAAAAGGCGCTTGGAAAATTCATTAAAATGAATCCACGGCGAGATGTAAAGGGATGTAAAGGGGGCCGTAACAATGGACAATGGTCCAGTTGGGTCTTGGGAGCTTATCGGCCTGTGCCATATGTGCGCACACACGCGTCACAGAAGGACACACACAGTTCATAATCAAATATTTAGCATACTTTTTAGCAGAGCTTCTGCATATTACAATACCATTTCCGGTCAGCTTGGCAGCAGACAGTTGCAACCCAGTTCCTTAACTCACACCCCACCCCCACCCCCTTTTCCCACTCCATCCAAATAAAGGCTGTGAACCGTGTAATGCAATGAGCCGCAGAGGAAAATCCCCAATGAATGTTAGTTGTCCGGCACTTGGGAGCGTTAATGTGCCATAACGAATGCATTAGAGACTTTTCCGATGTAAGCGTTGCCAGGGGAGGCCATTTTAATATTTAATTACCACACTCGCTCAGAGAGAATGGTACAGAGGAGAAGACAGAAAGATGGCTGCATTGGGTGCATGCACTATGGAGAGATTTTACATTTTTCAGTCATTATTTAATCACTATTAAAAACTTTCTGGTGTAGTTTTTTTATTTTCATTTCTGTACTAAATATAAATACACTTTATTATGTAGGCGTGTCACCGCCTGTTTGTTTATTATATTAAATAATAAGAATGTATGGTTTAAATTCGAGATCTTTTATGAAAAACTAATTTTTTTTTCAAAAGATCGGGTTAAAGTTAGCAACTAATATTCTCAAGATATTATTAAGATCGGATTGTTTCAGCATATAGTTGTCGTAGTTTCCTATATCGAAATTCTTATTCTAATCCTAATAGGTCGAGCGACAAGTTCTTGTATAAAAAAAGCTGTTTTTACAATCAATTAACATGCGTTAATTTGCCTCGTTGTGAAGAATGTATGATTGCCAGTAAAATGGGCAATTTCCCCATAGTGCAAAGGGTTGCCAAATAAAACGAAGCCCCAAAAGTAAGCTACAAATTTCGAGCTGAGTTTCTGCCATATGGAGAAAACATATGTTCTTGCCTCCGTAGTCGTATAACAATGCACGGCAACAGCTTCCACTGATATCATTACTCAACCAACAAGCCACAAAAACACACACACGCACACACACACACAGCCATAGACACATGTACACACACACATACACACAGAGGCGCACGTGAAGTCATGCGAGTTTCCGTTTTGTTGAGCTGTGCGTGCCGTGTTCGTTTTTTGTCTGCGTTTTGCGCGTTTTCTCTTACTCAATTTCTTTCTCCTTCTCTCTGACGTTGTTTTATTCTCTCTTTCATTCTCTCTCTCTATCTCACTGTCTCTCTGTGATATTATCAAGTGAAGTGCTTTTGCGGTTTTTGCCATTGCCATTGCTTTGTCTATCGCACACACTTCTCCCTCTCCTCCCCCAAGGTGGCTGATGTATTGTATGTGTGTGTGTGTGTGTGCATGCGTTTTGGCTTTGTTATTATTACTATTACCACATGTTGTTTTTGTATTTAAGCTAATTCTTTTATGTACATAAAACGTGCAGCCACATAAAAATAAAAACCAAACAGCAAACAGCAAACAGCAAACAACAAACGACAAAACGACAAATAACAAAAGCAGAGCCAAAGCAAAAGCAAATGCAGAGCAGAGAGCTGAGAGCTGAGAGCGCTGCATGATAAGCCAAGTGGCGAATTCAAGCGTAGTCAGCATTGATAGCAACCACTCGCACCACCCGCACCACCCACTTTAGCCATGATAACGGTATAAAGGTGCCTACTTCACACAAAATTACCCTTTTCAATTTGCCGCCATGATGCCAGAGAGACTATGGTTGTTCCTTCCCCTCCCACACTCGGTTTTCCTCCCTCTTGTGCGCTCGTTTATTGACTTTTTGTCATTGCCGCTAATGCATAGCAGTAGCCAACAACAGACAAACACACAAACAAACACACACACACACACACACAGTCAGCATCAGAAGCAGCTTTATTTTTATGGCTCGCATTACGTTTAATGTTTGGCTTAACTTAGTTACTCTCGATCTGGCTTCGACTACGTCTCTGTCTCCGTCTCTGTCTTCAACTCCAACTGTGTGTCTGTGGCATTGTTGCCACACTGAGTGCGGTAATTAAGTGTCACAAGTAATTACAATACACTTATGCATGTGCTGCATGCAACATGGCTTTGTAATTAGAGTTTAGCGCCAACATTCAACAAAAACAAAAGTCGAAAGGCAGAAACAATTGCAACTACTTACTCACTCACTCACTCTCTCTGACTTCTTGGTTAATTTCAATAAATATTCTGTAAGCTTGGCAATTATTTGCCAACAGGTAAAAGCGTTAAAAAAAAAAAAGAAATGCAAAAGGATTTGTGGACTAAAACAAACTTGGCTTTAATCAAAATTTGTGCTATTTGACCAGTACACTGTGCGCTAGAAGAGATAAGTAAAGTAATTGCATTTTTAAGTTTATTTAATTTACTAAGTAATAAATTAAACATGAATACAGAAATAAACATAACAATAATTGTGAATTTCTCTTTAAGCCATTGCAATTGAAATCAAAATTTATAAGAATAAATAAATATATTTAATATTTATATTGAAAACTTGGCTAACAATACTCGGAATTTTCACTCATTAAGAAATTGCAATTTTAAGTTATATTTAATTTAATAAATAAATAAGTAAATAAGGTAGCAACAATTTTGAAAACTTGACAGAGATCTAAGCTGCTTTTTGGGCATACCGTCAGCAGTAAGTACACTTTGAACTGCCCTCTCACTCTTACGCTATCACTCTCTTGCCTGTCGCTGTCTCTATCTGTCTCTGTAGCGCATTCGCTTTTGTGTTGTTGACTCTGTAAGCTAAACTAGCGCCAACCGAAGCGTACCTTAACCAAGTTAACCAAACAGAAATGCAAAAGCTCGTTTAAGCACCACTTAAATTTTGCAAATGCAGCAACAACAACAAAGAAACAAAAGAAATCAAAATAAAACTAAAACAAAAACAAAAACAAAAAATGAATAGAGCTCACCTCGGTGATTGTTGCTGTTGCCATAAATAAGTAGAATCGCTGTAATTTACTTAACTTGCGTAAATATTAAATATTTATATTGTTCTCTTCTCTTTTATTTTTCTCTTTTTATGTACCGTAATCGTATATACTTCATCTACTACACACACAACTACAAACTTGCCTACTCAACTCAACTCAATTCAACTCAACTGAAACATCTTCAACTTCTCTGCTGTGCTGTGCCTCTGCAACATCAACTACAACTCCAACTCCAACTTCAACTACAATCACAATAAAATAAATTACATTTAACAACAAAATCGCCAAAATGCGTCTTTTGATGACTGCGTTCCTTGATTGTAAATCCTTTTTATCTTGGCCAAAATGCAGCGCGGAAGCGACGAACTTTTGAGTCAAGCAGCAGTTATGGCGCCCGCTTCCGACAATAATAATCAGGATCTGGCCACTAAGAAGGCCAAACTGGATTCGAGTACCGTATTGGCCGGCGGAATTGGTAAGTCTTCTTTCTCATTTTCTACTATATTTCACAGCTCACCTGTTCCTATCTCTCGCTTTTCTCTCTGTCTGTGTTCTATACTATATCAACTTTTATCTATGGCTCTCCCTTTGGCCTGCATGTTTGCTGGCCATATTGTGGGTATTTAAGCCCATTTTATTGCACATTTGGGCCACTTGACGTAAGTGCATTTAGGCAGGCGTGGTTTAGGTCGTATTTGGGCTGCCAATTAACCCTCCAAAGCCTGCTTAAGTTGTGTTCTGGTCAATTGGGGCGGTAGCTTGAGACACTGCCAGACTAACAGACTGCGACAGAGTGGATAAAATAACAAGTCGGGTCTTATGGCCAATTAACCTGCTAATTAGCATGGCAACAAACATTTCGGCGGCACAATATGGAAAAGTCTGCGGCATTATAACATTAGTAGCATGCCGCGAAATTCTAGCACATTAATTAGTCTTACACACACACACAAAGTAATAAAGCTAATCAAAAACCGCTCGCGTCAAATAAACAAACAAAAAACTCCGAAAGCCAAAAAACCAAACCTGAACCTGAACCACACATTAGACAAATATTTGGCAACGCAACCGTCGAAAGTCGAAACCGAAAACCGAAAATCAGTCAGCCACAAAATGATTTTAAATACAAGCAAATCCATGCGAAATATTTTCATATTAAACAGTTGCGAAATGCCGTGAATACGTGTACTTAAATCAAACCATGTCAAAAGAGTCGAGGCAAGGCCATAATCGACATCATTATCATCATCATAATGATCAACAGAATTCATTTCATAAATGGCTAACAAAGTGAAATGCATTTTAATTTCATTAGAATTGCACTTGCCCTCTGTATAAGTGTGCGTAGGAGTGTGTGTGTGTGTGTGTGCGAGTGTGTGTTGAAAATTAATATGCTTTTGGCTTTTCCAATTAGCAGTCATTATAAGCGTGTCGATGCTTTCAAAATGGCTGTAATTAACTGCATTTGGTGATTGAATTGAAAGAAAGAAACAAGAGTCAGTTAGCAGATAGTTAAAGGATACACTTACTCACACACACCCACACCAACACACACACACACACACACAAAGTGAATGGCAATCGAGAACGAAACGAAAATAAACGCAAAAGCAAAAGCATAATATTTATTTATTACTCTACAAAGGACTTTGCTATTAATTAAAAAGCAACAAGCGCTGACCCCTCTCCCCGCCTCCAACACATACATAGACATACACGCACACGTACAGAGTGGCAACATGGGGCAGTTAGTAAATGGAAAAGAGTTACAGGGGATTCCATTGTCCAATGGTTTTGGTCCAGACGCAGACTCAGACGACCCAGCGGCATTTGAAGACCAATTCATGCATACGAACGCAGAGGCTGGCAATTCGACTGCTTGGGAAAGCAATGCCACTTGACACCTGCCGCCCACCCACGCCTAGCTGAAACACCTGCCACGTGGAGCCACATGCCACATGCCACATGCCAACCTGCCACCTGCGGCCTTTTTAATTTTCCACGCAAAGTTCATGCGCAAACACAAAGCATCGCAAACACAATTTTTAAAGTCGTGCGAACAGCTTTAAGTTGAATTCGTGAGCCAGACAAAGGGAATCAAATAGGAAGGAAACTAGAGAAGGCATTAGTCGGGAGTGACCGACTTTGAGATACTCTGCGCACAGACTCTAAAATACCCTAATGACAAGTCTTAGTATTTGCGTCCTCTATCTTAAGTCCAAAATATTGGTGAATTGACGACTTTTGCATTTATTATTCAATCGTGATGAAATTCCGTTATAATTACGGTCATCCATTATATTATTTTTGACTAAAGTAAAGCTTATATAAGAAGTATACATCTCCAATTTGGTGCCTCTAGCTCTTGACACCTCTGGGATCTGTTTTTTGTATAGGAACATACAGTATGTTGATCAAAAATATATTAAGAATATTTTAAGGAGCCTTCTTCTGCGTCGTATCATTTAAGAAGTCTACATATCCAATTTGGTGCCTCTAGCTCCCAACAAGTCTGAGATCTGTTCTTTTATAGGAACAGACAGGATGTTGATCAAAAATATATTAAGAATATTTTAAGGAGCCTTCTTCTGCCCTAATATACCCTGATATCAGAATATACAAAATCCAATGAATTCATTTCGCTCTGCGTGTTTTTGTGTGTGTGAGAGACGACCACTTAAAGCTGACGCACAAAGCAAAAATACGTTGCTGATGCCGAAAATAATAACAAAAGAAATTGCTAAATAAATGTGTAAGGACACTTTTATTGCATTGCAAACGCCAGCACACAACAACAACGAAAGTAACAACAACGAAAGTAGCAACAGCAAAAGTAACAGCAACAAAAGTAACAACAACAAAAGTAACAGCAACAATAAGCATTGTGTGGCCAGTCTTAGATAAACACACGCAACAGAGATACAGAGAGAGCTCTCCTTCGAGAGGCAGAAAGAGACAGAGAGATGGACAGGGACTGACAAGAATGCCAAAAATTGTTTCTTTTTATTGTTTGTTGTTGTTGCTTCTTGTGGTTTGTGGCACGCACCACTTGCCACCAGTATCGCAACGTATCGACTTGTCCAACGCTTCACGTCCATTGGCGTTGTCAATTGTATTTGCTGTGCCTCAAAAACCAATACACTGGACGCAACGTTTCCGTTACATGAGCTTAGTCCAACAAACATGCAACAAATTTTGCACGTAAATGTAATAAAAACACTTGCCTTGCCCCCCACTCCTAAATATATTTATATATATATATCCATGTATATTTATATATATGTATACCACGCCCAGCCACTTCAACAGAGTGTGCCTGCACACTTGAAGTAAGTGGCTACGCTTCGTTCAGCTCATCTCACAATGCAAAACTTATTCCCTGTGTGATATACATCATACACATATATATATATATATATATATATATATATATTTTTATTATATTTTTTCTTGGTTAAACATCCGTTTGGTCATGCAATAAATACTCGCAATTTCTTAGTGGCATTTGATTTATTTTATTTTGATTATTATGCATATTTTATGCAAGCCAAATTAGTCCCCGGGGAGATGGCAACTTCAGACGTCGACTAATTCGATCCACGCAATAGGTAACACCAACCCAACTCCAAACTCAACTCAATCCCAACCCCAATCCAACCCCAATCCAACCTCGACCCCAACCCCAACTCAAATCCCAATCTATACCCAAATCCATTCCAAGCGAAGCGTGGCAATGTCGCGTGTTTCTGGTCTGGGAGAGCAGCATGTGTATTGCCATTGTTGTTGTTTGTTGTTTATTGTTACAGCACTAGCGCACACCACACACACCCAACACACTCACACACAGACACTCATGCCACACTGTTTGTATAGCCCGCCAATATTTGTTTGTTTATTGACCGATTTCGGGGGCAGCTTTTGGTCAACAGCGTGTCAGAGTTCAAGGTGTTAAAACGCAACGTTAAAAAAATATTCAACAAAAAGGAAATGCAAGTGGGAGAAACATGGACAAAGAGAATTTTTAATGTCTTCGAATTCCATTAAAAAATACCCAGAAGCCAAAGATGCATAAAAAAAGTACATAATAAACTAAAGAATAAATATTAGAAAACCAAAAATCTAAAGAAAATAATAAGAAGAGTTAATTAATAACAATATATAGTATATAAAAATTATAAATAAAAATTTTATTTCGACTTTTTCATTTCTTCCAACAAATTTATTTAGCTGTTTCATTTAGTTGTTTCTCATAGATGCTTTGAATAGAAACAATATAATAATGTATCTTACTATTTTTCAAGAAGTTTTAGCTAAAGTCAGAAAAATTAATTTTACCTTTTTACAATATTAATAGCCTAGATTTTTCCAAAATTTTGATTTTCTGAATACTCTTCTTATTTAAATTTGCTAGTTTTTGCTTTGATTTTAATCATTCTCAATTTGGGTGTTTACAATTTAACTCTTTTTCACTCGTATATCAACCATGAATTGTAACAAACTCAAATTCAAAGGCTCAAACAATCAAACTGGCTAAGAAAGAGTGAGAATGACAGTCGAGAGCACTTTGGACGCTTTTTATTGCCATAACCAATAATCAAAAGGACGACAGTTTTACCCCTCCAGCTGCGAACTGTGCATTGTACGTTCTGTGTCCTGTATGTCCTGTGTGTCCTGCGTGTCCCACATTGTCCTGTCTGTGAGTCAGCTGAGCGCGTGCCGTCGCCTTGTCTCGAATATCAGGGAGAAGCGTGTGCTTACACGTCTGTCTGTCTGTCTATCTGTCTGCCGTCTCGCATTGCGTGTAAATATTTTCGCAGTCAATAAAATAATATTGTCATATACGTACATATAGATATATATATATATTCATTTTTTACCATTGATGCTATATTGTCAGCGTAAATATTGAGACAACACTGCTGCAAACCAGAAATAAAAATCAGGATTTGCAGTTGGTCAAACGACAGCAAAAAGGCAACTGTGTGATCATTTATGACTGCCACTGTCACAGTGCGTGCGGTTAGTTTACCGTGCATTTATTGCCACTAAGTATATTGCTTGACTTTTGGGCCTGCATGTGAATATACATACGTATGTGTGTGTGTAAGTACTCAATTAAGTATACGAACCGTTGGCCTGCTTCATTTGATAGCATACTTATGGGCGCAGCTGCAAAACCAAAGTGCATAATTCTCAATGTACAAATGAAGTGGAAAAGTTATGCAAAGCATTTGCCATCTCCCTTTCTCTCTCTCTCTCCCTCTGTCGCTATCTCTGTTGCTCTCAGTGTAATTTATACAATTGATATACCTCATAAAACTCGAGTAGTTGCCATCGTCGCAGTCTAAGACTCCAGCTGCCATACGCCACTTGAATGCACACACAGGACATGGCAACTGCAACTGCAACTGCATTCTCTCTCTCTCTCTCTCTCTGTCTTTCTCCGTCTCTGTTACTCAGTCACGTCACAGTCTCGCTTGAAGAAAAAAACTACTCTCGTAATTGAAATGCAATTAAAATTTGTAAACGTCGTCAACATCAACGTTCTTCCAGTCTGCGTGCGTTGACTTATCGCATACGTATCTCTCTCTCTGAACTCCCCTCTCTCTCTCTCTCTCTTCCTCTCTTTATTTTGTCTATCGCTGTCTATCTCTGTCTATCGCATAGGCAAGCCTCCCTTAGCCTTGTGTCTATGTGCTGACAAATTTTTAATGAATTACATTACTTGCGGGTGTTAGACTCTCGGGCCTTGGCTCAAAAAAAAAAAAAAAAAAAATGAAAAATAAGAGAAAAATGTAGAAGGAAAATCGTTATTTTCAATTATGGCCTGAAAACAGAAAAAGGAAATCCAAACATGTCTGCAGGCGGTTGAGTTTCAGTTATTCAAAACTTGCGCTATGATTGATTATGCTCACAGACAGATGTTTAAATTAAAGACAAAGCGCTCAGCAAAGTAAATATCATTAAGTCGTAACGCACACACACACCTACACACACACACAAACACACAGAGAGAAAACTCTGGGCAGCAATTTAAAATTTATGATGTGTGAGCTTGTAAAAACCTAATTTACTGTCGCATAATTAAAGGCAATGTGTTCGTTTATTCAAATATGCCAATGCTTACGCCCAAAACAAACACACACGCACACTCAAACATACTTTCACATTGTCGCCACGCCCACATTAAATCATTAAATGTTGCCACATAAGCACAAATTTAATTGTTATTAACAATCAGCACTTTTTTTTTTATTCTCTCACTCCCTTAAACTGAATGTGAGAAGGGGTTGGCATGTGGTGCCTTATGTTGTGTTGTATTGTGTTGCGGTGGTGCGGTGATGTAGCTACTTGTATTGGACGAACATTGTGCGATTTATCGTGTATTTTTCGTGGCTTTGTTCCAACTGTCGACGCTCGACGTTGCTCTTCCATTCATTTTCATTTACCTTTTACGTTTGTTTCGGCTTTTTGTGTTTGCTTTATGAATTTAAATTGTCATTAATTAACTTCATGGACATGTTGTGCATCGGTTTGGGATCCAATGGCCAAAAGGAATACACAGCGTTCAAATTATTACACATACGCCGCATTGTCCGCATATGGACACGAACATGCCGAACTGTTGCTGACCATCCATTATTTTTGCTACTGGCCACCACGTCCACGTTTTCACTGACCCCCAACTCAATTACAGTTTGTAAACTTTTCAATTAGCCATAAATAGTTTATGTATATTATTTTCATGCAATTCATCGAAGGCCTCGACATGACGCTGCATATGTGTATGGACTTAATTGAAAAGTGCCGCCGACGCCGACGCTGACGCACCGCCTCTGGCCCCGCCCACCTCTTCAATCGGTATAGCGTGCGTGTCATGAATACAGTTAAGCTTTAGTCGCGCCTCCGTTGCAGCTCATTTTAACGCGCAACAGTGCGTATGATTGCTATTTATATCCATGTACAATTGACAGGCGACACGCAACAAGCATCATTATCGAATGCAAATTTCATGTCCCCACACTATTTTCCTTTTTTTTTCTTGCTGTGCTTGCCATTAAATACATTTGTCTGTCTTACATACTTTTGGGTAAGGGCAACAATTTTTATTGTCACTATCAGATGATTTTATATATATAATACTAATTGTCTGTATCAAGTTGGCAAACCTGCAAAGTTTTTGAAAGAATTCGCATGATTTAAATAATAAATAAAATAAATAAATTACAAAACAGAAAAAATAGTCGGGATTCCGAGCTAAAATGAATAAAATGCAATGTCAGAAGTTTGGTAATCCAGGATTCTCAGAAACCAAGTATGAAATATTTGAATCAAGCCCGCTTTTGCTCAACAATATTTTCAGTTTGGGTGCTTTGTAATATTTGTTTTTAGGTTAATCTATTTATTAAGGCTTCTTTGACTTTTTAAATGTAGATTTTTTAACATATACGTATTATCTTATTATTTGGGAATTATATCCTGAGTACATACAACTCCAGTTTAATAAACTTGATTTTTAGAATGGATTTTATTTTCTGTGTAAATATTTTTTTCACACCGACTCCTGTGCTTCTATGCAGTTGTGTTTATCTATAGATAATTGTATTTCAACAAGTATAAATTCTTTAAAGTGGCCAATGAAATGTGTGAAAGTCTGCTTCAACAAAATCAGCCGCAGGACATGAGGCAACAGTCGGATTGCCTCACTGAGCAATCCCAATAGTTTTTTTTTTCTTCTCTTTTATTTATTTTTATTTGTTTTTTTTTTTTCTCGTGATGCTTCAGTTTGAACTGCAGCTGCATGCTTCAGGGGCTTGTTGGCTGTGTTTCCGGCCGTCGTTGACTCGTCGCCATCTTCCTTTTCAATTATACCCCGGCTTGGCTGCAGGTCAGGTGGGTTGGTGGGATGGTCTAAATGGGGTTGCCGGCAGAACCCGAGGCAGAATCGTTCTGTTGTCGATTTGCTCATTGCACTGACGTTTTTCTTTTCACACCATCAGGCAGCGTTTGTTGCGATTTGTTACAAATCTAGCAGAGGAATGCAATAACGACAACAAAAACAGCAAACAGAACAACCCATCGTTGTTACGATTGCCAACTGAAAACAAACCGAAATTGAGTTGTTGATGGTATACGTCAAAAAATCCACAAATTTTACAATTTTTCCCCCTACAATACTTGTTTCAATTTTTGTTTTATCCGCCTTTTTTTTATTTTTTTTTATTATATCTTTTTTGTGCTATTTCGTTTTGCTGCTCGTTGACAACGTCATCATGCATGATAGATAGTTTTACGTATTTTCGCTGCTGTCGTTTTTTCCGGCAGCTGCCCAACGGCACTTGATTTGTTGTTTGTCTTTTGCAACACGTTTCCGCCGCTCAACACTTTTATTTAGTTTTCCTTATACCCGTACCCAGAAGAGATCGAATTTTTACTAAATATTTTGGAATGTTGGAAACATACCGCAACCTAAACAAATAAACGAATAGTTAAACTTATGTTTTGATTACACATATTCGTGTATCATATGGTTGTAAACAGTTTTATTAAAATGTTCCCTTTACAAAATTTGATTCTTAAAAGAAATGCTATGTACTGACTGAAGTTTAGAAATTTTTGTTAATAAAGCTAAGCGTTAAGTAAAATATACCTGGTATATTTTAGCCGAATATTTATTTTTAGCTGGCTGGCACAATTTTATTTCTAGTTATTTACGGACATCGAAGACAGCGACAGAGGGAAGGAGAAGGGAAATGAATAAGAGGGAGTGAGAGCATCGGCCGGCACTTGGTCATTGATTTTTAATAAATTTGTGAACTGCCAAAAGGTTGAGGGAAAGGCCAAAATATTCGTACTCGTGCACTTTGCCTGCCGCTGCTTGCATAATTTCGTTTCAACTTCATTTCCGTTTCGAACTAATCAAAAAGTGTAATTTCCGATTAGTTGTATTCAGCATCGAGTGCGCCACTTTGACCTGACCTGACCGGCAACTGCAGTCGAGCCGAGCCGAGTCGAGTCGATTTGTGCCGAGTCCAGTCCCTTCAAGACTGTGCCGAGCCTCTCTCAAGTTGGCCTACTATTTTTTCTCATTTTTCATTATATTTCGCATTGTTCAAAATCGGTACATTGACCCATGCTCATGCAGGTTGGTCGGCAAGTTAAAGTTGCGGTTGCTTGAACAGCAGGAACAACAGGAACTGTGCCGGATGCATAGCGGAAAGGGGAGAGTGACTCCATTGACCCTTTTGATGGGAGTTGTAAGTTATTAAGGACTAGTGAAAGCGGTTACGATATGTGAATCAAAAATGTAAATAAAGGAAATGAAAGTAGATAAATCTAATGATCAGATGAATATGAGAAACTAATGACAACATGTGGTAAGGATACTCTCTGACATCAGAAGCAGCTCTGACGATGTATTAAATCCGCGAAATATATTATTTAACCGGGACTGGGAGAAATTTGTTATTTGTATTCAGCAACACTGAATTTAAAAATGAATTCATTCCACATTCAACTGTAGCACAATTAAAGTGGTAAACTGCGAATTCCATTGGCAACACCTGCCATTTTGGTCATTTTGAACATTTTGGCCATTTCGACCATTGGCATTGTCGTGGGCTATCTTTTGCCATATGCTATTTGCTTGTTTAGCAACTGCGGTAAATACTACAAATACGAGCCAACACATTCACATTCAAAAAACAAAAAAACATACTGTGCTGCAACGGCTGCAGCAGCATTTCATTTGCATATGAGGCAGCATTGAAAGAGATAGAGATAGAGAACATGGCACAAAAAACAAACGCTGCACATTAACAGGTGTTGACTAAGCGCCAGCTAGACAAGCAACGTTAGCAGCCTAACTGTCCTTACACCCCTCGTGGTTTCAGTTTTGCAGTAACAATATACACATACATATATATGTATTTTTTCAACTGCTCATTGTTGTTTTTAGTGTTGTTATAAAGCATGTGGCAAGCTGGCAAATTTGTTTGCTTGTTGTGTGTTTATAAAAATTTAAGGCACTTTGGACAGATGCAACGGGGTCGCAGCCAAATCCCTAAAAAGGCTTGGTCCAGCCAGTGCCAAAAACAGAAACAACAATAACAACAACAATGAGAACAACAACAACAAAGAGCAGCAGCCTAAAATCCCATTTGTGCGGCCTGCTGCAAATGCAACTCAACAACGTAGCCACTTTATTTATGCAAAAATAACAAACACCAAAAGCACAACGACAACACAACAAAGCCAGGCAACACCAACACCAAAAAAAGAACAACAACTGTTGTCCATGTGTGTGTTGTATGCTTGTTGTGTGTTTGTTGTTGCTTGAACCCGGCCGGAACGGACATTGTCGCCGTGTGGATTATTCACAGTCGTTGCAAGTGCTGGCAATGAATGAATTTATGCGCTACGCTTTTGCCACGCCCCCCATAGCGCCACCTAGCGACAAAACCCCGACAGTGTCGTCCATTGCCGTACGCTTAACTGTGCAAAATGTATACAAATGCCGCAACGTTTGCCATGTTATCATCAGCTACGTTGTGATTTGCTCAAGAGCGAGACAGAAAGAAGACAGAGCGAGAGAGAAAGAGAGAGAGTAGCGAAAACAAAAAGTGTACAAATTAAGCGACGCACGGAAGCGGAAGTGCAGACAACGCGAACGTCGCCATTGCCATTAAACGAACAGACGCCATTTGCGATGGCAGCTGTTAATATTTTAAGCGGCTTATTAATTAGTTAAACTACCTCACCTATACCGTACTTTATACTCTTTTTTATAGCTATACAATGGGCAATAAATAATTATAGTTTTGATTTTTTTTTTCAATTGAAGAATCATTCAAATACTCAAGAAATAATCATTATTCTAAGAGTTTTATTTGTGTTTGCTCAAAAATAAGGATTATTCCTGAAATTTATTTTTTTGAAAGTAATTATAAAATAATAAAACTCATAGAATAATGATTATTTCTTGAGTTTAATAATATTACTTATAATGATTAAAGTCTCTGATATATACTCACGCTGTATTTTTGTTATTTTCTCTTTATAGCCAAGGCCTCAAAAGTCATTCACTTGCGCAACATTCCAAACGAATCTGGGGAATCGGACGTAGTTGCACTTGGAATACCATTTGGACGTGTGACCAATGTCCTCGTGCTGAAGGGCAAGAATCAAGCATTTATCGAAATGGCCGACGAGATATCCGCCACATCGATGGTATCCTGTTATACAGTGAATCCTCCACAGATGCGCGGTCGCATGGTCTATGTTCAGTTCTCCAATCATCGCGAACTCAAGACGGATCAAAGTCATAATGTAAGTGTAATTGTAAGTTATTTTTTCTTTATAAAAAAGCAACTAAATATGAATAACTAAAGCTAGCTCAGCTCTGTATCTATTTCAATGCATAAGTATCTTAATCTGTCTGTCTTAAGTGTTATTAATGTGGCAATTAAGTTTCGGTCAGAGGCAAACAACGATTTATATGCAAATGCCGTCTTGTTATTATGTGGGTCGCTTTTCTCTCTGATTAATTACAATCTCAGAGCGGCAACTTAATTCCCCACACACACACACACACACACACACACACACACACCCACACCCACACACTCATACACATGTGATGTTGGCCATTCATAAATACTAGGGATATTTGTCAGTGACGGTCCAAACCAATTTCTAATTTTAATTTCGTAAGCCACAAAGTCAGTGGCAAAGTTTAAAAAGCTTTCAAATAAATACACAAGCCTCTCACACACACACACACACACACACACAGATACATAGACACAGATACAAAGCTATCACTACATAGATAGATACATGCCTGACAAAAGCAGTGAAATGCATAGTTTTTGGGGTTTTGTGGTAAACACACAAACGTACAAATGAAAACCACAAGGTTTCCAGCCACATACAAGGATTCACAAGCAGGCAAAAGAGCGGACGGACAGACGGACGGATGAGCGGACAGACAGACAGACAGACGGACAGATGAAGGGGACAGCTGCTTAGCACAAAGTCAAAAGCATATTTTGATTACTTAAATGAAAACAACAACAACAACCACAACAACAATAGCAACAAAGTGCGCAACGTTGTTGTTGATGAAAACCCCGAAACCAACGTTGTCACCTTATATGTGTGTGAATGTGAGTGTGTGTGTGTGCCACCTGATGTCATAGAATACCTTTGCGTCTCTGCCTTGTAACCCCAAAATGACCCCAAGCAAAACTACTTAAAAAGAGATCGTCAGTTGTCATCGTAGTTGTCGTTGTTGTTGTCGTTGTTGTTGTCGTTGTGCTGCTGCAGAAACCCAAAACCGAAACCAAACAAAACAAGTGGGAAAGGCTATAGTCGAGATCCCGACCATAGGATACCCGTTACTTATTTCAATACATTAGCGATTCAATCATAATGTCATATTTGCGTTGCCAGAATTACTTGAGAATTTGAAGCATTCTAATAAGGTTTAACAATACAAAAACTATTGCATACTCTAGGGGGAACCTGTTGATTTAACAACTTAGACACGCAATAACTGCTGTTCTACTTGTCCGATCTTGTTGCGATTCAGTGGGATAATAGATAATAATAACAGATATCGGTTATTACCAAAAAATACGTATTATATGAAAAATTGTGGGTGAGGTGGTTTTTCGCGATTTGCGGGGGCGGAGGGGGTCGTGGCTTAAATTTGAAACAAACTTGATCTGCGTGAGGTATATGGAAATCAGTGTGACAAATTTGGTTATTCTATCTCTTATAGTCTCTGAGATCCTTGTGTTTATACAGACGGATGACCAGTTTTTCGCGAATTACGGGCGTGGAAGGAGGCGGGTCCAAAATTTGAAACAAACTTGACCTGCTCCAACGCATTTCTGATCTACGTGTGAAAGTTTGGTTACTCTATCTCTTATGGTCTCTGAGATCTAGGCGCTCACACAGACGGACAGACGGACAGACGGACAGACGGACAGACACACATGGCTATATCGACTCGGCTGTTGATGCTGATCAAGAATATATATACTTTATGTGGTCGGAGATGCCTCCTTCTGCCTGTTACGCACATTCCAACGAACACAATATACCCTTATACTTATTTTTTATAAGTAACGGGTATAAAAACTAGTAGAGAAATATACATGTGGGCAAACTCGACTGTGAGAGATCCTGTAGCTATTCTGTAAAAATAGTAAAAATTCAAATGAAACTGAAAGTTAACGGTGATTGATCACCAATCTTGTGACCTGATTACTTCTTTTTGTACTCAGCAGAAAATATAGCAAAAATACTGATACTATATATCTTGATACTAAGTAGGTCCATAGGGCGTGTCAAAGCTAAAAAATAAACTTAATAAGCTAACTAGATGTTAAACAAGAAACTGCATACCAAGTATGGTGCTAAGAGATCTTATAGTCTCACAGATCTAGTTGTTTATACAGACGAGCTCAGAGTCTTTCTGTTGATGCTAATAATAGAAATATTTACAGTGAATTCCAGCATATATATTTCTAAATACTATAAATTTTAATAATGTTATATTTTTTATGTATTATATCTGAGTTGCGAAATAAAAACACAACTTAGTTAAAAATGTAATGGGTGAAAAGTGTTATGATAATCTCATTCACATTAAGACCCTTTGTACACTTTTAAATACAGGGTCTGAAAAAAAACTAGAAACGAAAAAGGTTAAGAGGCTGCAGCAACAGTAGGCGTGCCTATGACTTAGATGACACAGCAACAGCAACAACAACAACAATGGGTAGGGAAAGCAGCAACAGCAGCGACGGTGGCAACAACGACAGGCCAAACAATACAGTTACATTTCACTGATTACCTTTTGGCTGTGCGTCTTCCGTGCGTGGGTGTGGCCAGAGATTTCTCTTGTTAACTACTAATCCTGGTAAAAGGCCTTGTTGTTGCCCCCTGTGCCCTGACAACTCCCAAACCTCAATGACAACGCAGACGAGTGGAAAAGTCAACGGTGTTGTGTCTCTTGCTTTTGCTCTTGTGGAAAATCTCTTAAAATGCATGAGTGTGTGTGTAGTGTGTATGGGCTTAATCTTGTGTGTAGAGCTGCTTGACTGTTAGTTGTTACTGTTGCTTTTGTTACTGCCGCCTGGCCAACATATTTATACAATTTCTCATTTCATTCACTTTTTGTTGCTATTTCTGCTGTTTCGCTGTCCTGTTGCCCATTGTCAACACACACACACACACACACACACACACACATAAACACTCACTTTTTTTTCAATTTGTCTCTGTGTTTTTGTTTTGCTGCTGTTTGGCCTCGCATTCTAACAACTGTCTTCATTGGCTTTTGTATGGCAACGTCTTCGTTGTCGTTGTCGTTGTCGTTGTCTCCACCTGGCGTCAACATTGCGCTGATTGCTCTCAGCATCTTCGCGTTGCAGAGAATGTGGCACTGTTGCAGCTGCAACGTGCAAAGTCCCAGATAAGATGCCCAACGCACTGTGGCTGTTGTCATAGAAAAAAGCAGCTCAAGAAGTCAAAAGTGAAGACAACAATATTCCCGACAGCAACATCACAAGCTGCAGTGACAGCTGTGTTTGAAATATTGTTCAAGTGCAATTCTACGTTCTTCTCTTCTCAATCTTATTGCCTTAAAAGCTGCTTTGGATTATGTAATAGTTTTATTAGCTAAACTCGGGCAACAGTTGCTCCCAACTTGCGCAGAGAGAATTCTACTCTATACAGGTCATTTGGCTTTTGCCCAAATAAGTATGCTTTAAATTGTTCAATATGCGTTGTCCTTAAAAGTTACACACATGGATGGAGGGAGGGGCAGCAGGGAAGACGCAAATCCATTGCACGCCTTAAGGGATTTAACCCCAGAAGCACCTGAAAAGCAAAGCTGCGACGACAACAACGACAACAACGACGACGACGACGGCAACAGGAGCACCAAATCAGCAATACAGGATTTTCAAATCATCTGTTCACACACACACATACACACAGTGATACATACTCGCACACTCGCACACACATTTGCAGATTTCAACGCCTGAGTGATTGCGTCGCATAGAGCAACCAGAAAATAGAAATAAAATAACACAAAAACCAAAAAAAAAAAAAATAAAGAAGAAAGTAGGAAACAAAAGTAAGCAGCTGAAGAAATAGTAAAGGGGGGAGTATGAAAACGTAAACCAAGTGGCAGCATCAGAAATGAAAAACCCTATAGCATACTTTGCTGCGCTGGGCTCCGTGCTCCACTGACATTTATGTTGGCAATTTGGCAGTCAGGCTGCGTTGCTGCCTCAGTGGATGTGCCACACTCACACAGACACACACACGCACATGCACACATGCTTCTGTAACAGGATTCTAATATGTCATGTCGGCTGGGACGTCCTTTCACCTATGTATGCCCCTCGGCAACATCAGCAACAGCAATAGCAGCAACAGCAACAGTAGCTACACTTCAGGCACTTCAGGCAACAGTTGTTGCGACTATTTTCGTTGATGTCTTGCTCTCGAGCATCTTAGCATCTCCAACTCCCTCTCTCTGTCTCTCTATCTCTATCTCGCTCTCTCTCATTTTCATCTTCTTCCTGTCTACTTGTGACACCAGTGATGCCAGAATTTCACAGTCAAACAAAGCTAGCTAGCAGAAAATTGTTAAAATTTACTAAAAATATATAAAAGATTTATAATATAAAAATTCACACTTAAATACAACCGGAAAAGTGTTGTGACTTTATTTAATTTAAAAAACTTAGGGCCGGTTTTTTCAATGTCTATTTAAGGGGTTGGATAACTTTATCACAGATATTTTGACGTAAAATGTATAAAAATCAATGTCAATTTTGAATTTATCTATTTTATACAATTTAAGAAGACATTGTAAACCGGGCCTTAATGTTACGATAAACTATTAATGTCATCCACATTAGCATGCTTCCTTACAATGGACTATATTTCTACAGCTAAAAATAAATATAGCCATTTAAAGTTTGATTAGCCTAATCATAACATTCTTAAATTTATCAGTCCGTTTTGTAAAATTTAAATAAAGAAAAATTGATTACTTTTAACATTTAGAAAACAGAGCGTATGCCTAATATTGCATTTAATATGTGTTTAATGAATTCAAAATTAAATATTCCTTTTTTAACTGAAATTTGCTAAATTGAATTTAACAAAAAAAGTGAATTTTTTCAATTTTTGTTTATAGAATACTAGTTCTAGCGATAAATAGGCTAAAAATAGCAACACTGTGCCACACGCATGTCACTCGCTTCAGCGGACAGGGAGCATGACTGCCGTTGAAACGCAGAAATGAAGATAAATGCACTGGAAGTTCACGTGGTTACAACCACAACAAGGTGGCCACAAATCCACAGAACCCAAAGCCCCAAAGCGACCCCTCGTCCGCTTCTTTCCGCTTTTTTCCCCGCTTCCCGTCTGCTCACACTTCATGTATTGCTTAGTAACTGGTCTCAAATTTGACATGTGATTGTTTTGTCTTTTTGTAGCATCTGTTCTCATGCTGTTGTCTCTATTTTATGTACGTGTGTTTGTAATTTTGATAAATTAATTTTTTTAGCCGTTCTCTCAGCTCCTGGAAAAGGGTTGACATCCACTTGGGACTGAGACCGTGCTCAGAGCTCAAGCCGCAAACAAAACGAAATTGATTGAAATTTAATTTCAAAACAAACCACTCCCTCCCTCTGAATCCCCACATGCCTCGTCTCTTACATTTGGTTGCGCCTAAAATTTTGCAATGCATTCATTAAATGCTCAAAAACAAAACAGAAATGCAAATGCTAAAGAAAAGCTAGTGAAAATTGTATACTTTAATTTGAGTAATCGTCATAATTGGCACTTGCAACAGGACACACACACACAATGTTGGAGGTCAATCGAGGTGCTTGCGTCACAATCTGCCCTCTGTCAGTTTAAGCTGCGCGCTTTACAACACTGCGATTACGTGGCAGATACGAGTATCTTTGTGTGTGTGTGTGTGAGCGCAGCATATGTTGGTTTTCCCTTTTGTGATAAGGTTACCTTGTGATTAAATTTAATTGCCGGCTACAAAGAACAGAGATAACGCCAGACATTTGAGTTATTTCTTTATACTTTACTCCGAATTGGCATACTGCCAAATAATGTTTAAATAGTTATTAAACTAGTAAAAATGTCAACAGTTGAGTGAAGCCGACTGTAAGAGACCTTGTACTTTATTATATTTTAGTATTACTTTTTTTTATGGGTCGGAAAAAGGAGGGAGAAATATGGCGATAATGTTGCTAAGCTGATAAATTATATTAATTTGGAGATTTTTTTCTATTTGTAATTTTTCTATATATTTAAAATAAAATGTGTGTGCTCTTAAAGCATCTTTACCATTTTCGTGGTCGTGCGTTCAATTAATAGAATAAATATCAGGAAAAAATCAGGCGTCAGCATTAGTGCCAAAACACGAAATGAGATTAATGTGGACAACATTTGACATGCGCTTCCTCTGTGCTAAGGGTGTTAAGGCGGCCAACAACTAATACAAATGTCAAGCGATTAAGCCACAAAAAGGATCAAGCTGATTAGCAAAGGCTTAAACAAATGCGAAAGACGTTGCAGTGCGAACTTTGACAGTGCCAGAGACAGAGATAGTAGAGAGACAGTGCGAGAGAGTGAGAGATTTCCCCATTCGATTTGGTGTTAATAATATAAGCCAAGCTTGTCTGTTTATTTAATTTGTTGCCAGCCTGCTGACATTCGATGAAGTTTTGTGTCGACAGCTGGCGGCTTTTCTATTTTCTATTTTCTTTTGTATATGTGTGTGGCAGAATGAGATACAGAGAGAGAGAGAGAGAGAGAGAGAGAGAGAGTGAGTCATTTTCCTTTGGCGCACGCTATTTGTCCAACTCTTCAAGCTGATGCGTGTGCAGTTAAAGGATTTCGGTGTGAAGTTATTTCACATATTCGTGTGCGAGTGTGTGTGTGTGAGTGTGTGTGAGTGTGTATGAGTGTGTGGCGGCTCTATCTGCGCGTTGTTTATTTTTCTATGCGTTGCTTTTGTTTTTCTTTGCCCCCTTTTGCTGCTGTTGTTGTTTTCTCATTTCATTTCACGTTTACTTTTGCCGTCATCTTTCGGCTGGCAAAAGTGAGCTAATCTTATTGTTTTCACAACAACAACGACGCGAACGAAACTTGGCCAATGCTTCCAGTTGTAGTACAACGACGAGTCGTTGATCCTCTGAGTTATAACACAGGATGCTGTCACTTCCCCTGTTCCCTGTTCTATCCCGTCATTCACTTTCACTGTTTGCCAACACTTCACGGAGTCTTGGAACCGTCGAATCGTTTGCCATTTTGATTGGTGACGTTGGCGTGCTGAAAATGGATTTAAATTACATTGTTTCACACACTCGTCACAAAGGACGTGAGCAAATTTGCACACGAGAGAATCATAAAAGTGGAGTGAGAAATTCTTGCAGAAATGGTAACAACAACTGACAACTTACTCCACGCTTTTTGCACTGACTTTTCAGCGTCAATATTTTCATTGTATTGATTAGTGTTATCTCCCCGCTGCTTCCCTCTATAAATGTAATACTCTCTTGGTTGCCTTTATTTGTTTTTTGGCTGCGTAATGTTTTCCTATGCATATTTGTGTTTGCTTAGTTTTAGGCAAAGGATAACAACGGATTTGCTGTCAGTGTCTTTGCTTCTCCTTTTCCACTTTTCCTTGTCTTTTTCGGTTTTTTTTCCTTGGCGTATTTACTTATGTAAAGTTTTTGAGCGCCTTCAACGCATTTTGTGAAGTCCATATTTGTTTTGGCCATAAATAAGCCAAACAGACTTTTGCTGTGTGGTTACCGACTTTTTGTAATTTTCTTTTCTTATTTTTTTTTTTTGTGCCAGCAACAGCACTCAGCTCAGTCCACTTTGAAGAGCAGGCTGGCCACAGAAAAGAATGGGGTGCTTAAAGGAGCGAGCTGAGGTTGTGGCAGAAGTGGCAACAACCGCGGCAAAGTATGCAGCAATACATAATCCGGAGCTTAGCCTTAAAACTTAACTGCACAAGTTCATAGCTTGTGGTTGGGCCTGGGAAATAGAAAGTAGAAAGTAGGGGCAAGCTGCTTGCCGCACAAAAGTGGCAACTTGCTGCTCACTTCGACATCCTTGTTGCACGCATGCTGGCGCAGAAGAGGAATGTCTTGGCACTTAAGCCTGCAACTTGCCACGACCTCAGCAGCCAGTTTGTTAAGTGCATGCAGAGCCTAGTTGAAAGTAAGGTGCAACCCTCGAAAATTTTAGAGAAGGTTAGAGAAGTAAGATTTCGTTTCGGCTCAAGAACAGGTTACACAAGCTCAAGATTTTGTTTAGAATTTTATACAACTAAATTATTTTATTTTCTTACTTGTCTATTAATATTCATTAATTTTTGTGGATTTAAAATTATTTTATAAAAAGGTTTTTAGCTTTTTAATAAATCCAGCTTGATATATTGAGTTTTTTATTTTTAAAATATATATTTAGGCTTTTCCGGTACAAATAATTTATTCCATCTCGGTTTCGGAGGGTAGATAACTAAATGATAAGATAACTTTATGATTCGTTTCAGGATTTTGGTATACAGTTTGTCACAGCGAGAGAGAGTGAGAGAGAGAGAAAGAGATGAATAAAATAAGCTCACGCATCTATGAAAAACTAATATTGATGCAGTGCACTAAGTGAAAGTTGCACCAATATTTTTGTGGAGTTTTTTGTCTCAGTTTTTTGTTTGACAACGCGGCAGCCATTTGCCGACTTCTATCTTATGCTAAACCCGAGCGACAGGTGGAAACGGTGGCCCATGTCCTCCACTGGACGGCAGGGACAGACTGTAGATGGGAGACGGGAGATAGCAGTCCCTTTGTCGTGTCGCTTTTTTGCGTAAATATTGCAAAAGTTTGATTAAAAGCTTTTAGTATCCTTTTTTGGTTTATTTTTACTTTGTCTTCTTCTTTCTAGCAGCTTTTCGACTGGTCGCGTCAATTCTCGGGGGAACTGACAAACGATTTGACTTTGCATTATATATATTTTTGTGCTGTATGTTCTCTGTCTAATATTTAAGATGGCACAGGTCCAGCGGGAACTGTCAAATGTTGCAGCTTAAAAATATGGCATTTGATATGAGAGAGAGAGAGAGAGAACGAGAGAGAATGACGCAACAATAGATCGATAATTGCGCTTATCAGCTCATTTAATATTTTTGCTTATCAAAGCAGTTTAGTTTATCAGTAGAGTTATCATATTAAATTATAACAATGTGCTGCGTTCATCTCACTTTATCAGTGCGTATGTGTGTGTGTGTGCAACTAATCAATGTCACAAGCCGCCCACAACCTCCAACAGCAACAGGAAGAGCAGGAATAACAATAGGGAATGCACAATTGACTCATTAGGCGACTAAACCGCAACAAGGGAAAGCCAACATACACACACAGACACACGCACACTCATACACAAATATATTAGACATATATATGTACAATGTACATATCAATTTGTTATGTTTAATGATGTTGCCAGTTGGCCATAAATGTGTTGCACAATATTTGGTTGCAATTATACCATACATGAATGCAACGAGACAACAAGTGCCCCACTTGATTTGGCAGTTAATGTCAGCAAAGTTTAAATAAGGCCAAAACAAACACAAAGAGGAGAAGAGAGAGAGAGAGAGCACACACATATATTTGCTTTAGAATTACATTACAATTTTTACACAATCAACGTCATCGTCATCGTAATAATAATCAGCCAAAGTGAAGTATCAAATTACAGTCATAGACTGAGTATGGAACATGAATGAGAATCGGAAACAGTCGGCTTTGCCTCCTTCTGCCAACGATATGAGGACCCACACCCACACACACACACATATACGCATAGGTAGACAGACAGACTGTTAGACATCTCAGTTCCCAGCTCACACAGCGCAATTCTAATCAATTTTTATTATTTTTATAAACCTGAGCAGAAAATGCGCCCAAAAGCAGAGAGTCTGCCTAGAGTCCTCCTCGTCCTCCTCCTCGTTGTCGTCGTTTCTCTTTCGGCTTTGTTTCGTCTACGGGAATTTATCTTAGCGAAAGGTAGCAAAAACAAATGGCATGCCTTAGGGGGATTGCCTGACTGCGTAGCCTGTCCTGGCGTGTGTCTCGAACTTTCCCTCTGCTGCTGACAAACGCACAAAAAACGTTCCGGAGAGAGTGGGGGGAAAGGTTCAAGTTGGAGGGAAGCTGCTGCTGCTAAGGACGGTCGAATGTGTTTACGTTATGATTTTCGAAATCAAAATTCAGCACGAATAGGAATAAATTTACTTCCGAATGTCATTAAATTGTTTTCCGATAGAACGTGTATATTTCACGCAAGAAGTTTCTTTTTTTTTTTTGCCGCTCAGCGGGCGTCCTGATGACGTTCTTGCTTTCCCTGATAGCTCCGCACTTTGATTTCCTTTTATTATTACGGTACTTGATATTATTGATTTTGATTGAGATTTATGCTGCTGGGCGAAATGTTTCTTCCTGTTGCTATTACATATCCCATTCATGTTGTTGCTGCTCCTGTTGCCTTTCCTGTTGCTGTTCCTGTTGCTGCTGTAAATGCTTAGCATATTTTCGCCCAGTTGCCTGCATAAATTGTGTTTCACCGCAAGTTTTTCATCTACCATTTTTTGATTAATGCACAAAGTTTTGCTATGTGCAACGTTTAACTGATAAACTTTACTAGCAATTGCGTTAACAACTTCTCATCCTCCATTTTCTTCTATTTTTCATTGCAGCAGAACTCGTCGGTGGTGCAAAGCGACTATCGCATTCAATCACCCGCTGGTGGATCACCATTGCCGCTGTGCGCCGTTGGCAATGCGAGCACCAACAATGCCAACAACACCGGCGACAACAACTGCAGCACTGTGGCAATCTTGCAGAACAACACGAGTGCGGTGAATGCGTCACCAGCTGGCAACAACACCAATGCAGCCGGCGGACCCAACACCGTGTTGCGTGTGATTGTCGAGACACTGATGTACCCGGTATCGTTGGACATATTGCATCAGATATTCCAGCGGTTCGGCAAGGTGCTCAAAATTGTCACCTTCACCAAGAACAATTCATTCCAGGTAATTGAGCTTTGATTTCTTTAACACCAATTTAATATATCCTATTTATATTTATATTTATATTTATGTATTTAGTGTCAACTAAGAATATTTTATTAAAATTTAAACAAAAATTAAAATAACAGTTTGAGTACTCTTTGCTGGCTCCCAAAAACTGTATTTGATCAACATATTAGACTATAAATATGACTTTTAAAAATTGTAATAGTTATTTAATTAGTTTTAAAAATGTTAACTATTATTGTTTTGTTTCTCTGTAATAAATTTAATTAAACAAATAGAATATCTTACATGATTTATATATAAAATGTAATGTTGTTTTTTGTTTGATAGGCTCTCATCCAGTATCCGGATGCACACTCGGCACAGCAGGCCAAGTCTATATTGGATGGCCAGAATATCTATAATGGGTGCTGCACCTTGCGTATTGACAACAGCAAACTGACCGCCTTGAATGTCAAGTACAACAATGACAAGTCGAGGGATTTCACGAATCCGGCGTTGCCACCTGGCGAGCCTGGCGTTGATCTCATGCCCACCGCCGGCGGCCTAATGAACACCAATGATCTGCTCTTGATCGCCGCCCGTCAGCGACCCTCACTAACAGGTGATAAAATAGGTAACACAAACTGAACAATTTCCTTCTATTATCATTTATTTTATTGTCTCTGCCTGCTGACTGCATTATGCTCAAACACACACACACACACACACACACACACACACACTCTAAACACTCACACAACACAGATACACTGCTTTAATTTGGAACTTTATTACCTTTACACTCGCTATCGATTCGTTTAGTATTTAAGCTGTCGCATGCAACTTTGCAACTGCAACATTATATTCGATCTGCTAATACCTCATCGCTCTGTCGCTCTCTCTCCCTCTCTCTCTCTCTTTCTGTCTTTCTCTCTTTTTGTCTATTTCTATCTTTCAGTCAATGGTCTGGGCGCACCCGGCGTACTGCCGCCCTTCGCCTTGGGCCTGGGCACACCACTTACCGGTGGCTACAGCAACGCCCTGCCCAATTTGGCCGCCTTCTCGTTGGCCAACAGCGGTGCCCTTCAAACTGCCGCCCCCGCCATGCGCGGCTACTCGAATGTGCTGCTGGTTTCGAATTTAAATGAGGAGGTAAGTCCATTGATACGCTTACTCTTGAACCAACTAAGCCCAAGTCAATCAAGTCAAAAAACCATAATTAAGTTGCGGCCCAATATTGTATATTCACATTTGAACATCCTGAAGCCCTCTACCACCCATACCCCACCCCCTTCTATATACTCACAAATACTCGTACCCATTTTCGTATTCGTATTTCGTATATAAACTGTAATTAGTTTGCATTTCGTCTATGCATTTTTTTCACAAATCGCATTCTATTTACATTTACATTTACATTTGTATTTTTATTTGTATTGAAATATTTATTTTATTTCAATTTTCATTTCAAAATTTACATAACAGTTTTAATAAATACGTGAGTAAATGTATTCGTTTCACAGAATAATTTCACAATTTATTTATACTCAGTAACTGAACTGAAACACTAAACGAAAAAAAGAAAAATGGCAAAACTGCTGCTGCTACTTTTTATGTGTATTATTTCCCTGTTTTTAATGTATGATTTATATGATTTTTAATACATCTAAAACAAAACTCTCGCTAACTGACAACAAACTTCTATTTTCTCTTTTTTCTCTGTAGATGGTCACGCCTGATGCTCTATTTACCCTCTTTGGTACGTCTGCACAAAAACAAAAACCAATTACCTACAGACATACATCTTTATAAAAAAAATATCTATATATATTTATTGATTCTTGAATATATTTTATAAATGTTTTAAGTATTTTTGGCAATGGTAGACAATGTTGAGCGGACCAGCTCTATTCGTAAACTGCATCCAATCCTTAGTAGATCTACTCTTTATCTATCATTTAACTTGGTCTGCTCAATTTGACTCTGCCATTGTCTAAGGTCCTTGCCACAATGCATATCTAAACGCAATCCTTGACCACTTTATAAGTAGTTCGCTTGATTATTCATTGAATTTACACTGTAGGAAAATAGAAAAGCTGCCAAAAAAAATAAAATGATAAAATGAAAAAAAGTCAACCGCAGTCACGACCCACACATTCTAGTTGCTCCTGCTCTACTCTATACTTCAACTTCACTTCTCTTTTAGTTTTTTCCCCTCCGTGTCCCTTTAGATCAACTCGTTGGCGTGCTTCCGTTTGAAATTTACACCATTTACGTGCAATCAGCAAAAGTGCCATGAATTATTTATTTACACATCGAAGACATACTGAGAATGCAGAGACAGAGACAGAGACAGAGAAAGCGATAGGGAAGAGAAACGAATAAAGAAAAAAAAGAACCGAAGACAGAAACACAATACAACAGCAATGGCAAATATTGACAGCAAAAAATATGAAAAGAAGTCATGACAAACAGCGAAAATATTTTAAATATTAAATAAAAGCTAACAAAACATGGAAGAACTTTAAAACATATATCATGACATCCTCTACTTTTTATTAAACTCTGAGATATTCTTAAAAATTTAAACTTCAAGTAATTTGTTAAGAATAAGAATATGAAAAATTATATATAGAATCCAGATAAGGATTTTGCAAAATTAACTTAGCGAACATTCGCAAAACCTTAACTTACATACACGTATTATTTGATCTGCTAAGCAATAAGAAATTGAAATACTTTTACAATTTACACACAGAAGATACAATATTCTTGTGCCACATATGATCAAGATTCCATTTTGCGAACAGCATTAACCTTAAGCTTTATTATTATAAATTGAATGAAAAAAAGTTGGAAAAGCTGCTGCAAGTGCCTCAACTGAGATGCACGTTGGTCAGAAAAACGCCACACGAGAACAGTTTAAATAAATCTGTATAATGGCCAGAGGTGCAAGGTGGCAAACTAAAAGAGTTGCAACGGAAATGTGCATTAAATAACATAATCTAAACGTTGTAACTGCATTTCCATTTCCATTTCAATTTCGATTTGTACTCACATTCGCATTTGTATTCGCATTTCGCATTTATATTTATATTGTATTACAAAACACGAGAAACTTCTACAATAAAATGCTACAAATGGCTTTCTAATAGCTTTTTGCTTTAGGGTCAGCAGCATATCCATCAGCTTGAAATTGAAATAGTTTTAGCTTGGACGCAATCTTGAGCCAACTAGAGTGGAAAAGAAGGTAAAAGAGAGGGAGAGAGAGAGAGAGAGGGAGAGAAAGGTACAGAGCTAGTGAGACACACAGAATAGACGCATATGTAGACGCCGTTGGCAGTTATCCTGTCATAAGTTGTGCTTACAAATTGTAAAACAATGAAAATGAAAATATATGCACTTGCATAAATCTACACAAGCCACATGCACACACATACACGTAAAGAGATAACACACACACACACACACACACACGTATTAAAAAACCATTCTGTGGCAACAACGGGCAACAAGTGAAACCGCACTCAGACACACACTTGCATGGCATCCTGTTGCTCCTTCATCGTTCGCCGTTGTCTGCGACATGCTCGTGTGCATGTAAAATTACATGAATTAAGTGCGCTCTCGTGGCGCCACACCCCATCCGCCATCCCCCCTCCCCATAACATAGCCCCTTCCCTTTCTTCCTCGAACCACAACAACAACAAGAACAGCAGTTGCAACAGTTGCCTATTGTTGCACGTTGAATCTCTCGGCTCAGCTCAGCTCTTGCATGCAAATACAACAAAGCACATGCTTTAACATGCCGCTCATCCTGCCACACACACACGCACACACACACTCGCTCACACAACAAAAGATTGAGTGCGGAAGTGCATAGCTATAAAAATGTCCATTTATTTAGTTATCATTGCGCTTGTTGCTGTTCTTGTTGCTGTTGCTGTTGCCATTGTGTGTGCTCTTCCTTCTCACTCTACCCCTATTTCCCTCTCTATCTTGCTGCATATGTGTATGCATTTTATGCACTCCAACACACACACACACACACACACACACACAGACACATTCAGTTTGCAGTTTTTGCTGCCTTCACAATTGAAATAAAATTTACTTTTGACTTTTCGTAGCTGTCGTTGTTTTGGATGGTTGAGTACTACATACACTAGTTTGGATGGTTTAGGTGGTTAAGGTGGTTGTGCTATTGTCTCCTTGCTGCTTTTTGTCGTCATGTCTCTGCATCTCTGTCCGTTTGCCAAATGAATTTAACTAACTTTGTAAAGTTAATGGGGTTTGCTGTTTGAATTGCTGCTCCAACTTTTGCCCTCCATCCTCCCACTCTCTTTCTGACCAGAGTTCTACAATTTTATAGCATTTGGACTTGACTTTTCACATGTGCGACATATAACTTGTTTTTACTCTCTTTCTCGCTTACTCACTTGCTATTCCTCTGTTCTAGTTTTACCCTGTATTCAAAAACTACTAAGGGTCTATGAAATTGCTCAAAAAATCAAAAGTCAAATATAAATTCTGAATTGTGTGATAATAGCAACATTTGCATTTTGCAGAATAAATACAGGGTCTCTCACAGTCGAGTTATACACTTTTCTACTAGTTTCTCTAACTGTTTGTTTTATTTAATTACCAAAATACTTCGATTCCTGCGAGTGCCTGAGGCATTCCTTGTTGTAATTGTTGTTGTTGTTGCTGCCAAGTGTAGCGCATAATTGCAGCATAATGGATCTGTTGCTGTCCCCTTGCATTTTTGTGTTGCCACAATACACACACACACACACACATGCACCACACACTCATAACGAACACACAGTACTGTTAAGTCTGTTGCCGCCTTTTGTCTCTGGTGACACAAAACGGTTTGTTTGCGGCTTGTTTACATGTATCTTTGTATCTGTGCGACTGTGCGTATGTATATGTATGTGTGTGTTGTGTCTGTGTGCGTCTCTTTGTTTGCATGTAAATGCATTTAATTTGAGTTTAAATACCCAAATATAAACTTGTGACAAACAAACGCAACCGCACAACCAAAACGGAGGAGAGACGAGAAGTTTCATGTGGTTTAAGCTGCTTTTCTCATCTGGCCAAACGGCTTTGATTCACATACATGCACACACACACACAGACATGTGTGTGGCCTTTATTTACAAATTGCATTGGATTCTGTCAGCATTTCGAGCTTATCGCTTATAAAGTAAACAAAAATTTGCCATACGCATTAATTGCTTAAAAATGATTATTGTTGTTCTTGTCGTTGTTGCTGTTGTTGTGTGTGCATAAAGGCAAGTCTGACCACACACACACAGAGACAAATACACAGACAACAAGAGAATAGAGCTAAGGGCAGCTTAAAGCAACTGAGCCACAGTAAATCCTATCAGCAGCTCGTTAGCCACAGTTAAGAATTACTGCAGTCGATTCAGCCAACAAGTTGGTAGTTGGCAGTTGGCAGTTGGCAGCTGCCTTGCAGTGCTAATAAAGCTTCGATTGCTGATTTAACGCCAAGAGCTAAAGCTGTAGCTGATGCTGAAGCTGAAGCTGGTGCAAAGCGTGGAGCAGAAAATTGTTAGATGTCCGAGAATCATACGCCCTGTTGCACACAACAAGCAGCGTCAAGGGCGTCGACAGGAGGCAGTAGGGAAGGACCCTGACCCCCTCTACATTCAACGATAATCATTTTTTAGCTTCCGAAATCCGCTCAGAGTTGTTTTGGAAACTGACAGAAAGTTAAATTTACGAAAATTACTGTGTGAAGAACAATTAATGAGCAAAAAAATATTTTAAAATCGTCCTTTTTTTTGTTATTTTAATTGCTTTATTACCAATGTAAGTTAATCTACTTCAACAGTTGCTTAACAGACTTGGCAAGCTAAAGACATGGTTATTAAATAAATTGTTTAAATGAAGAATTCATTTTAAGAATTATTATAGTATATTTTTATATAAATCTTATAATTCTTGCATGCTAGGAGCAGGTAAAAAGGTTGTCTTTGAAAATTTAAGCTTAATAATTTGGTAAATATCCAGGCAAAATTAGAAGTATAGTTTTTTTGTTAGTAAAATTAAAAATACAAATTAATATTTCTGCATTGTACAGACAAATTAAATATTTTAAGCCCCCCTTGAAGCACAGCTAACTACACCCGTGACCCGCGCAGTCGCTGTCGCTGTCGATTTCGATGTCGCTGTCGATAAGCTGAAATGCTCTTTCTTAAGCGTCTTATTATTGGCCGGGCCATGACTCGGAATGTCGTGCCAATAGATTTAGATAAAGTCGCTCGCCAAACGCCTGCCAGTGTCAGCCAGTCGACAGTCTGGTCTAAACGAGCAATCAGCTAAAATGGCAGAGCTAAAATTTTATGTAATAACCTTTGAATTTCCAAGTAGCTCAACACACACGGTGAACCTGGCCAATAGAGCTCGCCAATGATACTTGAGGAAACTTGTACGGCAAACAAGCGACGCGACTGGCGATTGTCACACGACCTACACACACATACGACCCACACACACACACCACACACACACATGCCTGAAGTAGAGCCTTTTGTTATGTTAATGGCAACCAGGGGAAAGGACACGTAACCACAATTTCCACATGACGCGAGTTTCAACGTTTTGACGGCCACGTCTGGGTGGCAAATTCTGCACTTCAATCATGGCTGTTTGCCTAAAAGCTGTTTGCATATCAAATAATAAGAGTGGCAAGCGTAAAGCTTGTGCAACGCCTCCACAAAATGACACACTTCAAACGTTAGCTCTGTTATACAGATTGATCAAGCGCAAAAAAAAAATAAATGCTAGAAAGGAAAAGGGCAGAACGTAACCCTTTCTGACTCGAGACATTTTATTAGTTTTGACAGCGCTTTGTTGTTGGACAGCCCAACAACTCAATTGAGCGAGCCCAGGGAGAAGGGGTCGAATTGCCCTGCTCAATGCTACTTTGACTATGACACGACTCTTTAGACACTTGACACATGCCGCATGCCGCATTCCAGTTGTTGCTGTCAGCTATTCAATAGACGCCGATTTAATAGAGACCCCCTTCAACCTCTCTCTTCACGCCTCCCACATCAATGTTGGCAACAAAACTGTTGTCTATTTCTATTTTTTGGGGTCCATTCAGTTATTTGACCCTCTTTATGCCATGTGGCATCAGTTGTATATTCAACCCCATTTACATATACAATAAAAACTTAATCAGTCTGCAAATCGTCTGGCAAACATATTGATGGGTCCATGTGTGTGTGTGTGTGTGTGGAAATCCGCTTATGTAATTGTAATGGCGTGCTAAAAATTTATATCATTGCCGAAAATATTGTTGAAACGTGTTTAATTGAATTTTTATGAGCTCGAACCTGGGAACTCTGTGCGTGATTTCTGTTGGCGTTCACAATAATTTCATAAAATTTTATATATTGCCCAAATTCAATGGCAGAGGAATATGGGAAAAGGGCAGAGAGGGGAGAGGGGAGAGAACAGAACGAACGAGAGGCAATTTTATAAAGTGGCGTGACCGGAAAATGGCAAAAATGTGTGTAAATCATCTCAATGGATTTTTCATAATTTAACAAGTTCGTTTAACTGATATTTTGGAAATTAATGTTAGCATATGAAATGAGCCTAAATGGACTGTTGACGGCTACACAAATCTATATGAGCATATCGACAAATTAGTTTATTAGTATTTTATGGCAATATTTGAATTAAATTACAAGTTATTGTTCATTCAGACTCTGTTTTAGAACCTTTAGCGAAGTTTTTTTTCGCGTTTATTTTATTTGAATAGGATGAAGGCCACAAGCCACAGAAATTTGCATTAAACGACGGACGAGTGGCGATATTTTTTCATCTAAAATATGCTCAAACATGCGACTAATGGGTCGCCGGGGAATCAGAAAGCGAACGCCATAAGAAAAGTCTGCAAACATATTCAAAGTCAGCCAGCATGCTAGATGTAGAGCTAAATCTTTTTGCGATAATAAATTATTATAAAAAGTCTGGCTAAGGGCGGAACTTTTTTTTTGGGGGGCCAAGTCTTCTGCCTTGCCACTTTGCATGGCAACCAACTGATGGTAACAGCAGTTGCGCATACGCCCAGTTGAACGTCAAAATAGTAACCGTGCTGGCCAGGAGAGAGAAGAAAGTAGAGAGTGGAGATTGGAGACTGGCATTCAATACGCTTCACTGCCAATGCCAGCAGATACGAGTACGTACGCTCTTGGCCAGTCTGTCCTGGACTTTGACTTGGCTCGCTTGGCTTGCTTTATTGCTGCAATTGTTGCTGCTGCTGCTGGTTACTGTGCAAGCCAATTTTCAAGCAAACGAAATTTTTCGGTGTTTGGCATAAGTCAAGTTTTAGTTTTGCAGCACAGTTCTTTGCTGTGCAGTCAGCCAGTCATCCAGAGGAGTCAGGCATCCAGTCGACTGTATAAAATGGATTTACTGCCAACTGTTGAACTACTACTACCACTTTTTTCCCACTCTCTCTCTCTCCATCTCCCTCACTATTTACTACCTGCATTTCTATTGCTACTTTTGTAACTTGTTAGCGCTCCGCTTCATTCGTCTCCCTTTCCCTCCCGTCCCTTTCAATCTCACTTTTACTGCCATTCGGTTTTGAGTTTATTTTTATTTTTGCTGCTTTTAGTTCTCTTTTTTTTTTTTGAGAGTGATGTGGGGGAGGGGGACTAGTTGAAAATTTACTTTTCGCATTATTCGATTTGTTGTCTTGGGCAACCGAGGGCGCCTGCACTTTACATTGTTTGCATTGCTGGACAATGGCAGTAGCGGGAAATGGAAAGGAAAGGAAAGGAATGGAAACAAGGGGCCACCTTTTAGCTACCAACTATTTTTTTATGCTTGATGGCAATTTGCGCCCTGCTGCAAATTTGCCGCTGATTGGCTACACACGGACACGACAACAGGACGGGACAGGACAGGACAGGACAGGATTCAGATCAGGGCAAAGGACTCTGCGAACATTTTGCACCTTCAACCAAGCAGCTGTCAAAGTAAAAAAAGAAAGAAAAATACAAGACCAATACCCAAGCCAACAAATCACAAGCAAATGCTTTTGTCCTCTTCCACTTAAAGTTTCTTAAATTTCAACTTCCGCCCAGCGACTGTCGTTTGAGTTTGTCGTTTGTCGTTTGTCGACTGCATATTGCATATTGCATACTTTGCGGCGTTGCCGCGTAAGTAAAGTCATAAAATACAATTCACTAACGCGCCCAGCATCAAAACTTGCCACCTTCCTCCATCTGCATCTACCCCTTTATCTTCATCTCCTCCTTTGCCTACCGCAACACCTTGTCTGACAGCTGTAAAATCAGCCGCGTGGCGCAACCTTAAAAAGCATGCAACGGGAACCGTTTCACTATGGGACATTTTTGACATTTTCGTGACAATAATACATTTTTCACAAGTATGCAAGTTAACGATATTTTTTCTACCAATGCATAGGAATAAAATGAGGCAGTTATTTTACTTATCACACATGTACTTTTATTGGCACATTAATTGTATGTAAAAAATTAATCTTAGGTTGAAAATGTGTCAAAAACAAATGTTACAACAAAAAGGACTATTTTTCCAATGTTTGATAAATATTTAAGAAATATTTTTAAACATTTGGGAATTATAACAAATTTGCAAAAATCTCTTTAATAACATAGAGCATTGTAAAAACGTAAGATGAACTAAATATTTGTAGTACATTAACTCTCCTCTCAAACGATCCTTCTTATGTCAGCTATAACGTATACTGTAATTGTCCGAATTTTATAATTTTTGTCCAATATGTCAGGAGCATGACATAACTCATAATTGCCTATTTTAATATCAATATCTTGGAAAAAATAGTTAATATAAAGACTGGTTTTTTTCAGTGATTGTATCTATTTTTCTATATGATATCTGTACGAATTGGACTATATTTTGTCAAAGATATAATGATAAAATTAAGAAAATGGCGTTATGTCTTTAGATAATATAAGCACAATTCGAAGTGCTAGACTAAACTTGGGTTGCCAATTAATTTCCAAATAAAAATAGTGATAACTCCCCATAGTCCGTTGCCAGAGTCAGAACTGAAGCTGGAGATGGAGCTGAAGCTAAAGCTAAAGCCTGAGACGATGCGTCACTAAAGCTGTAGCTGGCTGAATTCGAAGCTGTGGCTGGTCGTAAAAAATAGCTGAGAAAACTTATTGAGCTAGTTATGAGTTTCGTACATGATACTAACGGCATCGTCCCGGCAATAATACCTGGCACTTGCACCTGCGAGAGGATGGAGCAGGCAAGAAGGGGTTAAGGCAAAAGTTGCATCAACGTATGGCTACGTTATTTCTTTTTGGTGGTGTGTAAAACTTTCGTCTTGAATGTGGCAACATTTGCGCGGTACATAAAACTCTGTCTCTCTCTCTCTCTCCCCCTTCCTTTCACTCTATCTATCTCTATCTCTGTTAGCGGTCCGAATTTTTGTGGCTCGCCATTTTTGCATTGAGCGTCGACGCTTAAGTCGCGTCTTATGACCGTGCACTACTTTGTAGATTGTGTGCTTAAAGTTGTTTAAAGAACAGTCCTAAATACTTGCGTATAATTTGGATAATTTCATTGGTCCCACGGTAGCAATAAAGTTCATTTAATAGTACTAGTATTACGTGTATGTTTTCGTCTTTAATGTGAACTGCAATAAAGTGAAACTCAATATTAATAATATCTGAAATATTTTCGTAATTCACAGGTGTATACGGCGATGTGCAACGTGTAAAGATTTTGTACAACAAAAAGGACTCGGCACTCATACAAATGGCAGAGCCGCAGCAAGCTTATTTGGGTAAGTCAAATATGCCAAAAAAAAAAAAACCTACCCAAAAGTAATGAAAAATCTGCAGCTGTCTCATTCGCGCACTCTCTTTATCGTTGTGGCAGCGAAAAGGGGCAACAGATAAAAAATAAAGAATGAAATGCGAACAAGACAGGGACGGGAATGGGGATGGGGACGGGGAGGGGCACAAGGAGGGGGCAGCTGCAATTTGCAGCTTGTTTAAAATGAAAAATTCCAGCAACATGAAATTCCAAACGTTGTGCATACCTTTGGCAACCAGACTCGATGCTCTTGCTGCAAATGCAACAAACAAAATGTATTAATAATAAAAATTGTTAAAGCGAAAGAGATGGCCAGATACGAGCATAACGACTGCAATGTGGCAACAACGAGCAGCAACGACTAGTCGGGCACATAAATGAAATTTTATAAGCGCTTTATTACCAGCGCCTGTCCAACACCTGGTCCCAGGACCAACAACATCCACTTTTCACTCTACCTACTCACTGCTTACATCTCTGCCTCTGCCTCTGCCTCGGCCACGGCCTCTTATTGCATTGCGGAATCCCTGACTGACCCATGATGCGGCGCGGTGCCTGCTCAGCAGGACATGCCAATCATTTTATTGCATTTATTTGTGTGCACTTTGCCATTGTCAGGCTTCGCCTCTGACTCGCTCTTCCTACTTGACCCCTGGGCCTTTAGCTATTTGTGTTCGCATTAAACGAAATGAAAATCGTCACCATTGTGAGGCGTTAAGAGCACCCAACCGGCGTGCCAAATTCCATTTTATTACAGAAAAAAAAACAAGAAAATAACGTTGTCTATGACACACCGAAGTTATGATGCCCTTGCAGAGTATTGTATTAAATTGTCAACAGTGACAACAAAAGACTGGATTATAAGGATGTCTAATTAAAAAAAAAAATGTATACAATCTGCGAGTTTGGTTGAAATGTCTGAAGAAACTGAATTCTTTATATTAAAGCTTTGATTTTCCTGCGATCGTTCCTATGACAGCGTTCAATATATACGGATATCGCTTCATTTAATGCCTTACACATTTCGGGACAGAATCAATTAACCCTCGGCAAGAGTATAATGAAAACTGAAGCACACAAACGAAGCGGCGCTGACAGCGTCACCTTTTCAATTTCAATTTGGTTGTATTCCATTTAATACAGCGACATGTCTCGGACAGCGGGGGGCGGAAACCAGGCGTATACTGGATATTCCTTTCATTTATGCGTATTCGAAAAATAACTCAAAAGCTGTCAAAGCTATGTCCACGGGCCGTTTAATTGAAAACGACAAATGAACAGCGAGCAACGAACGAATCATCGACATCGACATCGACATTGAGTTGGAATTATAGTTTTGCTGGTGTTAAGTAATTGCACGCATTGCGCATACGCAGCGTTGTCCAAGCGGGTTTATTAGCTGCTTATGGCGATTGATCATTGAACGCACATATGCCTTCCACACTTTAAGCCGCTTTGGGGCATGCAACATGCAGCATGCGGCATGCGGCATGCGGCATACGGCATTCAAGCTGCTGATGCTTAAATACTTAACAAATAATTTCCCACATGCCTGTAAATTGCATTGGTCTTTTTTTGCAATGCTGCAACACCATCAACGGGAACAGCAACACCAACAGCAGTTGTTGTTATTAATAAAGTTTAAATAAATTTAATTAGTGCAATGAATGCAATGCAACGGAAATTGCCAGCAAATTGCACGACACGCGGCTGCATTTAAAACCAATGCAAAAAACACCAGCTCAGATTTTTTTATCGATTTATAATTGAAACAAGCAGCAGAAGAGTGATCGACTAAGGCATACCCATTCACTGATAAAGTTTATTTTTTCTGTTATTTCTTTAAATCGAGAATGTTTTAAAATTAAAATGCAAATAATTGAATACATCATTTAAGGATTTCAGCAAAATCAATGACTCTCAGAACTCTTGCAATTAATGTGCATTGGCTTTGATAAACCTTTAAAAATATGCTTTGTGCTGCACTTAATTAATAATGGAAATTATCATTATGCAAACATATTTGCTGTTTTCTCTTTTTTTTTTTGCCCCCTTTTTGCTACTGCAACAATTGCCATATTTATCGCATATTTGAGCTCAAAGGCATTCCAACTTTGAGCTGATATTCGTAAATTCTGTATACATTCAACTATATACTGTCAATGCTCTAGCAGTTTCATATTCTTTGTGTCTCTGGCTGGCTTCATTATTTTTGCAATTCCTGGCTAATCAGTTGCAATCAGTTGAAATATGCAACGCATTGTATACGTAATGTTTATTGAATTTGTCAATAATTTGACAAAATAGAGACCACAGCATGTGGCATGTGGCATGTTGCATGCGGTTCAATTCAATGCGATGCGATGCTACAACTTTTGTAGATATGCAAACAACAAAATGCGTCTCATTATTTGTGGCAACAAACCAAAGCTATTCGACAAGCAAATTATTGTGCACACACACACTCATTCGCACACACATTCGCACACACCCAATTGCTGCTGGTATGTGAAAATATTAATGGCGCTGCGTCAACATATAGACTACTAATGTGCCGCGAGGGCTGCCAAATGGCAAACACTTCCGGCTGAATTCTCATGTTGCCCCAAACCAAGCACATATTCCTTATTCCATCCGTTCCGTTCCGTCCATCCGTCCATCCGTCCGTCCGTCCGTTCGTTCAGGTGGAGTCACAGTAACTACTCTGCGTGTAGGTGGAGTTCTGGGTGTTTGGAGTTTTGTCGGTGAGTGCGCACTTATGCACTCATAAAATATTAACAAATTCATTCGTTACTTTGCCCAAAACTCTCGCAACTCTGCTAGAACAAAGACGATTACAAACCCCCTGGACGATACATTGCAGACCAGTTGGCCAGGCAGCAGATGTCCTGTGTCCCCACACCACCTCACTACCCGCCCTTCCCTTACTATAAACAAATCGCCCACTCATACCATGCATATGAAAGTGTCTCGCATGGACTATACAATTTTTCTCCCTCTCTGTGGGTTGGTGTGCACAAAATACGGCTACAATTGCACACTCAGCATACGAATTACAGCGTAAAGGCGAAAAAACGTATCTTTTTTTTTTGGAAATAAAGTCAAGAGAACAGATAGACAGACGTACAGACGGACGAACAGAGACCTAACTCGAAGCAAACACAGTGCGACAGCAATCAAGAGCCAAAGCCAACGTTGAAATAGACAAAAACTACACACATACAATGTTAAAACAATAAGCATATGGGCGTGTCTGTTCATTTGAAGGTATGGAGTAGGATAGGGGAAAGGCAGCTTGAGGTGTGTATGTGTGTGTATGTGGGAAATATTATAATGGCCCATTCGCCAGGCGATGGCAACGATGCACAGTGGACCAATTGGTCACTTTAGCTCAAATAAATGTCAATTTGACATTTTATATTTTACAATACTGGATTCTTTGATATATCTTAAATCGTGGATTAGCTTTCAAAGCTAACATTTTATTTTGGGAAGTCCATTTCATTGTTCTTCCATCTTTTTCCAGTGTTTATTTTATCAATGATTTATCATCAATAACATTTGTATAATAATTAAATTTTCTACATACGTATTAAACAATTAAATTTTTTTTACTGTTTTTTTAAGAAACATAAAATGAATAAAATCTCAATAAAGTAATATTTACAAAAAAAGGGGCAACATTAAATGGAAATGCATTGATTTTTTTCATTCACAAATAGTATTGACAAAGTTACTAATTAATGACTGCTTAAATGATCACAAGCCCCACTGTGCGATGGCAACGTTGTACAAATGGATGCTGACCGGAAGCGCGCCATTTGTTGTGTCTGCCTTTGTCGGGATTAAGTTTTTGTGCAACTTATTACAAACTATAGACATATAACACACAGCCAGCACACCACACACACACACACACACACACACATAACAGCCTCATATAAATTTATAGACACACGCACATCTGGCGCTTCATATTGTATGTTGTTGCTTGGGGAATTTGCGTAAATAAATTGTTGTGCTATTTTGGCGTACAAATTACTGCAAAATATTTTGCATGAGCAGCGTACGCATAAAAGTATTTACAATAAAAACAAACAAATATTTGCGCACAATGGACACCCATCCAACTACATATAGTATGTGTATATATGTGTATGTGTGTGTGTATTTTATATCTATCGCATCTATATATTATGAGCCGATTACGCATACGTCATGTGAAACTTGTTACAGAGTTTTGACAAAGTTTTGCCAGCAGCACACTCGAGTTCATCGCTAAGTGACTATTTGAATGACTTAACGCAGTCGAGAATCGGGCAAACTTTCTGATGAACTGACTTTGCACAGTTTCCATATATGACAAATGCCATGCCATGAATTGTAAGTGACTTAAGTTAGTTACGTGTACTTAGTTGTTAGAACAGAATGGCATTTCTTGTTTATAAGATCAATCAAACTCACCTGAGTCACAGCCAAGAGCTAATGCAAAGTGGACATTATTACAAGTTGTCGTTGTTGTTAACCCACTTCATTCATACTTAAAACAAGCATAAATCCTTTAGAACCGTCGCATTATCTACAAGTCACTTTTGGGTTTAAGCCTCAATCCAACTTGTTTGTCGCTGTATTATACCCTTACAGAATGTATTATAATTATGTCCTCAAAAGAGAGACTCATTATAAAAGACCTGACACATTTCATAAAGTGTTTCTATGCTACTTTTACTTATTATACAGACAAAATATGAATTCGGGGCTCTGCAAGAGTATCACATCTTCGGCGTGCCAAGAAATACATCTCTATATTTTTTTTGTATTTAGATATCCTTTAGGTTTCTATGGTGCTCAGCTGTGCGTGCAATCTTTTTGTTTTATTTTTTTTTTCGTTTTGCTTTGTCTGTTGTTTTTAATGCCTTGCACAAGTTAATAATGATTTGTTGTTGTTGTTGTTGTGGCTGCCACTGGTCAGGTTGGTAATTAAAACTTTAAGATACTTTTTGAGTTGGGCCTGCCATCTCAGTCCAAAGCCGCAACGAGAGGCAACAACAGCAGCAACAGCAGCTGCAACACTTTCAAAAGCGCTGAGATGATAGGCAAAGTTGGTCCTCCATCCCTCAGTCCTGCCTCATCCGTCCCTCCATTTAGCTAGCGGAGCGCCGTCTCGGCTGCACATTAATCTTTATTACAAGTGTTTGTCATATACTCTTACACGAAGGCGACGCATGTGGCAGAAGCGTTTGTCACTGTGCCTGCCTCTGCCTGTTTTCCTTGCCTGGTGTCCTTGTGTCTTTGTGTCCTGCCTTTTATTTAACAATTTATTACATTTTCAAGCCTTATTTTTTTGTAAAATCATTTAATCCATTAGGCAAACAATAAACGGCTGAGTAAGCATATTATTTCACAATAAAACATAAGCAACTTTACCTTCCCCTTCTTTATATAGTCGACTACTGTCCATGACAACTGCGCAGAATGATAAAATGTTATATAATTTATTAAAATAATAATGCACAAAAAGCATATACAAAAAAAGGGACAACAAAGTCCCAGCATGACTTTGCCCAACACAAATTGAATAAAAATGTAATCGAATTTGAAATCGAAATCCCAATCGCAATCACTATCGGAAAAGAAATCGCAATCGCAATCGAGTTGAAAATATAAACTTCATTTAACTGAATGTGCAACTGTTGTCTGCCACAGCAACTAAGCCTCAGGTGTTATGACTATCGAGACGATGTTAAACAAGGGGGAAAATAGCGAGCGAAAAAAACCATAGCATACTTTTGTGGGCAATGCATTTTATGGCGAGTCATTTGCTTGTAAATCACCAAAGGCAGACGACATTGATAAAGTTGCAGTTACATTTTAGAATGTAAATATTTGCCTGCACTTATTGCTGACTTTGTCCATGGGCACATGGGGGTGGGAAGATGGACGGGGAGAAGGGGACGCTCCAAAGTAATTTTATGGCTTGTAACGCAGCATATAAATTGCATCTACACATGTGAACACATGTAGACATGTAGTTGTATCTATGAATACAAACATGAACAAATATTCTATCACACTGCTTCCTCCTCCTCCTCCCCCTAACACATACAGACTCCCCCAGACACACGGTTGGAAGTTGAGGGAGCTATTGGATAAAACTTTACCACTAAATTCATGCATTGCCATTCGTTTTAACATGTTGTTTTATTTTTATTCTTTTTTTTTTGTTGATATTTTCAGCCATGTCTCACCTTGATAAATTACGTTTATGGGGCAAGCCAATACGTGTCATGGCCAGCAAACATCAGGCCGTGCAGCTGCCAAAAGAGGGACAGCCGGACGCAGGCCTAACACGTGACTATTCACAGAATCCGTTGCATCGTTTCAAGAAGCCCGGCAGCAAGAACTATCAAAACATCTACCCGCCATCGGCGACACTGCATTTAAGTAACATTCCGTAAGTATCTATATTAACAATCTATCTATCGTTAGTTGAGCTCGTGTATCGTGTGATACGTTTAAGGACACAAGATATACACTGAACAAAAGACCAACTTCTAACCTCACTCGTATAAAATATCATTTACAAAGAGACTACTAAGACTGAATTTATTTATTTTTTGAATTTAACTTAAAGAACATTTATTCTTAAAATAAGAACTTGGTTTATTTAAAATGTTATCAAAACCAAGATGTGCAATGTTAATTTAATTTCTCGACTCTTTTCTAAGATCGAAATTCCTAGTTTTGAGACCGAAATCTTGATTTTAGAACATTTTGTTGTTATCAGTGTAGTCGACACAGCTGGAGTTTGTATTTTCATCAACGCCACGCGTGCAATTACAATTACCGTTATGAGCAGCAGTCACCCACACCCACACCCAACCCCCACCCCATCCCCATCCCCATCCAGTCACCGAGTCGAGGCAGTCAGAGCAGACACCCCGTGTCGCTTTTGTCTGCCAAATATGACAAAGCGCCCCGCCAGGTTCTTATATATGCTGCCGATGGCAAAGAGGATGAAGAGAGCAAAGCTCCCGTTTGAATTTATGTGTTTACGCGCGGTTCTGCCTCTGCTATTGCCGCTGTGGTGCTGTGGTGCCGTGGTGTGCGATGTTTATGCGATATCTATAGAGGCACAGCATGCCAATTTAAATCGATAGCTGTTAATTTTGCGAATGCTTTTTTTTCTATGTGTATTCAACAGCTCATCCTGCACTGAGGATGACATCAAAGAAGCCTTCACCTCCAACAACTTTGAAGTCAAAGCATTCAAGTTTTTCCCGTAAGTTGAATATTTGCTTTAAGCTATACAGTACACAGTGAGATCATTTAGCTAATTGAATTTCGTATTTGCATTTACAGCAAGGACCGCAAGATGGCGTTGCTGCAACTGTCATCAGTAGAGGAGGCCGTGTTGGCGCTGATCAAAATGCACAATCATCAGCTGTCTGAGTCCAATCATTTGCGTGTGAGCTTCTCCAAGTCGAACATCTAGAATCCGACCCGGGGTCAGGTTCACTGAACTTGACTGAGTGCCAACAACAACAGCTATCCGCTACGGCAGCAGTTCTTTTGGCAGCAACAGATACAATCTATAATTCGTAGTACAAGCGGCGTGCAGGGCAATCGCCACAACACCCACTTCAACTTGAACTTCAACTGACAGGCAACAGCAACAGCAGCAGCAACAGCAACAGCAACAAATTAACAAAGCCCAACCAATCCCAACCCATCAAGAAACAGCAGCAACAATCGATGCAAGAGCTATAGCTAATCTATATACAAAACATACAAATTCTTAAATTAAATTAAAAAAGAAATGATAAGAAAATAACTGTTTCCATTATTGATCATAACTCTAATTGCAGAAATTCTAAAAGAAATTAAGAAACTACAAGTAATTATACAATCAAATACAAGTACATGCTACACTTCTACTTATATGAAAGAATACCAATTTAAATGTTTTGCCAAAAATGCGGCATGAGAAATACAAGAATACAAAAACAATTAAAAAAAAAAAATACAAAACAGATTTCAATGAAAGCAAAGGAAAGAGCCCACTAAACAATCAGCGACGTCGTATAATCATAAGCTTAAAATTAAAACTAAATATATATAGATATATAGTCGATAAGTCTAGTAAGATGCATTGAGAAACAAAAACAAGAAAAAACAAAAAACAACTAGTTGTAATTTGAGTGCACTGTTCTGTGTTTTGGTTTTAAAAAACAACAGCAGAGAGTCAAAATAAAACAAAATCGACAACAAAATTTATGTTTACAAGCAAAAACAAAAAACAAAAATGAGGAAATAAGTAACATTTTATTATGTACGAGTATTTACTGTTATTATATTTTAAGTGATTGAAATTTGATTAATTGATAATCCTGATTTTTACAAACAAACTACAGAAGAGTTGAACTTAAATGGCAAGCGAGCATTTAAGAAATTTTTAAATGTTTTTTTTTTTCATTTTGTTAGTAGTGCGTAATGTTAAATTTAAATCTCAATATTAGATCAACAAAGTGCACACTAAATCCTAAGTGTACTCGTAATTGAAAAAGCCAAGCAAAAGGCGCTGAGACATGTATTACATTTAATATTAACATTAAATAAAATCAAACTATTTGGGCGTGTGAAGAGATCCCATCATAAAATTAGTACGCTTGTTCGTTTAGCATTAAAACAAAACAGAAGTAACTCTTTTAAATGCAAATAAAAAAATATTTAAAAAACAAAACTTAAACAAATTTAAAGTAAAGCGTACGTAAAACCTTCTGTGTGTGTGTATATGTAAATGTTGTTAAAGTAGAAAAATATTATATATACACAAAATGAAAGAAATATATACTGTATAATGGATATACATACATATGCATGCATACAAAACATACATATATATAGTAAGTATATATATATATATATATATATATTAAACTACAACAAAAACATGAAACAGGAAATAAAACAAATTTTAAGCTACGAAAGTAAATCTCAAAAGAATCGTAATTATATCTAGGCCTAAGCATACCAATATGAAAGACATATAAGTGTTTTTAGCAAAACAAAAACAAAATGATAAAAAAGAACAAAACGCAAAAAAGCAAAAAAAGGAAAAAAAAAAACTCAATGATTTTTTGATAATTTTACAAAAAGCCCACACCACACTTTACACACACACAACCATAAACACACACAAAAACAGACAGGCACAATTTACTATACACACATCAATGTTTATATATATTTAGAAAGTGAAATAATTATTTATACTATGTTGGCGCAAAAGAACAAAACGAAAAATAAAAACAAATATGATTAATAAAGTAATTGTAATTGTAACTAAATGATATGGATTTAGTTTTTAAGCATAAGTAGCAGTGATCGTAATTTAAAATTAACAAAATAACAGAAATGGTAAATTTTGAAATCATTAAAACGTGTACGAAAAGCAACAGTAAAATGCATTGTAAAATGTGTAAAATTTTAAATATCAAACGATATTTGCAATTAATCGCAAGTCAGCAGCTGCTAAGTATTTAACTGGCGAAGTGGTGGTAAAAGTGAAGTACGGTAATTGACAAACTTGGCTACAAACGCAGAATAAAAGAATAAAGAAAACATAGTTTAACCACAAACAACATTTCTCATGCAACTCAAAAGCTTAAAGTACATTTTTTTTAAACCAAACTCTAGCGTTTCATGTATACATTCTATCCTAATCAAACTTTAACTAATTAACTTAACTTAACTTAACTTAACTTAACATATGCTCTATGTCTATGCCTATATGTCTATGTCTACTATACAGATACATACATATAAACATATATACACGTTTTGTTAGCGCATCGATACAAGGTAAACAGAGATATACATATACATATATAATATATATAGATATATAAAGATATATACATATATATCAAACCCACGACTGCTAGAATTTCAAATGAGAACTCTTGACAAATCAAAAATTTCATACAAGTATTTCAAAACAAAAAAAAAAAACAACTAACTACTTACAGCAACAACAGAAACCAAGCAAAAAATAAAAAATAAAAAATGAATATAAATATGTGAAAAGTTGAATCATAATATATTTATGTGTTTGTGAACCATGCATACACACAAGCAGACAGACATATATAAATACAGATACATTCAAATTGACATCAACTGCAAGATAATGAAAATGAATAGTTAGAAGGCGGCTGTACTCTGGTATAGAGCGTTCAAAGCGTAATCAAATATTTAGCCCAACGATAATATAGATACAATTTGCGCTACAGCGTGTTTATGTTGATAATGAAGAACACACCGAATAAGCAGCATGCGAATTATTAGAACTACGTACACATACTCGTACATACATACAAATACTTATCTACAATGCATGCATAATGAGTTCAAAATAGTCAAATGCAGCTATTTGAGAAAAAAAAAAAAACAAAACACTAAAAGTATTACTTTACCATGTAGAACACACAGAGATACATTGAAGAATTTAATAATTACAAATTTATCACATAATTGATTACATTTAACAAATTGAAAAACAAAGCACTGAGAGCGTCGGTTGGAATTCAAAATGCAACTTCATAAACATTGTATTTTCAATTTTCGACTCTGGTGGCTAATTGGATCATAATAAGCAAACAGTTGCATACACTAACAAATATATATATATATATATATATATATATATATATATATATAAATAAAATTAATAACATAATACAAATGCAAATAATGAAGTCTAGCAAACAGTTATAAGTTGTAAATTTTGAGCTGCAAAACGAGATTTTACCAATATGCAAATTAAAGCATAATCAATTCAAGACTAAATATGAATATGAATAACATACATACACCCATACATACATATGTACGTACACATTTTAGTTGTGAAGCTGAAGCCCAACATATTCTTCATACATACTTACATACATAGACATATAAATGCTATGTCAATGTACTATATGTAATTGTAGCTATAAAACTATACATAATTGCATCGAAGGAAACAAACACTAAAATAGTGAAAATATGTGAAAGTTGTGGAAAACAAGTATGGTGTACAATCTAATATAAAAAAAAAAGCGTTAGGAGAACAGATTTAATTTAAACAAATGAAAAGGACATGCGCAACATACTTATACATACATACATATATGACATCAACAGAAACATATCAACAACATTTGTCACATGAGTACTCGTTGTTCATTTTAAACAGACACCACAATCCGATACACAATTCCGTTTAGAGCAGTCACACACCACACAGCCATCCAATCCGCAGTTCTGTAGGGAAAGGATTAGAGTAACTGAGAACAGTCGAGGGTTAAATTAAATATAACGTTGAGGTACAATTTTGAGATGGAAATGACAGCATTAGAAAATAAGAATTATCAGAAATGCAGCAAAATCAGCAAAATGTTAAGCAAAATCAAAAGAATGGAAAATAATTTTAAGCAAAAGGACCGAAAACGGATGCGAAAACGGTCATATGTCGTCGTCGTCGTCACAAAAGAAGAAAGCATAGAGAATTTGTTAAATATTTTGCCAACGGAGAAAGACAAAATTAATTATTAATAATTTTATAGTTAAAGTATACTTTTTTAAGAATTTTATTTCAAAGTGTTTTTTGGTACAATATTTTATAGATTTTTGTGCTCATTATCAAGTATTTTTATTAGCATAAATTTACGTGTGGTTTTTAGTAAAAGTCAAACTTGGAAGTGAACTGTTGATGCGTTTGCTTGTATTAAGAGATTTATCTTGTTTACTTTTGACAATTGGGCGAACGCATACAACTAAAATATAATAAAAGTAAATTTAAAAAAATAAATTAATTGAATATATATATAGAAACAATCATACATACTTATATAGCTAGCGAAATCTGTGTTTTACTTGCTTCTTTGATATTGAATTGTTTTTTAAATTTGAGTTCACTTTTAAGAATTGAAACACACTACAAAAGCAGGAAACAAACAAGCATACAAGTTATAAAACAGACAGAAGTTCCTAATTTTTAGTGAAATGATAAAGCTAAAAACAGAAACTAACAAGACATTTTGCAGCAGTGAATTAAATATACAAACAATAACATAATCATAATGAATAAAATCGTATTTAATTCGGTTTTCAATTACCTTACCTTTTGCTTCATTTACTTTACTTCACTTTCATTTCCGTTGTATCCTTGGTCTGTCTTAAAATTTTGTGCGCGTTAGTCGAAAAATTATGGCGAAATTCAACTAGGGTCCAAGTTTTTAATATAAAATATTATATTAAAAATCATTTATTAAAAAGAACTACAACAGAATGGGCTTATGATCTGCCAATTGGTACCCAATTTCGAGTTCAAAATAACTTATCTAAATACTGAAAACCAGCTAAATGTATGCACCAAGCTCTCACTCTCTCTCTATCTCTATCTCTATTTCTCCCTCGATATACTACAAGCACTAACACATACTTATTCCTATACACACATCACCGATTTTACAGATATTGCCAATAATGTTTCATCGATGTATCCTTGATTCTGAACTGCTTATCAAATGAAAACTAAATATAAAATCACGCGAAACAATCAAAATCGAACTTGAAATATTTGTTAAAACAAATTTCTTAAATTTACACCAAAATAAACACTTTTAAACATTTGTGCTCTCAAATTGTACAACTTACTCGTAAAGGTAAATCAATAAAAAATAATCATTTTATGCTCTTAAAAAATGAAAGTAAACAAAATGTTTATGCAAGATTTTCCTCACCAAATTTTACTATAAATCTATTATGTGTATTGTATATAAAAATGAATAAGTATATTGATCTATTTAAAAAAAAAATGTGGTTGCAACAATGAATGAATCCAACAACATCAACACGACTTCAATTAAATAATAGCACAAGAAAGGAAGAAAATGATAAACTAGAAACTAAAGAATACATTTTCGATTTTCACGTAAATATAATTGGACACCGCAATCAAAGCAAAACAAAATGTTTGAGTTAAGTATTCGGAATCGGCTTGATAGGCAATCTTATATCAGCCACATTTTGAAGTGTGACCAAACGTGAAAAACATTTAAATTAAAAACTGAATAAATGAATTAATAAGTAATGAAAGAATTGTGCGCAGAGGATAAAATTTCAAACAATGAAATGAGATGAATATTTGTTATGTTACAAGCATTAATTAATTATTATAATATTAATTATTATTGAGAATATTTGAGAAATAAATAAAAAATAAATGATTTAAATCATTAAAAACTATACATTTTTGAATGCGTTGTACTCAATTTAATACACTTAGGCGCTGAGGAGAACTTTGTCAGTTACTTCTCCAATTACTTATACATTTTTTACATTATTGTTAAGTTTTAAAGCATATTTTTATTATTAGTTGTATTATTAATTATAAAGTGAAATCATATGAGTTGTTAAAATAAACACACACAGTTTTCAAATTGTTTAATTTGTTTGACCTTGACACTATCCAACTTAAACTTTAAAAATATTCAATTTTAGCTGTAATTAATTTTAAGATTTTAAGTTTATCAGACAGAACATGTTACATGTAATTTTTATATATTTAATTTTGTATTCAAAACTAAATCTTTTTCTTTGAGCTTATGTTTAATTTTCACAAAAAATACATATGAAACGTCATACAAGTGAAACAATTTTGTTGTCTGCGTCATGTGGCTTATCTTTTACAGGATATTATCGTAAGTATGGTATGGTCTAAATATTGTTAATTACGAAGACATTTCCACAAAAAACCAATGGGAAAGTGGACCATAGGATACCCGTTACTTATTTGAATATATATAAAAGTACTTTAAAGAAATTACTACCTAATAGAAACTACTGCATACTTTAAGGGGATTGTATTGAGATCATAACTTTATTAAAATCTTTGGTTAGTTATTACTCCCGTTCTACTTGTCCGATCTTGCTGCGGTTACGTGATATTAGAGATATATACTTTATGGGATCGGAGAGACCTCCTTGTCCCTGTTACACACATTCCAACGAACACAATATACCCTGTTACACAATTTTTTATAAGTAACGGGTATAAAAGGAACATTATATCAACTTAATAATATGGTTGTGAATAATTTGTAAATTGGCCTGTCACTAAATAGGTACAAGTACCTATCATAAAATGGAGCCAGAACAGTTTTGAGATTACCGCTTAAAAGAGTATAAAAATAAGGGAAAGAGATAACAAATCTCATTACTCTCTTTGAGAAAGATGCAGAGCTATGGCTGCACTTCACGAACTTAAGAATGCTTCTTTTTTTAATTCAAAAGTGAAATATACGTTTATGAAAAACCCGTATTTATTGAAATGAATGGTTAGAATAGACAAGAACCACGAAGAAAATTAGCAAGCAGTCTCACAGTTGCGCACTGCTTGATGAAACTCTGACCTGCTTTCATGCGACACTGCTTACAACATGAACAGCTTCCTAAAGCAGTAATATTGCTTCTTCGGTTTAAAAATCGGGTTTGCGCATGTGCCGAATGCCAAACCTTATTATTTCTTTTAAGATTAATTTTGGGGCATGGAGGACTTTCGTCGCTATACTTATACATTCTTTTAAATATATGGGTTTCTGACGTTTTTACCTTGATAAAAGGTTATTAAAATGCTTACACCAAGTCTAACAATCAAATCACAATTACACCAAAACAAGAGAATTAGTCCACCCAAGATTTGAAGCAGTTGCAGAGCGCTGTATTATATTTTAGACTAATTCTTCGAATTACATATCGATGAATATAATTTCGTCAGCGGTCTATGACCAACTTTATTACATTTTCTGTCATTGGATGAGATATCTTAAAAAACAAAAAAGTTGTTTGTACTATAACAGCTATAGAACCAACTTAATAGCATATCTTGTCAGACTGGTAGATTAATCTCAAAAACCCAAAAAGTTTTTGTATTAAGATAAAAAAAGCCCTCAAAAATACGTGTAGTTTTTGTAGTTTGGAAGATGTATGTTTTTACGTAAAGATGTAGAATAATTATTTCTGAATCGATTTGATTTCGATTTCGCACCCTTTGTGCTGCTTTCGACTATAGAGTGAACTGCCGTCCGCTGTGAACTGTGGACGGAATAGCAAAATATTTGGCATATAGTTTAAGATTTTATGAAAATAAAATAAAAATGTAATTAGCATAATTAAATAATTATTTTATTATTTCAAACTTAAAATGACTTTAAACCTACTTGCAATAAGTTGATAATCTCTGGATTTTTAATCTTCTTGTAAAATTCTCCCAGCAATATCGAATGATATCCTATAAAATAAAACACATGTATTGTATATATTTTATTTATATGTATATATTTTCATTAAATAATGTAACATCGCTTTAATTTCACGCAAAGAACTATTTTGGATTTAGTTAATGCCGTTTATAAGATAATGTTTTGTTATTGTTATCATTGTTATTATTCTGAATAAATAATAAGTTTTAGATGACTTATGTATTCATATGTATTTATTATAAATGCTGTATATGCAACGTATGCGAATTCTTTGCTGCGTTACTCGTTTCGTAATACGCATATTCATATTATATATTTTTATGTAAATTTCCTTGTCATACACTTGCAAAGTATGTATGTAAATGTAAGTATGTATGTATCGTATATACCACCTATGTGTGTGTGGTATGTTTATGTCTATAATAACGTAAACGTTGACGTTCATTTTTATTATTATTAGTTTTTAGTTTTATTTTAAGTTTTGTGGCAGTGGTAAATCAGAGTATTATCTGGTTTCGCTTGCAAGTTGCTTCTCTCGGATATTTCATTAGATTGGCTTAGCTTTGTTTGCTGCGCATATATACATATATGAATGTATGTGTGTATGTCACTCCGATACGTATGCATATGTACATCAAAAATGTCAATTCAATTAGATTATCGCTTTATATCCTTAACATTGAAATATTGCTGAATCTATTTCATTTTGTATTCACATTCGAATTTGGAATTGAGACAGAAAACAGAAAAATAACAATAACAATTCAAAATTCAAAAATTTGTAGAATTATTTCATAATATTTGTTCAGTTTTGATGGTGGGTTTCGAAAATCATTTCCAAATTGAATGTTCTTCGATTTTACGCTGTTTCGTTTTTAGTTTTGAGTAATCCATTGTATACTTTATTTCACAAGTCGATTACCTCGTTTTAAAGTACAATTTCACCTCGTTTTATACGATTCTCAACTTGTATCTATAATATAGATTATCTGTTATCATTATTATTATTATTGCGTTTTAGTTTTAGTTTGTATTTATCAAAATGCTGGTGGTATTATTTGAATTATTTTCACTATATTTGACTATATACTTTGGATTATGAAGACGCTAGAAATGGTTACAAAATAAATGAAGTACTCTTGGAATGATTATAACTGAGGCTTTTCTTTCATTTGGGGATTTTAGAAAAACGTTTGTCATTTGATATGAAAACTCTCTGGTTGCTTAGGGAGTTGTGTTCTCTTGATTTACCATTCAGTCTTTATAAAAAAATTGATTGCTTGAAGTTGTAAATTTGTTTCTTGGATTGTTCCTGTTCCTCTTGTGGATGTTAATGTGCTGTTTTTGTTGTATTTGGTGTTGTTCTTGTTGTTGTTGTTAAAGTTGCATAATGACAAAAGCCGAAAATTGCAACTGAAATGCTTAGTACTTGTTAACTATAATGGAGCATGCTCATGATGTATTACAATTAGTTCTTAAATATGTTTTGCATTAATTTTTTTATTTTTTGGTGTTTTTGTTGTATATTATTATGTTTATAATAACTCGCTAAGCCCTGAGCATTTGGTCTCCATTTTCTTGTTCTAAGTTCGACAAAAGAAATCGTTGCAGATATCTGCTACGAATTAAAGTTATTCATTCAAAGTTAATCCCCAAAAATGTTGTTTATAGGTTCAATTCGAAGAAAAATTTCCCTGTTTTCAAAACAAATGATATCTTTAGGCACATTTAATACATACGCACATAAATTCACATACTTATCAATAAGTCGATACTTATATACTTATTCAACTTATTTAAGCTATTGTACAACTGAGCTGTTACGAGTACTCGGATGCACTGACTTGAATTCTGGAAAAAAAAAACAAATAACTATGTGTGGGGCACATAAAATAGGATTTGAAATACTTTAACCAAGTCTGGGATCTAGAGATCTACATACATACATGTATATAGTAAGTATAGTTTGCTGCTGCCTTCGTATTCGTTTCTATTAAGTTTTAGTTACTTTTTACTAATATTATAAGTGTACAATATTGTGCAATACATTTCATTAAATTAGTTCGTTTTATTTATTTTTTTTGTTCTGGTAACTAACATTAATTTCATATGGCTTTTTTTTTTTTTTTTTTTGGTTGTGTACTCGCGTTATTATTTATGATTATTCAATTCATATTTGCTCACTAAATTTCATTAACATATTTGTTGGTTTTGTCACTTTTGTGTATTTAGTTGTTAATTATTTAATTGTTTAGGCTAAATTAAATGCATATACAATTTGTAGTGGTTGTTTGCCAATTGAATATTTTCTTTTATGTTTAACTATAGTTGCTGCTTTGCCGCTAATAATTTAGTTATATTTCTTAATATAAATATGCTTTTGCTCCAACAAGTTATCATTTGGTACGCTTCCCCTTGATTGGCATCCCCTACTTGTTATACGATATGACACAGTGATATATTTCCATAACATATATTTTTTATGAATTACAAGTCTAATTATGAAGCAAGATCAAGCCCAGAGCACAGTACAAAAAGAATAAACATACGCAGCAATTTAAGCACAAACCGATCGCATGCAACAGTCCCCCTGGTAAACCATCAACACCACCACCAACAGCAGCACCACCAACATCACCACCACCACAATTAACTAACACTAACTAAGCCTGCCGGCAACGCTTGTATCTTATCTAAAGCTCAGCTATAACTAAGAAGCCACAACAATTTGCAAATCAATTGAAATCTTGTTTATTTTCTTTAACTTTCATTTTGTTAGAATAATTGTATCGAAATTTATAACATTTAACTCGTTCAACGATTAAAGCTTGATTAAATCAAACAAAACTATTTCAAATATTTGGATAACAAGTATTGCTAGAATTTTCTTTTTCATACACATATAAAAGAAGGCGATAGCGGAAATCGAAAGATAATTCATACAAATTGTTGTTAGCTTAGTTGTTGGTTTTTAAAAACACTACGCGCTATATTTAATAATCAACAATTCACTATACTCGTATATAAAAATTAATTAGCTTCAACTAGGTTTTGTTCTTCTTCTTGTTGTTGTTGTTGTTTTAAACTCTTTGGTTTTTATTTCATGTTTAACACTTAAAATGTTTTATTTTGTTTTGTTTTTCTTGTTGTTTCGTATAAAATAAATGTGACAACAATTAACCGAATAATTTGCTATTTAAAATCGCGATCCATCATTATAATGAGATCTCTGCATACATTTACTTAAATATTCTTGTTTAATATCAAATAATGCACTGATTTGGCTACACGTGTAATTATCTTTCATTTACTATGTATGTTTTGCTAATTGATTTGAATTTGAATCTGTATCGCAATCGGAATCTAAACTGGAATTGTATATCTTGTAAGTTGTGGTTCATTGAATTATAGAAAGTTGTACTTTGATGAAGACGAATGATTATGCTGGTGTTTCATTAGGTAACTAACTTAAATTTCTCTACCTTCTACACATGCATTTTATAGACCTATAGACTCATATATGCATGCATATATAAGCATATACCGACTATATGCATGCCCTCAATTTTTTTGGTGTTTATGATTTTCATATTTCATATTGACTTTGGTTTTCGGTGTCTCTAATTTGTGGGAATAAATATTTATTTATTGCTTACGATGCTCCCTGGCTTCCTAAATCAAATAATAAATAATTTACTTTGCACTACAAATGCCAGCGAAAGCCTAAGATTACGTTGATTACTATCCCTATCACTAGAAACTATGTATTTTATTTATGTATGTATGTTGAACTGGCCAACATTGATAGCTGACCAGTTGATTAACATAGAAGCTGACTAGCTGAATAACTAACCAGCGGACTTGGCTGAATAGCTGAATTAACTCACTTAGCCGATTCAACTGTTCAGCTGACTAGTTAATTAGCTGAATAGTTAACTATATAACCAGTCAACTTGATGACTATACTTAGATCGGCTGATCCAAAGCATAAGAACTTGAAGTACATTGTGGGTATTTACAGTTTAATAGGAATAGGAATTGCTATCAAATATTGTTATAGTATAATTTGTTTATTTTAATTTAGTCAAGTTAGTTATGCATACGCGTCATACAGTTTATAAAAAGCTGTAGTTAATGTATTTAAACAAAAAATGGCTGTAAAATTTGTAGACTTTCCTTTGTTATAGTCGCAAAGCGTGTTTTAGTTTGTCACTGTATATATATATGTATATTTTATATGTTTTCTTGTATATTTATGTTTAAGAATATTATATACCGTATTCTTGTATATTAGTGTGTATATCAGACTTTGTTTCATACAAAAAACTAAGCACATCGATTTGTCAATAAATTCATGTATTGTATGTATGTAAGTGAATGTATTTTTTTTTTTTTTGAGTGAATTATGTCTGAAGAAGCAGAAGATGGGATAGATAGATAGTTTGTATCCATAGTATACTCTATCTTCTGCTGAATAACCATATTAGTTCATATGTCTGATGTCTGATGAATGATGTATGCATGTTCATATGTAAGTATATTTAAGAGGCTTAGAGAAACACTGTAGGCAAATATATTGCTCGAAAAATTGTCCAATATTTTAGCTAAATTTATTCATCTTTAATAGTTAAGAGATTTGGTCGTCTTAAAATAGGCTAACATACGCATATAATACGTTAGAGGGTTTGCTGGGAGAAAACTGTCGATTCTGATCCTATATACATACATACATAGGTAGGTGTATGTGTATACCTTTCCATATTATCAGCAAATCTGTAACTTTCGGTAAGTGTTCTATGTATGTACTATATATGTAAAAAATAATTAAATGCACGCTCAACCTTTTTGTTTAGCTTTTTAAATGTTTAACGTTCTCACTTATTTTGTATACGTTTCGTTTTCTTTTTCTTACTTTGCCGGGTATCGAATATCGGTTATCGTTTATCGGGTTTAGCATTTGTTTTTCTTTTCTTTGGATTTGAATACTGTTCGTAAATGTTTATTGTTGATATCTCTTTAGAAACAAAATGGCTGCCAACTGTTGAGCTTAACAGATATGTAAATGCTGCTAAGGCAAAGCTTTAACTCACACACACATACACAAACACACACGCGCACATACACACACACACACACGCGCACACATTCAAAAAGACAAACACATAAAGCGTGGCAGCCATTTTAAATTTTTATAAGATTTCCTGCTGCAGCTGTTATTATTTAATATGATCTTCAAAATTCGTTTTATGTTTATGTTGATGTATATTTTGTTTGTTTGTTTTGCTTATTCGTTTTTGAATTTAAGCCTCGAATTATTAATACTCGCACGTATTTGTATTTTAGCATATTTTGCTGTTGTAAATTTGTAAACTGTAAATACTCGAAAAAGAAGGCTTTCAGCATTTGTAACTATCTCACTGGGACAACTGTTGAGAAACTCACTTGAGATCATCGTACTCATCGCTGCCGTTCTTCGAGTCGCCCGAAGACTGAAAGGCTGCCACCATTGAGGCACGCTGGTGACCAGATGACTTGTCCGTGCTCAGAGCATGCTTATCCTCGGCATGGTGATGGCTGCCATGGCCACCTCCATTGCTACTGGGCTTCTCATCGAAGGCATCGAGAAAGGGATTCGTTGCCGCATACTGAGCCCGATACGTGCCCAGTGTATGATAGTTGTTGCCCCCATTGGCCAAGGGACGCGAACTGTGGCTGCCCGAGCTCGTATAGAAATCATAGCTATTCGTGGAGCCCGTCATGGAGCTAACCCCACTGCTGCTGGCCGTGCCGCTGCCCGAGTGGTACGAGGAGCTGGCCGAGGTGCTTGCCCCAAAGAGTGTGGCACCAGCACTGCTGCTGCTGGTGCCGCTGCCATTGGCAACACCATTCTTTGGCAATGTGCCATACAAGTGCATGGCATTGTGGCCATTGCTACCAGTAAATGGGCTGTTGTGGGCGTGGCTGCTTGAGCCGTTCGCATTGCCATTACCATTGCCCAAGGCACTGCTGCCGAATAGTGTGCTGCCAAAACTTCTGTGCTCTGACCCCGATCCCGTTCCCGCTCCCGATCCCGTACCCGTCTTATTGCTACTGCTGCCTACACTCCTAGACTCGTTTGTGTAGGTGGTTGTGGTGGTGCTGGACCCAGTGGCAACTGTGGTGCCGCCTATGTAAGTCTTTGTTTCCGTTTCCGAGGATGACGACGAGGCGAGACTGTCAAACAGTCGCCTGCCGCTCGACACAAGGGAAGAGGAGCTACTTACTGCACCGCTCGACTTGCCCTCCTTGGCCAATCTCGAGGGTGACGACAATTTGCTGCTGCCGCTGCTGCTGTTGAGATTTGTGCTGGCCTCCGTTGCAGATGAGGTCGTATATTTGCTGATGGCGCCGGTGGTGGCACTGGGCTTGGCCAAGCAGCTGGTGCTGGAGCTGGGCGTGATCAGTTGATAGGTGCCCTTGGGCAGGCCATCGCCACCGCCGGGCGGGGAGGGTGACTCTGGTGACTTGATGGGTGTAAACTGCACACGTGGCTCCCTCTTCAGATACTTGGACATCAGTTGGCTGGTGGTCATTGCCTGCGATTGTGCCAGCAGTGCATTTGTGGAAGCCGAGGACTTGTACGAGACCAAGTCATCGGAGTCATCCGAGGAGGTGGTCGGTGCCGAAGTGGCTGTGGATCCAGCACTCAACACCGTCGCCTGCGATGAACTCGAGCTGGAGGTGGCACTCGACTTATTGCGAATGGCCTTGTAGTCATCCATGGTGGTGGTGGTTCCAGTGGTGCTGCCGTTGCTTGCTGTAGAGGATTTGCCGTGTGTATAGCTGCTGGTGTAGTTGTTCTTCTTGGGGTCCAAGCTGCTGCTGTTATACTTGGAGCTGTACGAGTCCTCGCCAGACTTGGATTTGTGCGGTTCGTAGAAGTCAACGCCTTTGCGACTTGATGAACTGCCTGCGCCTGCATTGGCCTCCGACGTGTGGCCGGTGGGCGTGGCAATGTCAATGGGCGCATCCTTCTGCAGCGGCGGCTTCTTCTGTACGATGGAGTACGGACTGGGCGTGTCAATGATCTTCACTTGTTTAACTGAGGCTGGCGAGGCACCGCGCTTGATGGTATCAGTGCCTGTCCAGAGGAGAGAGTTTGATTATCGTATTGTTTTGATCAACTCACAATTTGATTAGTCACTTACTCTTGCCTGAGCCCGATCCCGAGCCGGAGCCCGTCGACGCAGAGCTACTGCCGGGGGAGGGTGTGCCTGGAAGTGGCAGTGGCGATTGGTCGGGAATTGCTGAGACCGCTGAGCCCGCCAATTGATAAGGCTGCAAGAGATCACGGATAGAGAAACAAAAGAAGAAGAAAGGACACACAACATGACATTGGTCCAGTGTTAATTGGCATTGATAGAATCATTAAATATATACGTTAACATTTTTGCTGGGAAAGGAGACAAACTGGTCAGCTGGTCAGTACGTAACTTGGTGAGTATCTTGGATCTTGGTGCAAATTGTGTGGGAATTTTTGGAATTTTTGGAATTTTGAATTTGTTGTCTTGTTGGTGGTGATGTGGTTGGTGCGAGTGTGGGCGTATGGTCGTGTGGGCGTGGCAAAAACAACATACAGTATATTTAGACAAAAACACTTTACAAAAAGTATGCGGCCAATTTGATGATTAACCAATTCCAGTTGATGTTTAGATTACGAGTAGAAAGCGGTGCTCGATTGTAATGCGAGGTGACTGATGAGAAAGGGGTGTAAGGGGTGCAAAGGGTGTATCATGCAAAACAGGGTGCCTCCATAAATGTGCAGTTAACAGTGAACAGAACGGGAAAGTGTTTATTAAGCTGTCTCCTAAAATTGTAATCCATTGCTATGATACATTAATTCTACAGCAGTGATTCTACTCTATGTAGGGAAAAGGTTTCGATTTCAGAAACTATATCTCATAACTTGGAATAAACGGATCTCTGAGATATAATAAGTGTGCTAAGTATAAGATAATTGTAGGTTTGCTTCTGGGAGGAAAATGGGCGATAAATGATGAACTTTGTACAATGGAATTGTAGATGGTGTGTGTGGCGAAATGTTAACATAGATACGACAAAATGAAATGCACATATATATATATGTATATATTGGATTGGCATTAAGTGTACGCATATATGTACTATATAATTATGTACGAGTATTATCGAGATGTTACATTTTTACCAGTAGTGGGCCAATCATGCTTAACACGCCGTTAACAATTATCACATCGCTCAATCATCATCATCATCGTTATCATTATCAATATTATAATCATTATTATATTATTATTATATATATTTTACATATTAAGACTAATACATATATATAAATATATATAGAGAGATCACAGTTACAACGTCGATTAAAACTTGACGGCAAATTATGAATTATTTCGTTTTGTTTTCAAAAAGCACAAATCAAAGGAACAAGAAGAGTTAATGCTTTATAAATTATACAATTATTCAGCTATTTGAAATTAAATTACGCTTTAACAAACGGTCAACAGGAAAAGTTAGAAGAGCAAGAAAGAGTTGTTGAAAATGTTGCATGTTTGTGTCTGTGGCATGTAAAGAGTATGTGGCAAGTAAAATGATCTTATGATCATCGAGAAAATAATATGAAATCTTCATTGTATTTAGTATGGCAGAGAATTTTAAAATGAAATCACAGGAATTTCATAACGAATATTTTGAAATATCACTGAAGCCTTTTACAGCGAACAATTGTTTCTTGATCTTGTTGTTAGTGTTATTATTGTTTCTTGTTGTTTGTTGTTAGTGTCTGTTTGTTGTTGTTGTTGTTTGGTGGTGTTGTTTGGTGGTGTTTGTTTACCTGTTGCACCGCTTGTTGCAAGGCTCGATGCGATTGAGCTAACTGACCCACTACTGATTGATACAGATGACTGTTGGCTGTGGCTGAGAGCGGATGATGGCCTTGGGAGAGTATGTTGGTTACCGAAGTGGACGAGCGCAGTAGGTTGCCCTGTGCCGCCATGAGCTGCTGCTGCTGCTGCAGTAGAATTTGCTGTCTGTCCGCTGGCAACGCACTGACTTTGCTTCCACGCTGCCCTGTTGACTCGCCGCGCCGACCTGTCTACATAGGACTCTGTATTAATCAATATTAATGTGAACGATCATTTTGTGGCTTGGGACTTTTGGGGCTGATCAAGTTGTGGTAGTATTTCTTGTGAGTGTGTGTGTGTGTATGCGTGTGAGTGTGAGTGTGTATCAACGGTCAATTAAAAGGGAAGGCTGCTCTTGCTGCTGCACATTCAAAGCGTAAAGAAACTGTTGCAAGTGTTGCAAGTGCCACTAAGTTAAACACGCGTCTCACTCTCTATCTCTGTGTGTGTGTGTGTGTGTGCGTGTGTGTGTGTGTGTGTATTTATTAGTGACTTATTGGACTGGGTATTTAGGACATTGATTGCATAACTGACACAGTGATTACGTTACCTGAAGCAACACCCGCCATATTGCTCATGCTGCTGGCATTGGCCAAGCCACCAATGACGCTGTGCTGCGCCATCTGCTGATGCTGCGTCTGCTGTGGCTGCGGCCAGATCTGCAGCAGATACTTAAGTACCGCTATCGGCTGGGCATGATCAATGTCAGCTCCTGGCTGTGCGCTCGCCGAGTGCAGCATCAGCGGTGGGCCCATCACAGTGGCCAGCGCCTGAGCCGACATCTTGTTGCGCTCCGAATTGGACACCACCAGCGACAGATGATCCAGCAGGAAAACTAAAGTGGCCTGTAAATGCATTTGTTAATGATTTAACAATATATACTCTTACTTATCTAATCGATACTCACCCTATTAGCCCTGGGCAAACAGTCGAGGATACTTAGCATCAGCTTGGCATTGCCCTCAGGATCATCTGGCAGGCAGACAGCTGAAAAGTTCGAGTTCATTTATTTATAACGATCAAAATACTTCGAGATATAATATAAGAGTAGAATTGACTAAGCACTGATCAAATTGTCAAACAAAAATATCTGAAAACGGTATAGCATTAATTTTAATATTTAAAATAAAAACAAAATATATTGATAAAAAAAAAAAATTAAAAAAGAATGGTTAAATGACTAAGCACTGATCAAATTGTCAAACAAAAATATCTGAAAACGGTATAGCATTAATTTTAATATTTAAAATAAAAACAAAATATATTGATAAAAAAAAAAAATTAAAAAAGAATGGTTATCTTCGGCACATCAAAGATTTGATAACCTTTATTCAATTTAGTTTCTATAACAGCCATATGATATAGTAGTCAGATTTTAGGTCAATTTGTTCAGAGCGTATACGACAATATTAAATAAACAATCTAAAAATTTGCCTACAATGTCTTCAGAATTTAATAAAAATATCCGCGTTGGTGAAATAAAATCAACAATTTGTGTAAAAAATAAGGAAGTATACAGATTATAAATATGTAGTGATTGAACAGTTAAAATGTAAATACAGGTTAAAATTAAAAGAAAAATAATTAATAAGGTTTTTAGAAAATCCAAAAAATAAAAGAAGAAGGTTTAATCATTAAAGTAATGCAAAATAGAGTTGGTAAGCAATTTAACAATTAAAAAGATCGCCAAACAAACGAATTTATGTAATGCAAAATATATATATTTAAATTATTTTAAAATCCAACAGGAAAAATAAGATTTTAAAATTTAGAAATATAGGAAGGCTGTAAGTATTACCCAAAGCGTCGACTGTCATTTGGAAGAGACAACGCGTAAATAGCGGTTCGGGCAGCTCCCTGAGGTAATCCTTGAGCACTCCGGTAATAACATTAATATCAGGAACGTGTTCCGGGCTCAATTCCACGGCACGGCTATTGCGTTCAAAGGCCTCGCGCAGCAGACGCTTCTTGGTCGCCGATCCGCATAGGCGATACAGTCCGATGATGTCAAGACCACGGCGTTCCACCTCCTCCACGCAACGTCTCAGCACAATTGGCACTGGGGCGCAACCCGGAGCTCCTTTGGACTCCCTGTTGACTACCGTCTCGAGATCAGCGCCAAAGAGTGTTGGATAGCCGGCCCGCAGGCTGGGCAATCCTCGACGCTTGTATAATGCCAAGGGATCTGTGTGACGCATGCGTATGTAGATCGTGCCACGCGGCTCCACTTTCAACGCCAGCTGATGCAACGGCGACTGTCGGAGCACAGAGGAGAGCGAGATGGCACCGCGATAGCACAGCTTGTGCCTGTGCTGGGGATCCCAGGAGTAGACGAGCACGTCTAGTTGCTTGTTACCCACCAGATCCAGCTCGAAGGACTCATCCCAGTCGAACTGTAGATCACCCGATCGCACCACAGTGCGTGCCTTATGCACACGATCGCATTCAATTACGCAGTAGAGATCTCTGGTTTGTTGAGGTGGTGCTCCTCCGGCCGCATGCTGAGCTCCCATCTCTGGGGCTGTGCGTAGTCCTCGTCCAGCAAGCAGATGTATCCAGAGCATGCCAGATATGCCACCAATGTCCACAATGGGCTTGTCCAGCTTGTACTTGGCGAATTCTGCCGGATTGATGTCGATCTGCCGATGGGGACGCGGCAACGTGGCGCTCGGTGTGGGTGCCGGACTCTGATGGCCAGCGGTGCTCATGATGCTGCCACTGGGACTAGCCGGACCAGCTGACAGCTCCAGCAGCTGGCGCATTCGTCGTATGCTCGGCGAGCGTATGGAACCGGCTCCGCCTATGTGCTGCGAGGACATGGAACGCACGGGCAATGCCGAAATGGGTCGAGTCAGTCCTAGATTACGGTCCAGCGTGCCAGCACCGAGAATGCCCGTTCTACTGGAGTAAATGCTCTCCGTCTGCAAAAGTTAACGATAATTATTATTATGCACACATTTGATTTTGTAAATAAAAATAAAACAAAGAAGCTCTTCATTAATTTTAAACTTAGATAAGAGATCTAATAACGCAGTTGAATATTATCGCTCGAATATATTTCAATGAATAATAATAAAATGAATAATAATAAAATTATAATTTATATCTAGTAAAATAAGATAACATATTATTTTATGGTTTTGTATGAAAACTTTTTATTTAGTTGAAAAAGAATTTTCATTGCAATCAATTAAAATTTTAGAACTTGAATTTATTTGTAAATTTTAATCTTTAAAGTTATGTCTAGCATCGACCCCAAAATCTATTATATGATAAATAAATCAAGCAACCAAATAAACGTAGGATGGTAATTCAATAGAATTAAATTTTAAATAAATTTTTCCCATTAATTTTATATTCTTTGATAACTTTTGTTCGAAGGACAACTTACATTTCTGAGAGCATCGTGAATATTCTCAGCGCTGCAGGAGAATCGATGAGGGCGCGGCTGAGCGAACATGTCCCGGGTCATGCGCATCTGTTCCGCGATGGCGGAACTGCTCGGGGCCCGTCTTAACCAGGCGCGATACTCGTCCGCCGTAAAGATCGAGGGGCCTGGACTGGCTGTGATGCGTTGTCGAAGATCTCGTCCACGGCGCGCATCAAATTCCGGCGCCGAGATATTGCCATCGTTCTCATCGATCAAGCGATCTCCCAGTCGCGAGCGCATACCCTGTAATCTAACACCCGGTCGCTCCCGGGGCAGTGAGTTGAACTTGTTGAGATCGGTGCCACCTGCCAGCATAGCAGCAGCTGCTGCAGCCGCCCCTGCACTCACGCCACTTGCACCAAGTGGCATGCTGCCAATGGCGGGCCGATTATAGTAATAGTAACTAGGTCGTGGTCCAATCGTAGCCTCCGTATCGCTGGAGTAGTCCAGATTGGGTCGAGAGCGACGTGTCAATGACTGAGCACCCGCTGCTGGCGGTCCGTATTTTGGAACTCCGCCGCGCTGTTGCTCGTAGCGTCCATAGCGACCCAGAGTACCGCCAACGCCCACAGGCATCGGAGCACCCGTTCCAGGCTTCAAGCTGGAACGCAACAGCGAGTGTCGGCCCAGAGAGTTGGAGTAATCGGCGTACTCCACTCGCGGTAAATGCTGATCCGAGCCAGAGCGCGGGAAACGTGCGTGTTGCTGGGCCAATCCAACGTTGCCCGTGCCCGTGGACATGCGCCGCGATTGACCAACTGGCTGACCAGGTGCTCCTGGGTAGAAGGCGTGCACCTTCTCCGCCAGACTCTCCAGAGTGCCGGCATTCTGATAGTAGGCGTGAGAGGGCGCAAACGCGTGTCCCTTGGTGGGCTGCTCTGTGATCACCGAGGATGGCGGCGGCGGTGGTTTGTATCCCCAATTCGGTGGCTCCCCCATGGCATTGACTCCAGCTCGTGTGTTGTAATACATGTCCAGTTGCTCCGACTGCGGACTGTAGTTGTTGAGGCCCAAGCCTAGTCTGGAACGTGACTCGGTCATCTCGCGGCCATCTCCTACAGATTGGTTGGTGATTTGGTTGATTGATGGATTGGGAAGAGAGAGAGAGAAGGAACATCGATTAGCATTTTAAACACGGCCCTCATTTTAAACTACCTGTACGTCTTTCACGTGATGAACGCGGGCGCGGCATTCGATCCGTTTCATCCAGATCCTCATCTCGTATATCACGCTTGATAACCACAACTGGCGGCGGCTTCTGTTCCGGCCTTGACAACGTCGGCGGTCCGGGTGAACCAGCTCCACGATTGCCCCTCCGCTGTCTAATGGCCAGAACCAGCCGTCGGGGAATTGACATGATGATGACGACATCATCGAGCGACATGTGTGTGACATCAACCAAATTGACGGCCAGGATTTCGTCGCCCACCTGCACAAAAACACAATACAAACAAATTACATTTATTAACATTTCCACACAAACAAGAAATCTATAATCCATAATCCATAATTATATATATTTAGCCATTCGAATTCATTAATTTTTTAAGCAGAAACCTGTCTAAACCACAACGATAACGGACATTATATTCCAACAGAGATTTTGGGCACGCAAATGCTCTAACGTATCATTAATATAATTATAATTATTTCATTTAAATTGATGGAAAAAACTTTGACAAGAGCCAAGTGGATTTATACTATATATCTAAAAGAGACTTCTCCAATTGAGATCAAACTAAGGTATCGTCTTCAGTGGCAAAGGATATAAGTTATCTTGGAAAACTGATTGGATACATTTACGATTTCAACCATTTTTTATTTGCGAAAGTTGCAATCTCTCGTTTATTTTAGCAAATAATATCAGATAATTTCGAAGTGCTTTTTTCCTTTCATAGTTTTTTTTGCATTGTAAATTTGTCGTATGTATTTTCAAATAATAAGATTTTATATAAGTAGTTTACAATATATCAAATTATTTTGTAGAACTTTCATTTCAACACATACATAATACATATTTATCTCTGACCACATAAGATTTAAGTTCAATACTTGTATTATATTTTTTTCAAAAAATCCTAAACGTCTTACGTTTTATATTTTGAGATATCTCAAAAATCAGAATGTCATATCATGTTACTGTATACAAAGCCCTGGAAGAGCATCCAATCTAAGGCGTGCTGACAATAACTTAAAATTTGCTGGCTTCTTTAGCTTCCACTTACCCTTAGACAGCCGCTGTTGTAGACCGCTGACTCCAGAGCAATGCGGGATATGAAGACGCCATCAGTGCGATCGGCGCCGTTTCCCTCGCGTATATAGAGGCCAAGTGTCTGGCCGGGCCGCTTTACGATCTCAACCAGTTGAACGGTATGCCGGCCATCGGCCTTGTTCATTAGCTTATGGGCCGCATCCACAGCCTGCTTGCTGCCCATGGAACGTGGTTCCAGAATGCGTACAATCATCTCGCCACGACGCTCGACAGCCTCCAAAGCAGCCGCCGTATTTGGATCATGATCATTCTCAACGGCTTCTATCTGTCGAAAGATTTCCGAACTGATGCCGCTGACCTTACGGAAATCTCCCTGCAGCAACACCGGATCCTTGCCACCGCCAGTGGCATTGGAGTTGCCACCTTGATTGCGATTCTGTTGCTGGTTGCCATGATGTTGCTGCTGCTGTTGTTGCTGCTGCTGGTTGGCATGATGGTGTTGCTGCTGCTGCTGGTTGCCCAAACCGGACAACTGATTGGCGGGCAGCGGACCGGGCGGCGCACGGCCCGGACTGGCAGTAACATCAGGAACTGATCTTCCATTCTCCTGCAAATAAAAAGCAAAAACATTTAATTTAAACGAATATGAATACATCAAAAACTGTTGGTTCTAATCGTATCATTTTAAAATACAAAAATATAATAATTTTCAACTGCTTTTCATATTTCGGAAATATTACTTACATATTTATTTTAAAAATATAAATTTATAAAATAATTATTACCTCGAGACAACTAAAAAAGTTTACATTTTTAAAGACTTCAATTCAATCTACGATATTATTTTTACAATTTTGCAAGTTGATGCAAAAATACAATTATTTTGTTTATATATATAAAGCATATATTCAACTAACGTTTTTTTATCATTTTTTACCCGAACCTTTTGTAATAGCAGTGGATTGGTTCTGAGGAGTTCGGTTAAAAACCGGTTTGCAGCGTTAATTTGAAGTATTTAAATTTAATGTATACAGAGCTTAATGCAAATCTAAAGTGCAACGCGTCGCTGCATAAATTAAGTTAATTGTTGCTGTTGTAGTAGTTGGTGCTGTTGATGTTGCTGCTGGGAGCACCAGCAACTGTCGCTGCTGGGTCCACACCCACTTAAGCCGTGCTAAAAGATTTTGTTTTGCATTCATTAAGCCAATTTTATAGTTTTTTTTTTTTGATTCAGAGAGATGGACGGAGAAAGTTGCAGCTGCAACACAATTGGAATGACAATCAGAAAATGCAATCGAGTGGCAGTTGCATGGAAGTTGCCCCAAATAACAATGCAATAATTATTTCGTTGCCTAGATTGACGTTTTACTTTTGTGGACACATTCCATGCCACGCCAACTGCAATTTGTGTCCGTGCCACATCACAGCGGATTTCTTGTGTGCAACGGGGCGTCATGCAGCGAGACCTTCGCGGCAACTGTACCAAAAAAAGGGAACTCGTCCGGCACGTGAGCTTACTGATGATGATGATGATGATGATGTCACACGCCAGCAACAATGTACAACTTTAGTTTTTTTTTTTCTCACTTGAAATGAAGTTGCTACCACAACGAAGTTTTTAATGGATTAATGACGGTTGAAGGGGCAGGGGCAGTGGCAGTGGCAGAAGCAGCATCAGACCGGACAGCAGAACCAACTTATCGTTGAGTGTGGCCAGATGGCCTGCAGTCAAATCTGAGCAACATTGCAGCCACAGTTGAGAGTTCACAGTCAAGTGTACACTATAGTTTTCTCCCTCTGCGGTTGCCAGAAATCATGTTCGCCCCTAGCAAAAATCTTAGAAATTGCCAAAGTTTGACATATGCTGCCTTCTGCTTTCTGCTTTTTGCCTAAGCTTTGCCTACCTCTATTCCTTTTCTTCTCTTTCCGTACTCTCTCTCTCTCTCTCTCTCTCTCTGCTCTAGTTGTTATTGTTGTGTTGATGTTGTGCAACTTTGACAAAGTTTTGCAGCTGTCGTTGAAGTTTTATACTCAAGTGTCCCATTCAAGTGCTTTCCCCTCCTTATTCTCTAGGGCAAATAGGCATTATTATGCACTTCATTGACAGAGTTTTGTATATATGTTTATACATATACATACATTAAACTATTAAAGTGTGTTTACTTCAATGATATTTTAGTGTCGCGTTTGCAAATGATAAGTACAACTAAATAAATAATGCACACTTCCACAATTGCATCATTAGCACACTTTTTTCTGTGTTCTGCTGTAGTGGTTGCACGCCCATTTGCGTGCCACCAAATGCGAGAATGGGGCGTGGCCGTTTGCGCTGAATTGAACAACTGTATTCAATAAGAAACTGGCCGTTGCCCAAATAGCAAGAGTGTAGGCCAAAAATGGCCTCTTAATCATATATATGTATATATATGTTTCTAGTTTGTGCGTTTGAGTGTGTGTATTTGTGTGTATGTGAATGTGTCGTCAGTTATACTAACATATATGTATGAGTAAGTGCATCGCGTGTCGGAAAACAGTCAGCACAAATTGTACACATTGAAGTGCCAAAAAGCAAATGCATACAGAGTCTGCAAGAATTAAGCTCAGTGATGGGTGAGGGGAAGGGCGAGGGGAGAATACTCTCTTTAACCAATACAAAGCATCATCAAAACTATTTCGATCCTTTGATGTCAGCTTTTTTACATAAGATGAGCTAGAAACTGAAAAATGTAACCAACTGCTTTCAAATCATAGTTTATAACTTTAGCATATGTTTGGGAGGTCTTTTCAAAGTTGAAGCTTATTTTCCAAAAATGTATTGTTGAGGGAACTTGTTAATATTATAAAATACTTACAATAAAAACTCTTAACGAGGTAGGAGTCTAGTGACGAAAGTCATTCCATGCCCCGAAAATTTCTGATATTCAATTTTGTGACTACCGATATTCAATATATTATATCAAAAAAAGAAAATAATACTGGCTTGGTTGTGTTTCATCTATTTTTGCCGCACTTTTAATCATTTTTATGGACAAATTCTGTTCTTTAGCCAGGTGACCGTTAATTTTATTAATTTCGCATTGAGATGTTTGTTTTCTCTTCTGTCGGGTTGGCATACATACATAACTGCAGACACTTAGCGGGAATTAATTACACCGCACTGGAGCGGTTAATTAGAAAGCGCATAGTTTGTTAACCGGCAAATCCAATAAGTTAAAACTAAAGTAAAGCTCTAACGCTGTGTCTCAAAGTCGTTGGCATTGCGTAAATGGAGCGCACCACTTTTCTAACTTCCCCTTCGCAATTTGTCGCCAAGAAATGCAAATTGCTGAACGTCTCGACCTGCCCCCGCACCCTTCACACATGTGAGTCATGGATGCCTCGTCAGCCTTTTAAAAAGTTACTTAAACTTCATGACGTTGTCTTTGCGCTTAGTCAGCAACTACTTAAAGCCACCTCCTTCTCCCGGACACCCCACATCTTATGTCTTCTCGCCATGTGCGACGACCTAATTGAAAAATGGCATAGGCTTATTGGTAAGAGGAGGTTAGCAGAAGTGTAGTCTGGATGCAGCGACTGCTGGGGATTCTATAAGAGCTGTTAAATATTGATGATTTCTGGTAATTACTTGCCAGAGCATTTTTAAGCCGGTTTTTGGACGAGACGAGCAGAGAACGAGCTGTTGGCAGAAGCCATCAAGGAAGTTGCGTGACTCCACAAATCAATAAAATCAACAAAACTTCAAACGGAAATTGAGCCAAATTGTAATTATGCCCGCACACCGACGCCATTAATAGACCTGGTTTATATAAGTGTGTGTATAAGTGTACAGTTTTTGGACAAAACTACTGACATTTGTTTTGAACACACAACAATAGAGACCAGTAGATACATTAGTCTTCAAGCTGCTAATTTGGGCCAATCGTTTTTAGACCCTGTACAAACGGAGTATTTAGTTTGTCGAGAGTGTAACAGAAGGAACAGAACAAAACACGGCAGAGCCCAGAAATTATATACAATATACTATACTCTAGATCCGAATCAACCACAATGATAATCTATCAGAACAAATAGATCTCAGACACAAAACTCGGAATTTTAATTCCTGTATATCCTAAGAAAATTAAGTTTATATCATAATTTTTGCATGGCTCTTTCCGCTCTAGCATATTAAAAAAGAAACGAATTTCAAGGGAAAATTTAAAAGAAATATTTAAAGAATCAATAATAAACAGTATAACGTTTAATATTAATAATCAAATTCTGATTATATAATTTATGTGCTGCATGTTTGTGTACAAAGCAAAAAATAGTATGTAATTTCAATTTATGATAGGCAATCACGAATAAAATATATAAAAGCCACACTTGAAATAAGTAGCTCATATTCGAGTTAAGATTGTTCAGGGTTAATATTATTTCGGAATTCCGGATTGTTGTATAGCGTATAAATTTTTATTATAATTTGTTATTTTGCTTAATAAGTACAGGGTCTCTAACAGTCGAGTTCGCTCGGCTGTTGTCGCTTCTACTCGTTAATAATTGACTAGCCATAATTTGTGAGTTGGCCTAAATAGCAATACGTTCCAGCTAGCGTGGAAGCTAACATTGTCCGATTGGATTTTGCATTTGTCGCCGAGACTCGCTTCTATTGTGTCTGCTTCAGTTTGATTGATAGCCAACCACATTGATTGATTACCCCAGTCTGAGATTTGACTCCGACTTCAGTCTTTTGTTTTTGCAGTCTAGATTGAATAATTACTTGATTTTATATTGTTTTTGTGTCCGATAAGACAAAGCATTTAATTAATACAATTACAAACTAATCCGATTGAATATAAGCCAGTCATGTTGTTTGTCTAAATGATAAGCTGGACTCTGCTATAGATTATTGACTGAGATTGATTGAAGCTAGTGGTGTCAGCTAAAATATTTTATACATTAATTTGCTGAAAACATAAGTTAAATGTTTGCTAATCGCATTAGAATGTTATTTCATTTAAGCATTCACAATTTGTTTGGTCATAACAAAAGCCAGAACTAGAGAAAATCCCTTTTGTATTATGGCTGAAATTGAAATTTCAACAATTCTCGAGAAACAATTAAATGCCAAATGCAAGGATGGGACTCTGTTCCGTTAATAATAGTTGTCAGTTGCAGTTGTGGCAGCTGTGGCAGGGGCAACAACAATTAAGACACTGCCCCAGAATGTCTGTTGTGCTGCCTCAAATTGTCCTGTGTCCTGGCTTAAGTTAACCACAAATTAAGGCAGACAACAACAGGGATAACAGACATGTTGTATGTATGTGTGTAGCCACCCCAAGTTATACGTGACGTATACGTGATTTATTGATTAAATTTAAATTTGCCGACAAGCAAACAGAAAGACAACAGCAAACGCATTTTGAATGGCACATTATGTAATTAGACGCAAAGCACAAAGCAGAAAATCAATTTCAGTTCAAAATCACGTCAATATAGCTTAGTCTGATAATGCCTGATAATCTAAAGACGAAGATAAATAAATGTGATGTGCAAGTCGAGGCATCAGTTTGCCTCAAGCCAAGTGCGAGAGAAAAAAGAAAAGAAAGCCTGCCTGTAGTACAAGTTAATATACCTATATGTCCTCTTCTACTTCAACCCTTGAGTTGATGTACTCTGCGTGCCCAAGTAAGTGTATTTAAATGCCGCGGCGATTGATTGAGTTGCAGTCGCCGTTGTTGTTGCCGTTGCAGGCAATGCATTATCCGGCGTTTATAACGCCCTGAGGGAGTTCATTAACATTCCAGAGAGCCACGCCTCCGTCAGTGCCCCCAAAAGCTGTCACTGAGAAATTTAATTATGCAGCCCCAAAATGGGCGTGAGTGTGTATGTCAAATGAAATGCGCCCACAGAAAAAAACAAACACTTTAACTGTCTGAAAATATTTTGGTGTGCTAAAGGATAGCGAAAAAGGGAGGCCGAGGGAAGGGAAAGGAGGTAGACGACAGGCAACAGTCGTCCTTAAATGAAATTTTATTTCAATATTTGAAGTGGGCTTCAAATGGGCGCTGCCATTGAGCCTTTAAGTAGTTGAGTTGCTAACGCTGCAAAATAGTATTTTAAGTGCACTTTGCCTTCCAGTCGCCCCGTCGTCTCCGACTCCGTCTACGTCTCTGTCTCACACTCCTTCTTTAGCTACACTCGAGTTTGTTTTTTGTTTCGGAAATATTTAAAAGCGCAAATAAAATTGTGCAAGTTGTTGCCGTTGTTTGACGGCGCGTCTATAAAATATGCATTTTTATTTATTATACGCAAATTTTACTTATGCATTCACCCGCATAAATAGCACATAAATTGTTGATGTAACGGAAAAAGAAAACAAAATGAAAAAAAAAATACAGTACAAATACACACACAAAGTCGTTGAGAGTTGCGCGTTAAAGCGCAGGCAACATAACAACAAACACAACAAAATCAACAGCGAGGTCAGAGGTGAAAAGTAGTCCCTGAGCGGGGCACGCAAAACACAAAAAATGAGAAAAATATGTGGAAAAAAAAAACAATATTTGCATAAAACTCACACACAGACAAAACACACAAACAAAACTTATATAGTAACTGTAGAGAGCATATAAATAAATATTAAAGGAAAATAAAAATGGCATGCAAATATTTTTTGACGATTGTACGAGCATTCGATGTGACTGAGCGTTCTGCTGACTTTTCCAGGCTTTTCCTTGCTGCCTGACAGCAGCAGGATACAAGTACAAGTATTTTATGCGGAGTCATGACATTTTGAGCATCAACTACAGCCACAGGGACACTCGCCTTTGGACTTTTACATTATCATTTGTATTATCAAAGCCATGTTTTACTAATGCCCTTTATTCCCTTAGATCTTTTGTTTTCTTGCAAATGTCATGATTCACATTTGTATGACCATTTTTTGTATTTATTTAAATCAGCAAAACACTTGACTTGACTGTCTCCATCACATTATGTTCAAATCCCTAAAAAAAAATCTCTTTAATCATACATTTTCTAATTAAAGTGCAAAGGTTTTATATTTTATTTTATTTTTGTAGATTATCATTGCCTTAATAATGTTGAGTGCGAGTATATATTCAAGATATACAGATTATACAAAGATACAATTCAGTAAGTCTCTTTAGTACAGAGTTTTCGATGAGATTTTATTCCCTTATAATTGTTTAATGCAAATTAAACAACATGATATGCATACCAGCAACATAACTATAACATTACAAAAAAATCTATAAGTAAAACAAAAATTTCCAGTATTTTGCATAAGAGTAACGAGAAATCTAAGATTTATATCCAAATTATAGATGCAATTTAATAAATTATAAAATATGTAAGCTCTGTAAACTGAAGGGCATAGGGTTGGGTAGATTCGAAATTGTACTCGGTATTTATTAGGCAAATTAAGAATGCATAAATGTCAATTTAAAAAAAAAAACCATAAGATAGACATGTCAGCATTTGTATGTGTGATAATATTGAAGAAGTTGTAGGCATCAAAATCAAATATGTGACACCCAGGAAGAGAAAGGACTCACCTTGCGGCCACTGCTTCTGGTCATAAAGCATCCTGTTGTGGCGCTATCACACATCAATTTTGCTGCAGCCAGTTTGCCTGTTCCACGCGAATATCAAAATGCGAACAGAACTATTTTCTAGGGATTGAGGACTACCTCGTCGAGGGGATGAAGGACGAGGAGGCAGCCTTGCAAGGACTTTGTGTATAAATTATGCGCAGTTCGCGTTGCGTGTTGTGTGTTCAAGACTTGACTAGTCTGTCTTGCCACTCACACATACGCACACACTAGAGTGTTAGAGCACAAACAAAGATTTGCTGTGCTTCTAATTTAAATGATAGTTGCTGCCCCAAAGGCGTCGATTCGTTTTGGTCTTTGAATTCGATTTTATTTTATTTTGTTTCGCAAGGCAATTTTATTTATTTTCTATGTTTTTTATTGTATTATTAATGCTGTGTTCGTTGTTTGTGCTGTTGTTCCTTTTGATTCGGTGGTAGCTCGTACTTAAGTTATAATTTGATACGTTTCAGTTGCTGCTTGCCACACACGTCCTATGGCTTAATTCGTATATTGTTGTTTCATTCGCTTTCGTATTCGCTTCGATTCGTTTGCTTTCGTTTGATTTCGTTTTGGGTATTTCGTTTTCTTCCGCTTTGACGGTGTTTCTATTTTAAAAGCACATAAAGCTGTGATAACTGTATGTCTGCCTCTTTCCTGCTTTCTCTCTCTCTCACTTCTCCCTGTATGTGTGTATTTCCTTTTGACTGATTTTTGTTGCCAAGCGAGTGAGATATGTATTTATGTTTGCTTTTCACGCTTCACTGGCAGCTAAGCGAATCCCACGACCTCTCTGCAGGTTTGCCAACATTTTAGAAATTTCTACACAATTGATTTAAATGGCGCTCCAAGTGAACTCTATCCCACACTCAAAATAACCAACGCAGGCATCGTCTAAGCGGCATGTAATTTACGTTAAGCATACGACCAGTGTGCCAAAGGCCACTTGCCAGTTTGGTTTGGTCTGGTCTGGAATTTGAAACTTCGCGTAAATAATTTGCTTTGCACGCGCAAAAATTTCATTAATACAAAAGGTATTAAATTGAAAGAGGGCAGTACCAGCTTAGCCCAACGACTACTTACTTGCCGGAAAGGTCTTATTTATGGAAAAGCTAAAAGTGTTGCGAAACAATTAAACTGAAAGCGAGCCAAAGAAAGTGGCAATAAAAAAGACTTAAAAGTAGCGGCACGGCAAACTGTAAGAAATCAAAGCATAAGCCAAAATTAATTGGTTCTTCAGATCAAACTCAGATACTCAAATAATATGCAACTCAGTGCAAGGGTGCTATTTATAGAATAACATAATGCTCTTTTCCTTGACTTGACTCAAATGACTTGCGATTTGTTAAGAACGTTTCAGTTAAGAAAACAGGGTCAATAAGCTATGACAATGCAATGTTATGTGAGTATTATATTACATACTCGTATATGAGCACTTCTCAATAGATAGATTCATAAACAATGCCGTTAGCTTTTGTTGCCACTCACTCTTCACGAGACGTTTTCCCACGCCAATGTCAATGGCATTAGCCACGAGAGTTGGCAGAATAACGCTCAAAGGGACTCCCAAGTGGGCGTCGCGGGGGCAAATGTTGGTAACGGCAAGATTATTTGGTGGCAGTAGCAGAAAATGCCAAAAATTACATTTTGCCACTTTTCCCACTTTTGCAGACAAAAGGAACTCGAAGAGTGCTCACAACACGACGTATACGCAATGTTGCTGCCGCGTCTGACGTGTCTGTTTTAGTCTGAGACTCGTTGGATTACATTGTCGAAGATAATGGCTGCTTTGGGGCCTTACGCTGACTCTGCTTGCCAGGCAATCGTTGGGCTGTTGAACCTTAAGTGTGTGCGTCTACCCTACGCCTCTCAGTCTGTAAATGTCTGTGTGTGTTTGTGTTTGTGTGTGTGTGTGTTTGTGTGTGTGTGTGTTTGTGTGTGTGTGTGTTTGTGTGCGCTAGAGGCGTAAGCGCGCGCATTTGGCAATAGAAATTTTGTGTATATATGGGACAGTTGCCTTTGGCATCGCCTCAGCCAACATGTGCGTCGAGTTGATGCCATGCCAAATGCAGAAATGATGATGAGTTTCTCATTTCGGATTGCTGCTTGCTTTTGTGAGTGGTGATATTGGCTTTTGCAGACATTGCGTATACGCAGCGTTGCCTAACAGTAAATTGTCTGCGTGTAATGCGTTCATTTTATTATAAAATTTCATGTGATATTTTTGCTGCTGGGCTTACCAATAATGTTCCCACTGTTATTATGTATATGTGTATATATTATAGCTATATTTAATATTTCATTTTGTTTGTGTGTGTGTGTGTGTGTGTGTGTGTGTATTCCCTAAAATATATAATTGACTGCCGTTAGACTGTGTGTATTGATCGAGTGCTCCCAAGGCAATTTAATGTAGCATTAAATTTTTATTGGCAATTTTATGCGCTTTTCTGCAATCATTTTAGAGGCATACACCATGACGACGACAACGAGGACGACGTGGACGAAGAGGACGACGATAGCGTTGGCAACGATAATGAACAGAAGTCGCTTTGCCTATTCCGAGAAGTGCGCGCGTTTTTTTTTTTTTTTGTTGCTGTGCGTGAAATAGTATTGAATAAGTTTTTTAATGACTTTTACTACACACGCCAGCCACTACGTCAGCCGCTCTCTGCAGGTGTACATATGTATATGTATATGTATATGTATACGTATACGTATAAAGCGTCGGCGGAAATACTACTACGCACACAAGCACACACACACAGCCATACACGCGCCACGCACGAGCTGGGTAAAAAGGACGGAACGACACGACAAACGTCCGACGCGCTCAACTGAACTTGGCGTATTGAAATTTTGTTTGACTTCATAATCGTTCGACTCGAGCCGATCGGCATACTTCGTGTGCCGAAGCGGTAGCCGAAGTTCAACTCCCGAGTATCTACATATTCGAAACTGGAGCAAACGCAGTGATACACACACACACAGACACACACACACAGACACATACACACACACACACGCAAATGCTCTCCCGCAGCTCGAAAACTTTTGTGTTAAAACGGGAGCAACGGGAGCAACGGGAGCAAAAGCTTTTTCCTTCAAAGTTCGACAGTCCGAATGTGCCTATCACACAAATACATGCATACATACGTGTGTGTATTTAACAAGAAAAAATTGGCAGTCGGGATTTTGGGAATTGTATTGGATGCGCCGACAACGACGAAGAGGGCAAGGGAGTAGGGCTGCCTGACAGCGTTGCCAGATCTCGACTGTCAACGGACTTGAACTTGTCAGTGAGAATGACAGTTCACAGAACGTACGTTGAATATTGAACAACAACGGACGGTTTATATATATTTGCCAGTTTACCTGGCATATGAGTGTGTAATACAGTAGTTCACTACAGTGCAAACAAGAGCTCTAAAAAAATCAATTTGCTCATTACTAAGGGTCGTTTTTCAAAGAGGTATTACTAAATTTGACATTATAAGTTTACTAAAAAAGAAACTCATGAATACTAATCTAATCCCTTGACTATACAATGAAAAACTCTCATATGTATCCTTCTAAGTTTTCATTTTTCTGCTTTATTCCAAAAGACAAAGATGGTTTTTGAAATGCATTTTTCGTTAATCCTTGTGCATTTATTAATTTTTGTACCTTGAAACGTATAATACAATTGTGGATTTTTTCAAGACGATAAAGTGCATTTGTTGAATTCAAAGGTACTTATAAACATATTACAATATTTTGTACAGGCAACAATAAATATACATTTAAATACCGTAAGCCCATTGCCTATACCTGGATCTAATATAAATTTGATTTTGTGAAATCGAAAATAAAAACCAATTTATTCCGTTTAAATAGTAGCTGTATTCACTGATTTGAAAGGCGATCACGTGGTTTTCTATACCGATTTTATCATTAAAACTTAGTCGAGCTATAGTTGAGACTTCGACTTTAGGTATACCCGTAATTTACGTTGTATATAAGCTTGTATTGCTTCAAAATAAAAACGATAGATAATCATATTAGAGCATTAATATCCAAAATACCGGTATATCATAAAAACGGTGACTCTGATAATCTTTCGCGTTTTTCTGGGGCGGAGGGGACGTGGCAAAAAAAAACTTGATCAACGTGGGATTTTTTGCAGTAAAAAATATTATTATTTCATGCCCCCACGTCATGTCTGTGGGCTTGTGATTTTAAAAATCCTTCTATGTCAAACGTGAGGGTGTTATATTAATACAAAATCAATAAACAATCATATATACAAAAAGATAAAATAAAATAACAATAACTAGACATTAATCGCAATTTATACTATTTGCGACTATTTTATTGACATTTATATTATTTATTTTCTCTATCAACCTCCATCTCTCCTATAGCTTAGGCTAATCGCATTGAGTCATCTTAAGTATTGATTGTTGATTACTCCCAATTGATATGATCATAATTAGAAGTACGCCAAACTAATCTCTTGTACTTGAAATTGTAACCAAGCTACCTATGTTAATCAGCATTATAATTAAGTTCATAATCCGCCATCTCGAATAATCGCACACTCACTGAAATAACTTGAAGCAATTATGTTTGAGACTTAAATAGCCTGACATCGGTATCAACTATTCGCATTAAATATGGTCCTAGGTCTTGGCAATACTTACATATTAGAACTCAGCCACACAAATGCCAATCTCAGTGAATATAGAAATGATAATGATGTGAGTGTGGGTGTGTGTGTGTGTGTGTGTGTACACATGTGTGTGAGGTTATGGTGTAACCTAGCTCAAAAATAGGCAGCGTGTGGCAGTGTGGCATGACAAGCACGCATTTCGAGTGATTTAGGTACAACAAAAGCAATAATAATAACACCAGCAACAAAAACAACAACAACAACAACAACAACAATGACAATGACACGACAACACAAAACGCTCAACAATTTTTGGGCCTAGACAAAAGCGCACCGTTTGTGCAAATGTTTTCTCTCCATTTTTTGTAATCAAGCAATTCAAATCAACAAAATGAAACGTTGGAAAGGTTTGAAAGGGAAAGAGAAAGAGAGAGACAGAGATAGGGATAGGGAGAGCGAAGTGAACGGTAAGTGGACACTCTAAAGGGAATTATGAATAATTTTAATAACCTGGCCCAGATGACATAAACAGATAAAACGTTGCCATTAAAAACGCATTACAATTGATAAAGGCTGGACAAGAGAAAGCGAGAGATACAACGAGTGAAAGAGAGAGAGGGCAATGCAGGGAAAGGAAATCATGGCTGAAACGTAAACTTTGCTTGACATGAATGACACGTGATTGTGTATGTGTGTGTGTGTTGTGTGTGAGTGTGTGTTTCACCACCGCGCTAGGCCACATCATTCACAAAACACTCATACAAACACACACACACACACACACACACACACACACCAACACATACAGAGGCACTGTTACTCACGAGCTGTTGATAGTCACGAGTTATATGAGCACGACATTTATGTGGGTCAGTTTAGCGAATACCACGAATGACGCCGCGTTGACAGGCAATCAACTGTCAGGCGGAGTCCATGCAAAATGGATGCATTTCAAAATGGCTATTCAAGGCGCAGTTCCATGCTAAAAAAAACATGACAGCAACAAAGCCGCCAACAATAGCAAAGCCAAAGCCAAATCCAAATCCACAGCCAAAGGCAAAGGCAAAGGCAGCGTTACGTTACGTATACGCAATGTGAACGCCTGCGCGGATAAACTGCGCATCGAATGCAGCAACGTCGGCACATCGAATCTATCCGGCGCGTCGTGCCACGCCGGATGTGCGCGGCTAATAACAAACATCCGGAGAGGAAGCACTCTGTTACTTTTGCTGTTTTATTATTTTTTTTTTTTTGGTTTTTTTTATCACTGAACATTTGTCAAGCGAAGCAAATTGAGTTCGCAGCTCTGGTCAGTCGACGATGCTTGGCATATAACCGAATTGAAATCAAAATTCGTAATACCCCAGAAAGCGCTGTCATCATCGCTATCGATGTGCCCTGCCAACAGTATGATGCCTGATAAGGGGTAAAAAAAGAAGAAGAAAAAAGAAAAACAAAACGACAAAAACCCATTCAGATTTGATGACAAGTTTGTGTGCCTCCACAAATGGATTATTTTCGTTTCTTTTTTATTTAGGCAGTGGGCAGTCGTTGCTGGAGGAGGAGCTCTTAAGCTTTTGCTGGTATCCAAATAGCTAGAGGCTAAAATCAACAGCCAAGGCTAGTTTAATGTGGCTTTGATGTTGATGCTCCTCTTCTTATAGGCCCACGTAAATTGATGCATTCAATTTTCTGTTGCTTTGGCTCTGGTGCGTAAAAGCCTCTTTAAGCTCAATTGTGTGAGTCTAGTTTGCTAAATTAGCTTTCAAGTGCTTTTATTGGCAATTGATGCCACCTTGACAGTTAATTGCGGCTGACGTTGAAAGACAACCGCAATAGACGTGGAAAACTAAGGCCAAAACCATCAGTCAACAAATGCATTCGAAATGCAACTGACAATACCTGCGTACATTGAACCTTGACACAAATTTCCATGTTTCGATGTCTTTGTCTTTTTCTCTCCCGTTAGCTTTTGGCACTAATTGCTAGCATGTGTGCCATTTTGAGCCGTTGACATTTGAAAAGCCTTAAGAAGTGCCATCAATTAATGCAAGTGAGCAGAGATATGGACAAATGCACCACCTGCAACACATGGCAACCACTCGGTGGTGCCAGTTATGTGGTTGTTGCAAAGCCACGCAACATATTCTTGCTCAATTTATTTGGCAAACACACAGAGTAAATAAAAAATAAATAACAAAATAAATAAATAATCAAAAACCAAAAGTAACTAAAACTTTTCAGAACCCTGGTCACTCTAAACAAGCAGACAAAGCCGCAAAAGCCAAACACATTTCGTTTTTCTCTACTACAAAAGCTTTTGCTTCCAGAGAGCGCATACGAGAGAGAGACAATGAATGAGAGTGAGAGAGAGAAATACGTATTGGGGAAAAAGCGCAAATGTTGAGAACCCACCCGACTTTTTACCTACCACACAAACACACAGACACACATACACACTCATATTGCAAATGCAAAATACGTAAAAGGTTAAAAATGTTGAAGCATACTTTGAGGCGCTGCGAGCGGGCGATAGACCAAAACGTAACGAAAATCCACAGCAAAGCAAACAGCTTTTAACCACGTCAAGGGAGGGGGATGAAATGCCAAAATGCTAAGGTAGAAGGGCCACACACACACACACGCAGATAGTATGTGCTGCAAGAAACGAGTCTGAAGAATGAAAGCCACGACCTATCCACACAACAATCGTGTATGGGCGTTTGGAGCACAGCAAAACACTTGCATTTGTGTGGCAAGAGGGGTTAAAAGAAGAAGAAGGGGTAGCTGTTTACTTGTGAGTGGCGTAAACCGCTTTTAGTACAGTCAAGACACACAAACACAACCCAGCACCGAGATGGAGATGGACATGGAAGCTGCAGTAGGTTGTGAGGTTAATTTTGTTTCGACATTGCATTTATTTCGCGTGTGTGTGTGTGAGTGTGTATGTGGTTGGGTGGGTGCGAGAATGTGTGTTGGTAACTGTGTCTGTTTCCCTTTGCACTCGAGTGCTCCCAATACAAACTCACACATACACATATACACACTTGCACTCTTGCAGCGTCAGTTGATGATTTAATTTTTTGGCCCAACATAAAATGTGTCATACGCAGTGTTGTCATTTAAATGTCAACTTCATCCGGTTAAGCTTCTAAACAACATTCGTATTATAAGGTAAAGAAAGCTAATTCCCCTGCATTCACAATATTTTAGGTTGACGAACAACAAATCTATTTCTTGAATCCCAATTTATATCTTATTAAATTAAGATAGTCCGATTTATTCTAAATTTCTAACTCTTCTCCATATATTTTTTTAATTCTAATATTTATGTAATGGCAAAAAAAGGTGATAATTGCTTGGGGTCTTGAATGCAGTTCCCATCATTTTTGTCCACTTTCCATTTAATGAACTCTGATCGTTTTTAAACTCTTCAAACGATAAAATTGTTAACAGAAATGTTCAGAAATGTATTGCGGATCAAATTTCAATTTATCCATGATATTTTGAGGAAATTCGTGTTGCATTCAAACATCGAGATGTTTTTTAAGTATAAGGTATATATAATTAACTCAAAGAATTTGGACTGTTGCGATGTCCAACATTCCTTCCGTTATGCAAAAATATATAAGCCAATCAATAAGCCAACTGTCGCAGCCAGGCAGCCCAGCCACACATCGGCATCTGACTTCTCTCCGGAAATTATAAACACATCCCCAACTTCTCTTTCAGCGGAAAAATGCGACATGTTGTGTGCAATGACAGGCAAATATTTTACGTGCAGAACAAACAGCAAAGAAGATAGAGGAATGAGTACAAGGCTACGACTTTAATATACCTGTACCACGTGTCGACAGCACCTTATAAGACAAGCAAATATTAATATAAGCATTTGTATACTTATACGTTAAGAATAACAAAAATTAATTGAATTGATGTTTTAACGAAAGTAAAAGAATGTATTCCAGCTATTCTAAAAATAAATCACAACTAAAATAAAAATCATTTCAAACGGAAAACTCTTTTTGCAACCTCACAAATTACGCACAAATTGCAAGCAAATACAATAGAATTCGTTTTTAGTAAAAGTCAAAACCACAAGCAAACAAAACACACAATGGAATGTAATGGTTCCTTTGGCTTGTATTTAAAGAACAAGAATGCGAAGCTAAAGTATTTAAAATTTGCAGGCATATTGTATGTTAAGGAGAAGGCTCGTTTCATCTCAACAATTGTATGCAAAATATGAAGCTGTTCGGAACATCATTTATTCGTTATTAGAAAATAATCTGTGCTTAAACTTATTTATATTAAGTCGACTATTAATATTATTAAACTTTATGCATTTAATATAACGAAATTTAAAAAATAAGTATTAAATAATAAAAACTAACAATTCAATTATATAACTAATTAACGATTTAAGGTAACGATTGAAAATTCCAACAAAATTAAATTAAGCCAAGTTAAGTAATAATAATGTAGTTGGGAGAAACAAAAACAACAACACAGAAGGTTTTGAAGGTTTTTAAACCGCATTAATAATATATACGAATATAAGCTGAAATAGAATACATGTGCTTCTCATCTCCAGTTTAACGATAACTGAAGGTCTTCCTCAATCAGTTAAGCACATTTTAGTGATTAGTTAATTGAATATTCGTTTGATTGATGGATAGCTCGATAGACAAACAGATTGCCCTCTCAAGTCTGGCATTTCACTTTAACCCTTGCCCTCAACTCAATACTTTTTCCTTTTTTCCCCAATCATAATCAGCAGTGTATTCCGATTCAATGCACCAAAATTACGCTTTCTATTGTGCCAGCTGTTAACAACAACCACAATAATAACAAAGACACCTCTAAATGGGCAAGGGAAACTTTTGTGCCACGTTGGCAGCAATTAAAAATCTTGCCGCTTGCCGCACTTGTGATACCAATTAATAGTTTTCCAATGATTTTAAGAAAAACAAACTAAAGCAAAGAAAAGAAGTGCATCAATTCAAGTAACTTAATACCCGCATTCTTTGAAAATGGGTCAACCAAAGGGTATTCAGTTGCAATTAGTAATGGGTATAGTAGACAATATTTTACCTTTGCATCTTATAACTACAGCTGAGACTCTATAAAGAGTATCTACAATTCATATATTGTTTACCAGAGCGCTTTGATTTCATTCTTGCAGTATTTCCTTTTGCAAAAATAATAGAGGGAACGTTAAAAAGGACAACGAATAAGAAGAATGCCAGCAGCGTTCTTTTCAGCACACCGAACAACTAAGTACTCATTAGAGAAAGTATTTATTATATTTATATACATATCAGGACACAATAACTATTTTTATCTAGATCGATTAGCTGGCTTTAACTCTAAAGCAAGATTTTGGTTTCACGAACCTCAATTATATACAACAAATCTATTTTGTTTTCTGAATTGCTTTACAACTTTCCTTAAAATTTACGTCCATCAAACTATTTTTAAGAAATTCAATTCCTAATTTAACGTTTTCAAAATCTTGTTTCATGATGTAATATAAATAAAAAAAATATATATAAAGGAATTATTATTTTTCTAATAACCGGTTTGCAATCTAAAATTTTAGTTAAAAACCAATGTAATTTTACTTTAAGGGTATTCAAATCAGCGGAAAAACTAGACAAAAACCAAAAATTGGAAATGTGCCAAGAAGCAAAACCAGAGCAGGAACTGAAAACGCTTCACAGTGTTTGTCTCTGGCAATATTTGTTAACTTTTACTGTGTGAGTGTGTGTGTTTTGTGTCTGTGTGAGCCTTTGCAGCAGCTCCAACTGAAGTAATATTCTTATCTGCATTGAGGCAAACGTTGTGCAAGACTCGTTTCTGTGTGTGTGTGTGTGTGAATCCAGTGAGCTGCTCGAATGCACTACAAATGCACTAACTGTTGTTGCTGCAAAAGCATAAGGAGCTAAAAGGAGATACCACCTTGTTGCCTAAATGCCCGCCATTTATTTGTGAATGGTACTCGGGGAGCACAGAGAAAACTTACAGTGAGATAGACAGAATTGCGCAGTCTATGTCATCTTCAAATGCGGCATTGAATGGCAAAGACTACAGAATTTAAGCAACCAGCCAAACAGTCAACCAAGCGGCAAGTTGATAATTGTCCACAGGCTGTAGGAGTAGCAGCATCCTCAATAAAGCCAGTAACTGCTTAGAGCCATTTAAAAGTAACAGCGCAATTTGTTGATGGTTACAATTTCACAACATCCAAACTGTTCAGTTCGTTTCTTTGGTCTTAAATTAATTCATGAAATTCATATAATTTCCATTTCATTCGCTTCGCATCACGTATACGCCTCATTGTGCTTGGTCGAAATGCAAATAAATCAAAATAATTTACTGCCATCAGCAGCACATATTCGGACATATTCGAAATGTGAAAAGCGTTTCAATAAATTCATCGAATTGCGTCCAAAAATGTCACTCAAAATAGTTGGGAACTTCATTGAATGGATGCTGCGGGCGTAACAAAAAATATTAAAAAAAAAAATTAAAAAAAAGAAAACAAGATAAAAATAGCAACAAATCATGCCAAATGGTGTCAGTTGCAGCCACGCCCTGTGCCGCCCAGTTAAGCTCAGTTATTGGTTTTGTAATTCAATAGGTTTGCCTGTTGGCTGTCATTCAACACTCAGCGTGGCATGCAGCAAATGCAGCCTGCATCCTGCCACGTACATACGTCTGCCAATAGAAATGCCTGCGCATTTCACTTGAGCAAATTTAACTGTTTACAAGTGGCATGCAGCAAGCGGCAAGCGCCAAGAGGCAGGCAATCAGTTTGTTCCCCATTCAACTTTGACATATTGCCTGGCGGCGTCGTTGTATTTCAATTAAAAATTGTTTAACAAATCAATTTGCAACGACCTGACATGAAACTTATTAAGCAAGGAGCAAGCAGCAAGAGGCAAGCGACATCTGCGTGCAATTTAAAACAATTAAAAATGCAACGGGGACAACTACGAGATACCCTACGCCGAAACTCTGTTTTTTTTTTTCATTAAAACGCATTCACATATGTTGCAGCTTTATAAAGTTGTTTCTTAAAAAACTTCTGGAAAACCTCAAGCTTGTACTTTTTAAATTGCTCTTTTAATTTGATATTTTTTTCGAGTTACCTGGCAAAATAATTTCAGGGAACAATACCGGAACCGTTAACCAAAATCATGCCCATTCATTTTAAGTACCAGAACGGGAACCGTAACCGAAATAAATTATTTTTTAAGAACCAAAATCCTAAGCGTTGTACCGGTACTCTTTCGGTAAACCTTTTAAAAAATTATTTTTCACCGATCTTAACAGTTCATATAGTTTTAGAAAGAAAATAATATTTTTTTTTAATAACCATCCTTGGGATGGATTTTTTGAGTTTTTGACCGATTTCCCAAAACAGATCGTCGATGCGCCACCTTACGATGACCTCCAAAAAATTGATTTTTTTACACCGTTTTCGAAAATAAAAAAATAGTAATTTTCACTCCACGCTAATGTACAGATTATATTGACTTGGCTACTAAATCTGATCAAAACATATTACTCATTTACCGTTTTTAGAGATCTTGATGTGGTGATGTGATGAGGGCAAACACAATAAATGTGTTTTTCTCCTGCAAACTTATTATACCCTCATCATAGAGTATATAAATGCAGTACAGCTAAATATGCTCGAAGCGTCAATTCAATTATCTAGCCTCCAGACTCCCAAAGGATGATCGCATCGAGGGCATCGCCAAAAAGCCAGGCCAAGAAGCAACCAGGCAAACTTCAGCTCAGCGACATAATTAATTTATTTGTTCAACTTTATAACGTCAGCAAGTAGTTTTAGTTTTTTTGCTTAAAAAAAAACCAACAACATGGAATAAATATAGAAGCAACCGTGCAAAATCTGTACTCTCTAACTAAGTGAACATCGCTTCACGTTCATATATAGTTGCACCTGATAGCTATGATTAATCGTATTTAAAGAGAGAAATTGTCCATTCATCGCAGAAATTTAACAGATTTATTGTTATTTCTTAATTATTTCAGATATTCAAAAAAACTATTGTTCTTGATTCTTTGGATTATTTATAGATATTGTTTAAAATCAACTTTTAGGACTCATTAAAATCTTTATTTTACATCACGATGATAAAAAGTCTGACTCTAAAATTCACTAAAGTTATTTTTTGTTTCCTATATTCATCGACAAAAAACAGTGAATTCTTGTAATTTAAAATTTTTTAAGTAAACATCGCTTCATCGATGTGTTGGTATATTTTTTACACAAATAATTTAAAGTAGACTGATTAGAAGTATGAAGAATATATTTGATTTATCGTTAAAAATTATTTTACAATATCAATAAAATAACAACAGAGTGTATGCACACTTTCAGCTAGGAATTGTGACTTTGGTTTAAATACTTCCTCTTTCGCACCTTGAGGGAATTGCACAAGAAGCTCCGCCTTTGACTTTGCCATGAAGTTTTGTTCTTTTTCGTTGGATGCCTGGTTGCTTAAATGCCTCGTTACCCGTTTCCCTGGTTGAAGTCTAAGTGATTTCCGTTGCTTAGTTTTAAGTTAGCACAATTTTAGTTGAGACACAACCACCGCCACCACCATTAACACTAACACTTTGTTAATGCTTATACCCGTTACTAAAAAATAAGAAAAAGGGTATATTGTTTTTGTTGGAATATGAGTCGCACGGAGAAGGAGGCATCTCCGACCCTATAAAGTTTTTAAGATCACAGTTTTTAAGATCATACATTTAACGTTATCTATTAGTATTATCTACTATCCCACTGAATTGCATCAAGATCGGACAAATAGAACCGCAGTTATGGCGAGTTAATGTTTTTTAACTAATACAAGTATTTTTTGTAAAGTACTTTTATATATCTTAAAATATGTAACGGGTATTCTATGGTCGGGATCTCGACTATAGCCCTTCCCACTTGTCTCAGTTGGAGTCGCTCAGCTGCTTAAAGTTGACAAATTCAGTTGAAGAAGTGACAACAAAAGCGAATGCCGTACTCTATATAAAGATGAATCTAATGCTTGCTGGTGCATTAGCAAAAACATTTGAAAAGTGCTTTAATTAAAAGTTACTATGAGCATGGCCAGCACAAATGGACCTAGATTACAGTCCATATCGTGGACCTGATGATGTTCAAAGGTGTGAATAATTACGAAAGCTTGCAATTAACCCTAGTGTTGGGCATTAATTTCATTTAAGCAACTCGTTTATTTTATTTTTGTTTAACCCATGATTAAGCACACTGATTGAAGTTCAGTTCCTCACATCTCAGGTCGCTTAATTAACGTAGTGCAACCAAAGAATTGCATTAAATTTCGTGGTATATCCAATTTAAGTTCAATAGAGGGCGCCACTTAACCGCAGACTTTCCCCCTCCCACCACCGCACACCGCCCCTTAACCACCATAACTACACACTCATACAGACACACAATAATATACACACGTTGTACTCGCATGTAATTGAGTTTCGTGTCCGTTGCCTGCATTAAAGCACAAACAACAAATACACAGGTATATACCTCAAAGACACGCTCATACGCCTCTCACGCAGGCGGGAGGTCAAAAAATGTTAAAAGGTAAATCACATTTTGCAATTAAGCTATATTGAGAGTCAAGTGTAAAACATAAATTATCAAAGTATGAATTAGCCCTGTTGAATTTACTCACTGAAATGATTTACCTTATCAATTAGGGGAATTCCTGTTAAATTTATGTTATGTATTTTCAAAATATATTTTGTTTTTCTTATTCCGCAATTTAAGCCTTCTACAGCAATGACCATTCAAATACATATTACAACAGTAAACAATATTTTGTTTTTTAAAATTTTCCTTGAAGAGTTTCCTCGAATATTGAACTATCAAAATAGGTTGGTTGACTGCTATAAAATGTTTTGTGTGACCAAATTTCGCTAAATATTTGTCAAAAAATAAATTATGTTTAAATATTTCTAAAAATGTTAACTTCAATATGTTCCTCAATTTTTATTGGTTGGTTTTGTATTACCTTACAAAGTTATTCGAAAACAGAAAACCCATTTTAAATTGATCAGTCCGAAAACCAGTTCTTAATTTAGAAATATGCTCTTTGTTCTTTAAAAGTGGCATTGAATTTTTTAGCATTAACGCCAAGTTACACTGGAATCGAAACGACGGCGGAATGAAAAACTTTATATAAAAAAAAAGCGATTTTATTACGCGGTCGTTTCGCTTCCAGTGTAAAAAGACTTTTACCAACGAATTCAACAAAAATTAGCTTTTTTGGTTTTGGAACTTTATAATTTAAAATCCAGAAATCTATGATATGTGAGAGGTATTAATTACAATCTGAGTATTCTAGGAAAGCTAAAAAAAAAGGGATCCTGTTCATCATACTTAAGCAGACACTTAACTTACCTTTCTACGTCCACAACAAAGCATTCTTCGCACACGCGAATTTCCTGTAGCTGCTTTCAATCGAGTAAACTTCTTCTTCCACTGCATTTATGAGTGGGGATCCTTTTGGGAAAAGTGTTTCTTCTGCTGCTACAGTTGGGGCATTTGTGGCCCTGGCTGAAGTCTAGAACAATGCGCCAAGGGGCGTGACCGTCTTGACATTTAGCGTAAAGTTATCGTCTCTTAATTTTACAAAAATTAATTTAGCGTTGTATAAAAAATGCAAGTTCGATATATTCGTTGCTCGTATAGGGTGCTGCAAAAGACAGAGACAGAAAATAAGAAAATCAATAAAAAGCGTTGTTAAATTTGAGTGAGGGAAACTTAAGTTAAGCTCAAGCTGTCTAGATCCTGCCAAACTCATCAGAAAGTATTTACTGTCACTTAATTGTCAACAGGCAAACGCAATTTACATGCTCCTCTGCTATCTGCTATCTGTGCGAGTGTTGAGCAGCGTGTGTGTAACTTAATGAAGCTTTGCCACACTGTTGGCAGCCAACAACATTCCACAACACTCAACAACCGAGTGCTCTGACATGTGTCATATGCATTTGCCTGTTAACCATCGCAGCAGTTGGACAGTTGAATAGTTAGAGAGAACATTACCCAAAACCCCATCCACAATGTGTCATCCAGCACTTGCATATCGAAAAGCAGTCCGATTCTATATGGTATACAAAAAGTAGCGTGCACTGATAATGCGTTGTTTACTCAGCTCTCGAATTGTGCGAGGCACAGATACAGACCTGCATAGTAATTGTGAATATACATAATTTAATCACTTACATTTAGTTCAGTATAGGAACTACCTAATTCCAGCCCATGTTGTTTAGTTGTTTTATAATAAAAATCGTAAAGATGAATCTATATTACCTTAGTTTTGAAAATGATGTTGATACCAATTTGCAATTGACCAATCATTGAATTCATTTAAATTATTACGAAAACTGAACTTTTTGAAATAAAAATAAGTAAGGGGTATAATAAATTTACTTTTCAGCATAGTATTCTCTCAGAGTAATCCTCCATATTTATCGTATTATAAAAGAGCAACAAATCGATAGAGTCGTTAAAATAGAAACTTCGTACAGATAATGTCTTCGTTTGAGTGATATCACTTTCAGGCAACCGATTTATATACCGTAGTCGAGGGAATGTTAAGATAAAACGTGGCAGAACCAATCTATACATACATATGAAACTGAACTGAACTGAAACATATGAAACTCAGACGGACGGACGGACAAACGGACAGACACACATAGCTATATCAAGTCCGCTGTTGATGCTGATCAAGAATAAATATACTTTATGGGGTCGGAGATGCCTCCTTCTCCCTGTTATATACATTCCAATACGGGTGTAAAAATTATATATTCAGTTAAAACAAATCAATACCCTTGAATATTTGAAACTTAATAAATAATAATAATATTATTGATGTATTGTCTTGACCCCGCTCTACGGTCTATTTAAATATATTTTTTTAAATAATTAATTAATTATTATTATTTTTTAATAATAAATTTTGAAAAGTGATTTTATCTTTGAGAAAAATAACTAACTATTGCTGAACTTGTCATCAATATGACAAAATGTTATTTGTAACTTAATAAATTATAAAACCTGGTTGTAAAACTTAAGTTTAAGTTTTTCGCGACTATTTGAAAGTTTTACTTTATTGCAGTTAAGCTCACTTTCAGAAGTATGGGGTTTTTTTTATGACGTTTGGCGACAACACACTGAACGAAATAGGTGAATTTTGGCTTATTTTATTTATTTTGGCTTATTGTATTTACCTAATAAACAACTATTATATTTAACAAATTAAAAAAATGTGTTTCATACAAAAACTAAGTTCGCGACTAACTTTTAGTTAATATAAGATGTTAATGTCTAGCCGGAACGTCAGAAAAGTGAAAAACTAGTCGGCAATACATTTTCAATAAATCAACAGAAAAATTTAATTAAAACCCGAGCTATTCTATTTACTGGCTAAATCATAAGTAAGTAGTTATCTTCTTTAATTTATTCCAGGCGGAGCTTAGGCAACGGCTGACATTTAATTTCAAAGAAATATTGTGGTAAGTTTGAAGCTTGTTTTGTTTTAACTATAAATCTATTCGTAATATTCAAATGGTCTATTATGCTACTGAGTTTGTTTGTATCTGTGTTTAACACTTTAAATGCCACAGCAACTGCACAACAATGGAATCAGCCATGTTGCAAGCTAACACAACTATTATCCAGCTAACAGCAACGTTTCCCTCGCCTTCGAACTGTTGCCATTGTGAATGTCAGCAGCAATGAATGTTGATATAATTTTTAATTAAAAAGCATTTGCAGCTGGCTGGCTACAATAAGAGAGAGAGTGGGAAAAAAGAGAGATAGATATGGAGAAAAACTCTTTGCTGCAGAGACAACTTAGCTGCTGTGAACTTGTGCAACTGTTTAGATAAATTTAACTGCATGTTGTTGCATACACACTTTGTTTTCTCTTAGAACTGAAGTTATTAGCGCTCCAAATCCCCAGACATGCACACACACACACACACATACACGACACTAAAACACATATAGAAATGCAGAAGCTTAGCCGCTTAAAGGACATGTTCAGTTTTAGTTCCAGTTTCAGTTTCTGCATATGATTTTGTCAAAAGGCTTGCAACCGCAATGCCAACGAAATGGAAAAAATCACAGCCAAAGAATTTTTAATTAAGTAGCTTAAAAACAGATGCAGGATGCAGGAGTTGGAGCAGCAAAAGTTAGGAGTGTTGGTCTGGGCATCATTTGCCAAAAGCTTTCCATGTCCGTGGATGATGTCGTGTCCTCATCGTCGCCAACATCATGGCAGACACGTACGACGAACTGGGCCAATGGAGCTGCGGCTGGCAGTTTGCCCACAACTCCAACCGAGATTTTGTTGCTATAAAACACTTTGTCCATGCACTGAGTTGAGTCCCTGTTTTTCTTTTCCCATCTCTCCCAGCAGTTTGCAATGAGAAATGTTGCAATCGTGCAGAGGACATTTAAATGTGCTGCTCGCATGACATACCTAAGGCCATTCCATCTCTGAATATACACATGTATGTGTTTGTGTGTGTGTGTATCTATGAGTCCAGCTGCGTTCTGACAACTGACTGTGCAGCAGCTTCCGTTTGCAACAAAGCCAGCGCCATTCAATGAACTTCAGCTGCGCCCGTCGGTATGCAACATTTTTCAGTTCATAATTTCTATGCAGGCACAAACAGTGACTCTAATGGTATGCGTGTGTGTCTCCGTTTGTGTGTGAGTGAGCAAGTTATTGCCAGCAGCGGCAGCGACATGCAAATGCAGCTACAAGATACTTTGTGTCACAGCGACAACATCGCGACAAAGTGTAGCAATCAGACAAGAAAGATGTTGCAGGGTGTTAATGGAGCAACAAAAACAACAACAACAACAACAACAACAGCAACGGCATCGAAAGCGACTACAATTACAGTGACTGCAAAAACAATTCGACAGACAGTCGCTCCAAATGTTGTCTACGCATGTCTAAAATTTATTTTTATGACATCATAAATTCCGCAAGCGATGATTTCGCTTTCGCACACCCCAACATACTATGCAGGGGTGTGTGTGTGAGTGTGTGAGTGAGTGCATAAATGAATGACAAAATGCCATGCCATTTATCATGAGAAACACAAGCAACATATACTTATATACGATATTTTTTGATGCATAAAATTCTTGAATATCTTAAAACTGTAAAAGTATCTTAAAATACTATTAATACTACATTTATCTACGCTCTATTAAGCAACAAATAGCGCCAATAATTGTTAATAAGGGAACACAGCTTGCCTGTTTATAATATATCGATTATATTGAAGTTTAACGGTCAAATAGAGACCTTACAGCCCAAAAAACAGTGTGACAAACCACCACCATCACGTTTCAGTGGCACACCCATTACACACACACCCATACACACACACCGCCGTCTTCCCACACACTCAACTATGATTGCAGCAACACCTCGCACCTCATACACCAACTCTTTATACTCGTATCGTATGCAGACACAGCGTTGGTCCCTTGGGGAATTTCCACCTGGCAAATGTAACGCGAACAGCAAATTTTTGGGCAATTGCAATTGTATAGAAGCGGAAGGACGGGGAAAAACCTACAGCATAGTATCTGAAACCCCAGCAACAATTATAATTAGCAGCAAAAGTCGAACTAAGTAATTTGAGCAATTTGTCTTAATACAGCTTGTCTGTTGATATGGTTACATCCCTTGAGGTTTCTATGGCTAGACGATTGTCAACTCCAACACGCAACTTAATGAAGGGTATAGAATCACATACAATTTTGGAGCAGTGAAAGTCCGTTAGAATTTCCATTTAACTATATAAATTAATAGAAAAGATTAGTATGTTCAAATACCAACATACTCAAAAATATTAAAAGCTGTTGCTTCAATCAGTTGAGAATTACAGGATATAATCATTACTAACCAATTCGAAATTTAATAACTATCTTAATTACATTTACTTGGAATAGAACTCAACAAATTCCTCTTTGATGCTCATAATTTTACAATGGATATAATATTTAAGTAGTGGTTGCGATTTTCTCCCCCCATTGACTCTGCAACATTCTGCTATAATATTTCTGAATTTCTGAAATGATTTTTGGGGTTTTTATTAGCGTCGACAATTTGGAGCAAAGCTCTCAACTTTTTCTATGTTCTGTTTTGTATTGGACTGTGGGGTAGTTTGTTACCGCCTCTCAAACGAGCCTGGCTAAAAAAGCCAGAAAATGAAAAATGTTTCGTTGATTGTTAATGTTTTCTCTCCTTCCCTCATTATATTTGCCATTTGTAGTTTGTAGTTTTCCTTTTTCTGGTTAAATTCTGACCGAAATTGAAGTCTTTGAAGTTTAGCTTTAAATAGCACAAGTTTTTAGATGACCATAGAAATACAATGAAAAACTACGAGTATGTAAAAAACAATACAGTGAATACTCACAACTGAGAAAACTTTGATTGTACACTTAACTATAATTAAAATTAATTAAATGAACAAAACATATACAATTTGCAAAATGTTGTGTTTTGTTGGAATTGGAGAATATTTAATAGACTTCAAAGACTAAGTCCGATTATCTTCTAATATGCTAGATCTAGCATATTTTCGAATTATTAAAATGCTTATTTTTGTTTTTGGGTACATTAAAACTTGAATCAGCAAATTTTGTTTTTCACTTTTACTTTTTTCATTATAATATTTCTTTGAAATGAAGTATATTTTAATGCTTAAAGCTCTGGCAGCACTAATAGGTTTATTCAGGGGTGTCACAGAAATCGGAATCAACTGAAAATCTACCAAATCTCCATCAAATAATCTTAAATTATTTCTTTTTATTATCATTTATGTTACAATAATCAAAACCATCCGAAAGTCTCCCATATCTTTATACATTTTTGGGAGATTTTCGATTGGTTTCGGTTTTTGTAGCACCCCTGAATAAAAAAAAAAACTCAAGATAATTATTCACGAAGTCTTCTCTATGAGAGTTCACTGTATTTCAAAAGACATGAAGTTTCCCTTAAGGAATAAGAAGTATCCAATTAAGGCAGCGAAATAATATTCTTTAGGACACTCGAGAGCATTATCGAAGCTCAACTACAACATCCTTTTGCTGGCTGATAACCAGAACAACTTGAACAACTATTGTGCTTTCAATCAGCATGACAAGTACTGAAAGGGTACATACAAACATATACTCGTATATTGACATTCTTTGACCCTTCTTTACCCCCAAGTTCACAGTTTGGAGTTGGACTCACCTGTTCTGTTTTCTGGGTAACAACTGGTGCTGAAGGATGCTGCCTGATAATGTCTGAATGATGTTTGACGTTGCCAAAAGCATTTCACACAACGGGGATTCAGTTATGAAAACATGAAATCACAAGAAATTGCACAACAACAACAGCAACAAGAACAGGAACAGGAACAAGAGCAACGTCAGATTCAGCGTCAGATTCAGCGCCAGATTCAGGAATGCCGGCAGGTGACAGCGTTGATGGCAGCAGGTGCAGATGGCGAGGCTTTTTTTAAGGGGCTATGTTGCAGTTGCAGTTGCAGTTGCAGTTGCAGTTGCACTAGCAATTGTTGTTGTTTTAATTGTAGTTGCTGTTGCTGCTGCTGCTGCTGCAGTTGGCTTAGGCGTTAATGACAAATTGCTGGTTCGGTGGTCAATGGCACGACGACGCATCCTTTTATCCTTGCACTTTAGCACTGCTCGTTCGCTCGTTTCCGTTTCACATTTTGCTCGTTGCTGCCGCTGCTGCTGCGACTGCGACTGCGACGCTGCTGCATTTTTTGCGTAACTTGTGAGCTTTTGCTTTCACACATTTCACAGTCAATTTGAACATTATTATTATGATTATTATTATTATTATATTTATTATTATTTGATGCGAACGCGAATGAATCGCGATGAGTTCAAATATCCTTTTAACTCAACCGATGATATTTTGGTTTTATTTTTATTTTTTCTTCTTTCACTGCGTTTAATTGATTTTTGCGCGTGTATATGTGAATGCATGTATGTATGCACGTACATGCATGCTGGTATGTGTGTAGTATGTGACTGTGTGAGTGTGTGTCTAGGTACGAGTATGTGTGTGGGAGCAGGCAACGGAATGCGTCCGAATGGCAGTGCGGAGCTTTTGCTTATGAGCCGCCTTTTACTACGAGCAGCGAGCACAACGCTTTTGGCCTGAATATGCGAATTTCCTGCGCTACTCCTACGTTAGCAGAGCGCAGCGCAGCGCAGCACGCACATGTGTATGTGTGCGTGTGTATGTGTGTCTGTGTGGGTATAAATTTCAGTATAATAAAATATCCTGTTTGGGCAAGCAGCGAGCGGAATCTGTTAACACTGCGCATGCGTTCAAAATTTGGAGCAAGTTGCCGCTGCTGGCTATTTGTGGGCGATAGCGAGCAAAGGCGATAACACTGGCCAACCACCCCTCTCACCACCCACCCCTTATCACCCCTCAACACAGCACAATACACAATATGCACCACCACCAAGCCCCAGAGTCGCAACCGTTCAACGTCCCTTACACTACTTCTATGTTCTTTCGATGTGGCTTTTTCACTTTGTTGGGGGCGGTTGACACTTTTTTTTCTGTTTTGGGCACTTGTGGTTGTCGTTGGTTTTCCTTAACTTATTTCCAATACTTTACACACTTTGCGTCATTTGTCTTGTGCATTCAACATTTTGTAATTGATTCGATTTCAACAATTTAAAAAACATTCACGAAATACAATTGAGCAGCCATTTTACCCTACTGAATTCCCCGATCTGGCAACTCGTTCTAATTTAAAGGCTGCCACCCTACAGAATTCCCCGATCTGGCAACTTTCTAATTTAGGTGCAACTACGAAAATTCAACTAAATTGAAATTTTTTTTTTGTTGTGCTAGAATTTTTTAAATTTTTGCATAATTTTTGTTGCAATTTTCTAGATTTTTTCATATTTTTTTTTTTTTTTTTTCAGTTTATGTTTTGTAACTTATCTTCCCGAAGGCGGACGAACTTCAAACCTTTTTTAAAATTCTTACAATAATTTTATTGAATTTCGAATTTTAAATTCTCTTTCAATTGTTAATTAATTAACTTTTTAAGGCAATTTTAAAATTCTTCAACAAATTTTTAAATTCACTGTTAAATTTAACAGTTTTTACCACTGTTAAATTGCAATTGATGCCTGTTACTTAACAGGGCGAACAGCTGGTCTCATTGTGACAGCTGACAACTCTGCAAAATCTGCAGAGCTATTAGTCAACTCTAGACACAAGTTGCCAGATCGGGAAATTTTGTAAACGAATTCTGAATATAGCCAGATCTAGCTATAAAGTAGCCAAGTTGGCAACAGTGGTTGCGGGCTGAATGACAAAAAAAAAACTGTGTTTGTGTATTTGTGAAAATCTTGCGTCTGAGACTCGGAGCTCTCAGCCCCGCCTTTGAGTGCAATTTTATCTGCTTATAGTTAGAGTGATGACAAATACATCAACATGACCGAAAAGATAACACTAGCCGATGCCCTGTCCAATGTGGAAGTGCTGGACGAGATTCCGCTGCCCGATGAGCAGCCCTGTATTGAGGCCCAGCCCTGTTCCATTATCTACAAGGCGAATTTTGATACCAACTTCGAGGATCGCAATGGATTCGTTACGGGCATTGCCAAATACATCGAAGAGGCGACTACGCATGCAAATTTGGTAATAATCACATACATATACATACATATATATTCTCGTATCAAATGCACAACTTTCTAATTGCACTCGCAGAACGTTCTCCTGGACGAGGGACAGAAGCATGCCGTCATGTTGTACACCTGGAGGTGTTGCTCCCGGGCAATTCCACAGCCCAAATCCAATGAGCAGCCGAACCGCGTTGAGATCTACGAGAAAACCGTCGATGTTCTAGCACCGGAAGTGAATAAGCTGCTCAATTTCATGTATTTCCAACGCAAAGCAATTGAAGCATTCTCCGGAGAGGTGAAGCGTCTGTGTCATGCCGAGAAGCGCAAGGATTTCGTATCGGAGGCGTATCTATTGACGCTTGGCAAATTCATCAATATGTTTGCGGTCCTGGACGAGCTGAAGAACATGAAATCCAGTGTGAAGAACGATTATTCCACATATCGACGAGCAGCGCAGTTCCTGAAAGTGATGTCCGATTCGCATACGCTGCAGGAGTCGCAGAATCTGTCCATGTTCTTGGCCACACAAAACAAAATACGCGACACTGTTAAGGATACCCTGGAGAAGATCGTTGGCTACGAGGATCTGCTCTCCGACGTGGTCAACATCTGTGTGCACATGTTCGAGACGAAAATGTATTTGACACCCGAGGAGAAACATATGCTGGTCAAAGTCATGGGCTTTGGACTCTTCCTCATGGATAGCGATGCGTGCAACATTAACAAGTTGGATCAGAAGAAGAAGATACGACTCGATCGCATTGATCGAATCTTCAAGAACCTGGAGGTGGTGCCTCTCTTTGGCGACATGCAAATCGCCCCCTTCAACTACATAAAACGCAGCAAGCACTTTGATTCCAGCAAATGGCCGTTGTCCAGCTCGAATGCCATCAGCCCACAAGCTGATTTAATGGTGCACCTGCCGCAGATTCGCGAGGATCATGTCAAGTACATCTCCGAGCTGGCACGTTACACCAACGAGGTGACCACCACTGTTAAAGAGAATCCATCTGATGCTGAGAATCGTATTACCGCTGATTTGGCACTTCGTGGCCTACAGCTGCTCTCGGAATGGACCAGTGTGGTCACCGAGCTGTACTCCTGGAAGCTACTCCATCCCACAGACCATCATCAGAACAAGGATTGTCCCGTGGAGACGGAGGAATATGAGCGCGCCACTCGCTACAATTACACGTCGGAGGAGAAGTTTGCATTGATTGAGGTCATCGCTATGATCAAGGGCCTGCAGGTGCTCATGGCACGTATCGAGACGGTGCTCTGCGAGGCCATCCGACGCAACATCTACTCCGAGCTGCAGGACTTTGTGCAGCTGACACTGCGCGAACCTCTGCGCAAGGCGGTCAAGAACAAGAAGGATCTTATTCGCAGCATCATCATGTCCGTGCGCGAAACATCTGCCGATTGGCAGAAGGGCTACGAGCCCACGGATGATCCTGTTTCCAAGGGCAAAAAGGATCCAGATGGCGGCTTTCGTATACATGTGCCCCGGCTCAACGTTGGACCCTCCTCCACGCAGCTGTACATGGTGCGCACCATGTTGGAGTCGTTAATTGCGGACAAGAGCGGCGGAAAGCGTACGCTCCGCAAGGACATCGATGGCAACTGCCTCATGCAGATAGATACGTTCCACAAGACATCGTTCTATTGGAGCTACTTGCTCAATCTTAGCGACACTCTGCAGAAATGCTGCGATCTGTCGCAATTATGGTATCGAGAGTTCTACCTGGAAATGACCATGGGTCGTAAGGTGAACAAGTGCATGGTGAAGCATCAGCACAACGAGGAATGCAAGGACTTAATAACAATGGAGAAACGCATACAGTTCCCCATTGAAATGTCAATGCCGTGGATTCTAACCGATCACATACTGCAGACCAAGGAGCCATCGATGATGGAGTAAGTCTATGGCTTAAACTATTTGTATATCTAACGATATCTGTGACACTTAAATGATTATATATGTTACACCCTTTATAGTATACATATTCAAAGTCAGGACGAGCTGAGAATCGATGTAGGCATGTCCGTCTGTTTCTATTCGAACTAGTCTCTAAGCTTTAAAGCCATCTTAATGATACTTGTATATGTCCATCATTTTGCTGGGGGCTGTACAAATGTATCAGACGTTTGAATCGGATCACTATATCATATATTGGCTATTGGAACAATCGTTCGAATTTCAATCTTTAGTATAAAGAAGCTAGCTGTTCTTTAAAATATTTCAATCTAACATATTTTCGTCTAATACATACTTATAGAAATTGGTTGAATTCACTTCTATATATCTTACAGCTATCATACGAACGATCCGTTCATAATTTAATACAGTGTATCAAATCTTCGTCCAGATAAGCTTTCAATGATTCTAATTTTGCTTAAATTACAGATTTGTCTTGTATCCCTTGGACTTGTACAACGATTCAGCCCATTATGCGCTTACTGTCTTCCGCAAGCAATTCCTCTATGATGAGGTGGAGGCCGAAGTCAACTTGTGCTTTGACCAGTTTGTCTACAAGCTAAGTGAGCAGATCTTTGCCCACTACAAGCAACTGGCAGGCAGGTGAGTCAATCTGCAAACTGCAATTAGTTTAATGCCAATTAACAATTGCCTTCTCATAACATTTGCAGCATTTTCTTGGATAAACGTTTTCGGCTTGAGTGCGAAGTACTCGGATTTAATTTTCAATCATATCCACGCAATAATCGCTATGATACGCTGCTAAAGCAACGACACGTTCAGTTATTGGGTAAGTAGTCTTTCCTAGTATTAATGGATTTATTCTCGTTTTAGTTGGGTTTTAAAACAGTTTTAAAAAACAAACTTATAAGATCCATTGTGCCTAACTAGGAAATAAATGTTTTAATTTAATATTTTGTCAATGCAATTACTTAACTTACTTAAGATTGATATCTAAGGATTTAAATTAATTTTTTTGTTTTGTATTTTAGGTCGTTCTATTGATCTAAACAAGTTGATCACACAACGCATTAATGCAAACATGCACAAGAGCATTGAATTGGCCATCAGTCGCTTTGAGGGCAACGACATTACTGGAATTGTGGTAAGACTTAGAAGATACCAAAACCGCAAGTTGTATGTATTTCACACTCTCTATTGTTGACTCTTCCAGGAACTTGAAGGTCTTTTGGAGGCTAATCGCATTTGCCACAAAATGCTTAGCAAGTATTTGGCTTTAGACAATTTTGACGGCATGGTTAAAGAGGCTAATCATAATGTCCTGGCACCTTATGGCCGTATTACATTGCACGTATTTGTGGAATTGAACTATGACTTTTTGGTTAATTATTGCTACAATGCGGCCACAAATCGGTGAGTTTTCCTTACAGAATCAATTGTTATACTTGAGTAATTGACTTTTGAATGTTTTTTCTGCAGCTTCATTCGCACCAAGGTCAATTTATCATCGTCACAGGCAATACAGCGAGAAAAGCCACCGCAGATGTCGCATTACTATTTGTGGGGCTCAAAGCAATTGAATGCGGCCTATTCCACGCAATATGGCCAATACACTGGCTTTGTGGGAGCACCGCATTTCCATGCCATGTGTCGCCTGTTGGGATACCAGGGCATTGCTGTCGTCATGGACATTATTTTGAAAGACATTGTTAAGCCGCTAATACAAGGCTCGTTGCTGCAATTTACCAAAACCCTTATGATTGCCATGCCCAAGTCTTGCAAGCTGCCACGTTGCGAGTACGGTTCTCCCGGCGTGCTCAGCTACTATCAGGCGCATCTGACGGACATTGTGCAATATCCGGATACTAAAACGGAACTCTTTCAGTCGTTTAGAGAGTTTGGCAACTGCATCATCTTTTGCCTGCTGATCGAGCAGGCCTTGTCGCAGGAGGAGGTGTGCGATCTGCTGCATGCAGCGCTCTTCCAAAACATCTTTCCACGCCCATTCTGCAAAGGTGGCTTAAATTACAATATAAACAATTGAAACAATTTTAATACAAATATTTTATTTGCATTACAGAGAACGAGAAGCCGGAGGCCAAGCAAAAGCGTCTTGAAGCCCAATTTGCCAACCTACAAATTGTTTCCAATGTTGAGAAAATTGGCACAGCCAAGGTAAAGATCAGAATTCATCTTATTAATTTTGTTACATTGTAATTATCTTATTTTCGAATTGACAGCAAGCAATGATTGCTCGAGAGGGAGATCTGTTGACTCGTGAGCGTCTTTGTTGTGGCCTGAGCATATTTGAGGTGATACTTAACCGTGTTAAGAGCTATTTGGATGATCCTGTTTGGTGTGGACCACCTCCCGCCAATGGCATAATTCACGTAGACGAGTGCTCCGAGTTTCATCGTCTCTGGTCCGCCTTACAGTTTGTCTACTGTATTCCCGTGCGCGGCACTGAGTACACCATCGAGGAGTTGTTCGGAGAGGGCCTTAACTGGGCTGGCTGCGTAATGATTGTGCTGCTTGGTCAACAGCGGCGATTTGAAGCTCTGGACTTTTGCTATCACATCTTGCGAGTGCAACGCGTCGATGGCAAGGATGAGGATGTCAAAGGCATTGTAAGTCGTTTAAAGTTGACTAATTGTACAATTTGTATTGATTAAATGTGTTTTTGCAGCAATTGAAACGGATGGTAGATCGCATAAGACGCTTCCAAGTATTAAACTCACAAATTTTCTCAATTCTTAACAAATATCTAAAGGGTGGCGATGGTGAGGGCTCAAATGTGGAGCACGTGCGCTGTTTTCCGCCCCCACAGCATCCCTCGGTTATATCATCGTCGTCACACTATCAGGATCCACAAAAGTTGCGGCAGAGCATGAACAATTGAGAATAACCAACGATGCATTTAAGTTAAACGTAAATAATTACTCTCTAATATTTAACCACAACTACAATCTATCTACACACTATTTGCGGGCATCTCTCTAAGCGGTTAAAATATTGCCTGAGAAATACATTCGATTTTATTACAATTGTTATTCCTTTTTTTTTGTGTTTCTTGTGGTATACACTATACATATACTATGTAAATTGTGTGTTATGCAAGCAATTATATAAACTATTCATAGATTTATAATTAATTCCACGCAACAATCGATTGCATTTTTTCTATGTACTATTTCATATATTGTATGTGCGTCGTTAGATATGAGTTAATTACTCTACAAATTATAGAAAACCACAATAATTTTGCTTAATTATGCGAGAATCAAATTAGCCAAAGAATTGACAAATGGGCAACATATGAATAAGTTGGCTTTAAATATGAAATACATTCAAGAAAAATTAACAAAACGAAAGTATTAATAGTGAAAAAAATACAAAGTTAATCTGCCAATAAAACAGAACGCATATAAAGAGAATTATAGAAATATGATGTATGTATGAACTACATCTCCAAATATGTAACAGAATTGATTGAACACACACACACATACACCAACTTAATACAATGAACTTTATCGAATAAAATTTTCATACGTATTTCTAACAAACCCTTAAAAACAATTGGACTTCTCTCTTGTAGGTTGGAAATACATGAATACATCTATATATTTTATTAATTTACGTTTATTGGAATGTTTGCGTAATACCCATACTATGTACGTTTTGCTAATAGTCACAAGTCTTATTCGTCAACCCGTTTTTCAAGGGGTTACTGCTGGCCGGGAAGGTGTGCAGCACGGTGATATTATCGGCGTAGTTGCGTGGCAATTCGAACTGGGCATTGTCCGCACCCAAGTAGCAAGCACCGTAGGCGCTGCTCTTGGTGATACGCACCAGATTGAGATTGTATGGGGTGGGCATCTTTGCCAGCTCGTTGGTGAACGCCTCCTGCAGCAGATTCCAGCTGCTCCACACCGAACCCACGCAGACAACGCCCAGTTCGCCAGACTTGACCAATTCCTTGCTGACTTTGGGCAACAGCGACTTGATCATGCGAGCCAAGTGCTCGCCAGCCTCTTGGAAGAGCGACAAGGCCAGCTTGTCACCACTTTCAGCACTCGATGACAGCTTCTTGCATAGATTGGCAAAGAAGGGCTTGTCGAATCGAGCATAGCAGTGTGTCAGCATATCGTAGCGTGTCTCAATGCTGAAATGTTCCTTGATCAACGCCCAGGTATTCTCAATGGGGTACGGTGACTTCTTAAAGTTGTCCATGTCATCGAAAACCACTTTCACGGACCGATAGGATATGAACCAGGCTGAAAAGTATGAGTATTCAATTATCCAAGCGAATGCCAATAACATAATTATTACATGTCCATCAAATGTTATCAGTTCAATTCTAATCTGGGTCGCATTATTGGAATAATGCAAATCAAAAGCTGATTAACAGCAACTGATAACGGCTGAAGGAGAATGTAATAGCACTTACCGCTTCCCTCATCCCCGAGGAAATTACCCCAACCGCCACAGTTGGCTGTGGATCCGTCCGGATTGCGCAGCAGGCAATTGGAGCCCGTTCCCGAGATGAGCACTATGCCGCCAATGGAGGAGGCGGTGAACATGCTGCCCATTGTATCGCTGGAAACGGCATAGCTATCAGAAAGATTGGGGAATGTGTTTCGCAGCTCCTGCTCCAGCTCTCGATTGGTGGCCTCCTATCAAAGAGAATCATTTATTGAGATATATTAATCATTAATCAGATCTTTTACTCTACCTGCTCACAGCCGCTTAGACTAAGACCTAAGCTCGCCAGCGGAGTGTCCATTGGTATTTTAGCCTCCTCCTTGCAACGCTCCACCATATCGGCAATGCGTCGGGCACACTCGGGAATGCCAATGCCCCAATGGTTGGTTCCCAAACCGCTGGTGGTGCCCACAGATTCTCCACTCTCATCGCAGATGACCAAGCGGGAGTGCGTTGCACCGCTGCAGCATAAAAAGAAATTATATATAGACATTGTTCATTTTGTTGGTGTCCACATCCGCTCGTCACTTATTGTTACTACAGGTTCATGACCGCGGACAATAGATATACTTTATACTATTAATAGTTCAACTAAATCGAATTAAATGGTTGTCAATTGAGCCAATTGAAATTGAAGAATGGACTGGGATGCTACGTTTGGACACGTTTATTCAATTAATTAATTTAAAGAATAGGTACAATCAGGGAATCAAACCGAAACAAATATCGGTTCCGGTACGTTCCGGAACAACTATTTTGGTAAACGGTTCTACTTATTTTGGTTTCGGTATCAGTACAGCAAAAAATATATTAACAGATTTGTACATACATGCGTACTATATGTTCGTATTTTATCGAAATAAACCTAACTAATTTAAAGTTATTTTTTAATAGAAAACAAAATTATATTCGTATCGAAAACAAAAAATTATTTTTCGAAAAGTGTACCGAAAGCGTACCGGTACAAACGATTCGGTTTTCGGTACTTCTGAACAAATTTATTTCGGTTACGATTTTGGTTCCGGTATTCAAAATGAAACGTTTTCGGTATTATTCCCTGGGTACAATAGATAAGACTGCCACACGCCGTAAATATACTTGCATTGAGAAAAAAAATGATATATTATTTTTAAAATCTGTCAGAATGCATTTAATTTTTTCTTTTCTAAACTTGTACAAAATATCATAAACAAGAAAGAAAGGTTATCTTCGGCACACAAAAAAGTTGATAACCTTCCAGAGCTCTCTATTAAATTTTAATATAATGTACATTTAGTATTAGAAAGAATTAAAAGTTCAATAAATACATTTAAATAGTAGTTCGATTGTAGCCAAATTGGATCAGGATGTTGTTAGCCAAACATGATCTCCAAGATTCGTTGAGATTTTTAAACGACATTTCCTATGAAACTACACGATATAATGGGTCGGCTTAAATTTAATTTAATCAGGATGTACAAAAAAAAAAAACAACTAATGTATATTATGTGAGATTTCTTGAAATAAAAAAATGTTGATGGTTTTTTCAACCGAGCGTTATAACCTATAGCGGTTATATGATATAGTATTCCGATTTAAGCGAGACAGACAAAGCAAACCTACTGCAAGGGTATAACACATAAAATAAATACCTAGAAAATCAATTTCTTTTCTTTTTCACTAAAATGTGCGAATGTGTTTTTCTCACTCATCTGTATTGGTATTCCACTCAATTGATTGACCTACATAAAATTACAGAATGGAATGGGCGCACAATCATACGGGCTATTTGGGAATTGAATGGATAGATATGTATGTATGCATACGCAGATACATTTATTTGTAGCTCCCTTATTTCATAGTCCCGCATTCAATTGACATTATCATTGCAGCTTGTGCAACTTTAAACTAAACACGACTCAATTGAGATAAATGCATGTGCATTCTGCAACACGGAACAATAGCATATGTCATTGTTATCGCCACTTCAATTAATGACTAAATGTATTTTGTATTGTTGTGATAAATTGTTGTTATTACTTTCAGCTATTCAAAGGATAAGCCAACGCGCCAATTCACAAAGTGACGTCACAAAATGCGATTAGCTGGCAACACCGTACACTGTTGGCATGGTGTTGCCACATCTTTGCACACATCAAACGCTCGCATTGCACAATAAATAAACGTTTTTTAATTATTAATTGCAAGACGTTGGAGAGAAGTGCGTGTCGTGTTTGGATTGGGAGACGGAGAGATCAGAGAATTGGTTGTGCTACGAGCTAATTAAAAGAATTTCAATTTCAATTTAATTGAAATGAAGCTGCTGGCAAATGTTCGCAAGTTGTTGTTGTTACGCCGGCAAAGGCCAATGGAGCGCCTAATGACAACAGCAACAACACAGTCACATGAGACGACAGCGCAGTCAGCGTCGGCAGCGCAGTTAGCTGTGGGATTAACCAGTGCACAGCTGGATGAACTGGAGCGGAATATTGAGCTGAGGCATCACAAGAACAATATACCGCATATACGCAAATTGCTCAAAGTGCTGCAGGATGACGCGGATGCGGACAAAGAGATCCAGCGGCAGCTGGAGGAGCAACTGGAGCAGTTGCCCAATGCAACACATCCACGTCTGCTTGGCTATGACAATCAACCGCTCGAGTTGGCCAACTATAAACACCGAACACTGCCCGAGCAGGGAGCTAAGGAGTTCTCGGAGCTGGCGAGAGCACTTAACTTGTATCGCATGGATCACCTGGGGAACTATACGGGACACAAGAGCTACTACCTGACAGGTCAACTGGCGATGCTGGAACAGGCCATTATACAATATGCACTGGAGTCGGTGACAAGGCAGGGCTTCAAGCTGATCTCCGTGCCGGACATTCTGCCCAGTGAGGTGATTGAGAGCTGCGGAATGCGGACAGAAGGCGATCGCACACAGGTCTACAAGCTGGACACCGGCGAGTGTCTGTCGGGTACCTCTGAAATGGCGCTCGCAGGATTCTTTGCCGGCAAAGTGCTGGAGGAGGAGCAGCTGCCGATGAAGGTGGCCGCCGTGAGTCGCTGCTACCGAGCGGAGACATCGGGTCTGCACGAGGAGAAGGGCATTTATCGGGTGCACCAGTTTACCAAGGTAGAAATGTTTGCCATTGCCACGCCGGAGCAGTCGGAGGCAACGCTTGAGCAGTTCAAGGACATTGAGATATCCCTATTTAAGGAGTTGGGCATCAATTTCCGACTGCTCGACATGCCGCCCTGTGAGCTGGGAACTCCGGCGTATCAGAAATACGACATAGAAGCCTGGATGCCTGGCCGGCAGATGTGGGGCGAAATCTCCAGTTGTAGCAACTGTACGGATTACCAGACGAAACGTCTGGACATTAGATACAAACGTGCCACCGATGGGAGTGTGTTGCACGCACACACACTCAATGGCACTGCAACGGCAATTCCACGTCTGCTGATCGCTCTGATTGAATCCTATCAGAGCACCGATAATCCGGAATCCATCTCCATCACAATTCCGGAGGTGTTGGTGCCCTTCATGAATGGACAGCGAACAATAACACGGAACAAGCGGATTCCGGAGACGAAATTGGTCAAGTTTATCAAATCAGAATCATGTTAATATTGTAATTGTTATAAAACGAGATAATGAATGAAAAACAATATCACAAATAGTAGTTTTATCGGTTATCTGTTGATCCCATTGATAAGTGATTGTCAAGCACCTAAAACCCAATCTAATAATCTACCCTATTGTTAGTCAATTGGCAATTGCGCACTTGATGTGTGTCTATATTATATGGCATAAAGTTAGTTTATAAATCAAGAGCACCGCTTCGTTATAACAACAATCGATATGGAGTTACTTTTCCTTGACCTTACGTACCCTTCAATGCCGCCAAAATATCTCATTTCAAATGTTCAAAGCTTTGTTTGAATTCTTCCGTGTTTCAGCTGGCAAACGTATGAATTCTGTAATAATTAAAAATAACATTAATTAAAATTTATTAAGTGTATTCCCACGTAATACCCTCACTTATCCCAAGCACTCTAAACACAATCTTATCGGGTTTTATGATCTGCCCCTTTTGGCCTGCAATTGAAATGCCAAGAATTCGCTGATCTAAGCGGAAAACGAAAGTTGGTTGCATGTGGACAAAGAGTGGTCAACTTCTTCTTCTTCGATCGCCACATAAACATAAACAGTTGCCCAAATAATACTTTTGACAAAATACTAAATTCAAAAATGTAGTTTCTCAAAATAAATCAAATTTCTTGGTATTGTATTATGATTTTAAAAAAAGACTTTAAAAATTAGTTAAATTTCCTTTTAAAATAAACAACAAATGTGTACATTTTTTATTTTGTCAAAACAATTTCTTGACCAACTGTACATAACAGCAACAGAAAGCTGGTTAACGGGAGAGAGCGAAAGAGTAAGAAGAAATCGCAACAAGTTTACAAATCAAATTCCGCTCACTTTTGAACAATTTTTTAATTTAGTTTGTTGCAAAAGCTTATATGAATTCTATTCACCACCTATATTTGTTTATTAATTTGTTTAAATAACAACACACTCCAACTAATTGCACACACGTCAACACAAACGTAGCCGTTAAATTTTTATTTTTTTAATGCACACATACACACACACACAAAAATTGCAATACTACTGATACAGTTATTGTTTATATACTATTATACAGCTGTAATTACGCTAAATATTCTCATGAGCAATAAAATAGCATTTGATTCTTACACGTCTGTGGAGCTACTGATACGGATAACAGATAACGTCTAATCGCTTTGAAGCCCACACTCAAAATATTGTTTAGAGGCTCCGACATTGTTATTTAAAGATTGGCATCCGCGTTTATTGTCAGCTGTTGCTCCAGCTCAGTGCTGTAAAATGTCAGTTCTTGTACAAATGCCAGTGTTGAAATCCGCTTTTTGAGACTGGTACGCAACTCAATCAAATAATTATTTTCAAGTTTTGCAATTTAATTTTTTCCTCCTTCCTATAGTCATTTGTATATTTATAGTATGATATTTCAGAATCGTCTGACAAGATGCGCTTAGTATTAGGTATTAGTATTATTCCTGAAATACCAATGATTTCTCGATCAGTTCACAGGTGCTCTATTCAAAATGCCCCAAACAAATAAGGCAAATGTGCTCACACTTATATTTTTATAATAATCAGCACACAGTGTTAATTCTATGGGATGAATATGCATTTTAATGGAAACTTCTGTTTGCTTGTATCAATGTTTGTATTTGTTATATATTTGTTTTTAGAATATCACCATTCCATTGATTTTGATTAAAGTATCAATTCCATAAATATTTCGGTTTCATCGAGCTATAAAGGGAGCAACGAAGGAACTATATTGGGACATTTGTCTCTAAACGAACTATATTGGGACTCGAATTAGCTGAAATAAATGACGTACATTCAGGGATTTAATTACTTTAGTCTTTAGCTCAATAGATCATTATCCAAACGATTACAGCTCTAGTTGTTACTTAACCTGACATTAATTAAATTGAACGAAACTTATATCAAATAAAAATATTTTTTAGGAATATCCCTCTTGTTATTTATAGTTTGTCTCGCTTTGTCAGCTGTTGCACTAATTCTGTGTTGCAAAGTGCATAAAAAGCCATTTGCGTAAATACAAGTGCTGCAAACCGCCAAAAAGTTAAAAAGTTGCGCATTCTCGATAAGCAATTTATTTTATATATTTTCGAAATTTTACTTTTTGCCCTTCTCCTTATCCTTGTCCTTTATTGTGTACTTATCGTAGGATTTGGTGGGATCGTATGGCTCCCAACGACTGGCCGGGAATATGTGCTTGTTGCGCTCGTACCAGGATCGCAGGAGCACCTTGCCCGCATGGGATTCCTCCTTCTCGACGGATGCGTCGCTGATCATGCGCACGTCGTCGTGCACATCGAACTGGAAGAGTGGTCCGGACTTGCCGCGTGCCTTGGTCACTATGAAGTCGTAGAAGGAGTAGTGATGCGGCAGGATCAGATCCTCCTTAACGTACATCAGTTGATCGGCCATCACGGTCTTGAGTTCGATGAACTCTTTGCGCAACAGCTCCAAGCATTTCTGCAGAAACTGGTAGATGGAGTTGCCCTTCTTCATGAGCACATTTCGCCTGTGGCCGGAGCCATCCCAGTAGCTGAATGTGATTGAGATGTCCTCATCCTTGAGCTCGGCCTGTTGCATCACCCATTCCTGGCGCAGTTGTTCGCGCAGACGATTCTCCTGCTCCTCCCGCTCGCGGTCTGGCAGAAACGATGTATCCACATCAGGATTCTTACATATTTTCTTCTTCTTAATGGGAACTTCTTCGCTGCGTAGTTCAGTCCATTTGGCAGGCATGGGCTTCTGGAACGTTTCCTCCTTCTCGTTATCCTCGCCGTTGTCGTCTTGATCCTCCTCCTCCTCCTCATCCTCATCTTCGTCCAAATTAAAAGATAATGCTTGTATTTGCCGCTTCTGTTTGTTCTTTTCGGCCTGGATGGCTTCCAAGGCGCGCTGTTTCTCCCGATCCTTTTCGTCCTTCTTCTGTGCAAGTTTCTTTTCCCGCTCCCGCACAATGTCCTCCTGCTTGGCCTTCATCTCGTCCAGCGTGACCAGACCAATGGTCGACGACTTGAGCTGCTGCTCGACTGCATCGTAGTGCGTGGCAAACTTGTTCTCAATCTTGTCCAGCTTCAGCTCCTCCTCGATTTTCTTCTTCCGAAACTCAATCTCCTGTTGCTGGATTTCCCGCTTCTTCATCAGCTGCGCTGCTCTCCCAGCCTCGCTGGCTGCACCCTTGTAGTGAGCCATGGCGTTAAGTCAGTTGCTTCCTTTTGGTTATTTTATAATAGATATATATTTATAGTTTTTTATTCACGATGTTTTTTGTTTTCACATGCGTCTTCTTCTTTGTTTTTAGTCAGCAAATGAAAACCGACACTTTGGAAACGAGTGGCAGCCTTGGGCCCAAAAACGATGTGGCAGCCTTGGCATACAGAAAAGGTCCAATCCCATTTTCAGATCAAATTGCAAAATTGATTTTTTTTGGTCTAAGAAAAGGAATCAAAGCAAGTATGATAAATTAAATTAAATTCGAAACTAGATTAAATAAAGGTGAATGATTTTATAAAGGTTCGTTACCACTCGGTGAATAATTCTACAAAAAATTTTAATAAGCCCTAACAATTATTCTTGAAAAATTTATAATTTTATTTATAATTTATTTATTTTTATTTAATTTAAATTACGCGCCAAGTTTGATATTTAATTACATATTTCCCTAGAGCTGCAGTTTCGATAAGTTTGCCTATCGATTTTATATCATTGAGCTTCTAGAACATAATCATTTTTGGCGCATCTCGGTTATTTTCAAATATGTGCGAGCTTTTACGTCCTTTCTGAGTCCTTTGACGAGCTTTTGTGGGAGGCCCAACATAAATAAGTTTGGTATATGCCGTTAACTGTTTCAGTTACAGCGGAACTTTCAAACCCATTGGACGCGCGCGGAAGAAAACAACGTAAGAAAGTGCTGAGAATATTTTTGAAATCAAATTATTTGATTTCAGTTGCTCAAGTGAAATGTGAAGTTTAATAGGCCACGAATTAAGGAATTGTAAATCATTCAATTATGTAAATGTACGAAATGTGTCTTGTCTGGCGCCGTGTGTGTGTGTGTTCGAGTGTGTGTACGAGTGCTGGTGTGTGTAGGGTGTGTGCGAGTGTATGAAGATGCATATGCGTGTGTGATTGGGTGTATTTTAAAGAAGAAGCCCACAACGTTGGGCAAGGACATTACGGACAAAGAGTAACACCAGTAGCACTGTCCAACGATGTGGTGGTGAGTGGAGGGGGAGGTGGAGGTGGAGGGTGTTGGCGTTGGCCAAACGGAAACGGAAGTACCCAAATTGAAATGGCATTTAAGATGAGCGAACAATTTAAAATATTTCATTTGCAGCCACTTCAAGCCGGATTGTTCAACGTATTTAATTGCTTGCCTATCTGATTTTAGCCTCGATAAAAGGATCGTACTTCTGTTTGTCCTGTCGAGCACTCGGTTATTGTTCTTATCGTATTTATAAGCCAGAGTCATAAATTACAAGTGACTTGGGAGGATTGGAGGGTTGGTGGGTTGGGGATTGAGGCTGGGAAGTCAAGTGCCAATAAAATCATTAAATGTTGCAGTGCATTAAATTCATGGGCTCAAGACTCTCGGCTATTGTTCGTTCGTTGTCATAAAACTAAAAACGATTCATAGCACGTTTTATCATCATCTGAATTCATTCACATTCACATCCGGTTGGTTGTTGTCCCAGCGGAGGGTCCTGTGCGTGTTGCAACTAATTGCCGGAGTGTGAGGGAAGGCAGCATGTTAAATAATTAATAGTGACAATTGCCTTATCGAGCAGTAATTAATTTATCGGCCATTATCGTGAAACATATTAATGGAGTCCGATCTGATCGCATGGGTGGATAGTTCTAGAAGTGCCTCAAGTGACGACTGCAACCTTAGCTAATTGCTTTTCATTTCCAGAGTAGACATGGGGGAATATGATAAAGTTTTTGGTTAGCCCAAAACTAAATTAAACAAACCGAACTAACAAGTTTGTCCTGGATCAACTTCTGTTAAATCTATTGGCTGTGACTCCTTCTTTGTCGCTCTCTTTCTCTTGTTTTGTCTTCCTATAGAACCTTTCGAGTTGTCTGTCAGTTGCAAAGTTCATATGACAGACACACTTCACGTTGGCTTAAGAGTTTTGCCATGTGCAAACTTTCTATGGATTATTTTGGTACATAACATACAATGCACACTTTAACTTGTATATATTGTCAACTTAAAGCTGCCCTGAAATCCTGTTTATTCGCAAAGCTCCAAAATTCTTATAGTTTTTTTCTTGACAACTACAGCTTTTCGGATTGGTTAACATTCAATTGAACAGTCCGAAGTACACGCACTTTTTGGAATATTAATCAATAAATTAAGCATAATATTTATGCTAGCCCAAGGTTAAATTACAGCTAGTAATTACAGGTGGCCATTTTGGTCATCAAGAAAAACACAAAAAACAATGGAAAGAAGCATGTTAAATGAAGCATAAAGACTCAAGTCATTAAGTCGATATTGAATTTTAATGAGAGTAAAAATCTTATTCATTGTGAAGCACAAACTACTCTCTTTAAGCCATTAATTGGATATTATGGTTTTCTGAAAAACTGTGTATAGTAAGTCCTATATATATTGACCAAGTTTCCTCAACATTGAACAACTGTATAATGCCAAATTAATTGCTTAAATGTAAACTTCTATATAAATATGGCATTGTTTTTGTATATCACAAATATTCTAGCTAAAAAATTAACCTTATTTTCAAAACTTATTGAAAATTAATTAAATTTGCTTTGTATTCATATATAATATATTGTTTTCAAATGTTTTAATTTCCTTTGATATTCTTTTTTTTTCTCTCTGTAGTCAATAAATTCATTTTGCAAGTGTTGATAAGAAGTGGTTTTTAATTAATTGCAGTCATGTTAAATGTGATTGTAGAGCTTGTGACGCAGTCATTGATTAAGTACCTTTTTTTTTGTGATTACATCAGTTTGGGAGATTACCTTTGTCGGTGAGGTCTGACGCTAGTCCAGGCAAAGGATGCCTGGACTCGGTTGAGCCACTTCTTGTTAAAATACTTTTCCTGTCGTAAAATGTCTGCTATTTGCTTTATCTTTCCCCAATTTTCTCTGTTTGCTTTTTTATTTTTTGGCTCTTGTTGCTACTGTTTGTATGTTTTTTTTTGGCCAGTTTTTAGCTGTTCTCGGTTCACTGCGGACAAAAACTTTTTGCATTTCGGCGTCGGCGTCGGCGGCGGCCCAGAAGTAAAAAACTTGACACAATTTAAACTTTTTTATAAACAAAATGAAAGCAAAATGCGCTATTTACTTTCATTCGTTGTTGATTTTCTCTGTGGTGTCCCTCTCTTTCACCCTTTCTCTCAGTTCTTTCGTTGCGTTTCTCGATTCGGAATTCAAACTCAAATTTGTCAATGGCAGCGACAACAAAAGCCTTTTCCACCATGTTTTTTAGCATAGCGTTGGATTTTCAATTACGAGCAAATTGCACATATTTGAAACAATTTGCCGCTGGCAACAAGCACACTTACACACACACACACACACACACACACACACACACATATATTTGCTAACGGGGTGTTTGTTTACACCCGGTTGCATTTTGCAACAAGATTTATGCACAAATTTCATAAAGCTGACAACATGACGTATGATTAATTTGTTAGCTGCCACTGCGTTTTATGTTATTATTGTTGTTGTTTATTATTGCAGCTACATTTAATTAAATTGTTAAGAACAAAAACGGAATAGTATATACATATTTATGTAGATAAAGCGTTTATTTCGGTCACAAGCCGAGACACTGAGACGCGTTCGCGCCTTTAGAAGGTTGGATAGCTAACGAGCTGTTTTGATATTTTTAGTAACACTCATTCTCGTCGACTTGCTAGCAACCGACAGCATTAACATCAACAACAACAAGAACAACAACAACAGCAACTTGAACAAGAACAACCATAGCAACAGTAACAAACCATATTAAGTGCAACTAAAAATATTCTGTGGCCAGATTCAGCCTTTTGAAATTATGTCAGACTCGCTAAAAATGCCGCAGACGCACTATGGTAACAACAAAAATAGCAACAACAACATAAAAATAACAATAGCAGCAATAACAACATAGAATAATAGTAAACAGTTCAGTTAAAGCAGCTGGCCAGCTTTCTAACCAGGCGATTGCTGCAAATGCTTATATATTACGTATACGACATGCACTCAATAAATTTGTGCATTTCAAGGCAATGACGACAACGACGACAACTACAACGACTACGACAACGCAAATGCATTTAGTGAACTCTGTCTATGCATATCTGATATACATACACATATTGACACACATATGTACATACATATGTGGGAGATTTGTTGAATGCTTGCATATCCCCACAATTCTCTGTCATACCATACATATATCACTGGCCAACTGGCACTGCCATTGTCTCTTATAAAAGTTGTGTTGCCTTAACTATTTGAAATCTTTGACTATTTGGCACATTGTAGTATTCCTCAATGACAGATTCCTGCTCGACTTAAGATAAATTAGAATCTTTGAACTAAATTATTGAGTGACAAACAATTTGCTAGAATTTCTGAAAATACTTTACGTCCAAAAAAAATAAATAGTTAGAAAACAATTTGTATAAAATTAGAAGATTTAATTTTTCTTTGGTAAAAATTAAGCAGCTTAAAGTTGAATTGAAGTCTGATATACAATAATTTTTAAAGAATGTTTAATTATTATCTAAAATATAAAAATATTGAACTTGGTGTGGAAAATAGAGACACCAAATGAAGTGCTTCCCATTGCCTCTCTCCGGCAACATTGGGTTAAACCAGCCAATTATACAATATAAACGTTTGCACCATTTAAATTTTGAACTGTTATGATTGGACTGGCAGCTGAATTTAATCGTTTTTCGACCACAATTTATGTATGGCCCTCTTTTCCAGAGGGACAGACACAGTTGCCCTGTGGATATGTAATTAATATGACACTTTATTGCTGTTATTTACATATTATGATTTATTGTAATTACAAACTCATATTTGCACATGTTTATATTATACTTAAAACTACATTCCACAAGAGATATACAAAATACTATAATAACTATGTGTATCTAGGGTGCATTTTCAATATTTTAATATTGATACATAATACATATAGACAAATTGAATTGGAAGTATAATTTAGTTAATACGAAATTAGCTTGGATATAAAAAGACAGCATAGACAAGAAAACTAAAATATTTCGCAAATTGCATATTACTTGAAGGCTAAATTTTCTATAAAACACAAAATGAAACCAATTAATAAAAAAAAACAAATGGGAGCAAAAAAATATCGAAAAAAGACAACTTTAAAAAAATTTTAATTATCTCCAATTTGTTTTATTTTTGCTTTCCCAATTGTAATATTCCTTTTAAATTTATTCCAATTTTTATGACCGAATTTTGATTTCCTAAAACCAAGATTCCTAGAATTTCGTTCGAACTTTTCCTCTCCCAATTTGGCATTTGTATCTATTGAACTCGAATTTACTATAAATAGCTTTGACTGTAAAAATACACTTCCATGTTTGCTTTAAGTTTAGACCATTTAACTGATTTAATTGCTGTAATAATAATGGTTTTGGCGGCTGTTTGAATATAGGTCAGCGGCAATTAATGCTTTCGATTAGTATAACATCCATTGGGCTTATCATAGTCGGCATTGTTGATTAGCTGTCTGCTCAGTTCTTAATGTTTCTGACTTGATTGATGCATTCTTCTAGTACTTAAGCTGCGAAAGGGAGCTGCAAAGGGAGAAAGGAGCCAAAGCATTTGCTGCAGATGTTGAAATCAAACCAAATTCAACCACGTTGATTTGTTTCACCTGGCCAGGGGGGAATTGAGCATCCAACTCCCTCTCGGCTGTTCGCTTCTTTGCTCGTTCGTTCGCATCGTAAATCATGAATATAAAAGTCGACACACACACACACACTCACACCCACACATAGAAAGCAATCTAGCACAGTAGCCGCCAGGTTTTTATGGCATAATTTTTCTTGTTTCGCATCAAAAGTTTGCACCTTCAATTCGATATTGTTGAGGCAACTTTCGCGTCGCCGTCGCATCGTAAGCAAATCATAAAACTTCGACTTGCGTACAATGGTTTTTCCACTTCCTCATTCACATCCACTTTTATTTGATTTTATTTTCTTTGCATTTTCTTACTTTTTATCACGCTAACGTGCCAGCATTATTTATACATAGCGGAAATATTCATTTATGCCAACTAATGAAGTGTCAAAAATGTGCCCCAAAATGTATGCTAAAGTTTTAGTTTTCTTTCGCAATGCTTTTGAGCTGTATATGTGTGTATACGTGTATGCGTGTGTATGTGTGTGCGTTGACCTTGGACAACTATAAGTCTGTCTGCGTGTCTGTGCAACCGCATGTGTGTGACACTTTTGAAATAGCTTAATAGGCGAAGCGCAAAAGTTGCACTGTGGTAATTTTGACAATCTTTTTGGAATTAATTATTAATTTGAGATGGAAATTAGAAGTTTTTGATTGAATAAATTTGAATAACATTTTTTTTTAATAATTTTGTAAATTATATAAAATATTTCTCAACCTAAAAATGTTTTTCAAACTGAAAGAATGTCTATTTTTGGACTTCGGAAATATGTTCGAAAAAACTAAATTTTTGACATTTGAGGCACAACGACATTTCGAACGGTTGTTTTAAAAAGCAATTGTCTTTAAGAACTCTAGAGATTTCTGGAACACACCTGATAGAGTCAATTTCGTTATTATAATATCCCAATGGAATAATGTGATTTTTAAAGGCCCGAATGGAGTCGACCTGAAATTTCCGTCGACGGAAAGTTTTCTATGAAATAGTTGTCAAATTCTTCTGCTTCTCTTTGGGTCATCTTGTTTTATGGTGACGTTTTCTGGTCTATTCAAAACGGGCCTTAATCACAATTGGTTACTTCATCCGACAGATAAGCCAAGTGAGATTTATAAATAAAGCAGCTGTAATGTTAAAATCCACATGAAAAATTAATTAATTTGCATACTTTTGATAAATTTAGAAATATTCGAAAAGTTGGCAAAGCTCCCATAGTGCGATATGTGTTCTCCTGCATATGTTTGCATTCGAAAGCGCAGGCCAAGCAAACAAACAAAAACCATTTCAGCTCTCTCTATCACTCTTTCCATCTCTCTCTCTCTCTCTCTGTGTGTGTGCTGGTGATGACTATATAAATGATACTCGAATAGCTGCTAGCCATACAGTCGAGTGTCTCTGTCAGAGTCAATGTGCCGCCAACGTTCCTATCTCCTATCTCCTTCCTCCTCTGTCCTCTGGCCTCTTTTCTCCTTCAACTCGACGCTCGTCCGTGGTAAAGTGTATTTCCATCGGCGCGTAATTTAATGCCCTCCATGGCATATCGATCTCTTGGCAGACTGCATCTAAATTACAATTAGACCCAATTTCATGTGTCGTGGTACTCGTATGTAGTTTTGTTGGCTCAGACAAAGCCATAGTCCTTGTGGTAATGAAATTGCTCGTAATTGTTTGTTCCCAACTCACATCTCCTTCTATCGTTCGCTCTCTCTCTCTTTCGATTTGTATCCTTTTCGGTTGCTCTGCGTGCCCAGCTTCGTTTTTGTTTTTGTTTTTGGACTTTGATTTGTCGTTTTCATTTTCGTTTTCGTCGTTTGCTTTCCTATTTGCTATTTTTAGACCCCGTACATAAAAAAAGTACAGGGGTCTTAAGTTTAAGTTTGTTTCAAGTAAAATGTGGGAACAGGCAGAAGGAGGCATGGCAGACTCTATAAAAAAATATATATTCTTGATCTGCATCAAAAGTCGAGTCGATATATCCATGTCCGTCTGTCCGTCTGTCTGTCTGTCTGTCTGTATAAACACCTAGAACTCAAAAACTATAAGTGCTGGAGACACCAAACTTGGTATGTAGGTTCCTCTATAGATTAAATATGTATATCATATAGCGCCCATAGGAATAATCGGATGAAAATCAAGTTTTAGTATGAAAAACTTTTTTGTATTATGAGATATCGAAACTGATAGAATATGCATTTAAGTTAGTCTTATACGTCCTTACCGAAGTTGGTGCAAATCGGTCCACTATATCATCTAACCGCATATGACCGATCGGACGAAAATCAAGTTTATGTGTGAAAAACCTTTTTGTTTTATGAGAAATCTCAACCAAACTGATACAATATGCATCCAAGCTAGTCTTATATATTTCCAATGTTCGTTCAAATCGGTACTCTATATCATATAGCTTTCATAGCACCGATCGGTCAAAAATCAAGTCTTGGGATTAAATACTTTTTTCCCCATAGTAATTACGGGGTCTCCGACAGTCGAGTATGCTCGACAGTTGTATATTTTTTTTCAGCTATGATTTGTGTAGGTGTTTGGTTTGATTTTGGTCAAGGGCAAGACACCGCAGTTGCTGATTTAAGTTCCCGTTTGGCCAAGAGGCCTTGTTAATAAGCGAAAACATTGAGTTGGCGTTTACCTGCTGAGCTGCCTTATTTGCCTTATTTGCCTTTGGGTTAACCAATAGGTTTACGCTCTTGCCCTTTGTATCCCAACTAAACATGGCCAGAAACTCGACTGGAATTTGTTTATTGAATCGTATTTTGTTTGAACGCCAATATACATATTTACAGAGAACACCTCTCTCTCTCTCTCTCTTTCTTTCTTTCACACTCTATCTCTATCTACATCTTGCCGTGTGTTTTGTCAATTTGTGTTTTGCGTGTTTTTAGGCGCGCTTGAAAATTATTCGAATGCCTCGTGTGCTGCCAATCATCACGCATACGCCGTGTGTGACTGTGATATATGGTGTACAAGTATTGCGAGTAAGGGCTCGTAAAGTTCAACACACGCGATGCGATTTAGCGCCATTTAGACATGTGTAAGATATATATAAAAGGGTCGCCACAGCGACACTGCTCTTTAACAAGACAATTTACGAGGCTGGTCTGAATGTCAGAGGACTTTAAGGCCTAAGTGAAAGTTAGTATTTGGTTTAAATATGCATTAACTTTCAGTTGACCTTCTACGTAATTAATTTATGAATTTGCTTTATACGCTTGTCTGTGTGTGTGTAAATGTGTGTGTGTGTGGTCTGTTGGATCGTCATGGAATTGTTTAATTGCATTTTCTGAATTTTGATTGATTGGGACAAATACAATGCAGCCAGAGAAGCGTGAAGGCAATTTCAATTCAATTACTTGACCACTTAAAACTTTTACTGAACTGACACGTGCAAACAGCCGTCTATCCGTCTCTCTCACACACTTCGACTCTGTCTCTTTCACGCTCCTATGAATATCTTCTAAATTATGCTGACGCAGGCAGTTGCTGTTTGATTCTCGGCATTTTGAAATATTTGATTTATGAAAATATTAATTGTGTTTACCCAAAAATTTCATTTTCAAAATTGATTATCCTATCTCGACAATCGACAGAGGACAGAGGACGGCAGAGAACCAATTAGATTTCAATTAACACTGTGCTACCAAAACATTCTGTGTAACTTTGCACTGACAAATTGACAGTTTGCTAATTGGCCAAGTTCCATAAATATTTAAATATGTTCGTGTACAAGGATTAATGCAAAATAGCTAATGATTGATCGCTTTGCAAATTCCAAAATAAAAAATCTTTATATTATATTTAATGACCAACTGCTCTGAGTTGTGCAATTTGTCTAGCTGAAATACAATTAAATGGAATTTATACAACATTCCAAACCATTTAGCATTCTCTAGGGATTGCAATTGGCCGAATACAAGCTAATTATATTCTAAATATACCCTTTAAAATAGGCAACATGGTGATATTATCTATTTGCATTATTAAAATATTAATATATTGAATTGTGGCAACAGAGTATTTGGTAATTACATACTTTCCACTAAACTAATTCAATCTTTGTCTGCAGCTCTGTAAAACAAGTAATTCGCCATTTTTGATACTCTCTATTCATACTTATTTTCTTAATACTCTAGAATTTTTGGAATAAGGTTTTTTTTATTTTATATATTTGTTATTTTATTTCAAAATATTGATAGATCCTATTGTAGGTTATCTCCTCATGGAATATCGATTAATTGCTAAGTTATATTTTTGCAGTAAACAACTATCTCATATTCTAATATAATTTATTAGAAGTACTATTTTTTTTGTTGCAGTTATTTAATATTATTTTCAGCTTTTGTAAATTCCACTGAAGGGTATCTATCCATCGCATTCGTTTAACTTGATTCACAGTGCATTTTCTGCACTTATTTATTACAATTCACACACACTCAGCATGTGATCAAGTATGTTATTTCAAATTGCAAAGTCCAATGCCAAACACAGACACATACCAACACACATATACTCACCCACACATGTGTATACCTATATAGATATGAATATACAGACGGCAGCAGTTGTGGCCCAAGTGGCGTATACGCAACACAACTAGTTACATATTACAGAATTTCATCGTTGATTAGCTGCGCTTTGTGCTAGTTCTCCACAATAAAAATAAAAGAAAGGAATCGAAAAGAAAAGAAAAGAAAACAGGCTGCCCGGGCTGTCTGTATAATAAAGCCATAAATAATACGTAAACAACAACAAAATGCTGATATGTTGTTATGTTGCACTCTTAAAGTTTCAATTGAAGCGACAGCAATTTTTCAAGGCATTCTCGAACTTGCCTGGTTGCCTTCTGCATTCCACTGTCCATTTATTGGTCATCATAATTGTATGTATGTGTTGGTCTAGCTCTTTGTGTTGTGAGTGTGTATGTGTGTGTTCTTAGCTGCTGGCGTCTTTTATAAGTTAGCTGCTGAATGAACTGGGGCATGAAATCTCTGTAACCTTTTTTTGTCTCACTTCTGTCGACTTTGCTGAATAGCTCACTGCCTGTCCTTGTCACAGATACCGTCACTACATATGTGTGGGTGTCTCAATTGTCTTGTGCCCGAAAGCCATTTGGCATTAGCCAAACGGCCAAGGCAGATTCAGTCAGCCAAATACAAGCAGGCAACCGACCAACTAGAAAAACAAACTTTAACACAAATGCTCGACTACCAATGTGTGTGTGAGAATAAATGTACATATGTGCATATATGTGTGATTGTGTGTATTTTCTATGCTAGTCAATGGCGGCATAGAATTTCCAGCGCGACGCTCACTTAAAGAAAACAAAACTTGGCAACTTAAACCATAAATGCCTTCAACCAGACGCAAAAACAAACTCATATTTGTCTATGAACATCAATGTGAGTATGAACGTGTGTGTGAGTGAGAATATGTTAGTATGTGTGTACCGAATATTAACTATGCAGCAGTCATACCCAGTACTTGAAAATATCCTGCACCAACCAAAAAAAAAATCCTTCCCGAAATCTCCCATAAATGTATGGAGTTTAGAATTAAGAAAATTCAATTAAATTTTAAAAAGATAAATAGATAATTGAATTAAATAAATTTATTTAGGTGAAAAATGATGCTGCAGTAAATCAATTAAAGATGATTTTGTTATTTGAATTGTCAACAAAATCATTAGCAAAAATCAGATACAGTTTATTTAAATAATGCTTAAAAGATAACCGTCAAGTGAAAAATTAAACATGAATTTTGATTACATTACTTTCCACTTAGAACGATGTAGTCAAAGCAGGGTATCAGCTAGCTGTGCATTCTAGTGTTTCTTATATGTACTCCTTGTTTAGTTAGTTGTTCTTTTAGTTGTTATTAAGCATACCCCGTTGCCGTTAAGTTTATAAATACACGGAATACGTGAGATTAGATGCCCCTTGTGGTATCCATTGGGTTTCAAGGCGTTGTTAACACGTCGCATATTCAGGCATTATTTATCAACCTTCCTCTCCTCCTCTCACTTTTCTCACTCTTCTCCCTTGGCTCGTAGCCAGCTCGTTTTGCATGCTTTGTTTTCAGTTGTTTTTATATTTTTACTTTCTTTCTGCCTGTGGGACTATTTATACTTGAAAATGGCCGACATTGTGCGCTGTTGTCCTAACTTGGCTCGGTCGCAGGTCTCTCAACACTTGGAATTATAGTCAAGTGTTAATATTGTCGTGGCATCAAGAGATAAGGCCATACATTTTACTTACGAGTGACATGAAATTGCCCCTGGCTTCTAATAGGCCACTGGTATCTGGTGACTGCCAACTGCCAACTGCCAACTGGTAGCTGGTAACTGCCATAATATGAGCAGACAATGAGACCGAGACTGAGACGAGACGAGACGAGACGTAACAACAATAAGCGTCAAAGAGCACTTGAAGCCCTGTCTAGGTAGTTGTTGACTAAACATCACAGCTTTTGGACATGAGCTTCGTGTTAATTGTGGATTTCCTCATGGTCTGAAGATACTTTTTAAGATACGCTCAAAAGAGCAATCAACGGAGATAACTTATAAACTAGGGCAAAGATCAAGATTAATCAAATTAGTGGACAATTATGTGAATGATAATAAGGATGAATATAGTTATAAGATTGTGACTAATAATAAATAAATTTTTGTGTCCTTTATAACTAATAATATTAAATAAAATAATAACAAACTCGGGGGAAAATAATTATGATTTAGTTGGTTTCAAGTTCAACTCATAGCGTAAAAATAAAGTAGAGTAGTTTAGAGGTTGTTGGTTTTCGTTAATCATGAAATATCTACGATAAGATTAACAAATTAGTTAATACATTAACGCTTTAATCAACTATTTATGATTATAGTTATTGGTCTGAAGCTGTGATAAATAAAGAAATGGGAATTTAAAGAGATTTCATAAGGAGTCAAAGAGAGTCCGAAATGCCAACCTTTAGATCAGCTGGCTAAGCTCCACAATATATTTAAATTGTTAATAAATTAAGTCGAAAGCTCAACAAATTGTTAGTTAAGCCTTAATGCCACGCCCATTGTGTTGAAGAAGAAGCGACAAACGGGCCAAAAGCATGTTGACAATTAGTCTTTAAATGAAGTAAGCGGCAGCACAAATTGTTGCTGTTATTGTTGTTGTTGTTGTTGTTGTTAGCAGTGTGTTGTTTGCTTTTAAGCCTGGTAAACAGGCAGCCGACAGGCAGGAGTTGGTAGTTGAGTTGTTGGCCAGCCGTAAAATGGATTGTACCTTTTTGCTGTGGCATTTGCCCAGTAAAACTGGGAAGCTGTTGACGGTTTAGGCCTTTGATGAAGTGCGAGTTGGGCAGCTCGTTAGCTTAAGGTGTTTTGCTTTTTAGATTTTGTGGTCCTTCAATTTGGCAACTCGCACTTGGCCACTTGGCCAAATGCCAAAGGTGATTGTTGTGCAATTTTTATGTTGCAACTTCATTAAATTGGCCTTTTATGGGCCACGTAAAAATCATAAAAGCGTCTAAAAGCTGTGCTGCCACGCCCCATTGTTTAGGGAGGCGTTGTCCGTTAAGTGGCGAACACAACAGAGAATAAAGAACAGGATAGCATGGAACAAAGGCACTTTTAATTACTTTCTGCATAAATTTGCACTCGTTTTCTCTTTTGGCCAGAGGTCAGTCAGTTGGTCAGGCAATTGGCCGCTATGCTTTTCCCGCTTTTCCGACTTTTCCGACTTTTCCGCCTGCAGCAGCTTTTACTGTTATTCTTTAGCTTCTTCTTCTTCTTGTGCTTGTCGTTGCTGTAAAAAATAAAGAATAAAAACGTGTTTTACCAGCCATAGAAAATTATGCAAAACAATGTCTAAGCATTTACCTGACCAACAGTCTGACTTTAAAAATTAAATGTAACTTATAAGCCTGTGGGTATATCCTTGAGCCAGATCACGTATTTTCATGCCTGGCCAGCTGTCAAGTTAAAAAACAAACGCCAAACGAATTTTATTATGCGCTTGTGTGACTTTTAAAGCGTCCCTTGTTATAACAGCTTCCTGCGGTTTCCTCTGGCTTCTTGATTCCCCTCTTTTGCATTGTCTGCATATTATTGTTTAATTGTGGCATCCTTTTTTGTTGTGGTCAACACTGATACCGCTTCACTTACTGCCATATAAATCAACTGCAAGTGACGTCCTACGATAGGCTGCATGTGTATGGCTGGGTATGTGGCATGTTTGTGGCATGCCCCTTTTGCCTCACTGAACTCAAAATGATTGACTTTAATGTCATACTGTTCAATTTATGCTATGCACTGTGCACAGTGCTCTTGATACGCCCATAATGGGCGTGTCGACTGGAAATGACTAACATAAAGCCAGGCCGGAAGCTAGTTGCATTGACCTGAGCTCAAACTGGCAATCAATTAACTCAATATCGTTGCTGTTTCAGCTGCCATCACCATAAAGCAAATGTCAATTAGATTTAGCGGTGCTTTTGTTCAAGGTGCCATCCATGGAATTGGGTCAAAGGGACTTCCCATTTTATCCGGAATCCATATACCGGCAATTACCAAGCTCTCTTAATGAATTCCAATTCATTTCATTTCTATTTTCTCTCCATCAGTACTCGGAATTGAAAACGACGAATCAAATAATCTGAAAAGGAGCATTAAATCAGTATATACATACATACATATCCAATGCCATTGAATAATGCACTAAATAATTGGCTATTTGACTTTATTATGGCTGCCAACTTCAACCATGTTGAAGTCGTTTCAGCGAAGAGATTTCTATAGATTTTGTGGAATCCTTTGAAAGCAAATATTTAGCATTATTAGCTTTAGAATATGTTTATAACCGGAAAACGAAGTTTCGAATTTAATATTATAGTAAATTGCAAACAATATTTACACAATAAATTGGAGTGGGTGGCCCAAATTAATTTTATTGTTTACAATATTTACTGTGAGGTCTATAAAGAGTTAAAGTAATAATAATAATAATAATAATAATTACGCTCACTGTTGCGCCCAAACATTAAAGTCTAATAAATTAATAAGAAAGGGGATAGAATTTGACTATAGATGAAAAAAATGTGTAAACTAGGTCAACCATTACCACCCACTAAAAATTCGTCTTGGAATTCTTTTTAACATAAATTATTTAATGGATATTTTGAACTAATTATGTAAGAAAATCAATCAACAAAATTAAAATTCCCTATGAAAATCAAAGAGGACGAAACAAAATAAAATGCATTAACGTTAACACTACTTTATGAAGTACTACAAGAGCATCTGCAACTTTCTGCAGCTAAACTAAACACACTTAAAACTTTATCTTAACACTGAAAGGACAAAACAAAATACACACAAAAAAGGACAACGATTTACTTTAAGTTGATATTAGCTTAACTTTTGAACATGATGTTAATAATTAAATTCAAATGTACTGCAGTGTTTAGCTGACTTTCTAAAAGGCAAATAACTATCGATTCAAAGTTGAAAATAAGTAATACACATAGTCTAGTGGTAAATCCGTGTTCGTATTTAAGATCATGATCAAAGGTGGAGTACTCACTCACCACAGGCCTCATTTTCGGAGCTAAGTTTATTCACCATGATTCGTGGTAAAGGTGGGTTGTTAAAATAATAAAAAAATTTTTTAAATTATTTGATTGAGTAAATATTATACCTTGAAAATGCTGTCGCTCTTTTATATACTATACTAGATATTTGATTTTGAATTTACAGTGACTAAAAAGAGAAAAATTAAATTGACATACGGAGCACAAACTCTTTAATACTTACAATTTTCAAGTATCAATTCCCTAAAGACATTTGGAAATCCCCTCAGATTAGCAACTGTAACGAGTTAGGATTGCAATCCCTATTGATTCCAATTGTAGATGTGGTCTGTAATTTATCAATCTATGAACCGACAAATAAGTTAATTTACTCAGCAGCCAGCAGCTGCCAGGGGCAAACACAGCAATCACATCAATATTAAGCTACACTTAACTAGCTCATCAATGTTTACCTTATGGGGACCTTTTCCCTCCCATCTATTTGACCTAAATACAGTGAATCCATTCATTCATTTATCAGGAACTGTGCGTAGCTTTCTCATTGTCAGCTTAGCATTAAGCACGATTTTCTGCTGAGCTGCAAGCTCCTTTGATTTTGATTGTTGGGGCACAAATTGGTCAAGGCCGGACATTGGGCAATCACCTCTGGGCAGATGCCCCCTTCACCCTTCCCCCTTCCTCGTCGTCTGTAGTCCGTAAATAGTTTTCAATTGTGTGAAGCAAATGCCTGTAAGTCAATATTAAGTTAACTGCCAACAATTGTGACTAAAACCAGCACTAAAACGCTTTAGTAGATGTTCCCAGCATCAGAGACAGCTCAGTTGGGCAGCAATTGCTTATCTTTTATCAAGGCTACTGTCATTCACACACACACACAGAGACACAGACAATATACAGGTGTGTGAGTGCTTAAAATGTTTTCAAAATCCACTCAAGTTCACACAGCACTCTGTGGTTAGCAATGGCAAAGTAGACAAACTGTGAGCGTCTAAGGACATTCCAGTTGATATTTGCCAGCTTCTGTGGGGGGATTTCAATTTTGGCATAAGCTTGGCATAGATTACTTTTGGCACACACAAATGAAATTGACAGTTAATCCGTAATTGATCTGGCAACAAGGAATGCCAGCTAACACGGGTAAGCTCGATATTCAATACTCTACACGCGTAGTCAATGTCAACTTGGCCAACAGCTCTTATAAGAAAGCTCCGTAAGAAAATCTTAAAGTATTGTCAAATGAATAAGTTGGAGTTTCACATTTCTATAGAGAACGCAAAAATTAATTTAAAAACTTAAGCTTTTGGGAAATTTAAATTATATTAAATTTGTATCCAAATTAAATATTCACAAAACAAACAAAACGACAGCAAATTTAAGTTTACTTGCTTTCCGGACAATTTTATTTTTCAAAGAGAAACACTTCAGTATTTATATATTTGCTTAATAATCTCTGATAAATTTAAATTGTACAAAAATCGTGGCTAAAAAATATGTTATGTGCTTAATAAATACAAATACAAACACAAAAAAGAAATGACGGAAATAATTGTACTTCAACTAGATAAACACAAACCTATTATTTTTAAATGACAATTTTCAATAGATAATTTTTTTTCTCGTTTACTCTGAAATGGTATTAAAAAATATATTGCATTTTAGAGAAAATATTTCTAGCTAATATCTACATATAAACTAAAAAATGAAAAGAATAGAACAAATTTATATTTTTTATTCACATTTCATAGTCGACTTGTGATACTCTCTATGTAGGGTATTAAAGCACACAACGTCACAATGAATGAAGCTGATGATGATGATGAGGCCGTCAATGGAAATCAACTGACACCTGACAGACATTCTGTCAACTGTTCCGAGTGTTGAAAATAGAACATACTTAACTAAACTTTTGGTCACATTCCACAGTGGTCCAGCCCGTAGGCCAAAAATAAAAAAACCAAAGTCCAAATTTTGACTTTAAATGTACCAATTCTTATTTATAATTGGTCTAGCTATTTGAATTTATTCATCTTTTTGTTTTGCTCTGTCTGTCCGCTTCAAGAATAGCATCGAAAGAGACAGCATGATATTCATTGTGTATTGCAGCGTAAGCAACGTGCAAGGGAAGCTCTCCGTAAAAAAATTGTTAAACATATTTAAAACAAGTGTTTGTGCCATGGAAGTGATTAATATTTTGAAGAAAGGTATTAACTTTCTTTTTACAATAAAAAGTATATGTAATATTTGTTGTGTTTTGTGTAAATCATTGTTGTATTTAGTACATAATTGTAAACGTTCTTAGTTAGTCTTTTCTGTGTTTGGTTAGAGTTTTAGTTGTGATGGCACTCTTTGGCATTCACAAATCTTTTTATATAATATTCTTAAGCATTTTAAGAATATAAGAAAGTTTAGTTCAAGTGCCGTAAGGTGCCGTGCGGCTTGCAAAATACAAAAAGGTAACCTAACCTCTATTTGAAAAAAAGCACGTGCTTCTGCTGTGTGTTGTTGTTTGTTGCCGTTTGTAACTACACATATATGTAAATATTAAAGGGTAAACATATAAATTAAAAAAATTTATTTATTTTATGTTCGTTTTTGTTAATTACATTTATAATTTCTGTCATTATTATTTTAAGGCGAAATAGTTTCCCGGCGAAAACTCGTTTTACACTGATTGTTCCTATGGCAGCTATAACCTATAGTATCCAGATTTTTACTGAAGTTTCCCAGGTTATATACGAAAATTTAAAAAGTATTGTTGCATCAAAATAAAAAACAATAGTTTTTCATATAAAAACTGAATATCAGACCGATTGTTCATATGGCAGCTATATGATATAGTTGCCCGATCTGGCTGATTTTTACATATTATTTTAGGATAAATATAAAAGAATTTTGTGCAAAGTTTCAAGTCCCTACCTCAACTAGAAGTATTTTTGGCCGCTCTCCCCATACAAGCCGGACCACTGTGCATTCCCCATTTACCTGTCTGTCAGACTTCTGGCAAAAAACAACAACAACCTAAACAAGAATTGTTAAATAAGGAAATGGAAAAAGGCAATCCATGAATTTGTCACTTGTAAGTGAGTAGGGCAACAACTGACGGCGGCGCATGAATTTCAATTTTTGGCATAATAAAATGCGCCACATGACAAGTGTCCTTGCCCCATGTTGCCAACGAGGTTGCCACTTCGTAGTCCTTCCACTTTGCCAACGTTTTGGGTTTGCTTCATAAACGTTGCTTATGGTAATGCGTGAAATCGTAAATTTGCAGCGAGCTTAGCGGCAATAACAACAGCAATAAGAAATCATAAATAAAACAATATCACATAAACACAAACACACACACATACACACACACACACATACACATAAGAAGGGGAGAGGAAAAGCGAGCTTGCTCTTAAAAAAAGATGCAGCAGCATTTCAGGCGTCGCCATTAAATTATGGAAAAGTGTGAGACATGTGTGTGTGTGAGGTGTGAGTACTTATGTGTGCGTGTGTGAGTGTGTGTATAGTATAAGTGTTTGGTATTTGCCTCAAGCGACAAGCAGGCAAAATATTATTATTTGGCATACACAACGAATGCGTTGTGACTGTGGACAAGGACACGTGTGTGTATGTGACTGTATTTGTTTGTGAGTGTGTGTGTGTGTATTTTTATAAACGTATTAAGTTTCGCCAGACAACGCACATGACACAAAATAATAGTACAAATAATAAAAAGAAAGTGTAACGATACAGTGAAAGCATAAGCCAACAACAACAAGCAGCACGCACAGGAAACAAGTTAAAAGCCAGAACGACGCAACAACAGCCACAACAATAGCAACAACAACAGGAAAGCAGAACGCATACAAATGTCAGCGACTGCCATAAACGACGCCGGCAGCGACGCCGACAGAGGCAGCGACTGCACAACGAGAGCAGCAGCCATTGACATTTCAAATTAAATACAGAATACAACAGCAGCAACTACAACTACAACTCTAACGTCCTCTAAGTTGACAAGTACAACAACAACACCAACAAACATCAGCAAGCAACAACTACAACTACAACTACAACTACAACTACAACTACAACTACAACTACAACTACAACTACAACTACAACTACAACTACAACTACAACTACAACTACAACTACAACTACAACTACAACTACAACTACAACTACAACTACAACTACAGCGACAACCACCATCGTAGCATCAACTACAATCGCATCATGGACGATGGTGGCACGCCATCGGCGACCAAGAAGAGTACCACCCTCTCGGTAGATCGAGCCGCGTTTCTTCTACTGCGCGTCAAAAAGGCGTTCAAGAAGAAGCGACAACAACGCAAGGAACGACAGTAAGTTGATTCTTATCCTTTGTCGCATTTTTTTCCCCATCCTCTTTGCCTTTCTGGCTTTCAATCTGAAAGTTGGAAATTCGCCATCAGCTTTTTTTTTATTTTTTGCCACTCGCATTGCAATGTCTCACTGTTGCTCCTTTTTCCGTTTTTAACAAGGATATTCCTTATTAAGCCGCAAAATCCGAGTGTATTGCATTTATCGCATTTTCTGTGGGTACAAATGAAAAACACAGGAGATAAACAGAAGTAAGAACACAATAAATTGCAAAAGCAAGTTTCAATAGAGCTAAAGTTCTTTTTATATGTTGACAATCGCATTTGAAAAGTTAGTTAACAAATTTATAAGGTACGTTTCTATAAGTTGAAATAATAGAGCTGATGTATAATTAATTTCACTTATCATATAATTGATTAAATAGAATTTACTATAAACAAGATAAGAGTTGATCTCTAAATCCCACAAAAAAAACCTCTACACGAGGTAAAAGTCTAGTGACGAAAGCAATTTCTAGCCCCAAAATCCAATATTCAATTTTTTGAAGAACAAAATTAAATGTAATTAAAAAATGTTTAAACACGAAAATTGGCATTCGGCACTGTGCGCAAAAAGGAAGAGTTTGATTGTACATAATAATTACTTTATGCGCTGTGCCGATTACCAATTTTCGTGTATATTATATCTTTCAAGCTGTTGAGGTTTAAATTTTAGCAGTATTTTTTCAATAAGTGGTAGAACAAAGATTTCTAGATTTTCGAAAAGGATTAAATCGCCAAAAAATGTACAAATAAGGAAATAAGTTGCACTTCATTTTAGCTAGTCAGATCTAACAATCAAGCTCTGTCTCTGAAATAGGATTTGTCTTTTTTTACCTTCCATCATTGACATTCGGTAATCGCTGCATTTGATTTTATTGGATTGCAACGGATATTGCCACAGCTCTTACCTGATACCCACAGCCATGTCCTTTGTCCCCTGTGCGTGTCTCCGTCTGTTTGTCTGCCATTTAAATTGCGCCTTGATGGTAGTCTGCCAAACGCAGCTTCTTGCGGGTCTGCTGCAAAAATTTGCTAAGCAGCTTGCGGTAATGCAGGTGAAATGTAATACTAGAAATACAAAGCTGCTGCCACTGTGTGGCAAGCTCGAGCTACGGGCAGGCAGCTTGCAGCCATTGCTTTCTAAGGTGGGTGTGGCACGTTCTCGCGGCACAAACATATATACTCGTAGTCCCAGGGCTTGTACACGTATATAAAACTTAGAACGCTCTAAAAAGCAGCTACTAGTCTTGACTGCCATATTCCCTCATTCTCCTATTCTCTTGTTCTTTATACTACACCCTTTTTGCTCTGTTCATTTTGTAGTTGTTGCTGTGCTGCTTTATGTTTGCTCTAAAACGAATTTATAAAATTTTTTCGCCTCGTTGCATCGCTATACTCGTTATATAAATGTTTTTTATGCTCAGGCATTCACATGCTGTCTCGTCAAAAAAAAAATAAAGAAAATGGTAGTAGCTGGAAACTCAATTAGGCGCAGCAAAAATCCAACAAATTGCACGAGGATTCTAGGAGAGGGAAACAGCTTTTGTGCTTGTTAAAATGTTTAAAGTTTCGGCAAAGTCATTAATGCTACACTCCTTGCCCCGGAGAATGCCACACCCTTTTGCCCCACCAGCTGACGCGTCACTTAATTTCATTATAAAACTTCAACCAAAGGCAAGAAGAAGTCACAAGGACAACAGAGAAAGGAGAAGAAAAGGCGTGGCTGCAGCTTCAAAGAAAAAAAGGAGTTAAAAAGATGTCGACTGAGCAGTTGCCATCATTAATGGTTCCCTTTCTACGCTCTGCATTTCCGGTTCCTTATCCTGCTGCTGATTTGATTACATGAGCAACATTTGCTCTAATTATGCACGCACATGTAAACACAGCTTCAAATGCAATTACACCACCGACATACACACACATATATATGCACACACATGCACACGCTAGATTACAGAGCACACTGTGCGTATACGTAATTTGGCATACATATTATGCTCGCCATTTTTGGCCTAACCATTTTCTGCGAAATGTGTTTGGGTGTGTGTATGTGAGTGTGAGTGTGAGTGTGTATATGTATGTGCGTCTAGTCGTGCAAAACTTGCCGGCCCAAATTGTGAGCAATTTAAGCTTGTTGTCAGTAGGTTTAAAGCGCTGAAAGATTGCCCATTTGACAAACCATTTCAATTATTGAAAAGGTCCGGTTAGACTTTAGTTTGGTTGTCGGTGTGGTTTCAGAAACCAATAAGTTACAAAGACTTAAATGACTAGAAGCAGATACAACAAAATATTGAATAAAATATTAAGTAAATAGATCGATACATAAGTAAATAGATGCCTTTATATTTTTAAGTAGAGATTGAAATTTTAGGATTTAATCTCAAAAGCAGAAAAACAAACCAAAACAAATATCTGTACCGGGACGTTTTCAATGAAATTTCCTTTTAGGCTCCGTTTCACTTCAATACACAATAATACCTATTTTAAAATTTTTAAAAGGATTTAATAGTTACAGTTATATGCAGACAGTAAATAACAAAAAGTTGTTGGAAAAAATAATGCATAAATTGAAAAATGTATTTCTTTATGCATGCATAACATCAGGTAATTTCATTAAACCGTTTCGGTTTTAATTGCTGCTTAAAAGCTTCTAGTCTCAAGTGTTAAGAAATACTATAATATTTCCAATGTTAAATAAATTTATATCTAAATAAATATTCAAATCAATTTAATCAAAGAATGTTGTTTATCACTTCAGATATTATCTTTATTCTTAAGAAAACACCCCAAATTTAAAAAACGATCTTATTATATAAGTTGTCTTTGCTTTGAACCGCTTTTTGTAGAGTATTTTGTAGTCGTTCTATTTAGTTTTAGCGGCTTTATGCCCTCATGCCATTATCAAAATAAGTGTAAACTTTTATATCGCACCTTTTGACAGATATTTTACGGCAATTTAGAGAGCATGTTAACTTTGTTTCTTCTTGATGCCGTGCAACCCAAGAAGGTGACAAGAGCTCGTTATTGTTGTTGCCTTTTTTTTTTAATGTTATGGCTGTTGTTGGGTAATGTACGAGTTACGGCTGCGACTCAATTATGTAGATCCGCTTTGAGTTATGTGAATGGGTTACACTTGGCCTGGCCATCAGCAAAAGGGAAGCAACTGTACAGCCTACCAAAAAACTTGGGCGTCTTGCTGGCGCCTGATGAGCTGCTTGCCGCGCCTAAAGCACGCCTGTTGTGCTACCCAACAGCTTGTGACTCAAAGCGAGACAGAGAGAGGAGGAGAACAGGTGTTGTAGCCTGACTTATTGAGCGTAATGTGTGAGTGTGTGTGTGTGTGAGTGTGTGTTTGAGCTGTACTTAACGCACTTCAAGATGAACCCTTGCCACGCCTTCTTCAAAATAATAAACTTCTTAAACAAAAGCTGCGTTGTACTCAATTTCTTAAGCAATGAAATTAAAATTATACACTTAGAAAAATATGCCATCCTAAAATCTTAGCTTAAGTAAGAATCGATCCGAAATTAATAATTCTGACTGCCCATTCCTATGGCAGTTGTCCTAAATAGTAGCCCGATTTTATCCAAGCTTATTCAGAATATATAAGACCATGGCAAATATATAATACGTGAGTCTCGTTAAGATACATTCAGGAATAACTGAGTTATTTGTAATAAACTAATTTAAGATTTTTTTGTAGTGAAAATAGTTTTTTTTAAGATTGAAAATAAGAACGTTTTGTGCTAAATACAAATACATTTTGGGGTATTTATTTTTCATCGACGCACCTTAGAATTTTAAATACGACATTAAGCTTGGGCTGCTGATAATAGCGCCTATTACGAAAGCTTTTACTTAAATTTAGTATACATACTACTGTATGTTTTAAGATTAAAATGAACTAATTATTACAGTTTTTTGTACTAGAAACACCAAAAGTTTAATTTTAAGATTTCCGTACTTGCGAAAAACGAACTAGACATACGATTTTTGTTCTCAACTTTAAAAATTCTGATCTTAGACAGTTTTGAGATAGCCTGTTCAACCACGAAAATCTTGATTTTTTCCTGAGTGTATGTGTATGTATTTATTATTTGTGTGGCCTGTGTATTTTGTATTTACTGGTGCAGTAGCCATTTGGCCTTTCTGTTTCCGCTGTAGGAAACAAGGACGCACATAAATTGCATACAAGATTTTTTGTTTCAATTTGAGCAAAAAAATGCGACTGTAACTTTGTGCAGCAGTAAAATAGAATCCCAGTGAGTGGCAGAGCGGGTTGGAGTAGGGAGTCCTCTACTCTCTCTTTCTCTCTCTATGTCTCTCTGTGGGATGCCACTTTTAGCCAAAACTGTTAAGCATACAGCTGCCTCGAGCAGCGGGTGGCCAAAAAGTTGTTGTTGTTCCTCTTATGGTACCATCAATAAAGTGTACATGTTGTTCATGTTTGTGTCTGAAGGGGCTTGACTGCCAAGTTTGGCTATGGATCTAGCACATTCTGTATTTTATTTAAAGCGTTTTAAGCTATAGCAAAAAGTCATGAGATAAACTATAAATGTAGGCAATGTAGGCGTGACTGTTTTAACTGGATCGACAGTCAAATGACGCAGTTGTTGACTTGAAGTGAGTGTCAGAAATTCAATCATATGTCAAGTTGGAAAATTTCTGAAAGGGGTGACAGCACATTTGTAGGCACTGTAGCTCTCACCAAAATGGGTAGACGGTGTAGTATCATGTGTCGTGTAGTTGACAGATGCGCATTTGGTATGCAACGAGCACACATGCCACATGAGAGTTGAGGAATGCAAGAAAATCATTTAGCTGGCAACAATCAAATGTAATTCACAGCGTGTGTGAAAAAAAATACTTTGCAAATCAACAGCTGACAGATGCCCTGACTCCCTTCCTTCCTTCTTTCTACTTCCTTCTGTGTTGGCGTCATGCAAATAAAAAACTCGGAAATGAATTCAAAAGCATTCGCATTTGGCCGGATGCTGAAGAACTAACTGAAAGTAATTGCATTTGCTTGTCACTTCTTCAGCCAGAGCATAATTGCATTAACTTATTATTAATCCTATTCACTATATATCCCTTTCTTTCCTTCTCCATTTCTCTTTGCAGGGCACAGCAGAGCAGCGCCGGTGCGGCATGCAGCATTGGAGGTGGAGGTGGAGGTGTCCAATCACGCTGTGGCAGCCGCAAATTGCCGCCGCCATTGTTACGGTCTCGCACGTTGCCCGCCATCATTTTGCCGGGACTTCCGGCCGTGTCGCTACACACGGATAAACAAACATTTCATTGCGGTGCGTAATGTATCTTTGTATCCATAGACATTCCACTGACCACATACAATTATAGTGCACATATGCAAAAAGATTTTAATAGTATTTTATTGAAATTGCACTTTAACAGGCTGAAAATGCATTACACTCATAAATATTGTGCGACAACAAATTATTTTCAATTTTGTAATTTCATTGATTTTGGCTTTGCTCGTAAATAAACCAAAAATGGTAAAATACATTCATTTATGACAATTTATCGAGTGTTAAATTGCCACTGAATGAACATATTTTTGAGCCAAATATATTATGTTGCAAAACTAATAATAACATTGGTAATTTTTTGCTAGAAAAAATACATTTCTTAAGTTCTTTTATAATTTTTTAAATTATATAAAATATATCCCAACCAAAAAATGTTATTGAAATTGGAAGAAAGCCGATTATCTTGGCTTCGAAAATATGTTTGAAAAAACTAAATCTCTGACATTTGAGGAACACCGACAATCTCTTCAAAAACTCTAGAGATTTGTGGAACACACCTTCGTTTTTCCAGTTAAAGTAACTACATAATGTAAAAGTAAATGGCTTTTTAGTGTAAATTTGTTGAAATTAAATTATCATTTGATAACAAGCTAAACGTATTAAATATTGTACAATCGTAAATTTTTCCAGTTGTATTTAAATTATTTGAATATAAGCTGCACTTTGTGCCCTTAATCCACTTAGTATCTCACATTTTTTCCCACAATCGCTCGGAGGTATTGAAAATATTTGCAAATAAATATGGAAAAATTCAACATTTCAATAATATATAAAGGAATGTAAAACCAGGAAATGCAGTCCAGTGTCCATGTGGTTGACAATCAATCAAATAAATACAGACACAAAGCACGCGCTGTGAAAAGAACATATGTGGAATAATAGGAAATATGAGTAAAGTTGACCAGCATTTGAGTAAAAAATTTTATTTTAAAATAGTATCAAATTTACTGCGCTGAAAAGTATGCTACATATTTATGGATTGTACGTCAATAGATAAAGCTTGCTGGTGGCAAGTGGTTTACATATATGCCACAAATGCTAGCCAGTTGCACTTTAAATGCAACCCCAAGATGCACCTTATGGAATCTGGACTGTGAACTCTGACCTGAGCGTGGGCTGATTCTGCCACAGCTGCTGCAGTTGCAACCACGCGTGCTGGAAATTAATTAAAATCTGCTGACAAGAACTCAGCTTGCATTAAAGTGAAATAAAATTTGGAAAGTGCCAACACACACACACACACACACATTCACATGCACATAATGTTAGTCAGTAATAATTAATGTTATATTTTCAATTCTCATACAGATGAACGGCTTATAGGCTGCAAAAGCCGCAGTGGCAGCGCCAGCGGCCATCGTTGGTCTCTTCTAACTCGTGGCGGTGGTGGAGGTGGTGCTGTCAGCACCAGCACCAGCCACAACAATAACAACAGCAGTCTGAACAACAACAACAACAATACATTGATGGTCAAATCATTGAATTTACCAAAAGATGACTGCACACTGATCTACAGACGGAAATCATCGGGCAGCTCGCCGCACCAACAGGCACATGCACATGCGGCCATGCAACAACATGTGGCACAGAACAATTTGCATTTGTATCAGCAACATGTTGCAGATAGCTCGCTTTATCAGCTGTCCGACGATTTCGAGTGTCACGCGGATGGTTCTCTTTTTTTGAGGTAATTTTAAACATAAGCGTTTAGTGAAACCTTTCTCAATTCGAGAATAAACTGATTTAACACTGCACTGCACGGAAAGATGGGTCTAATTCATTGTATATATGAGAGAGTGTTCAGCTTCGTCAGCATTCTATATATTATATTTTCCTACATTATGTATTTGATACAATTTAGTTATTTAATTGAATTGTGAACTCATTTAAGTTTTATTAACTTATTATCCAATTTCAATTTTATTTTCAATAATATTCTCAACTTCAAAATCGTTCTTCTGTCACTTTCTTCACTACGAATACATTAAATTTCGCAAAAAATCGTGATGAATGAATTCTCATTGAAGTTAAAAATCAGCAGCCCCGTCGATATGGTCTGTATAAACGCCTGGATCTTAAAGATTAGAAGAGCTAGAGTAACCAAATGTGTCACACAGACTGCTCTGAATTAGTAAAGTATATACATCGAAATATCGACAACTCAATATTCGGCGGAAGCGATTTTCGAGTATTTTAAGCTGATAATTTTATTGACGATCTATTGAGTTTATCAAATCGATTTTTATGAAAAATCTACAACTCAGTGGAGTCTGTTCATCGTAGATGATTTGCAGCATTTAAATCAGTCGGTCAATTTTTGAATCCAGATGAAAACGATATTCTTTTTAGATATTAAGCTCGAGCAAAAGTTTGGATTTAAATCACCACTCTGAATGCCCCATAAATTTGTGATCGCTTTAAGTTTTTAAGCATCGCAAACCTCAAAAATTGTATATTGTGTATATCTAAATTAAGTAATGGGTATCTTATAATCGGGATTCAATAAATAGTCAAATAAGCGAAAGGAACGTTTCGTTGATTTGAACAATTTGTATAACAGGTTGATGTGCATGTTTGATAGTGTGTGTGTGTCACATATGTACGTGACATATGGTCGCTGTCGCCGTGTTATGTAATCACTTGACTTTACAATTCGCCCACAGAATACCCGCACCACATGCTGCCCCCTCGCGAGGCTATCCATATCGTTTGGCAGGAAAGAAACGTGCCACGGCATGCTCAGAGGCAACAACACCGCTGTCAAGGGAGTATCAGCACCCGCACCAGCACCTACATGATTTCGCAATGGCCGAGGGAGGCACCCTGGGATCTCATACGACGACAGCGACGACGACGACAACGACGCCGACGACCTTCACACGACTGGCCAAATTGCTGCATCAATCAAGCGCTATTACAGCCAGGTCCAATCTTCATCCGCCGCACGGCGACAATATCCACATGGAAGCCAACCGAACAGGCGGCATGGAACTGGGAACTGGCCTGGGATTGGGAGAGGAGGCGCCACGCCGTCTGTCCTGGGAAAGGTGCGTATGTAATTTATGTGCCACTCGTTTGGAGACCCAACAGTCTGTCTCTCACTCGCTCGCTCCTGGCCGTGTCAGCTTGTCAACTTTCACCTTGACTGCGACTCCCAGCGATTTTGCAATTAGTTAATTTCATTTAGTGCCGCAAAGTTGGAAAGTTGATCTTCATCAGTGTGGCACAGTGTACACTGTACAGTGCCACCAACGTGTGCATCTTGTAAGCTTCCACCTAATTACAGGCCTTAGGCGAGATATATATTTGTGGTAGAATATGCTGTTTAGGGTCTGATGACATGTCCAGCGTCACATTTATCTTCATTCGTTGGAGCAAATGAAGACACATGCTACATAATAGACTATACTATGGCTGCAGTTTCTCCTGCTCCTGTTGCCGGTTATACGTTGATAGGGTGAAGATGCTAAGTGCACTCCCTATCTGAATTAAACTAATTAACTGCACTTCACTTTCGCCATTACACTTATTACCAGACTACCTAGTTGTGATTACCTGCGGGAATATTTAATATGTTACTTTCATTGATTAACTTGCTGTGAAGGTAACATGCATCAACAGCTCTTCAAACTTATTGCCTGTCATTCAAATATCTTTTTACCCTGTAATCTTTAAAAGTATATTTTTTAAAATTGTTACTATTTACAAGTCATGAGGAATTCAAAATACTAAGCAGGCCACATTAGATATTTACCGCTTGGTCTATCCTTGAAACTCGAATCGGTAATCTTTTAAATTGTTAAAATATATTGTTTTTCAAAATATTGGCGCAGACAGCGGAAAGGATTCAGACATATAATTCGTACAAAATCCAAATTACTACAATTGAAAACCATACCTACACAGACAGTAAAGTAAATAAACGTCGATATTTCGAAATTTATAGATCACATAATTTTCTAAAAAATTTGAAACATTTTCACTACAATGAAATAAAATATATTTTCGATATTTCAAAATATTTCTCAAAATACTTGACCAGCTTACCACATTTACCTAACATTATATTTAAAGTCACATTTTTCAAGAAGCCTTTATCAAAATAATTTATTTTTTGACAATTTTTGCCCAAGCAAAGGAAAAAGAAACTTAATTCTGGATATGGAAATAACAATTATATTATAGAACTTTGTGCAACAAATAGTAAGCAAAATTTGGTAAATCCAATGAGAAGTGTCAAAACAACATACCTCAAAATTACAGTTGTAAACAAGCTGTTGGAATTGCATAATCAAATCCCCCCTCCAGTTTTGATTACGGTGACAGCCAAGAGAGGTTCCCAAATTTTAGGCAACTTTAATTGCAACGAGAAGTTGCTCTACGCTTTGCTGACGTTTTGTTTTTTATTTTTTAAGCGATTTACCCAGAGCGTCGTTTTATGAGTTTAAACTTTGATATTTAAAATTGTAAAGCAAATATAGGGAAGAGGGAGAGAAGGCTGCGAAAGGGGCGTGGCTAGTTTAATTTTAGGGTGCTCAGCCCTTGGGTTAGATTGGGTTTTGTTTGTTTGTTCTTGTTTTGCAGCTGCATTTGTTGCTAAATTTAGAGAACTTTTTGAACAAGTCAAACACCAACACAAAACGGCAGCAGCAACAATCGGAATAATAATAACTAAGTCCAACAAAAATAGCTACAACAACATTGGCAGCAACAAAAACTCCGTGCTGCATGAGCTGAAAGCAAAAGAGAAATAAATAAAAGTCGAGTAGTAGTAGCTGTTTTTGGGGTTTCTTGGGCGGCTCCTCCTTCCCTTCCCATCAGCCCCAAGCCATGACTTTGGAGTACTCGTATACAGCACTCACTGGCTTAATTGTGAATGCATTATTCATGAGACAGAAGGCAAAAGTGCTTTGAAGCGTCGAAGGACAAACGCAGCCAGCCAATAAAACAGTGTCCCACTCTCAGTTCTTGATCCTGCCACGTCCTCCAATTTCTTGAATTCATAATCTGCCTTTTTTTGTATGTGGACACAAGTTGTCTTGCAACTGACCAAGACCGACAGACTGACCGTCTGTCTAACAGACTTTTGAGTCATGTGATTCACACTAAACTAAACAAAACTCATTTGCCAGTCAACGCGGGGGCAAGTCCAAGTCAGAGGCAATGGATGGGGCATGACAATTTATATACTATACTGTAACATATTATAAGTTTTTGGCACAACTCGAAACATTTCCTCGAAAAACTGTGAAAAGTTTATCATGTCGCACAAAATTTGCGTCATTTGCCAGTTGCCATTTTGATTATGATTCATTTTCTGTCATTTCATGTTGTTGCCAATGTGGCAGGCACTGTTGCCACCGTTGTAGTGCGTCAGTGCCATTACGAAAAGGTCACACTTGGTAGGCCTGAATATGATTTCGAGCGACAGGAGACACAACATTGCTGCCATTTATGTTGGCCCAAATGAATGAGATACGAGACGGTTATGAAATGTGCCACAGTATTAGTTGTCAAAGGGTTTGAAGAGACTATAATTACACAATATTCTAGGAATGTTGTGAATTTTGACCACAAGAAGCATCAAAAAAGGACTACTAAACTTAAAAATTGCTTAAAAATTGATGCCACAAATAAAAAAATCTATAAAAAAAACAGTCTGTGTCCGAATTTGGTTGTTCTAGCTCTTATAGTCACTGAGATCTAAGCGCTTACAAGAACGGACAGACGGACATGGCTACAGCGACTTATACTTAATGGGGTCGGAGACGTCTCCCTCTCCATGTTACATACATTCCAACCAATACAATTTTCACTTTATTCATATTTTTTTAGTAAAGTCTTACTTTAAGTATAAGGCACCATATGCTACTTATATTTAATGAACATTAAATCGGTAGAACGACATAAAAAAGAGCTGTTTCCATTCAGTGCTCAAATAAATTTGCGCTCATTTTGTAAACCAAAGGAGTATGCCACATACATTCACACACACACACACACTCGTACTTCATTTTCCTGCATTAGTCAGCAAAATTCTAACACTAAGTTGACAGCGTTCCCAAAATCATTTTAAAAGCATCAAAGGGTGGTTCTAAGGGGTAGGGGTGTGTAACCCACAATTCTTAAGAATCTTACGCTAAAGTGTAAAAGTGTGTGTGTGTGTGTGTGTGTGTGTGTGTGTGTAGTAGTGTGTGGCACATATGGTTACAATTGGGACTGGAAATCAGTTGCGAGTTGACAACTGAAATGGGAATTTGCTTAAAGTGCGAATGAGGAGACAGTTAACAGGCGAACAGACAGACGACAAGCTGGCATAGAAAGACACTCTACTGCCACACACACATTCAGACATGTGTAGACAGTAGAGTTGCCACAGGAACATGCACCTTAGCTTGGGTTACAGATGAAGCTAACCTTGCCAAATGAAGGTGAATGTGAATGTTTTTGGCAAAATGTCAAATGAACTGAATTAGTTTGTCTTTGTTTATTGTTGTCACATACTCATGTTGCAAGTTGCCAGTTGCCAGTTAGCTTCATAGTTAAAGTGCTTTCTAGGGTATATACACACACATACATATACACAAGCTTAGGCAAACATAAGTTAATAACAATGATTATTATTGACTTTGCTGTTGCTCAACTGCTCAACTTGCCACATGCTACTGCTGCCTGCCTGCCACAAGGCATCTGCAATGCAGGCTTTTCTTCTGTCAACTACACATACTCACACACACACTCAGACACACACACATTCACAATCAAGTTGACAACTACAGCTTTTCTAGAACTCAACCCTGTCGCCATGAAATGTGTGGCAAGTGCTGTGGCAAGCTGCCATCTTCTTCTTTTGCAACGACAATGACTATGATGAGAACAACTTTTCGCACAGTTCGTGCTCGCTATGATGGAAAGGAGCAGAAAGGATGGAGAAGTTTGTTGCTTGAAAGCGTTGTAATTTGATTGAATTTGCGTTGATTAAGCGTATTTAGCTCTTGGCAAATTATACATGTGTCTAATTGAGAATTGACTTAATTGTTTTTGCAGCGACGCTTTTCCCTCTTCCTTGCCTTTCCTCTTTCCTTTACCCCTTTTCTCTGTTGCCCGTGAATACTCAGCTGTCTGCACACTTGATGTGGTTGTGAGAGGGGAGGTAAAAGCGAGATTTGAACGTTTATTTTGGTTTCGAATTAACGCAATTAGCATGTGCACAAACACACACAAACACACATACAGAGCCACACACTCACACACACACTTTAACATTGTATGTACACTTGAACTTTATTAATGGGTCTCTTGGTTTTATGAGGGGAATGGAGGGATTCTGGTTGCAAACAGCGCATTTTGGTTTTAATTGAAAAATGTTGCGCATACGACATGTTGTGCATACTTTGAAGGGGCAATTTGTTGACTGATGTTCGTTATGAGCATTACAAGGTTATGCGCTCTTTAATCTCATCGTGGCCTGATTTACCGATTAGAATTTGACTCTGATTATGTAAATGTGAAAGTCTTCCATTAATTATGGAATTACATTTACATAAATCAGGTAATGTTAAAGGACTACAATAAAGAATTAGAATTGCTGTAAACTGTGATTAATTAATGTTGTTAGATTGATTGATTTTGCACATTTAAAAACAAAAGTCAAACAAAAAGCTATAATAATAAATTGTAAAGATATCAGTCTGAAACAAGTTACTCTAAAACATAATATATTGAATCGATGTGAAGCTTAATAAACCAATTATAAAGTAATTAACATTGGATAATGAATAAAGTGAACTCAGCAGCTAATTGAATCACAATATGAAAGATTACATTTTTTAGATAAAATATTAGACTCAGATAATACAAAAGTAGCTTAGAATAAGAGTGAAAAACATTGGCCTGATGTATGTATGATTTTTCCATTTTTGATGGAAATAATAAATTGATATTGAGGATGTGTTATGAAGTATTTAACACATTACTGATATTGAAATAACAGAATCAATTTGAGTAACAATTTTGAAAGAACACAAAAAATGTATGGTGATGTAAAATTAAATGTGAAAAGAGTTTTTTTTTAAATCTCGGCTAATTCTATTTGAAGTCTGTTATGCGTCAGCTTCTCCAGATTCTGTTGACATTACACATATGTCTAGGGTTATAGTGTCAGCGGTTTAACTTTTTTGCTTGTACACTAATTGAAAATTGTAACTTCATCTTCATACTCGTCCAATGCAACACAACAGCTGTCACATTAATCCATTTAGAGAGCCACTGAATTGCAATTTGTGGCCATCTTCAACTGACACCTTGACGCTCAAGTCATAAACTTGGCCATTTCGGTGTTGGGTTAGAATCATGTCAGCCAGAGAAAGACTGCGAGAGACAGACAAGGTGAGAGAGACCGAGAGAGTGAGAGAGGGAGAAGGCGGGTACAATGAACACGTCAATGACAACATTGTCGGCAGTGGCACATTAGCCGTGGCATTAGCGACAGCTGGCCATGGAGTCAACCAGCCAGCAAAAGCAACAGACCCCAAGGCTTTCTCTTTGCAACAGATAGACAAGACATAAAAAGCGTCTACATTATGGTAATGCGTAATGGGTAATGCTGATGCTGATGGTAATAGTAATGGTAATGGTAACTAGGCCGGCCACTGACCGCGACGACGACGACGACGGCGACGACAACGACATAAGCTCTGGCGACAGTTAATGGTCATTAAAATGTCCAGGGTAGCGTGAAGCTCAAGTAATTGCGTTAGTTTTCAAAGTTTGTTCTACACTTGCAAGTTGCAACAACCTGCTGCTGATACATTCTCAAACTCATTCCGGTCTTTGACTTTGCCACTCTTGTTCTTGCCACTTACAGGCGCAAGGATAGCAGCGCTTTACAGCGTTCGGCCAGCATTGATTCGTTTGCCGAGATTGTGTTCTGTGACCTGCCACGACCCTCGTTGGACATAACACGTGCTACAACGGCAACAGCAACGGCTGCTCCCATCCCCATACCATTCAGCAAAAGGCCCTCGGCCAGCAGCCTATATTCAACGTGCAGCAGCATTGCTGCCGCAACCGCTGCGGCCGCCTCGTCGCAGGTGCACGCTCAGTTGAATGTCAATTATGGTGACCTGGCTGGAACTGGCGTCGGAGCTGGAGCTCATCCTGGCAACGGCAGCAGCATCAGCGCCAGCAGCAGTCGACGGGAGAGTATGCTCAGTCCGTCGTCAACGCGACGGAATAAGCTGAGCAGAATCATTAATGGTAAGTAGCGGGGTCCATTGGGACTGTGGGAGGTATCACTTAGTTACAATGCAGCCAACAACGTGCGTCGTGTGCCACATTGATAAGACGGCCAATGCAAAAATCTACTACATCATACTACTCATCACCATCCGCATCTCAATGGAACTGGCAACAACAGCAACATCATCAATGACTCTCGACGATTCCAGCTGCTCGGCCTTTTGTTGGTTTATTTATTTTTCAACGGTTTATTGATTGGAACTCAAATGTACTTCGATTCCTGACGCTGCATTAAGTTCTTGCCACAATTCCCCAGAGGCTTACTGGGAATTGGAGGCGGCAATCGAGCTTAATATAATGAGAGAATGAGATGTCAAAAGGCATGCCATAAAATTTATCAACTGGTTTTCTTTGCTTTATCAGCAACTTCCGCAAAATGATGTTTTTTGAAGGCCAGTCTAGCCGCCTTTAAGACCGGAGCTTTGCTACGATAGCGAAAAGATAAAAAAAAACAAGCTACAGTGGAGATCCCGACCATAAAACACCCGTTCCTCATATCAATATATCTAAAAGTACTTTAAAGAAATGCCTTTGAAAACATTTAGTAGTAACTGCCGTTCTACTCGTCCGATCTGGATGCGATTCAGTAATATAATAGATATTTTCGCGATATGTGGAGGCTGGAAGGGGCGTGGCTTAAATTTAAAAGAAACTTGGTCTGCGTGGGGTCTATAGAAATCTGTGTGCCAAATTTTGATGCTCTATCTCTTATAGTCTCTGAGATCGTTTTGTTTTTACTGCCGAACAGACTGATCAAGAATATTTATACTTTATGGGGCCGGAAATGCCTTCTTCTCCCTGTTACATACATTCCAACGAACACAATATACCCTTTTACTTATTTTTAAGTAACGGGTATAATAAAATAAGAAAAGCTTTAAAGTTTAAACAAAACAAAACAAAAACGATCGTCGGCATTCATTTATCGCTCAATTCCACGAAATGGCAACGCCGACGCTAACGCAAACGCTGAAGTTGACGTCGACGTCAACGCCAACGCAGAGCAGTTGAGTCTGATCTAACTGTGAAGCGCTGACCATTACGCTCTTTCGTCCAAGACGTTGACGCTCTGCCGTCGTCGCCGTCGCTGTCGCTGTCACTGTCATTGCAACCGCAACAACTTTAATTTCAGTTGACTAGCGACTTTTGTTCAGAGCGCAGCGCTCAGCGCGTCAGCGTCTGCGTCGGGATTAATTTAAAAAATAACAACAAATAAGAAACGATCTTCAAAAAATATTTCAAATTGTGCAGTGTTCAATATCCATAAATGTTAAAGCACGTTTATATCTTAAAGCTATATTTGTTTATATTTGGCCAATTGCTTGAGAAATTGTGACGTCGTTTGGCATAAAAAAAGAGAAAAGAAAAAGCAAGCTATAATTCATGTATGTGTAAAAAACGCGACGCTCAGCGTAACGTTTCTGCTTCGTTGAGTTTCTTCGACTACCTGTTTGCGGCTGCGCATGTGTGTGCGTGAGAGAGTGCAACAACAAGTTACCTGCGTCGACGCCGACGCCTGAGAGCTCGAGCTCAAAGAGAGTAAGCGGCACACTGAGAGCGAAACTGAACGAAAGATCAGTGAGTGAGTGGTTGTTTGTTGTTGTTGCGAATACACGAAGTGTCTTCAGTGTCGGAAACTAAATGCGTCGCTTTCGTTTAAAAAAGAAACGTTAAAACCAACAACAAAATTAACAACAACAAACTTGCCGCGGGGCAAAAGAAATTGCTGTTGCTGCTGTTGTTGTTGCTGCCTCTGCTACTGGCATTTGCTGCCGTTGCAATGTTAATTAAATATTACGTGCCAGTAAAATTACAATTTACAGCAAAAGGGACAGACAACAAGAGCAGTAGTAGTGAGGAGGAGAGGAGGAGAGAAAGAGAAAAAGCAGCAAGATCTAACTGTAATTGCATTGCGTGTCCAATTGTTGTTATTATTTGCACGCGCAACTAAAACTACAACAATTGCAGCGAAAGTGAACTTTTGCTTTTGTCTTTTGTCTATTGTGCGAGAAATCAACTTGAGTGCAACTAATTTACTCACGTGTCTATCACAGTGACTCGCAGAGGCAGCAACAACAGCAACAACAACAACTAAGTGCAGCATAATTACAGCAACTTGCAGTTGCAACCTATGTTGTTGCATCTCTTTCGCGCACACGCGTTCATCGTTTAAAAGCTGTAAAAGCTTTGCGCGTTGCTCACTTTGTTTTTCTTTTTGTCTTTTTTTTTTCTTATTATTTTTTTTTGTTGTTTTCGCAGTTTTGTATCCGTCGACGTAGCCGTCGCGTCGTCGTCGTCGACGTCGTTGTTGTTGTCGTCGTTTTCATTAAAGTTGTTTGTGTTGCAATTTTAAGTACACCGCACAATGAACAGGTAAGCAAAAGCACAACACTCCACACACACACACACACATACACACAGATACTCACACACACAAAAACATACACAATACTTTGATAATAGACTGTCTGCAACTTTGTGGCTAAAATATGCAACGCCATGAAAAACTTGAACTATTGCAACATTTTTTACGGCAAGACACTTTTCCAGATGCCTTTCAAAAGTTTATTCACATTTCAAGAAAGTCGCATCTGAGTTGTCTTTGATTTTCCCATTTACCCTACACGTTAAATTTTTGATTTTGCTCAGTTTTTGTCTTTTTTTTTTGCGGTTTTGTTTTTGTTTCATTTTCATATATGTATTGTTTATGTTTTTTTTTTTTTTGGCGTCCGCAACTGAGAGTTTAAAATTGGCATCACATGTCCAGAAACTCAGGCTGACCATTAATGTTGTAGGACTTCAACTTGGCTCATTGCCCATAACGTATTCAAGAAGTACAATGACGAAGTTTTTAAAACAATATACACGGCAGTTGTACCCTGTAAATTTAGTAATTAGTTGTAGCAAGCAAAAAAAATCCGGTTAAAGAGCAAGAATCGCTTCAACCAAGGCAGGTACCATCAAGAATTGGTTCTTGTTTTAACTAGGTGCAGGGTATACACTAGTTGAATACTGTCGCCTAGAGCACTCCTGTTGTCGTGTTTTGGGAGTTCGCTTAGTTTTGAAAGAAAAATGAGGAATAAGTTTTGTGCAAAACTTAAAGATGAAGCACCTTTACACTACACCCCTCCTCCTCTAGAGCGACGTGTACTTAAGTGCACTTAGACCTCGACCCAAAGCAAAAGTTTTACTCGCTTTTATTTATTTTGATTTAATTTTGCTTATTAAAAAGTTTTAAATGTTTGATTAAAAAGTAATTCATCTCAAATTTGTTGTGGCATACACTACCTCAAAGTTCCCAAGCTCTTCGCATGTTATTATTGTTGTTAGCTTATCGCTTATCGCAGCAAAGAAACTTTTATTGAATTTGAGAGACTTAATAGTTTCTGACTGATAAGCAAAGTTGTGCCTGAATATTTACGATAACGTTTAACCAGGTTGTCGCCATGGTAGATACTTTTGTATCTTTTGTTTGCCGTTCAGACATTATGCAATGTCTGCAAATAAACGTAACACAGGTAGGAATACAATTTGCTTCCGAGAAATGCCAATTTGCTGCGCCCAACGTGGGATGTTGCAATGAAAATTCCAATATCTGTGCAGCAATTGTAAGAGTTTGAAATGCAATTGAAACACCTTCAGAAAATTCTTTGATCAATAAGAGGAAATTTCCATGAAACCTACTCAGAGTAATTACAGTTTGCCTTTTGGCTCTGATTATTACATACTTGCAACACATTTCACACAGTTTCAGGTTACGTTTTGCCTATTGCCGTCAATTAACTTCATTATGGACAAAATCCCATTTGTTCTTGCCTACATCGATTGCTTTTCTCTGGAATTTTTAATCAAAAATTTAGCCATGCAAATTGGTAAACGGAAACGTAGCCATCATTTTTTGACCTTAGGCTCTGTCTTTGGTTACCTCATTTGATGGCTTTTTCTTGCTGGGTGTATATGTGTGTATGTGTATGTGTCTGTGTGTGATATCAAAGGTTACTCTGAAAGAAATCGTTTTACAAAGCAGATAAGCGCTTTGAATCAATCAAAAAATCTTTTAAATTGAACATTGTAAATGAAATGCTTTCTTGTTATTGTGACTCTTGCTATTCTTGTTGTGATTTTGGGTTCTATTCTGTGTTCTATCGTTTCGTGAATTGAAGTTTGGGTTCGTCACGTTGCCGGTCGGCTTCTACGAGTGCTATTAGCACGTAGCGCCCACATCAGTACATATGTATCCGGATTTTCAACAACACACACTCACACATTTACAGACGCATACCAATTCACATAAATAGTCATGTCGAATGGTATCGCAGCAAAAGAAACTTGTGCGACTTTTGAACTTAATGGCCGCAAAGGTCAAAGGGCTGATCACACACATCTACCCATGAGTTGCCTTTACCCGGATGCTAAACAGCAACTGTGACCCAAATTTCTTACTTAGTTAGTTGAATAAACTGCAGAGCGAGAAGAGGGCATATTCACAATCAGATGTCGTCTGTACATTCAAAATACAAATTAGTTTGATTACAATTGTTGTTAGTTTTTATAATTCTCGTTTTACGGCTTTATTGCACTTTTCAGATAAACATTTCTTAATTATATATAATTTTCATCTTACTGACTAAAAGCTTTTCTTAATAATTTAAAGTATAAGTATTCAATTGTTGTTAAATAAATAATAATTTAAATATAATGAAAGTTTGCAACACAAAGTAAAAAGCACTGCTCAATTTCACAGCGAACCAAATATTCGGAATTAAAGATTATATTACTTGTAAAAGGTGACAATTACTTATATAGTACATATCTACATTTAATGACGATATTTCTTAAATTGAATCGATAAAAAAAATTGCTAAAGTTTAAAAATCAATCAGCTAAAAATTTATCTGAAATCATTAATTTAATAAATCTTAAATAGTACATTAATCTCATATATTTATTTATAATATATATAATATATTCATGTTATAGTCACGTAATAGCTTGTCCGAACTCACTTTCCTACACATACACATAAACTTTTCAATTAGAGTCCGCATCAAACTGAAATCCTTTTTTTATGCCATTCAGATTTGCGCCTTGACCCGTCACACACACACACACACATAGAAAGCATAGAAAAAAGGAAACTCTGTGCAAATCGGGCGCGATTTACATAATTTTAGACGTTGGCTTATTGGTTTTGTGTTTGTTTTTGCATAGAGGCGCAAAAGAAATTGCGGGTAAAAAATAGAAAAGAAAGTTCTAGGGGCGGGCACAGGAAGCAAATGCTGACAAGTGACCGGTTCAAAACGTTTATTACGAATTCGACAGAAGGACAGAGAGGACTATATGTAAAATTTGGACGACGATATTTCAATATACATTCGCGATTCGATTTACTTGCTGAACATGAAAAGCTGAATGTATGGAAACCTTTTTGTCTTCAAAGATTTTCAGCTGTTTTCTCGATAAATCTTAATAATACCTTCACTATTCTCGACAAGGTTTAAGTTACCTTATGCCAAAAAAAAGACTGGAATCCTTTGAAAATATTTACATATATATTATTTGCTCAATCAATTTAAATTTTACCTTATTATTCAATAAAGCCTTTTTAAATTCATCATATATTAAACATAAAAAACTTTTTTAAGACTAAGATTGTACTATTTTTTTATTTTTTAAAAATGCTCAAAATAAATTATAGATTGTGTGCTATAGGCTAATTATATCCTGAACCGAACTATATTAAAATTTCAAAGCACAAATAGTAAGGGTATTAAATCTTCACCATTTTGTCATTTAATTTTTTTTTTACCCATTGTTTTGTCTTTCTGTAGGTCAATATTGACCCTATTGGCGATGGGACAATTTCATTTGGGCGGCGATCAGCGAAGCGTCTGCGATTTGCATATCTGATTAATATGAATACATTAGTTTTCAGTTTTCTGATTTGGCACAATAAACCAATAGAATGGAAGAGCATAAACCAACAGAACCAAGAATTAAATGCTCCGACTGATTGTGAGACGAAAGGTCAAGCTAAGGAAAGATTTATCAGTTGCGTCTTTCAATCCGCACAATCTCTTCTATTTATCTATCCATAATGTCTGGTTACTTAAATTCAATTGGCGTTTCCGCTAAAGTTTACAATGAGAAGGGAGTCGGGAACTGCGCGCTGGGAGCTGCTTTACTTGTCTCTCTCATAATGCGATTTCATATTTTACAAAGACATAAAATATGCTTTTTGCTTGCTTTAAACTCAGTTCCCGACAGTCTCAGAGAATCCCCAGTGCCCGCACTGTCCCCCTCTGTCCCGAACCTAAAACCAAGAGCCAGTGAACCGAGTGCTTTAGAGTTCTTGCCTTTTCGGTGCTTTTATTGAGGAAGCGACAAATTTATTTAAATGAAGTCAAAATGCTTTTTCAGTGGTCGTCGCTTGTCGTGGGTTTAATGTGTGGTAGATTTGACAATTATGACAGCACGAAATGCAAGATAAAATCGGCATAATTTAATGCGATCTGACAGCACGAGCTTACCTCCTCCGCCTTCTCACCCCTGGCTCCCTTCGTTCCTCAGATCTAAGCAAGGCGACAGTCACTCCTTGTCCTGTGCGTTCACGCCTGACTGGCCAGCCAGGACCTGCACTCATCGCCCAATGTCTGCCTTCGCCTATATTAAGTGGATTAAGTTGTTTTGGCGCTCCAGCTTCAGCTTGGGGAAGGCCCAATTCACCACTCCGTGCTTCACACTCATACCAGGGATGACCTTTGACTCGACTAGTGCCTGTGTGCTGTGATTTATGTTGGGCAATGGCAATTTAGCGCTGTGTAGCTTCATAAATTTTATTATCATGCAATTGCAAGCTTAATGTTCCTACAGATCTCCTACACTTATACCCTGTACATAAAATATTTAATACAAGCATCAACTGCTCAAAACTGTTTTCTATTTACGAACGTTTGTTCGTAGAAATGATCAAACTCAATATCTTATTACACCAAACTTTCATTGCAATTAGGCTATTTTAATTTGTAATATTTAAATACAAATTCAGAAAATCTTCCAGTCTGACACTCTCCACTTTATCATTCTTACTTGTTTTCCTTCAACGTTATGGACCAGTAATTTTTATTTATTGCACCATCGCAATTGACAGTTTATTAGGTCTCTGGGTTCACTTTGGTGGAGGGGTCAAGTTGCCGAGATAATATCTGTGTAAAAGCTTAGAGTTTACTAGGAACGTGCCCGGGTGACGACAGGCCGCTTAGAGAGAGATATGGCTTTATGTAGCAGTTTAGCTGTAAACGAGCTTAACTAATTAATTGAATTTTTCACTGGATTATATATTTAGTTTGTACTTTGATTTTAAGTCAAACTTTATCTGAAGCATCACATAAAACAAACATTTCTCTGATTTCTGTTTTAATAATTAGCTCTCATTCTTTCGTATTGGAATTTCAATGAAGCTTGAATCATAAATTGTGTGCTTACAAAACAGTCGTTTAAGTTCCCACAAAGTTATGAATACAATTTACACTCAAATTTTCTGTCAACTCAGTTTCAAGGTCATCATTTGGACCCTAATTACGGCATTATTCATTAGTATAATCTGTGTTTGAAATTTCATGCTCTATGCTCACAGTGTGTGTGAAACTCGTGATTCAGCAATTGGATCTGCCCTCTTATTAGACCCAACACTATTCGACGTATGCGTCACATAACTCGAACTTAAATTCGAACTCGAATTCGTATTCGTATCTGAATTCGAGTTCGTCTCATAGCCCCCGGCACTGACCTTGCACAAAAGCGTGTAGATTATTTCTGAAGAACAATGAAAAAATGATATCGGAGTAGACATGTATTTATATAAAATTGTATGTTTAAATGCTTAAAATATTGTTTAAAGTTAGTTTGTTAGTTAGTTCGTTAATGTATGCATATGAATGATGAGACAATGTTTAAAATTAGCAAGAGAATAAACCCCAGCGGACGACAAGACAACCGGTTTGAGAGCGTCCCAAAATTGCAACCATTTTAATAGGGTGACAAGTTTGTAGATTCCCTCATAAATATGTTACAGATGATTACCAAAATCTAGTTTACTAGTCAAAACATAAACGACAGCAAATTTTGCCTTGACAACAATTTGATATTTGTGGTTAAATGAAGTCGAAATGAATCTCCAAAGAGAAATAGAGAAATAAAGTCATGGTAAATGTCTACATCAAAATGATTCCTAATTTATCACACTACTGGTTTCGTTTTTCCTTAAGTAGGGTAGACTATTTTCCAATTAGCTTTCACTTTTCCGCATTGGTCTAATCGGCGACGTCGCAAACTCACTTGAAAATTCCAAATGTTCATTGTCAGTTGTTTTTCAATCCAGTTCCACAGCTGCTGACAGCACGGCACGCTCGATAAATCAGCACAGACTTTAAAGACAGCGTTGAACACCTACAAAAACCAAACAACAACAAAGCCAACACAAGAAACACAAGACTGTCGGACAGACAAGCAACTTATTTGTTTGGTTTACGATTTCGGAAATACCGCCTTAATGGTTTAGAGCGTTCTCAGCTCAGACATAGGAGGACTAAACAGGAATTCCTGAGAAAAGGACGGCGCAGGTAACAAGTACTTGCCGTCTAAATTTAAATTGTAAAACCAAGAAGGCTGTCACTATACAAATCAGGGATCAAATCCATTTCAAGAGAGCACAGCGAATGATATTTCCTCTGGGACTCAGCTGAAATTAGTTAGGGGTTAGGTAGGGAGTTGAGAGTTGAGAGTTGAGAGAGGGAGAGAACTTCTACCTACGTTATATGTTACCCTTCAGATTCAGTCAGAAATTTATGTACAGCACAGTACATAAGTTCAAAGGGAGAGACCGAAAGAGAGAGAGAGAGAGAGTGTGTGAGTGAGGAGAGGAGAGATAGGGGGAGAGAGCGAAAGAGAGGGTTCAGGGTCCTACTGGTGGTTGACAATGGAATCAGTTCGTGCTGCTGCCTCAGTTCACATTTTGTAAGAGAGACGCGCACTACGGAAAATCCTGCAATAAACAGAGAAACGCTAAAAAGGAAAACAAAGCATGGAAAATATTTAAGAAATGCAGTTAATTTATGCAGTTTTCGTTTTATGAAATTTTATCAACAAACTGAGACAAGGGATAAATATTTTGACGATGGAACGTCGCAAGGCAATGAGTTCATATGCCAAGCTAAAGGAGCAAGCAAAGGAGCAACAACAACACCAACAACAGCAGCTGGATAACAACAATAGTGAGGATGAGGATGAGTTGCCAGCTCTGCGTCGCTCACACTCAGTTCGTGCCTCCCTGCGGCGCCTCAAGAGCAAGCTTCACAGCCCCGCGCTGGCGTTGCAGTCGCCTTTTAAGCTGCGCACCCATTTGCATTCGCGCAGTCGCAGTGGCAACAACAGAACGCTGCAGAAGTCGAAGGTCGTGAAAGCGTTGCGTTTGTGGCAAGACATTGATGCTGTTGCCGTGGTAACAACCAAAGTGAAAGGAGAATTTGTTCCGTTCAAAAAACAAATGATGCAGTCGAATGCAGATCATGAATTGGGCATTGAGCAATTGATGTCCGCACTGCCAGTGGGCGTTACACTTCCACGTAAAGCCTGTAAGCTACTGCAAATACCCGAGAGCTACTGTCAAAGCCCCAAGACAGCACCAAAAGCCACCCTGGACTCTGATCTGGAGCGTACTCTCGGCAATGAGTCGCCCAATGCCAGTGATCCCGTTCTGGCCGACATCACACGCCACGCCCACCAGGGCATCTATGGAACAACGCGCATGCGCACGGCCACCATAAGGAAACCAATGCCCTATCTAAATAGTCGTAGGTGTTCCCATCTTTCGTTATGAATAGTTAATCAATTCATTCGATTTAGTCTATGAATAATTTTTTCAATCATCGCATAATTCTCTCGTGTGGAAGTGTTCAAGTTTATGTGTGTTTTGTAAATCGCTCAGTTAAAAGCTTTTTAACGACATTATTGTGAAATTTCCATTGTGATTGTGTTTTAAAGAGTACAAATTTGGGCCATTCAGCAGTGCCAATCAACTCGTTGTTCATCTATCAAGCTGAATATGTTTAAAATGGAATGACAGTAGATACTCTTAAATACCTTGACATTCATCCGGATTAACGCTGCATGCAATAACTTTGAGCACTGCTTGCAAGCAGTTTATTGTTTCTGCTTATTTTATATTTACTTCATTGTTTCATTTTGTGATTCTTAGGAAGGTACCTTAGATCTTCAGCCTTCTAGGATTTTCGGAGATATGATTTCTTACAGGTAGACTTATTGACGCAGAGGAAAACATGATTAAAAACACTTGAGCATGGATAAATATTAAATTTTATTTGTATTCCAAAAAACCCTTTCCCTTTCCAATGATTAAAAGAATTGTAGCTTGATTAGTTTTCAAAATCCTTCAGACCCATATTGAATGATAATTAGAATCTTGTTTTTTAAAAGCTATTGAATTAGAAAGAAATCATAATTGACCAAGTGATAAGATGAGATATTGTGTTTTAGAATTTGTCTCTTGTTATTTACCATTTTTCAGTTCAATTATAATTCTTAATATACTATACTGAGTCTTTAATAAATACTCTTGAATTTAATATATACTGATTCTTTCGATTCGATTCTTAAAATAGTGCTAAAAGTTGCTCTGTTTATCCTCAATGTTGTAATACAAGTATATTCAAATCCATCATATGTTCTTGAATTTTTTCATAATATCCTGCAATCATCTAGAAATAAATTTTGAACTTTCTCAGCTGCTCAGAATTTCGTTCTTTAAGTGCTTTTAAAAGTTTGTCCATATATCCTGATTAAATTTTACTGAATCTAGCTTCCATCACATTCTCTCCAACTTAGTATAATTGAAAAGTTAAACTTTGTCCAGACTCTTTTAGTTTATTGAAATTAACATTGATTGGAGGCAAGGACAATACCCGTTGGCCATTTAAATACATTAAACAGCGCAAGCCATTCCATTGTTAGCAACCGCCATACAAGGTCGCTGGCCAAATGGTAACATGACCAAAAGGCTAAAATGCTCAAATACCAAAATCCCATAACAATCCCCGTAATTAAATATTCAATTTGAATGGCATACCTCATGAAAAAATAAACAAAAATCGGATTTATTCGCCGGATAGGACGGACATTAATGATATTTTAATGTTGCAGATGCTACCAGATCGATAGCAACAACAAGGGCAATAATGTGGCAACGCCGCAAAAGCAGCAGATGAGCAGCTGCCTCCGTTCTCCGGCGGTTTTCATACGCCAGAAATCGTTTCACACGCTCAACGAGCTCACCAAGTTCTGTCAGCTCAAGTCGCCATCATCAGTTAGAGCTTCAGCTGCTCCCGCTGTCCCTGAACCGGCGATGGCAACTCTGCCATCATCAGTTCGCAGTCAGCGTCAGCACTGTCACTATGCCACAATCGATGGTAAGCGTGCAACTAACTTAGCCACCCACATGTTGGTTCAATTAAAACCAGGCCTTCAAATTGTCTCGCTTAATTAATGGCATGTGGGTAGGAAGAATAGGGTTTGGGTGAGGTTGCTGGTGAGGGGCAGGAAGAGAGGCTGATGCACTGCATCTCTATATATAAAATGCTATTGACAATAGGTTGCGGGTTGAATGAATGCTTTGCTTCGATTCAATCTCTAATCTCGCGATGCTTAAGTGCATGTTACACACACATAACACACTCACACATATACTTATACCCACTCACACACTCGTGCATAAATAATATACATAGGTAATTGGCTTGGTCACTCGGTCATTTAAAAACAAAAGCAAACAAACGAATGCGAAACAAAAGCTATGAGCATTTCTGATTAATAATTAATTAATTAATTGCAATTGTTTGCAATTATCCCCTTCATATGCACACACTCATAAAAAAAATATACAAACATACATACATGAATACATATCCACACATACATATCTAAAACGTACTCAAACCTCGGGCAGTTGGTTATTTACATTTGTAATTTATATTTATGCATAATTTCTGTTTAACTTTCATTTTAATTAATTGCAATTTGTTTACTTTATTACTGACTTTTGTTTAATTTTCAATTATGATTTCTTTCCAATTCGCAACACTTCAACACAGACAACATTCTGCCCAGCAATCATTGTGAAAGTCAGAACTTTGAAACCGTTAGGCTGCGTGAAAAGATTGTTTACCAGGAAAACAACAATCAGGATAATTATCCTACGTATTATCCGGCTCCTTTGTTGTCGCCTCCGAGCAGCGCCTTTCGCTGGTCGGAGCAGCTGACGCAGCATGCGGCGGTAGCCAAGTTACGGACTGCGATTTCGTGCAACTCGCAGGATCTGCGTGAGATGGAATTCCTGTTGCCACAGCAGGCTCACTGCTCCACTCACACCATGTCCTCCAGCTCTGGACAGCCACAGCTCTGCATCTCACGCCATTCGCAGCCCAAGAATGCCAAGTTACGTGATGATCACGAGGATCAGTCACCAGAACTGGAGGTGCAGTCATTGGCCAACGCTGCCGGAGATGAGAACACGTCGTCGAATAATCAACATCAGCTCACTGTGCATCGTCAGTCGGTGCAATTGCGATCCAAGATCGCCACTGGCAATACGCCTCATCCTCGAGTCAGCAAAATGACCAAGAAGCAGCTGAAGCTGGCCCAGGCACAGCTGGACAGGCTGACCCAAAGTAATCTGCATTTACATGGTATGCACAAGTCGCCACGTCTTCACGTTGCACTGCTCGTTGTACTCGTAGTAGTCTCCATCTCAGCTTTAAGCCTTATCCTATCATTAAAGAAAGTTAGTGTAAACCATTGTATCATTCTCTACACTCTTAGCTCTCTTTTCGGCCGTGGAGCATGGTCATTTGGACAAGGCACGCACCATTCTGGAGTCAACAGATGTCGATGTCAATAGGTAAGTTCATATCCCCCATTCATTTGCTTTTATAACTCTTAGAAATCTCCTTAAGTCGTTAACCTGACAAAGCCGCTAAATTTATAACATTTCCTGGAAGTGCAAAGCAATCAACAGATGTGGTTTGGGTTACCGCCTCTGTTTTGCTTATCATCATTTAGCTACTATTTCTGCGAGCGGAGTCATCTTAAAGTTATTAACATTGTTGAGGTGTGCTTTACTGGTCACTGGACTTAGCTTCTTTGTAAAAGTGATTATTATTATTTTCTTCATACTAGAAACATTTTAAAATTTTTAACATTTTAAAATTCCTGGTCATAATAAGAGTTTTGTCAGAATTGGACTGAAATCACTAAAGATATGCTAGTATATGGTAATAGTAATAAACTACGAATTTCAAAAAAGATACATTTTAAGCTGAAAAAGCATGGACCAGGAATTAATTTTAGAACTTTGTTTTTTTGAAGAAAACATCTTAGAATGGACCTAAGATGTAGAACTTGAGTTCCCATTTTTAAATTTGGTGGCCTTTACCAAAATTTTATACAGACAATCATAATAGTTTTATAGCCAAATAGATACTCGAATCGATCGTTGTACATATATGATATAAATCTTCAATACGTGAATTAAATACATCCAATTATTCTAAGGAGCTGACTCAGTTTATCTTGTAGCCAAGTGTTCACATAATTCTTTTTAATTATTTTACCAATGCCCTTACTTACAAAAAGTTCTTTAAAACCAACAGCATTAATACGGATGGACTCTCGGCACTGGATGTGGCCGTATTGAGCAACAATCGCTCCATGACCAAAATGCTCTTGCAGCATGGTGCTCTGGAGGGTTCTCAATGTGAGCATGATTTGAATAATGAGCTAATATTGATCAAATTGCTAATCTTTGTTAATTTGTGTTTCTCTAGTTTCTGTGGAGAGCATTGGAACAAAGCTTAATGGTCTGCTCAAGGACGCCGAGTCACGTATACACGATCTCAGTGGACCGGAAGGACTGTGTCCACCCGTCTTCACATCGCGTCCTTCCATATCCAGCATCATAATTGGTGAGTAGCAGATACATTTTTTTTGTAAATTGACGATTGCTTTATGTAATTACTCTTTTCCAGGTAACACGGGTTCTTCAGTTACGGGTTGTACGGGAAACGAGGTAGATAAGCAGATTGGCATTTGGGAGCGTCGAGTCAAGGGATTGCGTCGCATGCTCCTCGGCTGGGATCAAGCCCGACCACCAGATGCCCCAGCCTCGGTGGTTGTCGATGTCACCGGTGACAATTCCATCAGCTTACAGATACTAGAGCCGTTCGAGGGCGCCATCGGCACAAAATTCAAAGGTAAGCCACTAGAATTTCCACTTCTACACCCATTCCGATTTCCATTCCCATCACCATTACCATTGCCCTCGATGCCTGCTGCGGTGAACCGCAGATTTGCTTGCTTTGATTTTGACGTTTGCTCGTTAACCGCAGTTCAATGGTCAACACGCGCGGACTTCAACAATGTGGTCGGCGAGCGGGAGCTGCTCGATTGGATTAGTTTCCATGGCACAATGGGTGCACAGTGCAACATTGCCGGCCTCACCCAGGGACGCCGTTACTTTTTGCGTGCCGCATGTGGCAACGTCAAAGGCTGGGGCAGCTACCTTAACTCGGTGCCCGCCAGTGTTGCCCCCTCAAGTGAGTAGCGCTAAATAAACACATACATACATACATACTATTTACGGGGGTTGACTGGAAGTGGGACAAGCAAAGCGACTTTAATTAAATTATTATTTTTTATTACTTTTAATTGTTTATTCCAACGGTGGGCACGAAATTTAATAAAACCATTATCAGAGTCATAGGTCAATTCAAAAGTGTAAGCAATAAATAATAAAGTCGTCGTCAGCGCGACCTTTTAAAGACCTTTTTGCACCTGAGCGCTCGGGTGCTTGTGCGTCTCTCTGGCGCTTTATAAACATAATGGAACAAGCGACCAGCTCTGGCTTAATCTATCGCCTACTGAGTGGTTAAATTTATTGATCTATAGTCACACTGCTTATTTCTGGAAAATTTTTATCAGAGTAAACTCAATGCACAGTATGATCATGTCATGGTAAAATTTGATACATTATATGACGAATTAATTCCGCATCCACCTAGATATTCGGGCATAGACCCTTGCAACTATTACCATTTTTCGAATTTTGAAAAATATCTCGAGGGAAAGGGATTACTCTCAAATTTATATTTTGTCTAAGGGAAAATCTTATTTTGAGAGCTTTTACCAATCTTAATGATACTTCTAGCTGTAGAATTGATCTTATAATATTTTTTTTTCTTCTGTTGGTGAAATAGGCCAAACTTACGAAGCAAACTTAATCTGCTTAGGAGACCAAATTTAATGATTCTTATAGTTTCTGAGATCTTGGTGGCCATATCAACGTGATTGCTGGTGCTGATCAAGAATATATTATTTTATTTAAACGCAACTTTAAAATATGTATTTTTTTACGTAAAGTAATAACGTAATATAACTGTAAACTTATCTTTAGCCTGGCGCGACTTGGACAATCGAGAGGATCGTTTCTTTGGCCGGCAACGCATATTGGACAATTTATTTACCGCCGTAAGAATGGCACGCCCTGCAGATGTATCCGAACTTACGCTGGATCCGGGCAGTGTGCAGCGTCGCAATCCCAAAAAGAAAACCACCATCAAGCAATTGTTTTCGGTGACCTCCAAGTTCCAAAAGACGCTGCGACGGTAAGCAGAAGTTTATCCTTGAAAGATGAGAATCCTTAACCATTATTTTGATTACAATTGACAGTGGCATTTACTTCTCATGCATTGTGCACTGCGATGACAAGGTGTTGGTGACCAGCGAGGACTTTCCGCCCGTCATTGAGATCGATGAGTCGTATCCGAGCGCCCTCCACATTGATTACTATTGGCTGATGAAGGTGGCCTGCACGTGGGAGGATGTCAAATCGCTGCGCACGGATATGGAACGGAATCTGACCTCGCCCGTACACTTTCGCACCAAATTGTTGTCGGCAGTTTGTCAGATGCAATCGGCCCTGGGCATCACAGATCTCGGCCAGCTGTACTACAAACCCTTGAAGGATGCTCAGGGCACTGTGGTGTTCACTTGTGTGCAGTCGGTAAAGAGCCAGAAGGCGGTGTCCATACTCAACTCACGCTGGCTGCCCGTCAGTAAATTGCAAAAGAAGCTTGGAGCTTTGCACGAGGATTACAATATCAACGAGCTGCTCATTTCCAGCATAGGAGATCAGTTGTATTATCAGCAGGCGGCTTTGCAACGACTGGAGCCGGGTCTCTATCTGGGTTATCTAAAGATGCAATGCTCGATGGACCAGATACAGGTTGTGGTGCCAGTGAAGTCTCCCAATGTTTTGCCCCACTGCAAGGTGCGTGAGAACAGTCACATTACAGCCGAGGAGTGGCAGGCATTGCATCAAAGTGAATCGGATCCACTGCGTCTGCCACTGGACTTCAGTGCACCCGGAGACGGCAATGGCAACCGTCCCGCCACGGAGGTGCAGCGTCTCTTCCTCTACGATCTCAGCAATGCGATGCACAGACTCTTTGCGAGCATGAACATCAAGGCAACGGATGCCGCAACTCATCGTCTCTACGATGTGGAGGTCATCGAGCACAGTCGCGACATAAGCTTTCTTATTGTCTGCCCCTCGGTAGAGTCGTCGGTTGCCGTGCCAGGACAGTCGGAGCTGCTGCTGCAGCGCGATGATCTGGCCAGTCTCAGTATCCAGGCGTTTGAGATGATTCACCTGCGCACCTATCAGCCCGCCATCGTCCAGAAGTATGCGAGATTGTCCTGCATCCTCGAGCTGGACACCGCATTGGCCACGCACTCGCATCGTGAGGCATTCTCCAGCAGCGAGCTGCAGGCCGCCAAGGAACGTCTGGCCACGCTGCAAGATCTGAGTGCCAATCTGACGCTGGTGTGGAAAAGCGTACGCTGGCTGATGGATGTGGTGGCCTATGCTCGAAACAAGCACGCCCAACCCTCGTTGGCCATGCGTGAAATTCTTGAGTTTGCTCACATGCGGCAAGAGGAACAATCGGGAGCGGGCAAACAGCTGTTGCAATTGCCGCTAAGAGAGTCCAAGTTCATCAAGACGGGACGTGGCAGCTGGCCAGGTCCTGGCGACAATGACAACTCCGATCGACAGGGCAAACCGGAGCACTCCAAATCTGAAACGAATCTGGGACAGAGCAACTTGACTCCAGTTTCGGCACATCCTACGCCGGTAGATGCTGGCGATAAGCAGCCACCTGCACAGCAACAGCAGCAACAACAACAACAGCTGCTCCAAGTGTCGAGTAATGAGTATGCGGCATCCAGTTCCTCGGAGGTTTCTTTGCGCAAGAACAGTGGCGATTCCGTTAGTTCCGCTTACACCGCACGTAGTTACTACTCCGCGGTCGACTCCGCCTCCGAGGGCAGCAGCAACGTCTTTGCCCTACCCCCCTCGCGCTCCGACGACACGTTGGCAGAGGCACTGCGGCATCCTCAGTCCGCCAGTGCACAGCGTAAACGCACCAGCTCAAACATTGGTCCATTTCCCACGCCGCTCATCACAGTGCACAGCTCCAGCTCGGCACCATATCTGGGGGGATCCAGTGTATCCTTGAGGACAGGCAGCGGCGCTTTTGCCACTGATCTGGAGCACAAGCCTCTGAAGCCAGCGACTGAGTATAAAGTGAAAGCTGCCTCCAGTGCGAATCTTCGCGAGGGTGGACTCTATCTTAAGAGCTCGCTGTCAGCACTGCAGCCGGAGCTAAAGCCAATGAGCAGCGAGGAGCCCATAGCTAGCACCTCCAAGGCGTCTTCCACCAAGAGCCTGGTGCATCAGAGCAGCGAAGAGGATACTGCTAGCTGTTCCAGTCTCAATGCCGAGCAGACCTCCACTGGAGCGGGCATCATTCAGGTGTATACGGCGTACAACACCGGCCTCGCCAGCGGTACCAGTCTCAAATTGCATGTGACGCCCAAGACTACGGCCCGGGAGGTTATCAATCTGGTGGTGAAACAGCTCAACATGGCAGCCGTACTCAAGGGCAGCAAGGGACCCATCTACAGTGCCGACATGCTCGACAATTTCTGTCTCGTCGCCGTCATTGGGGCACGGGAACGTTGTCTACGTGACGACTTTAAGCCGTTGCAGCTGCAAAGTCCATGGAAGAAGGGACGTCTCTATGTGCGACAGAAACACGAACTCCTGGCGGCCATCGAGCACTCCAATCGCAAATCGCATTTGATCTAAAATCACCCACCCACCCACACACACACACCCACACACACAGATACATGGACAGACATATTATTGTTGGCTTCTTAAGTTGGTTCTTGCTTTTGGGAACTGCTTTTCCCAGATGAAAGTTCGACGACCAATTCCCAAATTAGACTGAATTACATACATACTTGTTGTGTATGCAATACGACAAAAATTATGAATTATAAAACGGTATTATTATATTTTGAATAGTTTAACATTATAAACACACACAAACACATAAATTACACGTTGTACATATGGAACATAAACTGATTGTTGTTAGTTTTTCTAGAGGATTGATAGATGTAAGTGCAACCGATTACACCAATATTCCAGTATATATACTTTTACATATAGGGCTGCATCGATGTACGTATGTATTTTTATTGTACTATGTATTTTTGTAGTTTAGTAAAAAAAAAGCAAAAAACAAATGTTTTGATTGCATTTTTGTGGCATTTTTAAGGCGCACGAATTTTTTTAATATTATTAAAACATTTCTTAATGTTTAATAACAAGAATTGCAAGACAAGCAAACAAAATTAAGTATTATTGAACAAATGTCAATAAATAAATCTTAAATTGTATAACTATCTCCCTCTCTCTCTCTCCCTCTATCTCTCTATTGATGTGCACATGTGTGTGTTCTTTATTGATAACAATTCCAAATGGAATCATTAACACATTTACATATTCAAATGCAAACGCAATTGTATTTTAGCTATAAACGATTATCTAAACTACACTCTATTATAGTTGCAAGTATTTTTTAAAAATATATATTGGCACAACTAAATGTTGAAATTGTAACAAAAACAAATAATGAAACTGAATTATAGATGATATACACATACAAAGAAATGGACTATCTAAAAGTCCTGTAAATCGGATCTATAGCCGCAAAAGTTGAATGTTTAAAACTAGTCCAGAAATGTTCAAACAAGAACTCAATTGTTTTTATCTATTTTTTGCTTGTCTTCGTAGATTCAATCCATTCCAAAAATACTTCATTTTGAGCACTCCCTTGCCACGTACTCCCCATATGATAGAACACTTTTAATATTTGTGTGAACTTCTAATAACTTTGCCTATCTTAATGTGCAAGTTGGTAAATGTCTATAACTAATTACCCATATATATGTATGTACAATATGCAATATAGTACTTGTTATATGTAAATAAGCAAAAGTTCTTCAAGTCTCTGTCTTTAACTATAGAAAACAGTAGTTTATCAAACAAAGTTTCCTCGGTTCCAAATGATAACTACTCTTACTTTAACTATATGTATTTAGTTTAGAAAACTTCCACTTGACGGCAAGCTCATCAAAGTCCATAAATAATAATAATAATAATCATCATAATTATGATTCAATGTCTATAAAGAAATGAGACTAAGACCAACAATGTTTTTTGTACATATTTATTCATTTTGAATGGCTAAAGATTTTGATAAAGTTTTTATTATGGGTTCACCAGTCCTACGGCTCGACGATCAACGGATCATGATCAGCAACGAAATTTAGCTAGGAATCAGATTAAGCCACAATTTCTTGATCCCCAACAAGTGTTTATTTCAAATTATGACAAGAAATAAAATAAATACAACGAATTCCCAACATTCGAATTTAATTGTTTAGTTTTAGTAAAATTGTTATGGTCGTTTATTAAGCAAAATTGAACAATCTAAATTGTCAAACAAGCCGCCGTCCGTCCCCAAAATGATCAATTGGTTTTCAAATAATAAAACCAAAATTATACAGAGTATTATTTTTTGCAATATTGCTATATGGTGAGATTAGTTTATGACGCAATCTAATTGTAACAAATTAATTAAGGTGTTAAAGGTTCGAATACGAGTATGAATATGTAGCCCGAATATGCAATGGCAAAAACATGGAATACATAACATTAAGTACATAGAGAGATGATGTGTGTAGTTACTAAATATATGTATACAAATACTGATTGTATAATATATGTATGTATGTTCGTAGATTATCGAAAATGTCTTTAGACGAAACACTAACAGATCAACACGTAAATATATGAATAAGATAGTAAACTCTTATCAAGTGTAACTCATACTCGTATTAACATAACTGCATGTTAAACAATCCTAATCGATTCAGTGTGTATTTTGGTGTGTGTTAACTATGTACAACTACAACAGCCATAATATGTAACAAAATTAACAACTAAAGTATTAGCAAAGATTGCAATGGACGATGATTAACTTAGTTACCATAAGATCAACAAAATATGCTTAGATCAATGGAAATGTAGCTAACGAAATTGTGAATGTGAATGTGAATGTGTGTATAGCGAGAGAGTAATGCTCGAGAAAAAGAATACTTATTCAATTAATTTAAATAAAGACTTAATAACTGTTATGGTGTCATTTCCAATATATACAATTAATACAAACTTGCATAAGTACATATATTAATTTCTTGAGTCAAGCATTTGTGGTATGTATCCATGACTGATTGCAGCAATGCATCTTAGTCAATAATCCATATTTAGATAATTCTATATGAAGATTTCCAGCCCAGAATTTAGTCATGCATTACATAATTATAATCTGAGTAGGAATTTCTTTAGTATATCATTAATCAGGAATATTAAGCATACGACCAGTGAAACTCGAGTAAATTGAATTAATTTTAAAATCTTAAATTACCGCTTTTAATCATAGACAAATATATGATAACACGCTATATAGATTCGAGGTCTTTCTATCATATTTGCTGATAGTATAATAATGTGTGTGTTTATACATACATATAAGGTGCCCAAGCAAATTTTATAGCCCTAATCCATCATGCAAAGAGTTTATCATAGTTACATATACACACACGGAGTGTGTAAGTAAAGTTAAGTAGCTGGTTCCGTGTGATTTCCGTGGGAAGTTTCGCACTTGTCATTGTCATGCGTCATCATTCCACTCCCGTGACGAAATCCAAATGATTTCCAGGCTCGCCAGTGACCCCCGCCGAGCACACAAACACACACTCGCACTCACACTCGCACACGATCACTAGATAAACTCAACCATTTTCTGACTCATTTGCACACACACTGCACAGTGTACTATCTCTATTGCCATTTCGCTTGCACACAGTCAATGGAAACGCAAGTCATGACGACGTCGCAGTCTCAGCCGCAGTCGCAGTCACAGTCGCAGTCGCAGTTGACAGCGGCAGCAACTAATTTTTCGATTTTTGACTCTGTTTTAGACATTTGGTTGTTGTTGGGTTTTTTAGTACACACACAACATACATACATATACATATTTAGATTATTAAACTAAATATAGAATATGTACAATGTACATACTTGAACGAGTATGTATGTATGGTATAATAATTTCTTTAATTTCATCATGAGTGGACAGTCGTTTATATTTGATGTCCGTATGAGTGTGTGTTTAATTAAGCCTTTGATGACGACACCACTTGCCACCACTTAATTAGAAACTAAATGCCACAGCTATACACACACACACACACACACACACACACACAGAGACAGACACACACATTCACGTATATGGTTAAGTACTCGTACAATGTGGTAGCGGGACAAGGTCTTTGCTTATGCATCGTTCCAGTGGCCACTGGCCAGCCAGAATGACTGGAAGTGTGCGCTACAGTCGCATATCTCTATCATAGACATACAGACATACGACTGTAATAAAGTGCTCAAGTGCTTTTGCTGATTGCGATTCAAATATATTGTTAAATATCGCCTAAGAAATTATTATTTTTAGTCTTGCCTTGTTTTTTTTTTTCGTTTTATGACCCTTTAGTGGGCTACCTTTTGACAGCACCTCCGGTAATATATTTAAATTTTAAAATATTCAAGTACTTGCATACATATATGCCTATAACGTATGTACAATGTGGTGTTACTTTGTTGTACTTACTACTCTCTATACAATCATTGTGCGATTGTTAAAGTAATTTAAAATAATGACAAGCCGCAAGTTAGCCACGTGATTTTTCAACTAAGGAGCTAGACGCATAGGAGACCTGACTCAACGGGACCCAACGGGTCAAAACAATGCAATTTTATTATTATTACGAGGCGGGCACCCTTAGAAAATAGCGATAACGATGAATGTTTGTTGTTTCTTTGTGAAACTGACCACTTGTCGTATACTTGATTTGTGAGTACACAAACCGGTTGCACATCCATACTTTTGTATTTATTAATCACATTCATATACGCATATATGTAAATATATGTATATTGAAGAATATTTGTGGCCTGTAAAGAATTTCATAATCAATAAAAACAGAGTCGAAACCGGGTTGATTGTTTTAGAAAATGTTTATATTCAAAAAATCAGAAAACTTTTCACAATCGAATCTCTCCCTCTCTATCTCTCTCTCTCTCTGTTCTCATTCCGGCTTTGTATAACAAACAATAAGTACAGTATTACATACATACATACATACTCTATATATATATATATATATATATATATATATATATATCTATTATACTATAAAATTCATCTTAGCTTTGAACTATGCCATTACTCTCTCTCTCTCTCTCTCTGTCAATCTCTCTCTCTCGTCTCGTCTGTTCTGTTCAATTATTGGCGCTCGGCTTAGAGGCCCCAACAATGTAACCCTTGGCAGTGAGAACGCCGCGACAGCGCACGTGAACTTGGTAGCGCAGCGACCAATCGATTGTGTAGCCAGGTGCGAGGCAGGAGAACTGCTCCGCGGGCAGCAGCAGCTCGGGATCGCTGTGGGTGTTCAGGACCAGTTCGTGCTCCTTGCAGAACTCTTGCAGATCGGCTGGGACCACACAGCAGGCAGCCAGATTGACCTGGGCAATCGTTGGATGCACCTCGGCTGACTTGTAGAGTTCCTGCAGCGCCTTGGCATCCAGATCAGCGATGCCCAACTGTTTGATTTGTTGCTTGAGTGCATATTGCTCCAGTCCCTTGTACAGCATCTTCAATTCGTCTACGCCCTGGTCACCATTCCGTTGGCTCCAGCCATTGGCGGGGTCACTTGTCGGACTGGTGATGCCCTCAGAGCAGGGTGATTTCGGTGTGGCTGTGGCTGTTGGTGTTGGTGTTGTGGTTAGTGTTGGTGTTGTGGTTCCAGTCGTTGCGTTGGCAACACTCGACGCATTGGGATGGTAGGCCAGCACCACGTTGTCCACATGCGATACATTGAGTATGTTGAGGAGGGCATCAACGGCCTCATTGATACACTCCGTTGATTTCTTGTTCAGGAATATCTTTGCACCAATGCTAATCTCATTGCGTCCATTCTCCGTCAGCTTGTTGCTCAGCTCCTGTGTAGCGCACAGCACGCGTCCATGCAACTTGTCGATCTCGACCACCACGCGCTCGGCGTTCGGGTCACTGTGCAGCGTTATTTTCAGACCGTCGTAGAGCTCCTCGTTCGATTTACGCTGTCCCAGTTCGTTGTTAATGATGTTCCCCGTGCTGATTACCACGTTCTGATAGTTTTTCGTTACTGTTGGTATCATTTTGCTGTTTGTTGTTTGTAGTTCACTGTTGCTTATGTTTATTATTGCTGACAATTACTCTTGCTTTTATAATCCCGTAGATAAATGACAATGTGAGCTGGCTGTATGAATGACAGTCGCACTCGCACTCGCACTCGTCGGTCTGTGTTGCTGTTTTGCCCCGACAACCGTGCGCAACGGCACTTAAATACGCTTTACATTAGTGGTGTCATTATTAGCGATGGCACGATATCGATTACCTTGTCTCAATTCACGATTTAATTTAATCACATATTGGGCTTCGATTAGTTGAATATGTAATCGATTATTTTGTCTCAATTCACGATTTTATTAAATCGCACAATGGACTTCGAATAATGGAATTTTTAATCGATTATACGCTCGAATAATCGTCACTATTTGCGCGTAAATTCAAAATAAAAGGTGGATTAATTTAACTTTTATTAATTTTAGATGTTACTGTTCAGTTTAATGATAACGTCTTTCGTCACAATCGTGGACAGCCGTCACTGTAATGACTTTTTGACGTTTATTTTTTTAACCTGTAGTTGTTGTTAGAGGAAGACTCTAAGACTCTTTTTGATTGTAATTGTAATTGAGAAATGAATACAATATAATTGTAAAAAAACAAATTTTACCCGAAAAAATTAACGATTTATCTCATGAATGACGGAATCAGTTCAGATGTTCATTTTAATTTATTCTGAACGAAAGGACACAGTTCTAGTACACCAGGTGTAAATATCGAGTAAGTATCGTAAGTTCGTTATTTTAATCGGTTTTCGCGCCGCTGTCAAAAATTCTTAACAGAATATGAAAATTAATCGTATTTCACTTATTTAAATGAAATGTGCTTAAGGAAAGTGCGAGAGTGGTTGGTTTTACTCACGATGGAGAATTATTTGGATATTTTTAAGGAACGCGGATACATGACCATAGAACATTGCAAACAAATAATAACCAGCGATCTGATTATGCTGGGCATTGACGATCCAGCACACCGAAAGCTCCTCTTAGATGGTGTACAGCTGCTACATAATTCTCCCGATCTTTTGATCTGTCAAGAGCCTTGTGAACTGCATTTCAGGAAGCCAGATCAAGAAAATATAGCTTCCAACTTCCAGGAAAGTTGGCAATCGTGTCCTGCGTTTGTCGAAAAGGAGAAACCCATGAAATCGCCTCCAGATGGAAATAAGGATAAGATCATTATAAAGCTAAACACATTTTATAGCTGTGTCGCCTGTCCCCACTTGAAGTTTTCCAATCTAAATGAGTTGGATGAGCATATAGCCTTTTTTCAGAAGAAAGGCCAGGATATTTCAGCCGTCAAGCATGAGCCCGGCGAGCCCATCTACGACATCAAGGTGTAAACGAATAGAGGATAATCGTAGGATATTAATAAAGCAAAGAAACTTACAATTTAACAATAAACATTATTTGTATTTATGAATCTCAATAATATAATTAGTTAACTAATTCTAATGTCATTTGTGGGTATCTATTTAAACGTTATCAATGGGCTCAGCAATGCATTTAATAAATACTTAATGCCCCGCATCAGATCCTGCATGCGTGCATCCACCGGTGAGGTGAGCACCGCTCTCTGGATGCTCGCTGTCCGCAAATCCGACGATTGGCAATCCAAGCACTCAATTGTCTTGAGCTCCACCTGCGGCGGTCCGCTGGATCCAAGCACGTAATGCTCTCGTACATTGTTTGCCAGCAAACGGGAATTGTGGAGTGTTCCATAGAACATCACGCGATCTCCTCGATGCAGACGTTGGGTAAAGTTGCCAAAATCGTGATGTGCTCGAAGGACAACTCCCATGGATGTGGAGCGACTAAGGAGACTGCCTGACTGACTGGCAGCCACCTGAACGATTAGCTCGTATTCATAGCGATTCCAGCGTTGCAGGGTGCAGTGTCCGGTTTGTGCACTGAGAACTTTAACTACCCGCTGCCACTCAACGCACTGAGCATCCTTTTGGGGATCACATTGAAAGTGTTTGGCAATGTTCTCGCCGTGCACACAGCGCAGCAGCTTGCCCAGCCATGTGGGCAGATAGTTGGCCACGATATCCTCCAGCATATTCGAGACACGAGCAATCTGCACGTGCGTCACTTTTCCCTCCCAAGCCACGTACATGCCATTGAGATGGGAGCACCGCAACTGGGCCTTTATTTTGTTCGGCTGCTCCTGGACAGGCTGTGCGCAAAGCTCGTAGAAGCGTTCCCATTGCAGGGCATCTGGAACGGAGTGACGGCCAACACTGGGATTTGACAGGACAGTGGGCATGGCGTTGAACCGAGGCGTATCCTTAAAGCTGGACGTCATGTAGGGGAAGACCAGCACACAGGCTGTGGTAAGACCGACGAGCAGCTGAAATTTAAGAGAAAATTAATGAGATATTCCATTTGTTAGGAGATATTCCATTTGATTCACAATTATAATCAGGGATTAAAACCGTATTCTAGACGGTAGCCTTTAACCGGTATTAACCGATTGAAATGGGTAACTGCAACTGAAACAAGACATTTTTTATACCGAAACCGACAAATCGAAAATATTCAAACCCAAAATTACGATTAGTAACCGATTCATATTTAAAGATAAGTTTCCGTTTATTCAAGCTCTAAATTTAATTATGTAGATGAGGTGAAATCATCGTTTTTCAAACTAATTTTGATTTTTAATTTAAATATCGATCTTATTAAATAGTTATATTTTGAAATCAAAGGTTTTAAAACATTCTTACAACTTATTTTCAATAATGAATTTAAATATCGATCTTATTTGAGAGTTCTTTTTAAAATCAAAGAAGTTCTGCTAATGTATTAACTTTATTTGTAAACCGAAATCATACGATGTTTGTAAACCCAAACCTACATAAAACCGTTAACCGTTACAAAACCGATGTACAAAAATAAATAAAACCGATATTCGTTTCGATTTGATAAACTGATTACAAATACAATGACACTTACCTGCAACATGGTGATGTACTTTTGAGTGGCACGGTTGAGAGCCAAGACACAGGAGAGCAGCACCACCAGGGAACAGGCGATGGCTGTGGTGCCCCAGCGAAGATGCTCACTGGTTAGTCCCAGACTGTCGATGGCAACGAAGACGGGCACCAACAGTGCCACAATCCCAAAGAGTGGCAGGAACAGCACAACACCTGCTAATCCCAAGGCAGCACGCATTGCTCCAAACACGGTGGCACTCTGCGAGGTGACGATGCAGACCTGCAGCCAGCTGAGGGTGACGCAATGGGGAATCAGATAGGTGTAGACACCATGCCAGCCGGAGCGTTTGGCCAAAAGAACGAGGAGCATGGGTATCAGGAGGTACAGGGCAGTGCGGCAGTTTAAACAGAACTCAATCCCATTGCCAATGACAAAGGATGAAAAGGTGGGCACTCGGAGATCCAGGAAACGCCAATGCGTGGAGACAACTTCGTCAAGCTCATATGGATACTTGGCGAGCACATTGACCGCAAAGGAAACAATAACCAGCCAGTCGGGAAGCAGGTGCGAGGAGGCGTACATGAAGACGCCCAACGTGATGAATGTGGATGCACCGGAGATGATGGTTAACTCCGAGTGTGGCAGCCAGGCATCTGTGACCAACGGATACACAATTAGGTTGCAGATGAAGGCACAGAAGTAATACAGATATGGTTTCATATTGTTGCGCAAAAAGCGCTGCTCGGAGATCTCTGCCTCGATGTTGTGATCGCCGTAGCTGAGGAACAATCCAGACCAAATGCGAAAGTCCACAAATTGCTGCTTGGTCTTCAGCATTCTGCATGTGGACCACAGCATGACGCCCAGACTCAGATAGTAGCTAATCATGGGCAGCATTTGACGCTCCGTATCCTCGACAGTGCTCCACCAGGCCACCAACACCAACAGACTGCAGCGCACACTGATGGGCAGCATGGCGGGCATGGCAATGACCAGATTGATGAAACGGTGGTAGAGCAATGTGAAGAACACCAGAGGATGGAAGATCATGCGATAGAAACAGGGCACGTGATCCAAGCTCTGTGGATGCGGCACTGACAGTGTCAGCGTCTCGTTCACACTGGGCATGCGTCCGGCGCTGTAGTTGGATGCAGCCGACACGAGATTCGCCTCGGTGATGAAGCGACGTCTCTCCAAATTCGCACGTCCCACGGTGACTGCATCCTCCAGAGGCTCACGCTCCCATTCGCTGCCGTCGTCCTCCGTATTGGACGAGGAGGCGTCATCGCCACCAGCTCCACGACGTCGTCGCTTGCGCTGCAAATTGTAAATGCGTCGCATTTTGCGCTCCAGCTGTTTGGGAGTGATGTGCTCATTGCCATTGGACAGACAGGCAAAGAGCTCTCGAGCCGCCTTACGGGCTGCACGCTCGCCCGGAGTCATGGCCAGACAGCGACGCACCTCGTCCGCATTCTCCGCCGTGATGCCATTGCCATCATTGTAGCACTTGCGGAGCAGACGCACAGCTTCCTCATGACCCTGCTGGGCAGCACTGACCAGCCAATGAACGGCCTTCTGGCTCTCATTGGCCACGTTTGGTTCTGTTTTGGTCCAATGTTAATTGACTTTAGATTGTACACATGGCTTCGAGTTACTTACCAATTGCATTCTCCAGCAGCTTCTTTCCCAAATCGTATTGAACTTGAGGACATCCCTCCTCTGCAATGTGCTCCTTCAATTTGTTCAACGAGGCGCGGTCTATTAACATTAAAGATAGAGCTATGAAATTATTTGTATGTTCACAGCTTGCTATGCATATTTTTTCACCTTCGAGATTCCAGCGCCTTCTTTTGCTGACACCTGTCGGCGCATTTTGGGTCCAGGTGGCCATCTTTAGCAACGAATTGCTATTTGTTTACGAAATAATGTGCAATTCTAGAGTTGTTTCGAATCATTTGGAATTGATTCGCAGAACTAATCTATTGTGGTTCATTTTTGAACAGAGCTGTTCATTCTGTTCACTTTTGTTGTTAATGGGTCAATGAACTAAAAAGACCTGATTTTAAAAATGAGAGTGAACAAGTTCCTCAATGGTTGGTGTTGGTTCAAGTTTGCCGTCCCATTGAATAGGAAAAAAAAAATTTATTAATCATCAAAAATATCTTATTCATTTGAATAATTTCTTTATTTTATTTTATGGATTTCACATTGAATAAATAAATCTAAATTACATATTCTTATATTTAACGATATTTTTAATCCAATTATTTACCGTTAAAAACCGCTATATTGTGACAGCCATGAGTTCAATATATCGATAATAACTATGGCTACGTTCAGCAACCAAAATGCTTGGAATATTATTATCGATAAGCTTATACATTTCGTTTAAATTGGTTATCGATATAGAAATCTCAAATACATCGATTCTTGATCGATATCGGCTAGCTGGTTGCTTATTTTGCCGATATTGTCGCCCATCAGTAATAAAAATTAAAAATTTTAAAAACGCAAAAAAAATCCATAAAAAGAAAAATATTAAATTTGATGAAAATTCAACATTTTAATGAAGGTTTGAAGTACGTCAGCCATCGGGAAGAGAAGTAAGGAAGGAATAAGTACAACAAATTTAAATTACCTTTTTTCGGAAATGTACTTTTCTTTTATTGAACTAAATGACCTACTATCAGGGAGCTAGTTCGTTCGTTCACTTTAGTGAATAGTTCAATAGAACTTAATCCGAATCAGATTCGGTACAACTTTATTGCCGGCGGCATTTGTTCAGTGTGCATGTGTTTCTTGTTTATTATTGAAAAGTTGTCTTGTTCGTTTTAATAACTACCATACTATGGAACGAAGCATGCAGAAGCAGCTTTACAGAGTCTCACAGGAAGGATCGCCGAGCTTAAGGCGATCGATGCCAGCATCAGCAGACAGCACCCGCAAATCATTTTTTGGCGGCAACGCCAATCATTCCCCTCTCCCTGGAGCCTTGAAGAAGACAGCCCTGAACAATAGGTATATATGTTCCAGAGACACACAATAATTGTCGAATTAAATCCTTTAATTGCATTTGCAGTCGTCTCAGCCTGTCGGCACGCTCTACAACACAGTCCATAGCTGGCATTAGGTCCGACTACAATGTTGTGGAGAGCTATGGAGCTGCTCTGCCCGTTGCGGTCAATGAGGCTCTGACATTCGCCGGACCACTTTCCAGCTTAGTTTCGGCCAAGATTACACAAAGTGGCTGGGCTTGGGTAAGTTGCAACAGATCTATTTTAATGTATACAACAATTAAAGGTTTTGTTTTGTAGGTGGTCCAAGGTAGACGATTGTTAATTTGGCAGTATAAGGATGCGCCTGGCGCTGTAAAAAAGGAATCACCTCCACGACTGGGCAAATCAATTAGACGCGGGTCTGGCTCGGCTCAATGTCGTGAGCTGACCTTGCCCCACAGCGACATTGGCCACAAGAGTGAATTGGTCAGCGTCTTCCAGGTGGAGGGTCAGCAAATGGCCTCATGTATTGCGGTCTCTGCCACCGGAGATGTACGATATTGGGCATCGATAGCGCATGATAACAATTCGGTGGATCTGTCCATTTTAGCCGGTCAAGAGTTTGTACAGCTGTTGAATCTGCCGACCCAGCAGGGCTATCTGGCTGTCACCTCAACCTGCACTTTAGTGTTTCTGCGCGTTGGACTGACCAATGGTCGCTATTCGTTGCACCACAAGACCATCAAGCCAGCAACCAGTTTTCTTGGCGGCTTTGGAAAGAGGTTTGCGTCCATGTTGATTGGCATGAACAATGGTAACGACAAGGATCAGGTAAGATAATCCATAAACCAGTTTAGTTGCTCAACCAATAACTGAACTTTCTTTAGTTTCTGGTGGGCATGTGTTGTGAGAGTAACTCGACAGACGGTGAAACTGTTGTGGCTGTACTTTCCGATCGTGCCCTTCAACGTTGGCGCATTTCCAACAAGGGCAACATGGAGCAGCTCATATTCGAGGACATGGAACTATTGCGCAAGATGCGTGAGATGATTTTACTTAAATTCTGGAATGTGCGAATGCCCAACGATAATGTGGAAGTAGATTTGCACTTCCTTGACTTCCACGTAGTTAGGGGCTTTTTCTACATTCTGGTGGGTGCTGTAAACCAAGCACACACGCCTCAGATGTACTACTCTATTGGTAAGCCCCTATGAGTAATTGTTGTTTAAGGGCCCCAAGTTAATTATGTTTACGTTAAACAGTTGTGGCAAGTGCTCAAGAGGAAAGTATGCGATTGGAATGCTTTACGCCGCTGAAGCTTAACAAATTCTTCAGCAGCAAGACGGTTCAGGAATGCCTCAGTGTGCGCATCATCGTTGGCACTGCACAGATGTATTTGTATACGCCCAAGGTGGTCTATCCGTTGCTATTGGCGAATTCAGCACCCACAGCTGAAATGGAGGCGGAGAAAGTCGAATTTCATTTGCACGAAGATCGCATCCTTAGCGCTGCATTCTGTAATCAATTGCCGCTCTTCTTCAGCCGCACACATGGCCTGGTCTCAATTACACCTGGAGACTTTGATAGCACCGACTTGTTAAATTTGAGCAGCTGCAACTCGCCCGATCTTTTTGCACCCCTGTCATTTAATGCCAGCTTCAGTGCTCCAGATCAAAGCATGCACGGAGACAGCACCAATAATTTGCCCATGTATCAACTGGATCCGGATGATGTGTATTCCGAGCTCAATAATGAGGTTGGACAACTGAAAGCGGCCTTTTTGTATCGACTGAAACGCAACAACAACATGGTCAACACAATTATTGCAGATCTCATGGAGAGTGTTACAGAGACGGATCCAAATGGTGGACCTTTGGATGCCTACAAGCTGGACAGGTGAACTTTTAATTATTTAAAAGCTGTTTAAATTCAATCTAATGGTTTGTGTATTTATAGGGTTGTCATCACAATTGCGGAGGACTTGGCGGAAGATCTGCCTATTGCTGATCCTCGTTGGCAATCGGTCCTTGAGCAGTACGATGGAAATCGTCATGCGTTGGGCAGCTCTCGATCCATGCAAATCATCAATCAGTTGCGTGACAAAAGCTTTGCCTTTCAACACTTTATTGATTTCCTGCACTTCAGTGGAGTTTGGGAAAAGGTGCGTGAAATCTTGTTACTCAATATGCAAACATCTCGAAATTCAAATGTATATATACTTGCAGCTTAACGCTATACCCTGCGGCAGCAATGTCCTTAAGCCGACCAGCTTTATTTTGGCTGACATCGGTGAAAAGATTATAGCTGCCACAGCTCTGCGTGCTCTGCAGAGTAAAATGCCCAAGATAATCGACGAGGCCATCGAAGTGACAGTCGCTGAATGGGATGAGAAGCCAACTAGCAGCCTGACCGCTCAGGATATATTCTACGTCAAGTTGTGCAAGTTTCAATGCATATTTGATGCATTGGCGGATATGGCAGACGATCGAATTGCAGCCCAAAATCGTACAACACTTTCGGTGGCACAATTTATATCCGATATCAATGTGATTGTGCTCTCTACGTTGGGTCAGGTGTTTAGGTATCGTGACCAGAATGCCAACAGCTTTAAGCTGCACTCCAGCACATACGAGAATCAACCCTGGACGGCAATATCTGGCAGTGCCGGTGTACACGATTCCCTTTCCCGCCTCATTGATATCAGCGTTCGCTATGGCGCACAGTGTGTAAACGAATCGGAGCTTAAACATCTCCTATATCAGCAAATACTGGAGTTGATAGATATGGTGCTGGAGGGGCGCAAGAATTATCTCGACAGTGTACGAGACACGGAGAAGTTCCAGGTGCTGCAGCAACAGTTTGAGGCTCAGAGAGGCGAACTAATTTCTGTGCTAAGTAAGTGACTATTTTGATCAATCATGACAGTTATTAATTGTATTCTATTATAGTCAAGGATCAACAGTTCGAGTGCGCTGCGAAGCTGGCAGAGAAGTATTTGGACTTCCAAAGCCTTGTGCTTATTTGTGATCAGACACAAGACAAGGATCGGTTGGATGAATATACTCGCAAATATGAAGAGTTCGACTTTTCACAGTTTGCAATCAACTGGCACTTGCGTCAGAACCGGCATGGCGAGGTCTTCGAACGCTTCAAGGGAAATCAGCCAGCATTGGCGCAATTCATGCGCGATCATCCGTCGCTGGGCTGGATACAGCTTATATTTAACGGAGACTTTGAGCACGCGTCCAAGGTGCTCTTTGACCTGGCCCAATGCGAGACAGACTTTGTTGCCCGCAAAAAGTCCATGCTATCACTTTCCAAGTTAGCTGCCTTTGCGGAATCATCCGATATGACATCGCATGTTGATAAAATTAACACTGAGCTATCCATCATTGAATATCAATCGCATTTGGGTCACGATGTCTTGCAAAACTTTGGCTTCGATGCAACGGATCAGAAGGTGCTCAAAGCGGAGGAGATTATTAATGTTCGTATGATTAAATGAAAGTGTAGAATGCAATCATTGATAACTATATAACCCTGCAATTACAGCTATATATCGCAGAGGAAAATGATGCAGCCAGCGAGGTTGAGTTCCGCAAGGCCTTGGAACTTATTAGTTATGTGGATCAGCCATATGATGTGCGACATAAGGTCTGGTGTGCAGCTATACGGCGTGATAACTGGATCGATTATGATACGAATAATGCCGTCGAATATATACAAAAGCTGCTATTCTTTAAAATCATTGAAATATGTCAGTTGATGGGGCAGGAATTGGACAACTTTCTGCCGCCCATGGAGGACTTTCTGGACAGCATCGAGCTGGGCGAGTTGCCACAACAGAAGTCATTCCAGTATTTGCTAAAGTTAACCTACGAGTATGTGGGAGATTTGTTCAAGCAGCCAGAAGATATGGATCTGTAATCAACTTGGGCATTTGCCATTTAATAAAGTTAAAACTTAAGTCGAATTCTGTGTGCGGAGCTCATCACTTTCGGTTGGACAGTAGTCAGCTTTGTTGTTGTGCAGCTCAAACGATGGTCTTATAAAATATTATAAACTAAGTTGCTTTGTCAGCTTGTCGCTGACGCTGCCGGCGAAAGTATCTCAAGTGTGGCGAACGTAGTTGAAGCCCATCAAGTGTTGCTGCAACTTTAACTGCGACTGAAACTGCCCTGCAGTTGCAACTTGAACTGCAACTAGCGCTCATCAGTTGTGTTTGAATAATGACGGACGAAACAACGCCGTTGACCGCCACCGCCGGCGGTTCCGGTTATGTTGCCCTGCCGCCGTATCAGGGACCAACCTATGTATTTCCTGGCGGTGTCTCGCCCCGTGCACGGCGTTCCAAAATGAAGCAGTTTCAGTGTTGCATTACCGTGACATTTATGTGAGTGCAAAGCAAAATTGAAAAGTGGATTCCTAAGTGAAATCTAGATATTCAGTTAACAAGTAAAATATGCAAGAGTTAACACCAATTTAATTTCCGAAAATTTTCAAATATTTAGAAACAAATACAGTTAGACATTTAATTTTGCCGAACACTGAAAATATTGTGTATTCTGTACAATTTGTTTTAAACATGACTGAGCAATATTTTCTAATAGTTATTTAAAATAAGTTAAATAAAAAAGAAAATAAGAGGGTTACAAATGTTTAAAATTTTCCAATTTATTACGATCTTTTCTTATTTTCATGTTTTACCCTTTGTTTATATGTAATAATAACGGTTTAGAATTTGTGCTCATTTTATTAAAAAACGAGAGTTAGCTGTACTTTGTGACCTAACGTGCAATGACCGTTGAAGTGTACGAATTAGTGATGCATGACTGTATTTGTCTTTAATTTCTAAAGAATTTAATACGATGGATCTTGTTACTTTTTTTTTCAACTGGTTATAAGATATGATAAACTAAGAATAGACTAAAATTAGAAACCAGTATGAGGTTTTTGTATTATTTTTATTTGTGAGATTTTTTTAGTAGTAGTATATCAATCTGGAAATATTTTGCGTATTGAATTCACTTTGAGTTGAAGAAATTAAGTCCAATAAAGTGATCAAATATAAGTATAACATTCGATAAAGTCGGAATTAAAAACCGGAACAGGCCTGATAGTAAACTGTTCAATATGTGGATGGCATTTTACGCTAGTTACGAAATCACACATTCGAGACCTACGAGTATCTTAGAATTTTAGCTATACATTACTATTGTGTTGAATCCAGAGTAAGAGAATTGACATCGGATACTTAGTCTTGATGAACCGTTGCTAACGTTTAGTCTGTTGCTTAACCACAAGATGTTAACCACAAATTAATTTCACTTTTCTGCTCTTTAGAGTAATTGTAATTGCCGCCTTATGCCTGGCGTTGTGGTTAAGTGGAAGTGGCTATGTCCCCGACAAGGGTAACGATACTGAAAATGGACCCAGCTTCTTGTTTGTCACAAATGAGACGGGAGCATCGGTAAGTGAGACACTGGCAGCCACCAAGACGCCCATTCCGGACGAACCTGAGGCCGCCTGGGCACTGCAGCAGGAGACGCTGAATCCGAAGGAAGGCGCTCAGGCGGTGAGTGCAGGGATTAAGGCGCTGGGAGACCGTGAGATATTGGAGGAGGGACTGCAGCCAAGTGCAATAAATACTCCGCAATTCCGACATTATCGTTCACTGAGCACCAATCCAGAGGCACGTAAGCTGGCACGTCGTGGCTATGTTGAGAACCATGCCACACTGGACATCGCACAAAGATTCAACTACACCAAGCAACCGGGACGTAGTAACATTGGACAGGGTCCGGCCATTGTATTGCCGGATCCGTCAGTGTTGCGCTTGGAATGCGATTTCAATGAGCGGTTCAGACGCAGCACAGGTGTTTGCAACAATAAGCGGCATCCACGTACATATGGTGCCTCCATGGTGCCCTATCGCCGCATGGTTGCGCCGGATTATGCCGATGGCATTGCCGCTCCAAGAGCAAGTCATGGTGGTCTGTTGCCACAGGCACGTCAGGTCTCGTTGAGCATACATCGGTCCAGCTATGAGACTGATTCGAACTTTACAGTGATGTTGGCTGTGTTTGGACAGTTCTTGGATCACGACATTACAGCCACTTCGCTGACCACCGCACAGGAGGGCGAGTCCATTGATTGCTGTGTGCCTGGTACAGTAGAACAGCATCCGGAGTGCTTTCCTGTAAGGATCCTGCCCGATGATCCTTATTACCAGCATTACAATCTGAGTTGCATGAACTTTGTGCGATCCGCTCCAGCTCCCACAGGACGATTCGGTCCAAGGCAACAGTTCAATCAGGCGACAGCCTTCATTGATGGCTCCGTCGTCTATGGCAACTTGGAGCAGCGCCAGCGGCAACTGCGTACTTATATAAACGGCACACTCCGCATGTATCTCACGGAAGATGAGCGTGAGCTGTTGCCAATCTCCTCCAATCCGGAGGATGGATGCAATCGTATGCTGATGTCGCGTCAGGGCAAATACTGTTTCGAGTCTGGTGATGATCGCGCCAATGAGAATCTGTTGCTAACCTCGATGCATCTGCTTTGGGCCAGGCATCACAATTACTTGGCGCGGGGATTGCTTCAAATAAATCCAGACTGGGATGATGAACGCATCTACCAGGAGGCACGTAAGATACTTGGCGCTCAGATGGCTCACATCACCTACAACGAGTTTTTGCCTGTGTTGTTGGGCCGCAATCTTAGCCAAGCCAAGGGCCTCTTGCCGCAAAGTGGAGACCTCAATGCGGCAGACACGTATGATCCGCAAGTGAATCCCAGCATTGCCAACTGCTTTGCAGGAGCTGCCTTTCGCTTTGCTCACACCTTGCTGCCGGGCTTGTTCAATGTGACACGGGATAATAGCACGCCCGAGGCCATTGAGCTGCACAAGATGCTCTTCAATCCGTTCTCGCTCTGGACACGTCATGGCATCGACCATGCTCTGTTAACAGCATCGAATACTCCCGTGCTTCGTGTCGATCGCTTCTTTTCTCTGGAGGTCACGCAGAAGCTTTTCGAAGGATCGGCTGGGGATAAGGTGCCCATCTGTGGCCTGGATCTGGTTTCCCTGAATATTCAACGTGGACGCGATCATGGCATTCCAGCATATCCTGTTTTCCGTCGTCACTGTCGACTGCCTCCAGTGGATACGTGGGAGCAAATGGCTCAGGCTGTGGATAACTCCACCTTGGAGTCCATCAGGCAAATCTACAAGTCAGTTATGAAACAACTCCTTGCCAATCCCAACTAATTTTGTGTCACTTTGTCAGTTCTCCTCAGGATGTTGATCTTTATACGGGCGCTCTCAGCGAACCGCCGCTAGAGGGCGCCATATTCGGCCCATTGCTCAGCTGTTTGGTCTCTGATCAATTTATGCGTCTGAAGATCGGCGATTCACATTGGTATGAGCGCAATATTGGACCACAACGATTTACCAAAGGTAATCCTATATAAACCATGATTAAAGAAATGAGATTTTATTAATTGCCAATAATAGAAGCTAAGAGCTATAAGTTGTTCCTTTTGTTTTGGGGATACGATAATAATTTTATTTTAATTTTTTTTAATGAAGAGCTATATTTTTTTTTTTTAATAACACTTTAACACATTTATGATTTCTTGATAAAAATTTAAATTTTATTATATAGAATATTAATAACAAGGTGCTGACTTTAATTTTTTAAAATAAAAATTTAATTTAAATGGTTTTAATAAAAATTGAGAAGAGGTTGTATTTTGACTTATTAAATATAAATTTATTTATTATTTCTAACTCTGGTTTTTATACATATTCAAAATATTGTAATCCTTACGGTTTCTTATATCAACATTATTTTATTTTTAGAGCAAATCGCAGAGATTCATAAAAGCAGCCTGGCAGCCATTATCTGTCGCAATTCCGATGACATTCAACAGGTGCGCCAACATGTTATGGAGCGCCATAGATCGGATGGAAATCTCTATGTTGACTGTGTCGACTTGGAAGGATTTGACTTTGATTTTGAGCTCTGGTCAGAAGCCAAGCAGCCATCAGAGCTCCACAGGGCGAGCTTCAGTAAAGCGATGTCCTTGGTGCGTCTTATGGAGAACCCTGGGATAGGCAATGGAACAAACGATCTTCTTATGGGGTCAGTAGCAACATTTTAGGTTCCTTAATATTTTTGGAAACATTTTTCTCGCAGGGATTTTATATGTGCAATTGGTACTAGTCTTGGTTAGTTTTTATTAAATATTTCAATCAATTTTTAAGTTGGGATTTCCTTCTGTTCCTTCCTTACCTTCAGTTCAGAGAGGACAGAAATGTTTCAACTAAAGTATTGTTTATATCTTCAAATTAGTTTTTAGATTCAGTGCTTATTAATCAATGTTTATAATTATAACTTTACAATGTCTATTGTAATGGAAATCTTTTAATATTTTCAGCATGCAGACAATGAAAAAACGACCAAAATAAAGCGAACAAGAAGAACAAAAAATGTATAATTAAAATGATAAATTTAGCAAATATTTGATATATACAAATTTTAATAAATGTGTACATATTACTCTGTATTCTTTAAATTAAATTATCTGAAAAAAAAAAAAATAATGTAACAAAGTATTGAAATTATTATTTATATATATTATATATTATATTATTTATTATTGCAATTATATATAAATAGCAAGTCGTAAGCATATAAACAAATTCAAATTGCATACAGATTACAAATCGATTAAGTTTTCCCCGCAAACAGCTTGTCCCGAAGTCAACAACTGTGCCGGAAAAGGCGCTCTCGGAAAAGCGATGGCTGATTTAATCCAATGCGTGCAATTTCAGCAGCCATAATCAAGTGCTCCAGTTCGAGTTGCTTTCACTATGATTAGTGGAAGCTATTAGCTGGACAGCAGCAGTGAGCCGTTGTTGGCCAAGGCAAGTGGCGTTGGCAATGTCGTGGTAATTACTTGGATTGGCCGACAGGCAATGGCATCCTCATGAAAATAAGCCAATGTTATAGCAGCCAAGAGAGTGAGGAGAAATATTAGCCAGAGGCAGGCAACGGACAGACGACGCACTTTCTGCCACCAGGGATCCAGTGCGAAGGGCAGCAGCTCCTCCAACGTCAGGCCGTAAGAGTGACTGTCGAAAAATGACAGACGACAGGACAACAGAAAGGATAATGGGCATGGAGAAGGGGGAATGGACAAATGAAGTTATTTTTTAATGAAATGTGACAGTAAAGCGTTTACTCAGCAGTTGTGAAAACGGGTTCATAATCCTTTGGATCCTTGCCTAACGGCACGACAATGATGTGCTGCTGTTGTTGCTGTTGTTGATGTTGTCCTCGCTGCAATTGCGTTGCCAGCAGAGCTGTCCTCTCATCGCAGGACATATTCGTATTTGCCTTTGTCTGACTGAGGCCGAGGATTACAAACACTCCACAGCTTGTGCAACAGAGAGTGGTTCTGAGACGGGGACTATGTAACTGTATAGCTGGCAGCTGGCAGCGACAACGACAACGACAACGACTCTTTGGATGTGGACAAGTGTGGAAACTGGCGTCTGGTTTTTGCTTTGTTTCAACTTAAATTAGCTTTCAGTGCGTCGTCGTAAGTTTCATTGTTTTATTATTGTTTGCCTTTTTCTTGAATTTTCAGATTCCTGTAAACAACTTTATCTCGTTGTCGTTGTCGTTGTCGCTGTCGCTCATCTTCCGCCTTAAGCTTTTTGCACTGATTTGGCTTATCGTAATACGCTCGTTTTCCTCTCTCTCTCTTCACTTCACTTCACTTTCCATTTTTTTTTTCTTGCTTTTTTTTTATGGCTCTCGTGTAGTATTTGGATGATTGCATAATAGCAACCGCATACTTGTCGCCCAGTTTCCACAAGCTCCGATGTCAGTGACCGGCCCATACATAGATAAGCCCCCTTACTCATCAGAGCTATCGGAGATAATGCATACATCGTTCCACTTTCAAATGAGTTTAACACATTTTTGTTTATTTATTTGTTTGTATTTTTTCTTGTTATCGTTTTTGGATTAACATGTTTGGAAATGCATATATGGTACATATACGTACATACATATGCATATATGCAACGTGTTCTGTTGTTTTTGAGTAATGCTGCGGGATTCCCTAATAACTAACCTTAGTATTTTATTATGTAGTTAAACACCAAGTTTGTTATTTTAATGTGAGTGCATAGATACATTGATAGATGCTTTTTCCAGGGCTTTTACAAATCTTAGGTGTTCCTTAACTGCTCGATAAGTTTTTCAATTTCAGTTTTTCTTTAATAATTGTTGAAGAGCAATTAATAAAACGTTAACGTCAAATCCCTAATCTATCATTATTATTTCTAGAATAATAGAATAGGTTTAGTTTTAAATGTAGCAAAGATTTTCTCTGTTTTGGATGTAAGCTAAACTATTGATGCTAATACTAAATATTTATTTAATTCTCATATAAATATCTGATAAGGTTAAAGTGATCTTTACTAAGTTTCAGTATACATATACCTTTAATGGATTTTGACTATATCTATGTAAGTATATTTATATATTCTGTATATAAGTGTGTAAATTCTAACTTATACATATAAAAATGTAATTAAAAGTTTTAATCAAAAATACACCTTAGCAAACATCAATCATGTATATATATTAAGTGTTGTATAACACATAAATATTATTAAATATTCGATTTACTTAAATGCTAATAAACTTTTTAATCTCATACGTCTTAATAACTGAAATATAGAAATTAAACTCGATTAGTGAATGAAAAAAAAGGAAACGAATGTGAAAAGTCAGAAGAAATTTTACGATATAAATATACCTACGTACGTTAGTATATATTTGTGTGTGTCTGTGTAAGTATGTATGTATGTATGTTATTACCAGAAGCTTATTGAACTCTTTCATGCTCATTGATCATTGTGTAGACGATGCTAACTCTATAGAAGGTCCTAGATTCTATATCGGAAGCACTTTACTCGATTTATTTGCCATTGCCATTACGTTATTCAAAAATGTCTCTTATGGAGAGTATATCTTAGTTATACTATTCATAAATATGTATGTATTTATGATTAGACTGAAAAATGAGTTCTGTTATAATATTAGATAGTAGATACTTTACTGCTGCTTCATGTTTGCCATTCCTTTATGTGTACATTAACCTGATTCTGTTACGACTCAATCTAATCGCTTGTTAACTGCAGTAATATTCTGAATATATCGAATTCATAGGAATATCTCTATACATGCTTATTACATCTGCTCAATTCGACTAATTTAATTTAATTTTTTATGTACCTTTGTGTATATATAAAAAGGAATGCGCAAAACAAAAAAAAAAAAAACGAAACGAGGAAAACAAAGTAATTGAAATAATTCAAAAATTTAATTTAATTTTCATGACCTTAGACAAAACATTTATATAATATTCAACTATTTTTAACCTAATCGTAAACATTTGATTTATATGTTTATCATATTAATAATAAAATTATTTCTAAATTTGGCGCATATTCCCATTAGGTTCCCATACTGCTTATGATTCCAGACATCATAAATATTTTCCTTAGTTGTTGGTTATCGTAATTGTAAGTATTTTCATTTTGGTATCCATTCAAAATGTTGTATTAAAAAATAGAATAACATTATACAAAAAATACATCCATTTAACAAACATTTGGTGTTGCCTTAATAATGTTTTCTTTTTATCGATTTCTATCGCTCCAATATGTTGACAAAGTACAAAGTAAATGAAAGTCTTTCAAGTGAGTAGATTTTTGTAGAGCAGTGCATTTACACTGGTGGTCGTACTAAAAGTGCCGCGTTTCAATTGGTCGGAGTTAAGTTTAGTTTACATTTAGTTTATCTTAGGATCATTTCCTATAGAAGCTGTGTTGAATTCTAAATAGTGTTAGGAGAATTGCTAAAAGTGTTAATTTTTTTTTGACTAGATTTGTATGTTAGTAGTAGCTGTGAAATGGATAGGTCTTAACTTTTCGAATAATATAATATATTTAAAAATTTTGATTTTTCATTCTTACACATCTATTAAATTAACAATGGCTGATCGCGATAATTAATGGAGAGATATATATCAACGTAAATTTATGAATAACAATTTATCAGTTTAACATTTACTCTCGCTTATTTAAATTGTATTTGTATAAATATTAAGTACAGCTATAACAAACAACAACAATGATAATAATGACTTAAATTGCAAAGAATGATATCATCTCTAGCACTTTAGTATGGCACAGAATCGTGCATAAATACATCCAGATGTTAAAATATATAATAACAACAATAATAATAATAATAATAATATTTATGATAATAATGATCACGTTGCTTGTTTGCCGGGCAGCCTTTGTATTTACAATAAGCATTAATTCATTAATTACATCAATTCTTTAAAATAGTTGAATAATCTAATTAAACATTACAATTTTTAATAATAACATAAATTTTACATAATTATCAATATTTATAAATCGTAATTGCATAAATACATATACATACACATACATACATATAAGTACATACAGATATAAATATATATTGTATATATATATTATTATATGAGAGGGATAATCGTATAAACAATACTCTCCGCATATTTAATTACTTTTACCACTCGTGGTTAAAAGTATCTCGATTTATCGAACTGATTACGATTAGTTGCTTATATGTCGATGACATCGTATGCCTCCAGTGTGCTTATGGTCAGATACAAGACCCAAAGACAGAATAGAACTGATGCATGTATCCATTTCGAAGCAACTGGTCCGCCAAGTTCAGCTCGAATCGATTTGGCAGAGCGTCGATACATCATAATGGAAATGGCGATAATTGCCTCGCCACAGAACAGAGCTACAGCAAATCCAATTCTAAAGATGAAGTAGGAAAATGTTTTTATTTTACGGAAATTTCATGTTAAATTGGTGCGAAATACTTACGTGCCCGGCTCCACATTGAAGGTTGTGCCGTGAGCCATGTGATAAATCGAGGCTAAGGACCACGCCAAGCCAATACCAAGGAATACATTCACCGCATTGCTGCCCGTCACGTTGCCAATACAGTTATCGGCGCTATCATCCTGTTTCGATGCAATAATGCTGGCAAATGTATCTGTGAATATTTCATAAGTAGTTTCAACTTACAAAGTATCTTTAACGCTAGTCTCAGTTGGTAGTTTTCGTTTACCTGGTATACTGGTGCCGAGTGCCACAAAGCAAATAGCCGTAACGGAATCCTTGACATTAAGAGCGCAACCAAAGTAGGTGGCAGCGTCACCAATAACTGCGGTACAGACGCCAATCACGAATATTGATACAACGAAGGTGACATATCCGCCGCATATATCTGTTAAATAATTTAGTCTTTAGATTAAGCTTTATGAGAATATTATCGGATTCTACCTGTGGGCGGCACAAATGCAAACAGCACCTTCCAGAATAGACAAATGAAATGACTGATATAATCGATACATCGTGGTACTTCCTCCTCGTCACCATCATCGGTATCGAGCTCACTCTCATCGGCTATTAAAATTCAAATAGTTAGATGTCATACGAATCTATTGGCAGTTCTATTAGAGCTTACCTGGAATAACGGTGAGTGCATCCCTAAACTGCTCCCTCCAGGAGGATGTACCCAGAACCGCTGAAGTATTAGCTTTGGCAACGAGTTTGTCCACAGTAGCCTGTGAAATACAGTTACAAATATTACGTATACGCCAAGTAAAATGTCAGAAACAAAGCACATTAACAGCCCAATTAACTGCTCATTTGTTTTCTACCTGAGGCGGCAGGAAAACAACTGGACACGTCATCTGCTGTAGGCACATGTGTGTGATTGTGTGTGTTTTTGAATTCACTTACTTTAAATTCCGAACTCTCGCGTATTCGAATCTCAACGGAGGTCAGCTCTCCGTTTCGGGGTTTACTTAACAGCATAACGCGTTCCAATTCGGTAAGATTATTGTATGGCTTCTTCTCCAATTCCTGGATTTGCTCTAATAGTTCATCGTCTGTGTACGGTGAAAAATGTAAGTAATAGATCAGTTTTACGGACAAAACAAATGACTGCACCAACAGACTGTGTTGCAGTTTTCTCATTTAACTCTAATCACAACAATGATAAAGAATATGTGTATGCTTAAATGCAATACATACACACGCGGTCACAGACTCATTAGTTTAAATACATATATCAAGAGAAAGTTAGTACATATATCTACAAGTGGATAAGGTGCAAATATTGCAGTCTTTTGTGAAGAACAATAAGAAAATTGAACAGAAGCTGAGAAAACATTAATCTACAACTAAAGATATAGACACACATGTAAAGATATAAATATACTCACTACTAATAAAATCATAGATAATCACACAAACAAAAGCAGCCAATGAAATGATGCTCAAACTTTTTGAGAAACCAATAAAAATATCAATACAACGTGATGTTTTTGAAACGATTTTTAACAATTTCGTTGCATGCTTATCCGATTCTACAATAATGAACAGTGATTTAACAGATAAAAGCTAATGACTGAACGAGAACATATAATGCGAACATATCGATGACTCACGAGTATGATCTCCAGTGTAATTTTCTAGACAGCGATTACGTAGCGAGGTGCAACAGTTTTCACAAAAGTTTCGTTGGGATAATTCAAATAAAAAATGTTCTTATTTAAATATATTTTCTTTCATATGTTTTGATTCATTTTCTATGTTCATTAACTTAAATTGATCTATGAATGCATACAAAAATTTTGATAATTTCTATGTTTTAGTTAATTAGTACTTGCCTACCATTTAGTCTGTTGTGTGTGAATTATCATGGAAATGCATTTAATGGAGGGCTCTAATACACACACAGACAAATAAACACATCGATATGAATACTCATAAATAAAAATGGGTTGACATAAATTATTATGTATTTATACTTATTAGATAAGTACACAGTAAGTACGTGGGCCATTGGCCCAGTTGCAAAACACAAAGAAAAACACAAACACAAATGTATTCCAAAAATTCAAATAAGTTTGTGTGTTATATTACTTACAAATCAATTATGGCGAATCAGTATACGATATATTCGTTCGGTAAACGATATACGTGACACAATTTACGGTATTGTCGGTGATATCGTGTGTTGAGCACAACAAACAGAAGCGGGCACAAGCGCGAGAAATACGTGGAAATGTCCGCCGTGTATGGGAAAATGTTTAACCAAAATTGCCCAAAAATGCACTAACTTTATTTCAATTGAAGACGAAATCCGGCAATTTATAAATTGCTTTAATGTGATCTGATCTAAACTGAATTATCTTAAATTTCAAGTAATTCGGCTGCTGCGTCGAAAAAGCGCAATTCTTTCACATAATTTGGTTACAGCAAATACAATTGTCATGCCAATATGAGATACAGATACTCTTACACACACCTATACATATACATATATGCAAATTTATTTAATGATGATAAAGGAATAGATCTTTGGCAAATGTGAAAATGTGTTGAAATGGACTCGTACTTAAATATATTATTTTCATTTGATATGCTTAACTTAATGTGAACAATTGCAAGTGAAATGTGGTATAAATACTTTTACCTACCAAAAAATCGATGAAAAAATGATTCCTTATTAGTGTCATCTGCGTATAGTTAATAGCATGTTGTGTGGCGAATACATTACATACGAGTACACATGGAATTAATTAGTTCAATATGAAAGTTAAATGCATGATGTGAGATATTTTTAAATTAGATTATACTTGCAATTTCATTTGTTATATTCAAGTTAAGGTATCATGAACAGTGCAAAAGGAATGGGAAAAAGGAAAGGGTATCTACACAGCTCCCACAATTAGTTGAACATTTAATAACTTTGGTATGTGGGTATACGTGTACTTGATTGGATGCTGTGGTGATGATGGGAATTTAAGGAACAAGTCGTGAAACATTTGTAGTTCATGTTAGTATTTTGAGAGTATTATAGTCGTGCATCAAAATAATGTTAAATTTAATAAACTCCTGTTTGCAATAAATTATACGATTTTAATAATTTATTTTCTTTATATTTTCATTGCAAAAAAATAAAAATAAAAAACTTCCCACATAGCACCCAATTACCTAGACGACAACAGGAACAGGATAACATAAAAATGGATTCTAGAGGATAGCGCAAAAGAAAACATACAACACCAAAGGAAACACACAACTAACTTCTTTGTTTTTCTTTTTACTGGATAAGTAAAAGGAAATGATAAATAATTTAACTAATTTGCACTTTTTTGTCGCAATTCCGGCACTCTGTGAAATATGAGAGGCAACAAATGTAATTTGATGCTAGGCACAATTTGAGTTAAGAACTTATGGAACCAAAACTCATCCGAAATTTAAATTGTTGTTGAAATTAAATTTTTTGTACCCTTCTATAGTTTTCGTGTTCAATTTAAATAAAAGTAATTAATGCACAATTCAAGTCTTACGGTAGGTAGCGGAATCTAGAAAAAGCACAAAGAACACAAATTTTAAGACAAATAAAAGTGTAAGTACGCGTACGAAGTATATATGTGATCCATACTAAATAATTATAACTGTCTTTGTTGATTCGAATTGGGATTTGTCAGATCACAAGTTGCCACTGTTGTGTTGTGTATGTGTGAGTATGTGCGTTATATCTGTCCAATAGATAAGTTTGGAATATTAACTCGACGTCATAAAAGAATTAAAAGCAAACGAAAGTTCTCTCATTTGTTTTTTCTCATCCTGAGGTCGATGTGAGCTTAGTAATTTGGTTAACAGAAAATTGAGTTTGCTTTGTTTGCAACACACACGCTCACACTCACACACGCACAACTACACATACACATACAGTGTGTGGGTGTCTGAGGAACCTGTCACGGATCGGGAATGGGGTCTGTTCGTAACGACTTTTGGTGCTATTAAATTGAGTTTGAACGCTCGTCGTCGAAAGTTGGAAACTTACCTGGCGCCAATTGCGGTGTGCCAATGTGAACCTTGAAAGCGACATCCTTCTCATAGCTGCTCTCCTCAATGATCTTAATGGATATACGTTGCCTGCAAATAATTAAAGTACAACGATAATTAACCTTCACCATTTGTGAGCTATGCAAATAAATTGTTAACTTAAATCAAGATTATTCAATCTCAATCTCAGCAATACGGTCAACTAAAATTATCTCTAAATAGCAACATCGATTTTCCTTTGTCTTTATCTTCTAATCGTTATAAGCAACTGGAACATTGATAAATGATTTTGCCATGGCCAAGTGTCCGCAATCTTGACACTTGAAATAACGTTCGGAATTTATTAGGCAGCATTAACAACAGCCAGACTCCGCCGCACCTCTTCCAAAAGGTCTATTGGGCAATAAAGCACAGCAAACAGCAAAATCAATGAGCAATAGCTTCACACAGATGTTTTGTGTGTGTGTGGCAACAAATTACGTATACGCATGGTGTACGAGTACTCATAAATATGCGCATTATTCAACATTGCAGCAAATTGAATTATGTATTTAGAAATCTAAAACATTTTCAAGCACAACAGAGTGCTTAACCTGCCCGAAAAGTCTACATTCATAATAATTGAAGCAAAAAAAACTTTCCTTGTTGTTGTTGCCTTGTTTGTTTTCAATAAATTTGGCAATGCGCCAAGTTAAGAGAGTACCCTATGGATTCGCCATTCTGCCACAAGTGGTTTGCTTTTTTAGAACTTGAGGGTAGGAAGGAGGCACATAAATGTTAGACCGATAAGGCAAATTGAAGGGGCCAAACAAAAGTTGGACACAACTTCACACAGTTTGATAACTGATTAAATTTACGTTTTTATAGTCAGTCGTTAGTTAAGCCATGTGAAATTTACTAAAAATATTTTGATATGACCGAAAGATTCTTAGAAAGATTCGCAAAAATAATCATTCCAACAGAGATTGTCAAATATACGTGTATTTGAAATTAGATTATTATTGCAGTTGTTAGTTAAAATAAAATGGGATCAACTTCAAAAATCAAGAGCACTCATCTTAAAATAGCATAATTTTAAGACCAAATTACTTGAACTAAGATTATTAATTTGTCAAATCGCAGCTCCTAATATAAAAATAAAAATCGAAAATATTTTAGAAAATATGATAATTTTGTATTTATAATTAATTTGTTTTTATCAGTGTGCGCTTTGGCATTTGTAGAACTTATCACATTAAATTCAACTTTTACCTTTTGCATGAGAAAGCGAAATGGCAAATACTTATTTAATTCCCATGGTCAGAGTATTGTTGATTCTAGGGCTGCAGACCTCCAGTCCGTTATTTTATTTGCTTAACTACTTCCGTTTGCACTTGGTTTTTGCTTAAAAAAATGTTCATTGAAGAAATTCCCAAAATTATGGAATTGTATTATTAAGCCACTGTTTTAAAATAAAGCTAATGGTAAAATTCAAATTGCCTTTTTATAAAATAGTACATGTGTGTTATTCTGGTTTAAAGGCAGCACGAGCTCTGATTAAACTTGTTAAAACATGGTCAAAATAATGGGTAGCACATTGGCCACTTACTGGTTTATTATGACCTCAATGAAATGCTTGGAACAACCAAGCAGACTTTAAGACCTTCGGTCAGATTTCTTTTGGCTGACTACGTGCTTCAATTGGAGGCATTTCCATGACTTTGGCCAACGTTTCTTTTCCCTACACATGCAACACATTTCACGTGCTATTTTTATGGTCCTAGTCCGAATAACATAATAAACGTATAAACTGTGTTGTCGTTTTGCGGGCGATCATAAATAAAAGCTCGAGTTGGCCTAAGGGAATTAATAATGAAGTATTAGATTTGGCCAAAATCGCGTCAATGACTGTTGCCATTTATGATACCATATCTTATCCTTATCCTTATCATAATCGTGTAGAGTGGCTCGCCATGGGCCAACCCGCAAACTGGTGTTCTTCATAGCCAGTCTTCAACGAGATGTTGCTCTTGTCGAACGTTGCGATTGTGATCGGAGTACAACTGCTTCTCGGTGGCGCCTCTTGGGCGGCACCAGAATGCACGCGGAGTGCCGAGTATTGTCAGGATCGGCTAATGCATCCGGATTTGCCGGAGCCAAGGCTGGGACAGCAGCGCAAGGTGGAGGGCGAGGAGACCAATGCCTATTGGCGGGATCTGGGCACACAGTTTGTGAAGGATAAACTTGCCGCACAATTGAAGAAGGGCAAGGCCAAGAATGTGATCATGTTCCTGGGTGATGGCATGGGAATAACAACCACCTCGGCAGCACGTAATCTTCTGGGTGGCGAGGAGAAGTCGCTGTCCTTCGAGCAGTTCCCTTACATTGGCCTGGCCAAGACCTATGCAGTGGATAAAATTGTGCCGGACTCGGCGTGCACAGCCACCGCTTATCTATGTGGTGTTAAAGGTCAGGAGGGCACCATTGGCGTCAATGGAGCCGTGCCCAGAACGGATTGTAAGGCCATGCAGAACGAGAGCACACACGTCGACTCCATTGCCAAGTGGGCCATGGATGCCGGCAAATGGGCGGGTCTGGTGACCACCACCCGGGTGACTCACGCCTCGCCATCCGGCGTATATGCCCATATTGCGGAGCGTGACTGGGAGAACGATGCGGAAGTGGAAGCCGACTGTGGTCCCAACTCTGGAGTGAAGGATATTGCCTATCAGTTGGCCAATGGCAAAGTGGGCAGCAAACTCAAGTTGATCATGGGAGGCGGTCGCAAACATTTTGTCGATGCCAGCAAGGAAGCTTGGGGCAAGCGCAAGGATGGACTGCATCTCATCAATGAATTCAAGGCGGCAGACTCACAGAATGTTTATGTGACGACCGCTGACGAGCTAATGGGATTGGATTTAAAGAAACCCAAGCGATTGCTGGGACTCTTCCAGGACGATCACTTACTGTATCACCTGCAGACCAATGAGAGCACCACCCAGCCCACTCTGGAGCAGATGACGCGCAGAGCCATTGAGTATATGAGTCAGAATGAGGAGGGTTATTTCCTGTTCATCGAGGGCGGTCGCATTGATCAGGCCCATCACGATAACAAGGCTCGTATGGCACTCGACGAGACTATCGAGTTCTCCAAGGCCATTGCCGCTGCTCGGGAACTGACCAATGAGGAGGACACTCTGCTGGTGGTCACTGCGGATCACTCGCATGTTTTCACCTACTCAGGATACTCGGTAAGCCTTCCCTCTCTCTGCATGCGAAGAATTTGAATGGATTGTCAACTCTAATCTCTTGCAGTATCGCGGATCTGACATCTTTGGCAAGGCACCTGCCAACGCCAAGGATGGCAAACCCCACATGGTTCTTAGTTACTCCAATGGTCCCAGCTATGATCATTTCTATGATGCTGAAACCAAGGAACGCATCGATCCCACTACACAGATAAAAGGTGTCTATGATGAAGTGTTCCCATCTGGCGTACCCCTGGACCTGGATACACACGGCGGCGACGATGTTCTTGTCTATGCTCATGGTCCCTGGTCCCATTTATTCACCGGTGTCTACGAGCAGAGCGCAATTCCCCACATGATGGCGTACAGCGCCTGTCTCGGCGATGGTCTCACCATGTGCAGCTAAACCCCATGCCACATTCAGGCATGAATTCTGTTGCGTGCCCGCTCCTTATGACAATTAAGTTTGCAGCTCATTCTTTTACCTTCTCTCGTTTGTTAAGTGCAACATGTAAATGGTAAATTGTAAATTGTAGATTGTAAATTAAATTAAAGCGAATTTTAACAAAATTCTTAACTGGGCCACTTGATCCACCCTTTGCTTGTAAGTCGCTACTCCGTCAAATTGGCTAAAGTTTTTCATCAGAAGTTGGCTTGGATCTCAGCTCTCGATGGTAATTCCTAATTTTAAACTCATCAACTTAATGGGCGAGGCATCTAGTTGCATGGCTCATGTGCCTGTATGTGTGTTGTGTGTATCTGTGTGCGGTTGTGTGCGGTTGTGTGCGGTTGTATGCGGTTGTATGTATGTGGGCACGAACATTTTGTATTCCCTTGCGTGTGCGGTGAAAGTTTAGGCGAACTTTTGGGTTAAGGCAAGCACACACAAACACACACACATATTTATTTGACACACATACGTTGCTTCGCATTTGCATTTATGTGCAATTTTATGCAAATCTTTGGAGCATTCGCTCTATGGTAAACTTTAAAAACAGTATTTAACTATTTTCATACGACGCAAAAAAATCTTCACATATATGCATTTTGCATATGAAATCAATCGTTGAATAAAACAATTAAAAGCAATGCGTCATGCAAGTTAAATCATGGCAATCATGGCGTATGTGTAATATGGCAAAACTGTCATAGAAAATTGCTAGCAAAATGCGCATGTATTTGTCAATTTGCTAGTTTCCATTTCCGATTTGATTGAGAACTAAATTATATCCGTCGCACAACCATTCAGACAGTCTTTGTGTGTGTGTGTATGTGTGTGTTGCGGGTGAAAACCTCATTTCCCCTATATGTGACAACCATTTGGCTAACTGCAACTACAACGACAAACTGAATGCCCTTCAGCCTCAATCGCTGTTGCTATTCAATAGCTAATTTCGTTCTATTGCCGCTTCTCAGTCACTTCCGCCGTTTGATTTCAATGCCGTCACAAGTTTGTTAACGCACTGAGAACATGTTATTAACACACATACACACACACAGACACACCCACACACAACCCACACACATACACTTTTATTGTAAGCGAGACTTTATTGATCAGTGTTGCAAAGTCAAAGTCAAAGCCACAAAACGTTGCAGTTGCAACTTGACAGGGCCGTCGCATAAACTGACGAGCCGTCGCGACAGTGTCTACACTGATAAAAAAATGTTCTAAGCCCAACGTTTTGGTCTCAAAACTAAGAATTTTGGTCAAAAAATGCGTCGACCACTTTAGAACACACATCTTGGATTTAGGAAAATTTTATAATAGGAACAAGTTCTTATTTCAAGAATAAATGTACTTCAAAATAAAACCAAAAAAAATAAAAAATTTTACAATTAATTTTAATTTATAATTTTATTTTTTTTTAAATTTGATTTATATTAGTGATGTAAATCTAAGTTTAGATCGAGCTTATTATTGAAATAGAAAATAGCAAAAAATAGGTATTGATATATCAATATATCGGAAAATAAAAGATCGAGTTGCAAGTATCGTGTTTTTTCAAAAACTCAATTATAATCACAAAATACACGCGTACTTTTATTAGAAATCTTATTTTACTTGCATCGTTTTTTTGCCTGATTTAATCGATTTAATCAACTCGATAGATCGTCAAAAAAATTATCGAGTTAAATTACTCGATAATCGCTTCCGCGAAAATCGAATTGCCGATATTTCGATATATTTTTGCATCACTAATTTATATACATTTTATTCAGTCTTGGTAATCTTATAATAATTCAAGATTTGTATTCTTGTTTTAAGAATTTTGACCTTTCAGATTAATATTCTAAGTATTAGTAATATGGTCTTAAAATGTTCTTACTTTTAGAAAAAATTCTTAATATGAATGTTCATGATTTAAAAAAGTTCAGTGTGTGCAGCCACAAAAGTGGCTCATACTTTGATTACCGAGTGGGAACAATTGAATTTTTAAATAATTTATGTCAAAATGAGCACTTTGCATTTAATCAAGCGACTTTCTGTAATACAGTCACTGCACAGTTTACTCTAACAATCCACTCGAGAATCGCTTTCTCTCAACCAAGTTTTGTTGAGTTGCCTCAATTACCTGGTCCGTTTATTGCAAGCAAAGTGGTCCCATGTCAATATGCTCAAGCATACCTAATAGCCACCATCCAAGGCAAGGGCAAGGGTAGACCACAAACACACAATGGAATGGAAATAGATGGAAAGCCACCCATCAACCCGTGTGCCTTAAAATAAAATTACAGAAAAATACCGCAATTTGCATGGCAATGAGGATTGAGGAATGAGCAGCAAGTCGAAGTCCCAGGCGATTGCCTAAGCAGGAGCCAACCACTTGGACTGACCACCCAACAATTTCATCCAACCTCAACCACAAATGCAATGGCAAACTTTTAACTTTCGCAATGCCTTATGTCCGTATCTCTCTTAACGTATATTTAAACTCTTTTTTTTTTTTAACTATACTCCGTCTGCGAATATCATCTATTTGAAAAGGATTTTTTTATGGGCAAGCATTTGGAATTCATGCTTAAATTGGCAAAAACAACAAAGTCACCACTGGTACTGGTTTGGACACATTAATTAAAGTTGGCCAAATGTAAAGGCCATATATAAAGGTAAATTTATAACCCAGCATAATCCAATATGCAAATATGTTGAGTGTGGGAATTTATTAACTGCTGAAGCTGCATCCGATTGCTCAATTAATTTGTCCTTGATTTTCTTAAATGCAACAAAAAAATGCAGAAATTGAGTTTTAATAATCGTAATCTCAATTTGCTAAGCTATCTATATGTACTCAATAATTACAATAACAAACAGTTTAATTTCAGAAAATTCTTAATCTTTTCCTCCTAGGTTTTCATATGATATAGTCGTCCGATATTAACCCAATTTGGTCAGAATTTATGAGAATGTGATGTATTAAAAGTTTGTGTTAATTTGAATGACTACGAGTAGTGCCATAATTTAAAAAGCGTCAGTTTGTCGCGCTTGCAAAATTAAAATGTAATAAGTAAATAAATATAATGAATATTTAATGAGTTTCCCTGCCAATTGTCGACACATTCAATAAATGAAAATTTAAAAATACTTTGTGGGAAAAAAAAAGCTGTGATTGGCCATTGAAATTGCATAGTTCGGATGACAGGACATGCGACCGGATGTGAGGACACACACGTTCAACGTTTCGTTGAACGTCGAATAAGGAATATCTGGGCCTATCGATTTCCACAGCTGGGCATTCAATTAAATTACGTTTAGCATGTGCCAGGACGAATATTCCGCATACGAGTATATGGAATGGAACTTGCCATGTCAGCTAATTAACTTGGATGTCGTATCATTTTCATGGCAGGAGAGTGTTGAGATTTACGCACACACAAGAGGTTGTTGTCCTTCAGAGGTTGTTTAATCTGAGAGTTCCTTAAATTGGTTGTGAATTAATTACGGGCTCAGTTGCTGTATCACAAGTGACAAGTTCAGAATGTTTTGCACTTGGCATTTGGAATTGTAAACGGTGTATATAGATAACAGTATGCATTTGACCAATAGGTGGAGCCAGCCGCCAGCTAGTGAGGCAAAGACTACGCTTTAAACATTTCGAAGTAAATTACTAAGTTTTCTTTAATCAATGATTGTAGACACATGTGCAAATTAAATGTAATGATATTTATTATGTCATATACTCAAATTGATAACCAAGTGGCACTTGAAGTACAAATTTACAGAGTGTTTGAGGTCGACAATGATGTCTATATAGTTAATTTGATGTTTTTTTAATAAATATGAATGTATTTTAAATTAATTGCCATTTATTAAAGAAAAATATAATTTAATATCCATTATATCACTATATTTTTCCAAAAATAACTTTCATTTTAATTTTGCCGACGATTAAAAATTAAATGTTGTCGACATTTAATTGACAACACGTTGACAATCGCGTAATATACACCAAGATATCTATGCCCCATATCACTGCACACTTTGACAATGCTTTTGAAAGGCACTCGAAAAGTCCACAACAAATAGACAGGTGAGAGTAGGAACTAGAAACTTTGATTAGAAAATGGTTGTGGTTGCCATAAAAGTTTAAAGCTCACGGGCGTCAAATTAATAAATTAAAATTGTATTTTTGTTGATTTTCCAAAGTCAATCTGACACGCCACTTTCCACTTGCTACTTTCTCCAGTTTCTCTGTCAAATATTTACCCGCGTCAACTGATTGAAAATTCATGGAAAATTACACGTAATTGACCACCTGACTGATGTGCAATCGCCGATTGCCAGCTTGAATTGATTCAGCTCCAAATATTAGATACGAGTACCTGTCTTAAGGTCTGACATCTGACAAGTAACTTAGGTCTCTTCCCTCTTTCACACGATATCGTTGATTCAAAAGAAATCAACACAATTCTAAAATTATTCAATCAATTTGAAATATCCACATGAGTTATTTTCAATTGCTTTATAATAATTTCCTTTTTGCAATTACTTTTAGATATGTGTATCTCAGAATTAAACAATCTTAATAAATACATCTTTGAATGAAATCTTCTATTTAGTTTCATTTCACAACAATAAATTATGAATGCTTCCTACTTATTAATATAAGATTCTTTATCAGATAATTGCTATCAATTACTGTGTATAAAGCCAAAATCCAACAACAATAACAAATTGAATATTATCCTTATCTAGATTGTCCCATTGACAGCTATAACATGAGGTTAAAGCGATGCTAACGAAATGATTAGAGGTAATGGCAAATACTACATGCCTATTGTATTTAGTAGAAACAAGGATAAAAGGTGAAGTTGGGTATACAGGTCCAAGGGACGCCGTTGAGAAACAACTGCTGTTTTCCTAGCCATTGTAAATTTGATAACTATTGAATAGTTTATGAAAATATACATACGAAATATTGAATATTGAAAAAATATTCGACATTTCGACTGCAAATGCTTCTTAAAAACTGTCTCAGATTAATATCACAATCTATTATACCACCTTTTCCATTTTGAATGAATGCGGGGTATAAAAATTATAGTTGCTGGGGCGTGAAAATACACTAATTATTGAGGTAGACAGCTGGCCACACACGACACGGATTCATGAAGAGCGAAAATAAAATGGTAAACTAAATGCGGGCTGCACTAAATATAGTATTCATATATCTACATGTGACAAAAGGAGTTGAGGGAGGATGCATATATTGTGCTTTTTAAATGACTTTAGACTCTGTTTATAGAGCTTTAACGGTGGTTATGTGATGCAAATGCGTGATAATAAAATAAGGTAAGGGTATTGTAAATGTACATATAATTTTTAAATTCAGTATTGCAAGTAGTTAAAAACGCATAAATCATTGTTGTTGAATGTATTTCAAGAGTAATAATCACGCATAGTTTAAAAGAAAACTCGAACAATTGGAGTAAATTATGGAAATCTTTTGAGCCTGCCAATTGCCGTTGGCGCCATCATCAGAGCCATAATTAGCTCCTTATTGAGCTGTAATTGCAAAAGTTTAAGTAATTGTAGTAGCTTTTTATGAGCTGTCCATTTGTAAGCCCAACTTATGGCCCTACTTTCCTTCTACTTCTCATTTCATCATAAGAGCCACTTTATTGGTTCATATAGCCGCTCGATTATAGAGAGTCTCGGCATTTATAAGCGTAAGTTTAAAAGCTTTTGCATTCAGAACGGACCTGTTTTTATTATGCATACAATACAAAAAGCAAGCTAAAGTACAAATTAAAAGCAAGAAAAAAGAACAACAAATTAAAAGTCAAATCGATCACTTAAGAACAATTCCCTAACTTCACATTCATACCAACCAACAGAAAATAAGTTCCCAAAAGAAACTAAGTCATATCGAAATTTTTTGTGCAATTTATGACCATTGGGTAAACTTAACATTTTAAGAAAGTGGCATGAATGATGTAAATAATTTAATGAATATATTTACGTCAGTTTAAGCTGTTATATACCAGTAGTTTTATGCGTATACGTAGCGTATACGACACGTTTCTGCACAATTTGCGCAGCATTTTGTTTAAAAGGATTTTATGATGTTTCGCATTTTCTTTTGTTGGCAGCTAATTAGTATTGCGGCTATATTCATAAGTATAAAGGAGAAACGATAAATGGAAACCCTCGCCATTTTGCATTCTTCATCATATTCACGACATGGATCAGTGCCACGGACAGGCGGTTAGTTAATTAAGGACTTGGAGCATGAAAGACCGACAGCAGAAACCTTTCGACCAAGTGTAGTCTTTAATATTAAAGCGCAATTTTAATTTTCATTTTTACTGCGGTCCTGCTTAGTTAAAGATACAATAAATATGATGTCGTCTGTCAGATCAAAGCAGACAACGAAGAGCTACAAGCTAACAGAGCTACCTGGTTCTTTGCTTCCTGCTGTTTAGAATTAATATTGAAAAGTCGCTGCAGATGACATATGTGTGACCTTTGACATTGCTTTCTCTCGTTTTGTGTCGTTTCATCATATGCATCTTTTGACGTTTTGTGAATGCCATTTTTTTTTTTTTTTCAGCAGTGACATCGACAAAGAACTCACAGTTTATTGAGTTGTATGTCGTGCACACAAAACACAACATAAATCAGTGACAGGCAGCCACAAAGCAGCATGACTTTGATTTATTGCGGATACGCTATGGTTGCCAAGGCCAATTGCTCACTCATTTACATGCATTTTAAATTAAAACTGCTTTTATTTACAGTATTGGACACTTCAATTTAACGAATTGGCTGAATTCCAAACGCACGAGGGTTGTTGCTGTACAAATAATTTGTTATTTTACTTGGAAATTCAACAAGTTTTCAAGTGCTTTAAATCGAACTTTCGCCGTTCTCATAAACAAGCAAAACTTTGTCTGTATCTTTCAGATAACCTTTGCTTTTGGCCTGACCCGAAACCCTTTTTGTAAGCCACCGCAACAGTTTCCAGTTTCCAGTTGCCAGTTGCCAACGTGTCGGTCTGCGATTTCACTGATGACGATAATGATGATTCCTCCAGGTATTTGTTGGCGCCCCTTTTGTTGCCACGTCATGTCATAATAACATAACCAGCAAACAACAAGGCAAATATAAACAAGAGTACCTAAAAGGCACAAGATACTCGTATCACAACAACACCCACAACAAACCACAGCCACGACCTGAGCCGGAGACGAATCCGGAGCCAGAGACTATGTACAGAGACTGCCTTGGAGTGTCCCATGAGCTGCTCGGCGACCGCTACGTTAGAAGCACCTCAACATTAGCATCTGAAGAGGCAAATACTCCTACGCTCTAACGACATTATGATAAACGCAAAACAGACCATCAAGAATAAGAAGAAAGAAATAAATAAAGAACAGAAAGCAATTGACATTGAAAAGGTTGCAGCTAAAAAAAAAAGATAAGTCGACAATAATTTATACAATAAACGAAGTAGCCAATCCCAGCTAATTGGAAAGAATCAAGTAACCCTTGGGACAGCTTTTGTGTAAGGACATCTACTTTAAATCTCAATATTATTTAATATCTTTAACCATTTTGTATAATATTCTAATTGAAATTGTTATTAAATTTCATATTCGAATCACAGAAAATGTGGTAAAACTATGGCTAGCCATAAATAAATGGTGGATTTGGTACCATGCCTCTTGACCCAGATATATGTGTATAATACATTTAATATAATCAGATGCAACAATTTTATTGAAAAATAAGATTTTTCATTAATTCATGATGTTACAAAAATTAAATTTTTATTTTTAGGTGAAAAGTTTATTTAAGAAAAGATTCGAAGTTCGTGATTTAAGGGAATTGAGTGAAGACTTACTTATATTGAGCTGCATTCGCAATATTTAAGGACACTACAAACCCTTTTACTAGTTAATAAAAATATGTATGGAACGAAGATGACTTTTAATTACGTGTTTTCATTTGAGAAACATGCACTGAGTATGGACAGGATGTCAGTTTTGTGATTGCTTTCAAAATGGGCAAGTTAACTGAGTTGGAGTTGCCCTCGATGATGAGAACGATGAGGTTGTTGCTGTTGTTGATTTTGTGCATATAAGGGGAATAGATGACATACCCACATAATCATAGACAGTGTGTCGTCTGACTGACTCACTCACTCGCCAAGTTGTCAGTCCGTTAAAGCAGTTGGCACGTTCCCTGGCGAATTGCCGTCGGCTGTGGGAAATGCAACTTGTTAAGCAAAAGCCTCACATACCACAAAAAACATGCTCACATACACACATACACACACAGAGCGTTGGTAACATGCTGATTTTGTAAGGATAACTTGTGAGTTTACTTGGATTTGTAAGACAGGCCCCAGTCGACTGGGTTTCTTGTGGTTGCCTGGCTGCCTTTCAAAATACATAGCATAAATTTCAATTTTAGATTATATGTTCTTAATAAAATATTTGTTCTTATCTTTTCATATGGTAGACACATAAAATATGCAGACAAGTACAGAGTCACATGCTCAATTTTTTCCTTCATATTTTATATGTTCGTATTTCATGCTTATTTGAAGTGTATTTTCTCAACAACAAAAAAAATAAACAAAAACAAAACCAAAGAGAATAAAGAAAAGAAAAGCAAGAAGTCAACAGCTGGCTGTCTTTAAGTAAAAGCAAGATCTATGAACACAGTCACTTCTAAATGACCATTCCTTAAGTTAGCAAACTTTGTTGCGGCCCTTTAAGCTACGCAGGCAGTACAAATTGGCCTAATTAACAAATGCCATAGCCAGAAAATCCCCTTAAAGCTTGTCTGGAAGATGAAATTGCTAGTCATTGTTGTTGCTGTAGAGCTCCACGTGAATTTATAACAGCATTTAATTCATATACTTAAGCCAAGCACCGACCCTTTGCATTGGTCAGCTGAAAAGTAGGCAACATATTTAGTACGGTCTGCAAATTGCTGCGAAAAGTACTGCATAGTTTTAGGAAACCAGGAGATTAACTTAATTGGAGCTCAATCAAAGAAAATGTGTAACTAAAATGAATATTTAAAGAGAATAAATGTTTGTTCTAAGAATTGATTCGAATATTTGTATTATTACAATCATTTGGGACGGGTCCAAAGTGATCAGAAGTTATAGGGTATTCCCTAATCGACTATAAATGCCAAGATTTCTTTGTGGATTGTGGAGTTGGCAATGTTGCAAGTACTGAAATTTAAAGCCCTCGTATAACTCAATATAAAAGCGCAACGCTTCTCATCGTCAGCGTTTGACGCAGATTATACAAATTTATGCAACAGTGTTGGTACTTTACAGTCCCCCCCCTCCTTGAATTCGGTCGACCCAATGTTTTTTATGGCATTACAGACTGCTGTTTTTTATGAGAGCTGACGCCATCGCTGCCGCTGCTACTGTTGCCCGTTTCCGGCTGCCAAGTGCTGCTCGAGAATGGGAAGGTGGTGGGTGGAGTTCGCTAACACATGGACAGCTTCTGACCGTCCATAGCAGCACTTGATTTTCATTAAAAAAACCGTAGAAGTGCAAAAAGTTGTCTGAAAAGTTACTGTGGGCAGCCGGGCAAAACGAAATTCCTTATAGCTGTGTTAGGCCACACGTATCAACATCAACATCAAAGTAAGTAGATTTGTTAGTAATTTAATTTTATCCTGGGCTGACTTGCTGGGTCTCTAACGCAAACTTTTGAAATGGTTTTCTATTCGAATAAGCCAGCAATTTAATGCGGTATTTTTATTAAGTGTATTGAAATGCACTTTACAGTGGTAGCTTGCTGACTCCAATTGCATACAGTTGCTCTTTGTGCTCCCAGAGGAGTCAACTAAAAGCTTAAGTCCACACTTCGTATACGTAACGGCGCCAATAAAGCAAATATGCCCCAGAGATGTGAATGGAACAACAGACGTTTGGCAGGAGAGCGCAGTAGGCCCGCCCAATGGCAATTGCTAACATTAAGACCAAGAAGATAAAGTGAAAATGGAAAAAGAACAAGAAGGCGAAGGAGAAGGAGAAGGAGAAATAAAATGAAAAGCAGAACACAATTCGTAGCAAGCACACCGCAAGGCATTCAACTTGAGTGGCTGTAAATGCTGCGACATTGCCCAGAGAATTGCAAACAGACACAACGGAAGCATAAAGAAATGCAGTAAACGAGCCACTTTGACAATAGCAATATTGAAACGTTTAAAACTGGACAAAATAATTACAATTAAACCAAATGAACGAAGGGACAAATGGAGCAATTGAAAGTGGTAACCATGGAAAACTATTTCAACTGTCGCTGTGACCACACATTTATCTGTGGCACTGTAAATAGCAGCTTAATGACCATTTTGGGAGCACACTCACACAAATGCGTGTATGTATGAATGTGGCACACTCATGTGGCATTTTCATCACAAATGCCGCATGGCAACGTTGTCACATAATTTTTGAAGTTGCCCTCTGGCGACAGGAGCCAACGTGGTCTCATCTAATTGTCTGCTCCGCTTTGTTGCTTATTATGAAATAATGCAAAATCTCGAAAATGTATGCTATGTGCACACAAACAAGATGAAAGGGGGAAGAGGGAAGAGGGCTGATGAGACGTGGCGTCTGGCTGTTTTTATAGCTCCTATCATTTTGTGGTGCCGTGAAAAATGTCAGCAACGTGTCCAAAACAATTTATACGAAGTAGTAAATCAGCAATTTGCAGAAAAAGACAAGGACGATGACAAAGACAAAGAAAAAACAGCAAGTGAACAGTGACTGACACATTGTATTAACGACTTTATATAAAAAGATGACTCTATTGACGGAAAACATAATTAACGCAGCTAATTTAATAAAAATCGATTAACAAATTTTGTTATGCCAAAATTTCAAGCTTGTATCTCGAGCGGTTTGGCCTGTACAATGTTGAATGAATTAATGTACGAGGCTAAAGAATATTACATATTTGTATGAATTATATAATTATTGCGACTGTTCAGCGTTAATTTAACTTTATCGTAGAAGCATAGAGATTGATTGGCATGTACCTCTATATACAATAATTAATTAATTTTTTGGAAACAATTCATTAAATTTTGCCAATGTTTGCTCTTATTGCCTATTAAACTAACTGAATCTACATATAGTATGCACAACATGGCTAAAACAAGTTGGGTAACTACATTTTATTGATGACAGCAAAGTATTTGCCAAACGAACTCATTTTGAAAAATTAATTAGGTTTTGCACTTTGTCTTTAACAAACGCATCACACACCAAACCATGTGTGTGTGTGTGTGTGTGTGTGTGTGTGCTCGTTACAACAATATGACGCTGTGGCACGCAGGATAATAGTACGAGAATATCACTCAGCTGGAAACACAAGCATTTGACAGCCAAAACTCGTATGGGACACGACACACAGTTTGATGCCCAAGTGTTTGCGTGTGGTGTGTGTATGTGTGTGTGTGTGTGTATATATGTGTCATGTGTGGCATTTACGGTATCAAACACCATTCCCTAACGACAACACGACCACAGGTGCCAGGCGCTAACAGAATAGCTGGACTCAATTGGTAACGCCCAAGTTCGCCGTGCATTTTGGCCTAGAAACTTGCCTTGCCATTGCCATCTGGCGCGGCAATTAAAAGCGCGAATTATTTCGACTTTAATCGATTCGGTTTGCTGGCTGACAAACGAATTCCCAAAGCAACAATTTCAAGTTGCCGAAACAAAAAAAATTAACTGGGAGTTGGCCTTGCGTGACCTGGCTCGAATGTGATGAACAGCCAAAAAGGCAGTTAGTTAGTCACCAAACTATGTTAGTTAGTTGAGGATGAGCTATGGCAACCCGAAAGCAGCTCGTAAATTAACAGTTTTTTAGGGCAAGTTTGGGTCAAGTTCAAAATTCGTATATACTGATATAAATAAATTAAGAAATAGGGATATATTTCGATCAAATATACACATATTACTTATAATGTATAGTAAATTTTCCATTTAGAATTCAATTGAAATGTTAATTCAAAATTATATTTTATAAATTTACATTTACTTTTGATTTACAATTTATAAATTATAACTTTTTTATTAACTTTCTTTATTTTGAAATAATTCAAGTTCATTTTGTTAAAGTTTATTAAATTTTTAAAATAGCCCAGAAAGTATTTTATGCAATTTTTGACCACATTTGAATCTCTTTCTGATTATGTCAGAAATGAACTCTTTTTTGATAAAAAGTTAAATGATAATTAAATATATACTTGGTACTTATTCTGTTACAACTCATATGCAAGCGAATAAACAAGTCTCGACGCTTCGAATAATTATTTATTAACAGACTCATTTTTCTGCTGATTTGAATAAGGGACTTTGAACTTTTTAAGTAAAGGGTCGTAAAATTTTAATATAAAAGACAAAATTGGGATATATTTGGGCAAAGATACAATTGGAATTAGATACTCACTCGGTAACATTGTTGGTGAAAGACAGTTCTCCGTGTAAGCCCTCGTAGTGTCGACCGTCAATTGCAGTGAAATCCTCTGTCCAATAGGGTACGATGACGGAGCCACGGGCACCGGAGTAACGCATAACGACGACCTCATAAACACCAACGGATTCGCTGATCTCGCATTTGCCTTCGGAAAAGGCAAAAATGCCGGCATGATCATCATCTAGAATCATAACTGTGGCAATTTGAGGCACCGAAATCGATACATAATCGGATGGATTGAAAAGACGTATATAAAAGCATTCATCCTCCTCGAATATATCATCATCAATGATCTCGATCTTGAAACGCTGCTCATCGACGCCGGGCGGAAAGGTGAGTGTACCATTTTTGCCCACATAATCGGAGCCGGCGGAGGCGGTGCCATCCTGGGTTTCAAATTCCACCTTTGAGTAGCTGGAGATATCGCCGCGTCGGACAACTCGCACCTCGAATTCGCCACAGTTCTCCATGACGGTGTAGTGTCCTGGCTCAAAGTAGATGCGTGTGGGCTCATCCTCGTCATCATCATCTTCAATTCGATGCAGCTGGGCCTTTACCTCGTTCAAATCACTGTGGGCACGTTCCTGAATTTTGCGCATTAGATTTCCACTGCCGACCAACTTGCGAGTGGCCTGGATGCGATAGAAAGCACGTGATTTAGTGCCGCGTGATATCATCTGCTCTTGGGCCATCATTTCCAATTGCTCGAGGTCCGCATCAGGATATTTCTGACGAAGTTCCGCTAACAAGGCAATATATTCACGTCTTGCATCTTCATAGGCATTCACATCCCGTGAGCTGGTCGATGCGGAGGGTTTGCCGTGCTCAGGATCTGTTTCGTCCGCTTCGTGCTCTCCAGCGACAACAACTCCTCGTTTATTCACCACAAACTTCTTATTTATATACTTGTAGAGAAGCAGACGACGCTCGGCAATGTATGCCCAGAGTACGGTTACGGGGAACATGATCAATGTCACCAGGCTTTCCCAAACCTCAATGATGCCCGGCGAAATGATCGACAGGATCATCCAGAGCCAAATGTAGGCAAATATGGAGACTACAGCCGTAACGATGAAGACCCGCAGATGTTTGATGCGACGCTTCTCACCTGTGGGAATAAGCACCATACAGAGGGCAATGATGATGAACAGATTGTAGGCGGCCGAGCCGACAATTGTGCCCGGTCCAAGATCGCCACTCTCAAAGTTCTTGGCATAGATCTCAATCACTGATAGGAGAATCTCTGGAGCACTCGAGCCGAGTGCCATTAGTGTTAGATTCGCCACAGTCTCGTTCCAGACGCGAACTCGCATTGACTGCTTGGTTCCATCGGGTGCCTTAATGGTTACGGTGCGTTCGATTGAAGTAATCGCCTCAATGGCTCCCATGAACCGATCCGATATAATGGAGACGCCCACAAAGAGATAGATCATTAACAGGAAGTAAACCAAACCGCGCATTGCGCGATCTCCCATTGACAGGTGCTTCTGTGGCATCCACAGTGGCAGGACGAGTCCTGGAGAGCATGTCTTAGGCTCTTCCTCGCCCCCTGAGCGATCCTCTATTTCGCCATCATCATCGTCTAAAACCTCGGCCTGTCGCAGTCGTCGACTGTGCCGCGACTCGCTGCTGTAGAGATCTCTCGTCTCATTGATACTGGTGTAGGATGAGGATCCTTTGGCATCCTGTGCGTCGGTCGCTTGTAGCGCATATGTTGTCACATAGACGACCAGCAAGAATATTGCGAAGCCAGCGATGGATGTGAGTTTTTTGTGAATTAATAACATGGCGACGATTTGTTTGCGATCGCTCTGTGATCGATCTTGGTGCTTGGAAGTGCTTTGACTATTGGCTTAACTCTGGAAGCGATATTGTTGCGTTCGATTTGGCTGTGTGAATACTGCTCCTTATGATAAAACAATCGTCCTGCAAAGAGGCATCATCACAACACCTTTCGGCTGATCAGGCGGACAACAGATGAGTCTAGTGACACCTGAAATATACAACAAAATCCGTAGGATATGACATTAGTTCATTGAAACCACAACCTATTTGCATTCCTTTAACTTGTAAGTTCAATAGCAAACAGCATGTAATCGTGTACACAGCAACTTGCCAGATGTGCAAATTGTATCAAAAGTTCTGCCAGAAGTTTTTCAGCTCTTTATAATTATATATACAAAAGTATACCCATACCCCATGTCTGTGTATACATATACATATGTATCTGAATTTTTTTTTGTGTATTTACACGAAACAGAAATTAAACACAAAGTACGAAATAAACTGCAAGCACACAGAGCTAAAATGTACAGCAACATAAAACATAAACAACCTAGCAAGTAAAACAGCAAAACAGACCACTTGATACCCTGTAAACAACACACATATACCCTTGGATACATTCAGAGCCAGTTTTAAATACACATATAATATTTATAGGCAATATTCAATTCATTCAGACAGCTGAATTGCTTTTTCAGAAGATTTAAATTTGAACTAATATAAAATTACAAATACGTTGGTTCTGAGAGAGATTCAATTTTTGTATAATTCATTTAATGGGTCGAGCCCTATGAATAAATATTCCTTAAGTTCTTATGCCAGACCACACACTACGCAGTATATTTCCGTTTAACTCAAGTCCAAGTTGAATTTCTTATAAAGATGGGAAACTATATGAATAGTTGATGGACGTGAAACAACTGACCGGTGAATAAGAATATGATATAAAATCGATAAAATGCATAATGTGGTAATGTCAATAACGAAAATCGTGTATAACTCAATGTGTGCTAAAGATGAAGAAAGCATAACGGTGACAGCAATTGCAACAGCAACAAAAAACAACACACAATCTGACAAGTTAAACGGAAAAAGTGAGCACAGCGAAAGACAGCAACACATAACATTGAAATTCAGAGAGATAGACAGACAGACAGAGAGACAGAGAGAGAGAGTGAGAGAGTGAATAGGGTTGTTAGTAGGCTATATTAAGATATGCAGTTGTTTAACGTTTGTATGTACAATGTGTATGGCTGTGTATAGTACATATTTACGTAGAATATGTATTCAGCATATGCTTTTGCATGACATCCAATGGTGAAGATAGTTTTCCCTAAGACGCGTCGCAACGGTGAGAAAACTTTTATAATATCAAAAATAAAATCGCTTTAAATCTATTTTTCTATTTTGTGATCAGCGCATGGCGTATGCGTAATATTCCTTGGAAAATTTTCAAGATAAACTAAGCCCTTTTTTTTTGTGTAGCGAGCAAATATAATTGTCGATGCTTGCATTAATTTAGCAATTACAACGTCAAATTGTGCCAAGAGCTGTTAGAGAGCGACATGTGAATGGGAAGCGAATGGGGAACATTGAAAAAGGGTACGTCAGGCAGGCGGGCAGGCAGGCAGACAGACAGACAGACAGCCAGGCAGACAGACAGTGAGACAAACAAACGCCCCAGGGAGCAATACGAATTATATATATATATATGTATATATGTATATATGGTTGTATGCATGTACATATGTATAGTATTCCCAGGCATCTGTTCGTTCGGTTTCTCTACCCGTTTTTCATTTCAGCAGCAAATTGCATTTAGCAGTTATTGAAAACTGTATTTGCACGTCACGTAAAGAGATTGCAAAATTAATTGAAACGCTTTGGACCGTAGCTACCCGAATTACCGTATAAATATTTAAATACAGTCCGAAATGCGATGCGATTTTAAATAGTTGTCACCTTATTGCATATTTATAATAAATAAGAAATATTTACGAGAAAGTTTATCACTGCGATTTAAATAAATCTCCCTCAGAACGCACACGCGACCTTTGAAAAAGGACTGAGATTGTGATTGAGACCGTGAATGGAGACGCAAAGGCAAAGGTGAATGCGAATTGGTATGGAATGGAAGTATGTGAAAAGGGAATGTGAAACGGGGAGAGGGAGGGTTGACTATTTCTAAACGCTTCATTACGTTACGTTATGTTTATCTTACGTTGCACTTGAGTAGACGCCTTTCACTATTTGCATTGGCCAAATTTGCCTTTCCCAAACATTTCGCGTACTAAATTGCGTACCAAACTAATGTCGAAGGTGTTCGTTGCTCGCATTAAACCGTCGCGACGCGTCGCTTAAATTCCACTTTCTGTCGGGGGGCCCTGAAAACTATTCCAATTCCTATTCCTATCCCTATTCCGACCAACCGACCGACCGACTGATCGACCGACTGACCGACCGACAGACCGACCACTCAAGGCACTGATTTCATCTGCTGCTTTCTATCTGTCTCTCATTTTTTCTGTCTGTCTCTCTCTCTCTCTCTCTCTCTCTCTCTCTCGTTCGCATTCGCTGTTAGTTTGCTCGTTTGGCAGCCAATGTACAACTAATTCTCTAACCTGCCGCGTCACCTGTCTCTGCCTCTCGCTGTACCGAACTCATAATTATTTGAATGCGCTACACAAGTTTGACTAGGCATGCTGCTTTCTATACTAAAGTTGTCTAAAATTGAAAAACTCATTGACTTCTAGTAACTGTAAAAAAACGTTAGATATACCAAAATCTTTACCATGACCTTAAGATTTAGGATTTTTATTATTTTACTCAGAAAATAATCATTATTTTTGATCAAAAATATAAAACTCAGAAATAATCATAATTTTTGATTCAATAAAATAAATCTCATAGAATAATGATTATTCTTGAGTTTTATAATAAAACGTATAATGATTACAGTCTCTGCTAGAAAGTTTACACAAGTTGTGTGAGAAGCTTGGGATCAAAATTTCTTTAACTTTAAATTAAAGTTTAGCAAAGCTTTCTGTAGTGGATTTAATGGTCGTATAAGACACATTGAGAACTCGTATGTTTTCCAATACCCATACATTTATTAACCAATGTCTTTGTCTTTGTCAAAATATTCTCTGTTATTCTGTACACTCACTATTTAGCTTTATTTGCTTTGCTCGCCATCTCTCTCCCGCTCTCTCTCTCTGTTCGCCTTCTTGTGTCTTTCTCCTTGTGTTATTCTATTTTCCCTTGGTTTAGATTAGTATTGCATTGTGTTTATTATTACCGTTTCGTCTGCCACGTTCACTGAGCATAAAACTGCAATTTGGTTCAAATTTGATGCTGCACTTTTGCTCAACCGATTGTAACACAGACATCAACATTTTAAATATTATATAGTATTATTAAATTTAGAAGACCTCTCATATTTGTAATCGCAAATACTATTCATATACTATTTATTAGCACTAAGCAAATAAATAGATCGGTGAGCTATTTATTCACACTCGAATTATTTTTGCCATTCGAAAATATATTGCAATGTAGTCGCTGCCTACCTTAGAAATATATTTATGTACTTTTATATAGACAACATATGTATGTATGTACATATTTAAATCTAAGTATATCTGTGTATCTGCAACTGTCGCTGTCTGTGGCTGCAACGTTTGATCTACGTATTTACATAGCAAAAATATATTTTATTTACTAACAAGAGTAATTTACACAGTTTCTGACTCTACTTTTTGACTTGGCTTACTTTGTTGGGGTTTTGACGGATTTTAAGATTTGTGTCACGCCTTCAATACTGACTTTTGCGTACTATCTAATGCACATTTTGGGGGATAACCCGTTTTTTAATAGCTGAGACAAAAAGTACTTGAATGATTTATAACCAAAGGGTGTCAAGTTTAGGTTGCAAGTGAATAATTTATGGCACTCAGCTGCCTACAGTCTATTGGTATATTGACTAACTCTCGACCCAGTTTGGACTATGGCTATAAAGTGCCATCAGTTTCTTATCCTTATCAGTGTAGAGCTTACCAAAAAGGTGCGTTCCTCTTGATAGGCTTCTGCCCAGCGTCTACAGTTGAATTTATTCTCAATTTTTATTTTTTTTTTTTGTGCTTAACTTATGTGAATTATAAATCAAAGCAATGTCAACCAACATAACATACATATAATACCGCGTATCAAACAAATCGGTTATGCCCACCTGATACCTGCTGACGTCACCTCATACTTGACAACCTGTTGATAGACATCGACCTATTGAAACGATACCAATTGTCGTCATACCCGTATGAAAAGACAATTGATACGATGACTATCTTGATAGTTTGTTCTATAATAAGAAATCAACTTGAGGACTACTTCAGATTGCGTCAACCAAGTGATTTTTTTTTAAAAAACTGCGGAAAAACGTTGTCTATTTTCTTTTCCTCTCTTGCATCATTAACGAAGACTATTTTTTAAACATATGGGGCTCTAAATCAGAATCATAAATCTTTATCAGTATTTATTTACAAAAAATTACAATAACAATTAATTTGTATTTTTTAAATAAAAATGGAAAATGAGTTATTCTGTGCCATTTAATGTCATTTGAAATGAATTAATTAATTATATTTTTTATTTAAATACAACATAAAGGTTTAAATTAAATTTTTATGGTCTCTATTTTTATCTCTCCGATAATAATCCACTTTGCTTGGTTACCATTTTAACTAAAATAAATTTCGTTAAAAAAAACCATATGCGGTAGAGTGTTAAAGATTGTGAAAAAAAAGTTGTTTAATTTCATAACAACTAATCGGTATCAATGCTATTTCTAACTTGATTAGATTTTAGATAATGACCTCGCTTAAGTGTAGTCAACGCAATTTTGTATTCAATAATAGAATCACTCAAAATGCTAGAATAATTCTTAATTTTGACCAATAATCGTATGAGAATGTGTTATTATAAAATTGTAAAAGTAAAGCATAATATTGAACTTTCGCTTCCAGTTAAGGCTTTCATCTTGCCTAAACACACTTTGAGTATTAACTATTTATTAGGGTTGTAAAGTTATCTTGACAACATAATCATCTTTCTTGTTAATTCAATTTAACGGCTTAACAGTTCCATAGCCACACATTAGCTTTTAGTTGGCTTCTTTATCGCCTGGGATTCCCAAGCAGAATGGAGCACAAAATATTTGCATGCCCAATTACATTAAATAATTGATAAAGCGTCACTTTGGCAACAAACAAAAACCCAACAGACTTATGCCTAAATCATTTAAAGTCAGGCACTTAGTTGGTTGCCATAGTTTTGGGGTCTAGTATGTAAATTGTGTGAGCTTCAAATATTTATCATACGCCATGTTAACCGCAGAAGCTCTAAGGCAAAGTGTTTCCACTTGCCCATTGCGCTCATTGTGAATTAAGATGTGAACACCCATCAACACATAATCCAGCAAGAATAGGAGTGTGAATATGTCTATGGGTATTCACACTGTCGATTGTCCTAAGTGAAAGCTGCCACAGCTGTCCACAGGTTTATGGCCACTCACACTCACACATTCACATCTGGACAGACAATCCTTGCATGAGTATCAATGCTATTTAGTCACGGCTTTACGATTTCCCTCGTCCTTTACTTACTCTCAGCCGCCAGAAAATACTACAGTAGATAATCGTATTGATTGTATTGTCGATAGGCAAATCTAATCCGATTGAAGCTTAGTGTCAAATCAAGATAAATAACATTACAGCTTCCACTTTGATTCCCCTCGTACCTAATTCCCATAATCTGACACACATTCGACAATCAATCGATACAGAAGTTGTAAAAATAACTAGCTATGGTCCTGCTTTCATTAACTAATATTTTGGAGCTCACAATATAGAAAACAAATTAAATTTGTTCATAAATACAAATTTAAAATATTTTCTTATTATATTATTATAGTAAAAAGTAAGACTGTAGTTTCATGTATATAGATATTTTTCTTAATGCAGGACTTGGTTTAAGCCAGTCACTCTTCACTATAAAATTTCTGATTATTTTCTGTTGTGGGCTCGGTGTGCTACTTCCGTCCCTCGACTCTGTCCGTAAGTAATGCGAGTATAGGTATTAGATTCGTTGTGATAAAAGTAGGATGAAGGGAATTCCTGGCAACTCGGAGACTTGGTAGCTTTGGTTTCGGGATGCCAGATGAAACGGTTAATGCAGGAGAAGGTAAGCATCAACAGCTCAGGCTGTTGGTAACATTTGTTGCTGTCAGCACATTTTCCTGTCGCTGCTGTTGCCTTTTATTTATTGGAGACAGTTTTTGGCCTTGTTCTTGTCATCCTTGTCGCTCCCATTATTGTGGTTGTTGTTGCGTTACAACAACTTTGAAGACGGTCGTTATGGAAGTCGTCGATTTGGAATTCCTTGACGCTGTCCCTCCGAAGCCAGCTTCTGATTGTAAAAGCTCAGATGGATACCGTTACTGTTGACAGTTGAATGCGTACACAACCCTCGACACCCCCTTTCCCTGTTCATCATCTCCCATACCGCAATCTGACTGCTTTAACATTTTCACGCCCGTTTTGTGTGCTGTCAGCGCTAAACTGTTTATTATTTAATAATATCGTACTTTATGACTAACTGTCGACTTGTCTGCATATCATACATATGTGTGCCCTGGTGATGTAAAAAAAACATCGATGCATCGCATTTCAAATTTATTTAACGATGTTTCGCGATGTTCTACGATGTTTTTGCAGATACCGATGTTCATAGATGCATCGAAGTTTGAAGAAAACATCGGTCGTAACGATTAAGACTACCATTCAAAGGTTAACACAAAATATGAATTGAATCAACGGAATTTTTTGTGATAATATTTATTTTAAACATTGTCAATAAAATATTGCTAATGGTTTGACAACAACAATTTTATTATTTTATTAAATTCGAATAATATATATACGATATTAACGCTTAATTTTTATTAATATTTTTAATAATGCAAACGGAACATCGGACACCATTGATGCATCGAAGTTTTTGAACGATATTTTATAAATCATCGAATTTTCATTTTGTAAACATCGATGAACATTTACATCTAAGTTTCGACGCAAATTTACATCATTATTGAGTCCTTATTTATTTAAAACTGTACAATGCATAATTTTAAAATATATATGGAGCAAACAACATTCCCCACACACACACACCGCACACCATACACAACACATTCAGCTTATGGCTGCTTTTGGCGCTGGCAAATGGCAGTTACAAATTTTAATAGTTGCCCACAGACAATGGATTACGAAGTGCAATTGTTGCTCGAGTTGCCGTTGCCGTTGTCGTTGTCGTTGCCGCAGCTGTGGCTGTGCCACACACATGGGTGTGTAGTTGTGCCCCCAAGGGGCAACATGCCGGAAGCAGGCCGTTAAGCAGCAACCGCTGAAAAGTATGCTACGCATTGTCATTGCTTTAGCTCGCGTTCTTCGGAAGTTGAATATGTGATAATAGTGGGGAGGGGAGGTGTCAAATGGAGTGTTGATTGTGTGAACGCCATTTACACTCTTTATCAGCCATGTAAAGTGTTTACTCAAAGATTGTGTCAGAAGATTTCTTGCCGCATTACAGTAGAAAAACTTTTCAAATTATACATACATACTCGTATATACTCGTATCAGAATCGATTAATAAGAAAATAAAATTTTAGTTCCCAGCACTGTTTACCATAGGTTTTCAAAAGTTTCGACTAAATGAAAATTAAATTAAATTAATTTGGTCAGTATTAGAGCATTTTTTACATGTTCAGAAAAATCAAATACGCTTTAAACGATTCCACTTAAAATGTTTGTAATTTAAGTAGGACATTTGCTAGTTTTTGGAAAAATTCAAGACCATTAGTCTTAATAAGAGGTCTGTTTTTAAAAAAGGTCAAATAACCCAAGGGGACAACAGAATAACGCTTTGCACATGACGACCATATCACATACAAGGCTTCCATACATGTACAATGGTATCCTTGGGTCATGATGACATTGATTTGATTTCATTTCGAAGTAGCCGTCGAATACAACAACGACAAGCTCCTGTATGTTATCCTATGATTTATTTGCAGCATTCGGCATCGCCACAGGGGATGAAGTAGCAGGGGTGGGGGTGGTCTCATAACTGAAACATACTTATGCACAGATACATAAAATATATAGTATAATACATAGAAATGACGTTTGCGTTAACGTTTGTGTCATCGTGGCAGTGGCTAAAGTTCTTATTGATTTTTCTTTTCATTTCACGGGCATCGCTCACCACCATCTTGGCCACGTTAGAAGAAGTCAGCCATTGACAAGGTACACTCACGTGCCAAACATAGTTAACAGCTGTTGCTGGTTTCGAAACTTACACAGTTCTCAGCCATATCAAAGAGGGGGAAAAACTATTTTCCAACTGCCGCTGTGGTTGTGGCATGCTCTGTTGCAACTTGAATTTCAGTGCAGTAAGCAAACATTTCGGGCTCAACTTTAAATGGGAATTCTTGACAAGGTGTTGCAGTCTCAGCGATAGAGATGAAACCTTCCCAATTTTAGATGTGTGTCCTGGACAGTCGTTTTCACGCACAGTTTGGGTGATAAATGATGAAAAGCTCAGTGAGTCACCATTGTTTGGCGATGAACTAAACTATTGCCTACGGTTCGGTCAATCAATCAATCAATCAATCAATCAGTTACAGTCGAATGGTCAACGTAACGCAAAATGCTGATGCTGCAATCAACTCAGCAAATATTTCGCTAAGCGACTTGGCTAACAGTCAACCAGTCAACCAGTTGTTGTTATTGCTGATCCCCTACCAGATTTGCCATCGTACTTGTTATCAGGCAATTTATATTTATATATTTCTCGATGGCATGGGAATTTTGCAAATGGTCTCAGGATACTGTGCGCCACCTTGAGAATCCATTAAGGCAGTTACCGGGACTCGATTCAGATTGAGTGTGGCATCATTGTGATAAGAATGAGCACAACTAACTGCAAGATGCCAGAGGCTAATACAAAGTGCAACAAGATCTAGGAGGATTACTCATTGAGATGCGAAATATTTGTAACGAATGTCAAAGGTTAAAACAAAGCCAAACAGAAGATTGAAGAGTTGAACTATGTTTAAATAAAAATCTGTTTGAAAGGTGAGATATTGGAGACAAAAATATCTATATCTATATATTGATAAATCGATTAACAGAAAACTGATAAAAAAAGATAGACAAAAGTAAATAATATCAACGTTCTATCAATAAATATAACCACCTAATCAATAGTAATTAGTTTTCCACTCGACATCTGTAAAGTTAGCAATATTTCATGAAACTCACAAGCTGAATTATTATTCCATATTTATGGACTTTCTCATTAAATTCACATTCCACAATCAAGTATGTTTTTGTTATTTACTTACGTATTAAATTCTCAACAATTTTCTTAGAAAAAACATGCGTTGTTTTTCTTAGAATCCTAAATTGATGTATAATGTAAGACGTGTGTAACTAACAAGTGAATTATGAATTAGCTAAAGACTGTTATTAAATGACTTTTAAAGAGCTCAGCTTGATTCGTCTGTCAACTCATTAAGATTCTCAACTCGTTGGTTAAATTGATGCGATATAATTAAATGCTCGTGTGTGAGCGTGTGTATCTGTGTGTATGTATATGAAGATATACGAGTCAAATTATGCTGTCAAATGGAACTGAGTTCTGTTGTAATCTAAAACAGGGCAAAAGTTAAAAGCATTTCAATTGAATTTCTAGATAATTAAAGTGAACATCAACTGGCAGCTGCCTTCAGTTGACATCATCTAAGACAGGCTTGAGTCAAGCTACATGTGTGTGTGTGTGTGTGTGTGTGTGTGTGTTCCTGTTATGCGGAAAATTATCATTTCCTTTTGCTTTTGTGCGCAAATTCAATGAATTTTCCGGTCGAAGGAGAACATTACACGCCCTCAACTCCCACATTGCGTACACAGCGAAACCAAGAAAATTAAAGGTTTTCACTTTTGGTTTCCGGTCTGATACTCGTAAAATGCTGGTTCATTTTCGATAGAGATAGAGACACAGATACACAGGTGTGCGTGTTGTTAGTGATTTACTTGTAGATATCTTTATAACATCATATCTTTATAGCTTGTTCTTTTCACACCGAGCTATGTGACTTATTTTCATTATTTTCGTTTGCTTTTGTCTGGTTGACTTCATAGCATTCGTCGCCATTTTTGTTTTTGGATTTTCTTCGCTTGCTTTTATGGAATTTTTATGTTTTTTAATTTTGTATTTTCTGCTGCTTTCTTCATCGGCATCCCGTTGCGATGCTATGCCAATTTAATTGCAAGTCTCCTTTTATACCCTACCGAAGGGGATAAGTTTAGACGATTCCCTCTTTGAGATCGAATAAAATTTCAGTGTTTGATTTTATTAAAGGGTTTTACGTACTCTTAAATTATGTCTGCGTATTGATTAAGCTTGCACTAACATTTCTGATAAAAATAGTGTAAAATTCTAGTAGTTAAATGGGAATAAATTCATAAAATGTGCAGTGGAAAGTGTATTTGGTATTCTCTTATTACATTTATTTGCTTCGTATTCCTTTTGCTCCTTTTCATCGCCGTTATGCTCAGCTTGGCTGTTTGGCTTAAAGAAAATCCTTATATTTTTACCGTCATATCCTCTGTACTTTATGACTCTCGCGCTTTAATCAAATTGCCAGCAGTTTTCGGTCCAGAGTTTACGAGGCGTATGCGCAATTCAGCCCACACGCGTTAAATTTAGCATAGAAATGGCAAATGGTTGCAGTTGCACACATGCACACATGATAAATGCGAACTCTGTACTCTCTGCTTGTGGGCGAGGTAATATCTGCCTTCTGAGTGGTAGTATGTTTGATTTTCCACTGTCAGTCTTCTGATTAACTTTTGTAAAGTACAAAAGTCTGTGCAAATTTAACGTCTGAAATATTCATAACTTTCGATCGCCCGAGGTAATATTTTGGTATAAGAATTGCTGCAACTGCAATAAAAACAGTGAGTGAATCAACTGGAGTCGTCTCCAGTTACGGTTTCGGTGTTGATTGCACATACGCCATGTACGCCATGTACTGTCTACGCCTTCTCATGCATCATACGATTAAACGTACGCACATAGACACGAGTATGTTGCGAAATCTCGTTATTACTGATATATCCTGTGGCCGGCCGGCATGAGCGTGTTGCCGTGTTGCAAGCTTATGGAGTTTACAATGCTGTGTGCGTGGGCAAATGATAAGGGGGTTGTTGTGGGCGTAGTCGTGGTAGTGGTTGTGATAGTGGACGTGTAAGTGGGCGTATTTGTGGCTGTTGCATATGAATATTTAGCAATGGCTTTCATGTTGTTGTTGTTGTTGTTGCTTAACATGTTGACTGCAACGCCCACGTGTGGCAATCTCTTCACATGCATATGCATATGAAAAGCTTTTGAGTGCCAAGCACTTTCCTCTAAGCTCTTAAGCACCAAGCCACAGGTGCAAATCTCATTTCAGATAGTGAACATCAATGCTACAAGAAAGAAATGTGAGTATTGCTTACTTTCGTTCAGGAAGATTGGTAGATCTATTAGATATTTTTACAGCTTCCAGTCTTAATTAAAACTAGTAGAAAGCGCTACAATCAAATCAATTCGACTGTAATTATTCTGTAAGCAGTTTCAAGCAGGAAAATAATTGAAATTTAAAATAAAATCGCAAAAATAGATATGCATTTGTTTTCCTAGGTCTGCAATACTGCAATGCAATTTTCAGCACATAGTTTTCAGTGTTATTGGTTACTTTTATTGTAAGGTATTTAGCGTGTCTTATAATCCTAAAATATTTATAAAAGAAATTAAGATGTCGGAGACTGTTAAAAAAATATTAGCATACCCTTTATATAAAGTTAATGGTAAGAAATGTTAAGATTCCTGCTTTAAAGCTGAAATTATTTATGGACGTGGGCATGGCAGTTAATGGCCATAATCGAAATCGATCCAAATACGGTTCCAAACAATGCAAATGCTGCCTTTGTGGCATTTCTCAAGCCTATTGTCACACCATTTCCATGGAGCGTGACAAACAGGAGTGTGACTTTCGATAAGTTCCGCAATTCAAACGAGCGTTATACAATTGAAAATGTCCAGAGCATTTGAATAGGTTAAATGCCCAGAGAATCCAACAATACCCTCGAATAAATGAAATTGTAGATAGGAAGAGCACATAAAAGGGAAGGAAAAAAAAAACAAAAATATAAAGGGAAATGAAAGAGAAAAATGTTGTTGGCTGAATGACAAGCGATACTCGTACGCAGAAATGAAACGACACGAAGCACAACTTGACTGCGTATTTACAAGTATTTGTATTGACAAAGGGGCATAATCCAAGGGACAAGGCGGAGTAGCTTCTCCCTTCAGAAATGGGAAAATTAAACAAATGAAAATTGTTTATTAAAACAAGACTGCAAGTTTCTAAAATTTTGATAAGGTCAATGACTCGAGTTATTTAAAATTGAGTTCACAATCCACTTTAAAGAACCCTTGAATTTAATATTTTGGGTCGGAACTTGGGACTTTTCACAACAGCCACTATTATATTTTTTAATAGTTTGCCAATTTCATATCCAAGTATCCAATATAATGTTTTTCTGTCAGAATTCAAGCCTAGTACAAAATATAGATTCAAGAACGGTTTTTCACTTCGTTTTTAGAAAATATTTGAGTTTTCGGCGTTAAAAAATAAAAAAAACAAGTGCGCAGCTACAATAGTAGGATACCCTGTGCCCAGGTACTCTGTACTATAAGTTGATTTTCGATTTTCCCACGGAAGCTATATGAAATAGCAAACCGATCTGTACCAAATTTGGTCAGAATAAATAACACCAACCTAAATATACCAACCTAAAAATAAATACCAAAAACTCAGTAATAATATACAGTTCACTTACTTCTACGTAGAGAAAAGCTTAAAAAGAAAAACTTTTCGATATATCTATACCAAAATCGTAGGAGAATTGGATTTGATATCTTTGGAAAACAATGTTTAAAATACAAATGTTTTTAATAGAATTTCTAATTAAATATAACGTCTACCTTAGTATAATGCATTTTGTTTGATACTGTCAAAATTCAAGCTAAAATAAAATAAAGTATGGTAAATTTTAAAACAATGTGAAGTTTGTGCGAGAATTCGAGTGGTAATTATCAAACTTTAATGTGTGGCAAGATAACGTTCAGCTCGCATTTCGAATAGAGTTTTGTTGCCTTTTGTTGGGTTGCATGGTGTTGAAGCTGAAGCTACAATTAGTCAACACAATGGCCTGTGAAAGACAATGCGTTGGCGGTTCTCAAAATAGTGTCCGTTGCATTCATAAACTTGCAACCTAGAGGTAAACCAACTAATTTGCAGTGTGTGTGACACGCACACACAAACACACAGAGATACGGGCATGGAAGGACAAAGACAAAGGCAAAGACAAAAGCGACCTAGAGAATCGACTAAGCTTAATCGATAGCTAACAACAGCAGAAACAACAATAACAAAACTGGCAACTGTCACTCGCCCAACGCTATGGGGCAGCGTTGCCAAGGTAAGCCCAGGCGTATGCGTAATATTGTGTTATCGAAGGTGATGCATAAGTCCAGACAGCTGTAACTAAATGGTAGCTGATGACACAGTCGTATAACATAAAACCAAAACGTATAACATGGCATAAATTACCGGTAGCTGAACATCGAAGGCGCCAGACGGCCGGACGGCCGGACAACCGACTGCAGAAGCTGATGTTGATGCTGCTGCTGTCGCTGTCGCTGTCGCTGCTGATGCTGACACAATTTTCGTTGCTGCAAAGCTGCGGTGGCTGCTGCAGAGTACACACACACACTGACACACACTGACTCACTCACTCACTGACTCACACACACCGCACAACGCGCACTCACACAAATGCAGCAAAACGCACACGAAGCCGGGACGAGGCAAAAGGCGAACGCTTACGAATTGCAGCCCGGCACCAGATTCAGCTTCAGTTTCAGTTACAGTTCTAGCCAACAAAATTTTCAGTGCCCGGGGGCTGTTGAACTGCACTACTGCACCACACACACACACAGACACATGCAAATACACATACACAGACACATGCACATACACATACAGCAGCAGCAGCAGAAGCAGTGAACTCTTTCTTTGCGTCTATTCCTGTGCTGTCTCCTTTTGTATGCTGTGGTTTGCTCAAATTTGTTGCAATGTTGTTGTTGCTGTTGCTGTTGTTTTCGTTGTGGTTGTTGTTGTTGGCGTGTTATTGCACATTATTCATCTCACGTTGCCAAAAAATAACATAAAACTCTGGCAAGCACAACGGCTAAGAGAACGGCCTGCCGGTCAGCAGGTTCAAATGTCGCCGACCTGTGTCCGTGTCCGTGCCCGTATCCGTATCCTTGTCCCGCGTGAGTGTCCTATGTGCGTACTATATATGTATATGTGTGTATCTGTGTGAGCCCAAAAGTATGCAAGGCTATTTAGCCTAGTTTCGGTTGCCCGCTGATGCAGTTGTTGTTGTTGTTGTTATTGTTATTGTTCTTGCTGTTATTCCCCGTTGTTCTTGTTGTTCACACAAACACTTGTCCAACACCTTTTTTAATTATGGAAGAGCTAATAACAAATTATATTTCAAATTTTCTTAATAATTGCCTTCTGCTGCTTATCAACAAATTTCTGCAGTCACAATTGCAGTGCGAATTGTACTTGTTTTTTTTTTAGTATTACTGTTGTTATTGTTGTTGTTGTTGTTGTTGTTGTTATTCTTGCTGAGTGCGTGTGTGTGTGTATGTGCGTCGAACTGTAGTAAAAATAGTAAAACACTCGCAAATTTCGGCACTAAAAATAGCAGAACGCAGCTAACGGCTTTTCGTTTGTTCTCCTTCTTATTGTTATTGTTGTTGCTGTTGGTTAATGTATTTGATATTGTTGTTTTTGTTGTTGTTGTTGTTGTTGCTGTTGGCTGCGTTGTTCGTTGCGTATCATGCGAAAACGTAACACGCTCGTTCGCCGGATAATGAAAGACTGTCGCTGTCGATGGAAAGTGCCGAAAGTTTCACCGAATAACCCATTGGCCGAGTGCCCAACGAATCGGGGTCTCTGTCGGCAGAGCCGAAGTCGCTTCGTTTCGCAGCGGTGGGACGCATGAGCATGGAACGCCGCCATAGATAACAAGCCAAGAGTCGCACAGGATAAGAAACGATTTGGGAATGGAACACGGCCAGCGATAACAGTATTGAGCTCTCTCTCTCTCTCACTTTCTCGTCTCCAGAACTTAGGCACTCTCAATGCAGCAGTCTCTATGGCGCAGTGTGGTTATTGTGTGTGTGTGCGTATGTGTGTGGGTGTATCTATGAAACTCTGGTGGGATGGCAGCGTGGGCAGGAGCTCTTCCTCCAAACCCCCTCTTCCCCCCCCCCCCCCTCGTGACCACCTTTTCTTAGACAAGCAAGCGCGCAAGTTTTTGACGCCTGTGTTAAGTCTATCGGAAAAGAGGTCTCGCTCATTTTTATTTTGTGCGCTATTTTCATGCGGCATTTTCGAACTGACACGCAACATGAGCACAGCTTAGCCATTCTATTTCTGCAAACTGCTTTTAAGCACAGCCCAACAGAAACTGTTCAATTCGGACTATTTGGATTTCTTGAATTGTATCACGAACTGATCCTTTAAAATGATCTATCCCCACGAGCAGAACCATTGAACAAGAGTTTCGCTTCGGACAATATTATTTTTTACCTTCTTTTTTAATTTAACACAAATTTAATATTTATAATAAAATTAATATCTTAAGAAAGGTTATTTCAATGCTAGAAATGTTAAATTGAAATTGATTACTACAATTTTTCTAATAGTTGGTTTCGGCTAACAATGTGATTTTATGGGCTCAGGATTTTCGATATCTTAAATTTTTCCTTTTCCTTAGTATTTATATTAAATCAAGAATTTTAAATGAGCAAATACGTGTATGAAACTTAATTCTTTGATATACATTATAAATCAAATGTATACTACTTTATTGTCGAATTTAATCATATATCATAATAACAATTATAATTTTGTCATTACATATCAAAGTACTGCCTTATTTGGATCAAAAAAAGAGTGTATCTCAAACAAATCGGCTGTTTTTTTATTCTTTCGAAAAAATATCTTAATAATCATATAGATGCAAGTTAACCAAGATTCAAATCTAGGTTCTTGGTTTAAGCGGATCCTTAAACCGAAATAGAACCCGAAACTCTTTGCAAAACTACACATATTAATGGATTACTTTGATTTGGACCACTCAAAAACTTTGCTGCATTTTATCTGTAAAAAAAATGGTTTGTATCATGAGACACATTTCGTTATTCGTTTCCCGAATTGATTGAGCATCATGCATTAATTCAAAATCTTTGAGCTGATAGATAAGTTTCGTATTCTCCGTAAAATTAGAATATTAGCTTCTGAAAGTTTATGAAAATATATACCTCCCAAATTTCTTAGAAATAATGAAAACCATTTAATTGTTTTTTTTTTTTAAGTTTTATTTATTTAGTTTTTTAATTTAATCATTGTTTAAATCTACAAATACATTTACAGCGGAGGGCGAAAGAACAAAAAATTAAAAATGTTTACTCTCATGTTTTTGGTTTTGTTGTTGTTGTTACAGTTTATATCGTATGCAAATTTGTAGTTTTTCTGCTTGTTTCTTGACAAATTATTCAAGTTATCGTTATAGCTTCGAACGTTTATAGAATGGTTTTACTTTCTTTATAAATATTTGTTGTTCACATTATGCATTTATATCGTTTTTGTTTTCGTTTTAGCTTAGTTTCACTTTCATATCAACAACATTCATGATTACGAACATCGTTATTAATATTATTATTATTCAATATAATTTGTTAACAACTAATAATAATTTTGTTTTGTTTGTCATAACTAACATGCCATAATGCAATCAGTATCATTAATTTCAATGTCAATGATCATTAAAACATCATTAAATCATAATGAAAAGATAACAGATCGAAAACAGATTGAAAAGCAGCGGCGGATTTATGTCTCTGCAATTGTGTATGTGACTTGTGGGTGTGACTAACTGACAGATTGAACTCTTTTCACATTTTTCACAAATTTTCAATTAGTCAACAACGGTCAAATTGTTGACCTTTTGTTTTAAAACCGTACTGAACCCATTGCGACTTTTATTGCCAACTATTTATTTTGCCGCTAATCAGTATGTGAGTGTGGGTTGGTGTGGGAGGGGGTGTCTTTGTGTATGTGTGTGTGTGTGTGAAAAGCGAAAGTTATACAAAAACACAATACTGTTAGCTACTGCCTTGGGCTTGTCGTCCCGCTGTGGGTCGCTGTGCCGTGTAAAACGTTACAAACATTCATTTTGTGGGCGTGGCTGCATACGTACACACACAAACATATTTTTGTTTGTTCGTGTGTGTGTTTGTGTGTGTGGGTTTGGGCTTAAAATGCACATAAAGAACAATATTACATGTTATGCTTAATGGCTTTTTTAAACTTTTACTCATACGTCATATAACAAATTGTTAGCAGCTTTCATGGCGTTTTCTCTCTCTCTCTCTCTCTCTTCCTCTGACAGAAGCCGCAGGTTTCCCTCTTTTGGCTATATGCCGCACTCCCCTCTCTCTCGCCGGTTGGTAGAATTTGTTATCGTTTTTGGTGTAAGTATTGCATAGCTCCATATATATAATCAATTTTTCCATATAATATATGTGTATATATATATAAACAATTATAATAATTGTGTTGCCTCTTTGTTATTATAATTACTTTTATTCTTTTATTTCAATTTGTTTATTCATTTTTGCATTCGGTTTCACGGTCGCCTCACAAATCTTTTGAAAGTTATGTTGTTGTTTGTTTATGTTTATTTCTTTGTTTATATTCGCTTCTTCTCTGCTTATTTTGTAACTACGCTAATTTATTCTTCTTTTTTTTTTTTGTTGTCAAAATTTTCGTTTTAGTTTTTAATTTTTCTAAACATCTTATATAATTTGTCTCTTCATGCGTTGTGTGGGTGTGTATGTGTATGTGTGTGTGTATGTAGGTATGTAAATACTATTAAATTTAGTTGCGCTTTAGCTTTGCTTTTGTTTCTTTGCGCTGTTTGCGTTGTTTATGTTTTTGTTTTGTTTTTGTCATCGTTTACTTGAATATTGTTGTTGGTAATGCCATTTGTTAAATAATTTTACTAAAAACTTTGTTGTTAGGTTATTGTTTGCTAAGTTGCTTGTGGGGTTCTTCTTGTTATTGTTTCGAAATTTTGTTCCTTGGATTTTGTATTTTTTTTTGTTGAAAGTTTTTACTTTATTTTTATTTAAATCTTATTTATAGCTTTATTTTATAATTTAAATGTACTTAAACGTTTAAAATAATTATCGCTTGCATTTTTGTTTTCTTTCTTATATTTTTTGTTTGTTTCTTTACTTTAAATAATTAAATTAAAATTCTAAAACATATCGCAATATGTTTTATGCTGTAGCTTTTGCTCTTGCTGTTGCAATTGCAGTTTTTGCAGTTGTTGTCGACGTAGCCAGCCACACAGATAACTGTGATCGCTGTGGTTGCACTTTGTGGTAAATAAACAATTACTATTTGTTGCTTTTGCTGAATCTGTGTAGTATTCTGTGTTTGTAGGTGTAGATGTGTGTGGTTGTGGGTGTAGGTGTGGGCGTGGCTGTGTGTAGGTGTTTAATAGTATGTCTCCTGCTCCAACCAGCCACCAGGGTTGCGACGCAAGTAGAAACGACGTGTCTCATCATAGATGAAGATGGCCAACATAAATGGAATGGCTGGGAACCACCAGACAAGTCTGCAGAAAAAAAGCACAAAAATAATTTAAATAAATATAAGTAATATTAATAAGTATAAGTAATCTAGAGATTTTAAAAATAATTTATAACTTACTTCAGGGGGTACATGCGCAGACCCTTGTCCATGCCGGGGCAGTATGACAGGAAGGCAGCAAGAACTGTTTCGAAAACAAGGCCAAAGTTCAAGGCCCAATTGCGCATGCCCTGGTGGAAGATGGAGTTACGACGCGTCTTACAGATGATCAAATCGGCCCATTGCACAACCACAATCGAAATGAAGAAGGCAGTGTGGCAGGTGTATTCCAAAGTCTTGCGATCGCGATAGGTCTACCGATATAAAAACAATTAGAAATGGAGGAATGTTCATGATAATATATTTTCTTACCCATTCCTGACCGTACGAGTCAGTTAGATCGTTAACGGCCTTGGAGTCCCACATCTTACGGATGCCAAACAGTTTCATGGGCAGGAAACCGTTCTCAGCCATAATGACAAAGTATACAAAGAATCCGGCTGCAGCTTGGATCATGCCAATTTGTCCATAGGCCATGGAAATCAATCTGTTTATGTCAGTTCAAAGGGCAGAATAGAAATACATACAAATTTATTAGACCTCGCTATATGATATTCTTTATAAATTAATTTTTTTAATCTTTTGTGTGGTAATTGTTGATGTCTTTTCGTTAATATTTTTTTCTGAATGCAAGACACTCGTTACAGCTTCAAGAGTTTTAAGCATCGGGCATACAAAAGATTGAGCTAAGGTTTGTAGTTGATCAAGGTTTTTGTAACCCAAGAAAATGGAAACAGTAAGGAAACATTTTAAAAGAAGAATCACAGATAGAAAGTAGAAGAAGAAGCTTACAGTTGCAAAATAGTTTTTTATCACATTAAAGAAAGTTGACAAAAACCCTGAACCAACATGACTGCAGCTCTAATCTTGCAGTTGTTCCCTAAGATAGAACACAGATAAGGTTTAGTTAGTTACACTTAATATATGCCGCAATACTTTAAAACTCATTGATGGAATTTTCGTTAAGGTTTTTTAAGCATATGAATGTTTTTTTTCTTATTTTGTTTTTAAGGTGTTAGACTTTACATTATATAGCGTGGATTGTGTTTTAAGCAAATTCTTTTAGTTTTATGTTTTCAATAGCGCGCGTTCAATGTAAGCGTGGAAGAGCAAAGATTCGATTTCTTTGTTTGTTTTTTATTTTCATCTTTTATTAAGATGAGGTGAAAAGCAAAGTTCATATTGTTAGTTTGGGTGGGTGGTGGATTATTAACATGCAGCAGCTATTATCAAATTTATTTATTTATACATATATACAGGTAAACATGCAATTGTGTATACGAAACTAAAAGCACATAACGGAGAGCAAGCAAATGCAGTAAACTGTTTTTGTTTTATTGGTTATTGTACCAGTTTATCATTTACTTACGTTTAAAGAAGTAAATTTAAAGAAATCAACTTAAATAACAAATGGGAACTTACATATAAACATAAAATTGGAAAAACATTCGAAATGTAATCCAAACAATAATAATAACATACATACATAGTACATATACTTAAAAATAATAAATATTTTGATAAAATTTAATATATTAAGAGAAAATCCATTGTCGTTGTTCTCGTAGTTTTTTTTTTTTTTTTTTTTTTTTTTTTTTTTTTGATTAAATCCGAGCCCACATAGAGACTTACTGCGACATTGTTGCTCATCGACACTTGGAACCAGACTAGGCCCACAGATTGAGATATTGATACTGATTGATATTTGTGGATTATGAGTGTATTATCTACGTAGAACACAACTGAAGCAATTTTTAAGGTTATTGTTTTTTTTTTTTTGTTGCTTATTGAATTAAACAAACTCAACTACAAGTAACGCACTAACTGGGCTAAAAAGTAACTGAGCAGAAAGCTTTGATTTGTGTCAATTTGTTATTGTTGTAGTTTTTTGTTTCTTTCACTAAGTTTATATCTATGAGTATGATTATCATAAGTCTTCTTGTCACTGTGTGTATGTATTGTCTTTGTGTGTGTTGCATGTTTTTTAGTTTGGCCAGACGCATGACCCAAAAGAATGGTTAAAGCAAGGTTTTTCAGCGTTTCGCATTGCGACTACAACAGAAGAGTTGAGCATTGGGTCCAACGACTATATATAGACTATATGTTCGAGTATACACAAATCGAGTGTCATTTGTGTCAAATAATTGAAGATTGTGCGACTAACACACAAACATTGATGTACATTGATTTGATATCTGGTAATAACAGAAAGTAAGGACAGACACAAAAGGGTAGGTTTTTTGATTTTTTTTTTTTAATAACACAAAAAATTTAAGATTTTTTTTTGAATTTTGATAATACAATCGATACTCGAATAAATTTTTAAAAAAATTGGCATTCCACATTGAGAGATCAAATATCAGGAAGAAAATCATACAGATGTACATACTAAAAATGAAAATCTTTAAGACAAGATCGAAACGCAAAAATCTTTAGTGTTTTTTTTTTTAAATAGAAGAAAAATCGGAAGAGATGAAAACAAACCCAAAATAATTATTATGCATTAGCAAACGAACAAACAATCGAATTTTTGTTTAATTTTTCTTTTATGGTTGCACTATTATTTTGGGCGTATTTAAATTTGAAATTAAATATTTGATTGCTGACCAATTTGTGGGAAGAAATATGCGACACACACAACTCAAACAAAGGTCAAAAGTCAAATTGAAAAGGTTAAATATAAAATGGTTGCATGTTTGTTCATTTTCTAGTATTTGTAACTAAACAACTAAAAGTAAACAACTCTTTTGGTTTTTTGTTTTGTATTGATTTTTTTTTTTTTGGATTAAACCTTATCGTTAGATTTGTCCTGACCTGCGGTTCACCAAGTTGTCGCGGTATGGATCTCTCGGCTGACGCTTCATAATATCGCTCTCGGCTTGCTCATAAGCGAGTGAAATGGCCGGTATCTTGCGGTATAATAGCGTTCATTATAACGTTTTTAATAAGTATTATTTTGATTTTATTATTTATTGGATTTTTTGTTATTTATTTATGTGCGTTATTTTGATTTGAATCAAAAAGAAAGACATAATAAAAGTGGAAAAAAATTGTGGGGGAAAATATGGAAAGGAAAATCTCGTTAAAGTTGACGAATAATCTCTTGCTGTCGTATTGTACATAATAAATACTTGTTATATACTAATAAATATTCGATACGATAGTTGTTTTTTATTTTCTTTTGTTGTTTTTGTTAAAATTAAATATAATAGTAGGTACTTAGATAGAAAAGGGTGTATAGAGCGTTACACAGTGTTAAAGAGAGCGTGTCAAGTTGTTACATCTCTGCTTGATGTTGATATAGAAATGTTAATATTATAGTTGTTGTTGTATTTGCTGTTGTTTTTGTTGCAGATGTACAAGTAATTAGCTCCTGCGTACTTAAGAAGCTATAACTACACTGGGGAGCAAAGAGTAGCACCCAAGTAACAAAACTTGTTTCGTTATACAGAGGAGCGCGTAAGAGTAGGATGTATTTAAATATAGAGTTTGCTTAGAGCTTAACTTGCACTAAATTGCTTCATATATAATTAGAATGTATATATATATATAAATATAGTATATAAGAACTAGAGAAAACTTGTGCCAGTTTGACATGGCCATAAATTTATGTGATTGTTTCGATGTGATTTGGTTCACTACAAATCAAAAACAAGTTTTATGAATGTTTGAGGCGATTGATTGACTGATTGAGCGTTTGGAAAAAAGACACATAAGTTTTGTTTTCAATGACTGAGTGATGATAAATATGTGTTTGATGAGTACAAATGGCTAAGTAGACATACTCATATGTACTGTAAATGGCAGGTGAACAACTGCTAGGAATGCATTAAATTCAAGATACAGTAGTTAAGTTTAAGTAAGTATTTGAAAAAAATCCACAATTTTAAATATAATATAGACTCACTAAATATATGTATGTATAGTTAATTCTGCTCTAGCATAAGGTAAGTTATTAGATCTTAGAGAATGAAATTCACGATCGTTTTAAATAACAATTATGTACGAGAGAGATAGAAGAGCCAAGAACAAGCTCAGCGATGAAATGGATGTGGGCTCCAGAACAAGTCAAGAGATTCGAATTTCAGTTGGGTAGATGGCAAAACAACGTAGTCAACTTCACTTACCTTCTAAATAGACTTGAGTTATGGTAAAATAATATGAACTTCTGCAGAGACACAAAAGTCACATAGTTTTTTAAGGTTTAACAGGCGTTTATAGTAATAATGAGTGTTACAAGCAAAGAAATCATAGGGCATTAGAAAGAGTTAGAATTGTTGGAGAATCGAAGTAGTTAACTATGATTATAAGAGAGGCCAAAATGAAGCATAAGAAGGCACGCCATATTCAAATTATTTCTTGTGATTTTGTCTTAAGATAGTAGCTAAGTGGTCGACGAAAGTGGTCGAAAGTGGAGGCGCATTTTCAGTATTCCGAGTGTATATTTTCAAGTGCATCAATCACATTGTTTAAAGGGCTTTTGTTTCTTGTATTGAAGAGATCATTTAATCGGTAGTTCGCAACAATAAATTGTTTTTCTTTGTATTCATTTTGTATTGGTTTTTTTTACTAGTTAGTTAGATAGATAAGTTAAGAATTTGCAAATAAATTAATTGAAATAACATGATTAAAATCTTGCTATATAAAATAGTATTTAATACGAGTATGCGCATATAAGTTGTATATATATTAAATCATTGCATTTTTATAATATGAAGAGCGCAAAATACAACAATTATAATAAATAAACAGAGACGATATTTAAATAAAATTAAAAATTAATAAAGAAATTCTTTAAAAAAATTGTTCTTAATATTCAAAGTAAAATTATTAAGTATATGTAATCCTAAACATTTTATATATTTATTGGGCCTATCGCCCATTGTTTAAACAATTCGGTTGCTAATGAGCAAAATGACTGGATGTTTATTAGGCAGCTTAAAAGTGATTTCAATCGAAGTCAATCAATTAAATTGTTGCGCAGATAAGAAATTTATAAAATTACTAAAAAAAATCTCCAACATTACGTTAATTAAGTTCAAAGTCTAAACGTTACACTAGCTGATGTCAAAACATTTAAAAAGTTGAAGAAAACATAGTAGGATAGACATAGAAAAACATATAACAAATAACAAAAAAAAAATTGAATAGACTTCAAGAAAAGATTTCAATAGTAAAGAAAATAATACAGAAACTTAAGACACATAACATATATCAAAGTAGATAATGCATTTTTCACAAATTTAAATAAAAAATGCAAAGACTAAAACAACTCTTAACCAAAATGTCAAAAGTAAATTAGCTAATAAATAGTTGAAGCTAATTTGAAAAGATATTAGATTTTAGTTTAGTAGTTAGACAAGAGAGTTCGAAGAAATTTCATTATTAAGAAAGCGTACTTTGCTTTAAAGTCATTGACCGAAAATGTATACCGCAAATTTACTTTATTCGAAATTTAAATTGCATTTCATTATTGATTATAAATTACATTTGCTTAGAATATGTGTGAAGATCAAAAATCATATTGCTGTTATTGCCCAAAATATGAATAATAAAAGTTTATTTTGACTTCACTTTTATTTTTTACTTTTTGCATGTTTTGTGTGTTTGTTTTTCTTTGCTTTTCTTGATATTTTTTAGATAGCTGTTTTTTTTTTTATCGGTTATCACAAAGAAAAACTTTACCTTTCGTTGACCAGCTTATCTTGAAAGGGATTCCTGGGCTGGCGTTTCATAATATCGGATTCAGCCGTCTCATAGGCTAAGGAAATGGCTGGCACCTATGTGTGCAAGCGTTTACCGTAGTGAGAAAAATAAATTGAAAATAAATATGGTAAATTATGGACAAAATATGTTTTCTCTTTTTCTCTAACTGTCAGTCTCTTTCTCGAAATACAACAAATAGACAACGTTGATGAGGAAGCTGCTAGACTTCGAATCCATTAGTAGTGCAGAGGAGGATCGTTGACACTATAGATAACTTAGCAACTAATAATCGACATTAGTTTCGACTTAAGATCTGTCTTATAAATAAACTTAATCAACTGGTAAAATAGTTGTGTTAAGAGTGGTAAAGACATAAGTATTGTGTACAAACTTAAGTAACTTAAACGTTAAGCAATGGAAATTAGTATTAACTTAAATAATAACTCTTTTTTTTTAGGTTATACTAAGTACAGTTTTGTAAATGGCTACGATTTGTGTGCAGTTAATTTTAGTAATTTTGCTTGAACTAGAATAAATGCCAATACAGATACTTGGAACATTTTGCATGGTTAATTATCTTGTTATATTTTTTGGGTTTAGGAACTTAAAATTCAGAACAAAATCAGTTAATGCCAATTTAGTTGGTGGAAAAACAAGGACAGTGGAGTTGTTGGGGTTGATTCGTAACGTAATTAAAGTTACACAACAGCAACAGAATAACTTTTAGAACGATTTGGTGAGGTGAAGTAAATGAAACAAGTACAACCACACCAATTAACATTTACAGCGTTTTTAATAGAGGCGATTTAAAGTAATATTCTTATTTTTTTTTTAATTTTGTGGTACTTTTATCCATTTACACAAAGGCATAATGTGAGTTTGTAGTTTTGTGCCAATTAAAATAACTTATGATACAAAACAGAATTAATAAATTATAAGATATTCAAAAAGTATTAATGATGATTGAAAATGTACACAAAGGATGTTGTTGCTAAATGGTAATGTATGTATGCATGAACTGAATGGGACAGATGGGTCATTTTAGTTAGATAGTATGTTACAAGAATGATACACAGATGTTGGTGACGAAATTTAAATAATGATTAATAATCTTAGTAGAAGTAGTTGTAAACCATAAATATGGACGAACTTGTTTGTTAGTTGCTTGCGCGGCTTTCGTATAGCAAGTAAGTATTATTATTTGTGGTTTTTTCTTTGTTTTGTTGCATTGATTTACGCTTATGCTAATTACAATCCAGCCACATACACAGACATCGATTAGTTATAGTTTTAATGAAGTTGCAGCTAAATCGCTGCACGCGTATTTAAGTTATTTCTTTAAGTGGCAACGTTAGTGTTCATGTATGTATGTATGTATTTGTGTGTGTGAGTGTGTTAAGTGTGTATGTGTGTTTAGTAGAAATTGACTTGATTGGCACCTTGAGTTCACTAATTTATCGTTGAATGGGTCACGTGGCGGACGCTTCATAATATCGGCTTCAGCGTGTTCGTAGGCCAATGATATGGCTGGCACCTAGTATTGGATTATTGCAGGTGGTAACATTAGCAAAACGTTTTACAATTCAATTTTGGGTTCGTACGAATACGGGGCAAGTTTATGGTATTGGATTACTTGGACGATCGATTGCAATTCGAAATTACGAGTACATAAGAAAAATATATAGTGTTCAAGTCTGTTAAGAGAGATAATTAAATACATAGATGAGAAGAGTACTTAAACTACAAGTATAGCCTAAAACTGCAAACTGCGATCTGTAATCGCAGGGAGCTAATCCGAGCCTAATCCAGCGAACATTTTGGAGCGCTGTGTTTACCTCTCGTTGACAAGATTATCCACCTCAGGATTGCGTGGACGTCTCTTCATAATGTCTGCTTCGGGTCCCTCGTAGGCCAGCGATATCGCTGGTATCTGTGCGCCACAAAGCAGGCAGCACAATCACAATCGCAATTGCAATTCATTTAAATTATACAATTTATACAAGTTATAGGAGTGACTCTTAACGAACTACGATAAGATCTGACACGACATGACTCTTGAATTAAAATTAACTTGCTTAATGTCTTAATATACACAGTTAAAATAAGTTAAAGGTTTCTCTAAATAGGATGGAGGACAACTTACCATGTCAGTGCCCAAATCGATGCACAGAATGGTTACTGTACCCAATGGCAGTGGTATGTCGCACAGAATGAAAGCCAAAAATGGTGAGATTTCGGGTATGTTAGAGGTAAGTGTATAAGCAATGGACTTCTTCAGATTGTCAAAGATCAAACGACCTTCCTCAACACCAGTCACAATGGAGGCAAAATTGTCGTCCAACAGGATCATGTCAGCAGCCTGCACAGCGACACGGAACAGCAATCAATTAAATAATGATCCGATTTGTAGACCTTTTTAAATAACGCACCTGCTTGGATACATCAGAACCGGCGATACCCATAGCGACACCAATGTCAGCCTTCTTCAGGGCAGGAGAATCGTTTACACCATCACCAGTGACAGCCACAATGGCTCCCATGCGCTGGCAACCCTCGACAATGATGAGCTTCTGCTGGGGCGAGGTACGAGCAAAGACAATTTCAGTGTGATAACGCAAGATCTCATCCAGTTGCTCATCGGAAACATCCCGAAGTTCAGCGCCGTGCACAACAGCAGCCTTGGCCTCGCGTGGATTAACCTCAGAGATGGGGATGTTGAGGCGCTGTGCGATATCCTCAATGGTCTCGTTACCCTCAGAAATGATGCCGACGGATTTAGCAATAGCTTTGGCAGTAATTGGATGATCGCCAGTAACCATGATGACTTTAATACCAGCCGAACGGCACTTGGCAACAGCATCAGGCACAGCAGCACGTGGGGGATCAATCATGGACATAAGACCAACAAAACGCAGATTATCAATGGGGAAGTTAACATCATCGGTGTTGAACTTAAAGCCAGTTGGGTATTTGTCAGAGGGCAGCATAAAATCACAGAAACCAAGCACACGTTCACCGAGACCTCCGAGCTCCATGTAGGCGTTGTTGAAAGCCTCCTTCATTTCCTCGTCCAGCACCTTTTCCTTGCCGTTGATGAAAATGGTCGAGCAACGTTCGAGAATACGCTCGGGAGCACCCTTCATGACCAGTAGATAGCGGGGATCATTTGGATCCTCGTTTTCGTGAATGGACACTTGATACTTGTTGGTTGAGTTGAATGGCACCTCGGCAGTCTTCTTGTTGCGCTTGCGAATGTTCATCACATCGCCAAGGGCCAGTTCCATGCACTTAAGCAGAGCTGCCTCGGAGGCATCACCGCTGACTTCCTTCTTAAGAATTGGCACACCGTCCTGGCCACCTTTGAATTCGGCACGGTTACAGAGAGTGGCAATGCGAGAGAGCGCCTTGAATCCAGGGCTGGTTCTATCGTATTGAACACCCGACTGATCCTCAGTTGTGTCGGCTTCAATGATTTGGTTATCAAACCACATATGAGCGACTGTCATACGGTTCTGAGTGAGTGTGCCGGTCTTATCAGAGCAAATGGTTGAGGTGGATCCCAGAGTTTCGACGGCTTCCAAATTCTTCACCAAACAGTTCTTCGATGCCATACGCTTGGCGGTCAGAGTCAGGCACACCGTGACAGTGGCCAGTAGACCCTCAGGCACGTTGGCCACAATAATACCGATAAGGAAGATGACAGCATCAAGCCAGTGGTAGCCCAAAATGAAGGCAATCACAAAGAAGGTTACGCCGAGGAATACAGCGACGCCGGTAATCAGATGAATAAAATGATGGATTTCCTTGGCAATTGGAGTCTCACCGGTATCCAGACCGGAAGCCAAGCCAGCAATGCGACCCATTACAGTGTGATCGCCACAGCTGATGACAACACCCTTTGCAGTACCCTCAACGGCGTTGGTCGAGAAGAAGGCCAAGTTCTTAGTCTCCAGGGGATTCTCGTGTGTGAACTCAGCGCCACGGGACTGCGGCTCCGATTCACCAGTCAACGACGAGTTGTCCACCTTAAAGTTACGTGCCTCAATGATGCGAATATCGGCGGGAATCCGATCACCGAACTTAACTTCAACCACATCGCCCAACACGAGATCCTCGGCGCGCAGCGTGAGTTTCTCGCCTTCGCGGATAACAGTGGCAAATTGGGGCACCATGTTCTTGAACGACTCCATGATCTTGGAACTTTTCGATTCCTGCAAAAGCAACATCAAATTTTAAGTCTTCAAATACTTGTCACGAAAAAGGGATTGCTGAAAAGACTCACCTGGTAGTAGGAGAAAATGCCTGTCACAATGACGACAGCGGAAAGTACAATACCTAGATACAAGTTGTCATCGGCTGGCTCCTCGCTGGTGGTGGCCTGAATTGAATAGGCCACGAAACAAAGAATAGCACCGATCCACAGCAGCATTGCGAAGCCACCGAATAGATTCTTGCAGAACTTCACCCATTCGGGTGTCTGCTTGGGCGGTGTAAGCGCATTGGGACCATCTCGCTCTAAATTCTCCTTAGCCTTAGCGTGACTCAGACCCTGCACAAATAACAAATAGAACCAATCATAATAAGTGATTGACCATATAAATCGAGAAATATTACATTATTGGACTTACATTTTCGGGATGTGTCTGAAAACGCTGATACATCTCCTCAGGAGAGATTTTATGATGGTCGATGTCCAACTCCTGCTTGAGATCATCTAAATTCTCTTTCTTATTAACTGCTTTGGCCGGCATCTTGCGTCTTGACTATGAACATTAAAATGTGTTGAATGACGAAAGCAAAAATAATATATTAATTACTGGACTTTGGAGCAAGTGCAGCGATTGACCCAAAACAAAACCCGACACACAAAAATCGATTTACTTCATGCCATTTACCGTTGTGTTATGTCTCAATATAAAGCTCCGCTTGCAAGTGAATATTAAAGAGTGCTTTTTTTTTATAAAGAGTTATCAGTAATCCATTTAATCTTAAGCTCTTAACCGATAAAGAAATATTGAGATCACAGTTTCCCAACTTACCAATTACCAAATATATACATACATTATTATATTGTCGATATTTTAATAGATCTGTAATGGGTTCTTACTAGAATCGTTAGTGGAGCTAAATACGAATACCCGTAATTGAAAATAAGCAGCGAGCGTGAGAATATTCGCATTGATCACTCCTAATCTAAGCGAAACACAACAACTACAAGTTTAGCACGGGAAGCATGCAGAATGCCAAGTGGCGATTTTAGTCGCGCGCAAATCGCGCCAACTGTGAATGTGAATGTCACGTAAAATGAATGAAAATGTTGAAAACAAATGGCACAGACTAATTCTGCCTACTCATCTCTCTATACATACTATAGAAACAAATAACAAAACAAAAGAAAGTGCTAACAAATTTAAAAAAATTTAATCATAAGGCTTTCAAATAAATGGAAAACTTATGCACTTGAATTTGTTTATGCTGCGAATTAATTCCTATCTGTACAATTATTTTACCATGCACATTGACCTCAAAAAAAAACATTCAAATTGGCAAGAAAGTCCCCTCAAATAATTATAAATAATTTTCATATACTATACTGGTATATATAGACGCGCCAGCTGTCGTCGGTCTAGCCTCTAGTCTCAGATCTTGTGCAAAGTTTTGTAAAATTTTTAGTTCTTATTTATATTTAGCGCGCTCTGACGTCACAACTGTAATTTGCAGAAAATACTTGGAAAAGCCCATAACTGGTTTTAATTAGTTTCATTTGAGATCTACCCATAGAGCTGTTGTGACTAATCTATTCTTAACAATACGATATCTCTATGATTTTCTTTTATGCTTCTCAAAAATTTTCTTTCTAGGCAAACGCTGAGGATAGATCTCATTATAGATTACTATTTGTATATGTAATAACTACACTATAGTATAAATTCTTATGTATTTCAGGTACATATGTGAACATATATGTAAGTGATTAGTATATTGAAAGAGCGGTGCTATATTTAAGAATTTTCGATTATTTCTTTTAAATGTCAAGCGGTTAATAATATTGGAAGCATGCCCAAATTATGTATAGATAAATAAATAAATGTAAATATAATTGAAAGAAATGACGATGTGTTTATTAAAACAGAAATCAATGAGAAAATTCGTAATGAAATTAAATTAGCACATAGAGTAATAACATGAAATGAGTAAACAAATCGGAATAACTGGAATAAATCGATGAATATGTGAGTAGTATGAATAATCCCGTATACATCAAAAACTCATGAGTGTGTAGTATGAATATGTATGAGGAAAATTTCAATTTACCTTGAAGTGGCCATCGGCTGTGCGATTGTCGTCATCGGTTGCAATAACCGTGGCGACTCGATAAGAGTCCTGTCTCCCAAGCTGCACATATGTTGATTTTGGTATTGGTATTGATATTGGATTTGATTGATGATGTTGATTGATGATGAACGGGAAAAAATACAAATCAAAACGTGACAAACACAATAACAAAACGAAATACAAGCATTAAATGCATAAATTAAGGACTGATTACGGTATGGATTAGCATTAAATATTACTTACGACTAAAGACGTAATTCTACAAATAAGTTTAAGATGACAATAAAAAAATCAAGTAATTGTTTTGACATAGAAAAGTTCACATGTTTGTTTTTTATTTATAAAAATAGTCAAACCTGAATTTTGTATTTCTTTCTGAAACACTTTTTAAAACCAATATGTAAATTTTTAATATTTCAAAACAGTTTAATAATTAATAATAACGACTATAAAACTAAGTAACTATGAACAGGAGAATAACTAAGTAACTATAGACAAAAACACAAAAAAGCACATGTGTTTGAGGACAATCAAAAGGACAATGAATCATGTAATTGTGTGAAAGATTTGGAAAAGTGGAACGAATGACAGGGCGCATGTGTCGATGTTCTTGGAAAAAAATTGGAACGCGAATTGATTCGCGGTTTTTGTGACCAGCTAATAATATATCCCCACATAATTGAACTGACGTCAATAATGAGTTTTAGCGCTTAAAAAAACATTCGCTTTCACATAAGCGAGCGCATTTATCAGTGCAATGAATCACAGCCGAACTCATTAAAATGTATTTAAAATAAATATAAAAATCTTAATAATGTCCAAAATAATAACTCTACATCTAGTATAATCATTTGCATTTGGCTAAAGAAAACTCATGCAAAATGAAATCTGGCATGCTAAGTAATATAACAAAGAGAGCGAAAGACAAATACACACATATATATAAAATATATATAGATGCAAAGAGAGAGATAGCGTGAGAGCGAGAAGTACATTCACTCGAAACAAACCTGTCGCGATCGATTTTGACGCTCAGTTGGACGCCGGCAACGTGAAATGAGTATAAAATCAGAATTGTTCGCTTTGTTTGGCATTGATCGGGCATTGCTTATTTATTTATTTATTATTTCGAGGAGGTTCAATAAGCTTTCGAGTTCTCAAAGGGGCATGAAATAAATCGTGATGTTTGTGATCATTAACAAATATATGTACATAGATATGATATACATATATGTATGTGTGCATACATGATCAATTTTGCTTACGCACTTTTAATATTTGGGGCTCTCAATTGATTTGTCTCTTGTATTAGATTTGCTTTTCAGTTATTGGTTGATTTGCGTATGCTAAACAATCTGCATTAAATTGGGAAGGGTAAATTAGTTAATTATAGAGATTAACTGTAACTTAACTGTAGACTTAGTGCTAGTTTAAGGTTATTGCAAACAATTGTAAACATATTGGCTTTAGATTTTGTGCTCCCACAGACTGTCGTTAATTTATATTTTCCTAAACAAATTAATTTAATTTAAATGTGACTTTTTTCTATCTTTTGTTTGATTCGGGCAAACTGTTCATGGTTCGATTCATTTGAAACAAAGTCGAGCGTCACGCGGCCATTGAAAGCATTAAATTGCGAATTGTTGCAAATACTGACAAAATCACAGCATGTGAATCTGTAAGCAAGCTGAGGTTGAGCAAACAATTAGAACGCCACACGATGGTACACTAGGGTGCGGACAGTGATCACTGGACATAGAGAACAGAACAGCAACAGCAAAAGCGGCAGGATGGATGGGATATAAATCAAAATGCGACAATAGTCGCGGCAACACAGAAAACTTTACATAACGTTGCCAATTAAGCGCTCAGATACAAATGTATCTCTAGTTTCATTTGATTTGTATCTGTGTGCTGTCCAACGGTTTCACCAATGTTTTTTTGACTTCTGGCGCTGAGCATTTAGCGCGCACTTTGTCGCGCAAAGCATTTGCCATTTGAACTTGAATATCAATTTACAACTAAATAAAAAGACAAAGATACATACAAATACAAAAACGAACAGTTATCGGATGCATGGCGAGCGAGATAAAGAATTGACAGGCATCAGACAAATTGTTCAATCAATGCAAAAGTATCTGGCATATATAAATACGTGTAAACTTGACTTGCATAAGAATTGAAAACGTTTTGAGCCAGCGAAAGTGCATATAACAACAGATTTGTGAACTCGTCTCCAGATGCAGTTTGAACCAGTTTAAAACTAGAATGTAACCACTGAAAACTGCTGCATTGCAGGTCAATGAAAACGCTTGAAATCGAAATTTAAATGCAATTCGCTCGTTCTATGTAAACGTTTAATCCAGTTAACACAATACATTTACAATACAGAAGATGTCTGGGATTTTTTTCTGTGCTTTGGACCAGTTTTTCAAGAGCGCTTCATATTGAGTTACCCAAGGGAACACGTTTCCTATCGTTCATATTAGGGCTATGGCAACGGCTATTTTCGTTTGAGTGTTAATCATCTCAGTTTTGGGATTTAGACACGTTCTTCTGAAAGATATTTCTACAATTTAGTGCTAATTGTTAACATTTTTGACATGTTCCTGTGATTTACCAAGTTTCATTCCCCTGTTCAATTTTCATATCTTAATCGACTAACATACTAAATGAAAACTAAAGAATTTGCACTACGACTTGCTTATACTAAAACAATGAACTTAAACCTAATTTAATGAATATATACAAATTAATAGCTAAATTATTAATGTAAATGATTGTTCACGTAATTTTAAGAGTTAAGTTATAATTAAAATTTCGTTGGAACGCATTTACCCACCTGAACACTCATAACGCTTTTAGAATGTTGAAATTACAGTACGTTAAATAAACAATTAAAATAGCAACGGTGACAAAACTTTATAACGGGAAATAATTACAAAAAATTAAAAAAAAATTTAAAAACAGAGAACGTAACTGCAATAAAAAAAAAGAAAATGTTATAAGGAAAAATGTACGATTTTCAGCTTATGCAACAATCTGCAGGCAACACTAAAAGGAAACGACCCTGGAAGAGAGAACCGAAGCCAGCGCCAGGCGGCGAAGCAGCAAGTGGACCGCATTGGCTACACAAGCCAATGGAAGGGAAAAGCATAGCAAAAGCAAGCTGAGCGGAGCGGAGCAGAGCCATGAGAGGGCCTGGAATATGGAAATGGAAGAAAACTGGAATAGAAAATGCACCTAACAGAACAGGATGTGAAATGACGGCACACAACGGCGATACGTTGAGAGCGAGAGAGCGTACGCCAAGTGAGAGTGATTTCGAAATCGAGTGCAGTTCGAAAATGAGCGCAAAGAGCGTAGGTGTGAGAGCATCGAGAGCGGAGCATCGAGCACAATATGCGAATCGAAATGTAAAATATACATTTTTTTTGTGTTTTTATTTTTATTCTTTTGCCTACTTGTCCGCATGTCCATCTCTATTTCTGTGTTACGCTTTACCAGCACATCATAGGATTATGAAATAGCCAACAACGGGGGGTCGATACCGCTCCCTCAAGCACTCTTAGAGTTCTCCCTTCACAGAGCACTCTCTTGCTTCTATCGCTTGGGGCATTATGTATAGTAGGGGCACACATTTGGGCTTGGGGTGGCCAGGAAATTACTGCTATTCCAAAATGAAATCGCCGCAATTGAATCTAAACGATTTCATTGCCACAAAAGTACGTCAGCGCTACGAAATTAATGTGCACATGGACACATGACAGACGGACAGACGGATAGACAAATAGGGAAGCTGGCAGATAAAATGAAATACATGCACATCAAGTATATAGTAGTCGAGTCGACAGGCAGACAGAAAGGCACTGGCTTTTTGTATGATCGCACAACTAAAAATCAAACGATATAAATGGTCAAACATATTCATAATGATCACGAATGATAATATATTAGATCAAATATATTGTATACACATTCACACTAAATGCAAAGTTTCAAAATTACAAATTATATTATTCACTTTTATTTTTCTTCATTCCAAACACTAGCTTGAACAGTTCACCTATTACATATGCATATATATGTATATATATACTATACACCATACGTATACATTACGGCTGACATGAAGTTTTGGAAAAATCGATTTTTTACAAGGACGTTGTCGTTTGCTTCATTTTCTTTTTCATATATATTTATATTTTTTTTGGTTGGTTACAGTTTGTAGGGTCCGCTGCAGTTGAACAACAACAAAATAAAGATACCCAGAAAGTCTTGCTTGATTTTTTTGTCTACCTTTTTACACGTCGAGTGGTATTACACAATTTTTCCGTTTATCGTTGCCGTAGTCGGTTTCGGGTTCTGTCGGAGGGGCGAACTCACAGAAAACTACCCCGATTTACAGTGTTAAAAACTTATTTGCACTTAATACGCGCTGCTTCTTAAACTTTTGCTACTTTTGCTTATGCTAAGAACAACAATAACAAATCACACACGTTGCGTTTTTATACTCGTTAAGCTGTAACAGCTTAAGAGTTTCCGTTTTTTAATATGTATATTCGTATCCTGTGTGCTTCTTCTTTGCCTTTATCGATGCACAGTTATTGTGTAAGCAGCAACACCAGCGTTACGCAGGCGGCGGGTAGAGCGGAGCAGAGCTGTACTAGTACTGGCACACTGGCTGTACCACCCGACAGAGAGACGAGAGCTCACAATAGCTACTACAGTTAGACCGACCTTCCTAGTTCGGTAACAACGCTCGACTGAAAATTTTTAGCATGCCGCGAGTGGTTAAGCTTTCGTTCAACAAAAATTCTATCGTTGTCCGGCTGCGGCGTCGATTTCGAACGACACGACGCGTCGCTCAGAGCTTTCGTATAGCATATGTTTCGCTGCTAACGTAATGTACGCTGCATATGTACAGTGTACACTGTACAGCGCAGTTGCGAGACATTGGAGAAGCTTTCGAACTCTCTCTCGCACTTTACGTAAATGTATGGCAGTGTGACAAGTGAGGCAGGCAATGGGCAACTGCTTGGGCATGGGCATTTGCACAGTGGCACGAGAGCTTGGAAACTGGAGCAGAACCCTCCAACTCTCCGACTCAGACTATCGATGTGCGCTGAATCTAAAGTTGAGAGAGCGTCAAATGTGCGCAGGAATGTGTGTCAGTCAGGCAAGATTTGAGTCGAGTACGAGAATATGCATACATTGTATAAGCAGATAGGAACGAAAACAAAACGCTTGATGAAAGCCCAAACTATTTGAAAATTCGGCAATTTATTCCACTCCGTTGTATCTGCTATTCTCTGCCCTTTAATCGTTTATCGAGCCGAACGCCTATGACGTCACTTTAGCGCAGAGTGATGTAAATTATTCATATGTCAAGCAGTTAGACAACTTTTCCCCCAAGGCAAAAGGACAAAGGCAAGTTTCAGTCATCAAAGTGTAAAAATATATACATATGTTTAAATATCTAAGCTAAAGCTTTTATATAAACATGTATGTACATACTATACTTAATATGTACGTGAGTAGGTGCATGTTTACATGGAGAGGTTAGCAGCAAGCTCAAAGGCTGCAGTTCTATTTTAGGTGCTTGAGCTCGAATACGAGTAAGTCTAATTACACTAAATGTCAGTCGCACTCACTCACACACACACACACGCAAATCCAGTATTAAACAAGTAACACAATACACAAAATAAAAATCAATAAAGTCATCGCAATAGCAGATGCGAAAAAAAAACAGTTACTAGCTGCGATTCAAGCAAGGAGCGGGGGATGGAGGCTGATTCGAATTCAGTGAAAGCTTCTTAGTTGAAATTAACCCATGGGAAGGTCGATGAAGATTGCTTACAAATTTTTAGATTGTCGATCAAATAGATTATCTACAGGAAATTGTGAGGAGGATAAGAAAAATAGATGACAAAGTTGTCATTCCCTAAACCGAAATACGATGGTGGATCGATTAAAACTTGATTAATTAAATAAATATTAGGTTTTCCAAGAAATACGGTCACACAGTGTAATTTTGGCAACATTTAATATTGAAAAACACTAAAAACTCAAGATTAAATATTATTAATTGGGCTATGAATTCAAAAAAAATAGAAGTTATCTGATTTTGTTCAATGCTATAAGTTGGAAAGCAAAAAGAAGTTGGACAACATATGGATAAGGTGGATTTTTCTTAGATATTATGTAAAAAAGTAAATTTGTTTGCATTCAAAAAGACCTTACATAAATAAATTATGTATTTCCTATTGATGTATTCAATTTTGGGAATATTGTTTGTTATATGCAGAGCTTTTTTGTCCTGTATGACCAGTTATTACTGTAAGCCCAGTGCGATTCACTTAAGGCCGAGAAAATAAACAAACAATGGGCGCACTGACTTTAAGTGGCCGCGTTGCCGGCGCTCCGGGCTAAATGGGCTGCGAGAGTATGGTGTTATGAGCCCTTTGCCTTCATTCTAATATCAAGTTATGTAATGACACGAAACACAGCGCTTTGCACATGCCAAAGTATGCGTGTGTGCGTGTGTTTGTATGTGTGTGGCTGTGTGTATGTATTTCTTTTTGTTCGGTGGATAAACTTTGGCACGATGTTGCTGCAGTGACCTCAAAATGAGCAGCAATAACAACAAAGGCATAAATTGTTAGCATGTAGAACCCAAAAGATAGTAAGTACAAGTAACTCGGGCCAAGTTAGCTTATGTAAAAAGACTTGTCGAAACTGGCCGAAACGATGTCTTATAAAATGCTATGAATTCAGCTGACAAATGGTCAACTGACAACAGGTCTCTATAGGCTCCAATCGGGCAATACAGTCAGCAATATGACGTACACTTATATCTCATATCTTAACTTTGGGTATATAATACAGACACCCCCAGGGCCTTGCGCCTTGCGATTCATCATGTTCACATTTTGTTATTGTTATTTGTTTAATTATACGTTTTGTTGATAGGCGCCGTCGCAGGTCTATTTCTATATCACTGCCCCGACGACAGCTCAATTATAGGTCTGGCTCCTTAAGCCACGACTGCAGCACGTGCATATGCACATGTAGAGTCAGAGACGGGATGTCGGGAATGTCTAACCAGGTAAGGAACAATGCTAAACCACTCAGAAAACTGACAGGTCTCGTATTGTGTTGTCAAATAAATATTTGGAAAATCAATAAGAACTGATGGCGCTATAAAAAAAATTTTTTGTTAGACGAAGAATGTTTGTATAATACCAAAGTACTAAATGTATAGTATACGCCAATTATGACTTTTAAGCTAAATAAATACAAAAGCAATATTGTTGCACTACATTCTGATTATATAATGAATTTGCAAGACTTTCGACCAAAGAGATACGGTCCATGAAAATCTCCATCTAAGCAACTGCATTCACACATTACGTATACGCAGCATTGTCGTGTGAAAAGCGTGCAATGCACATTGACAGCGCGTAGCTAAAACTTTACCTGTTCTGTTAATTTTCACAGCAATTGGAACTATTCTACTACGACTGTCTATAAGAATTTTTACCTAGAAAACATTGTATGCACAAATCTAGAAAAATTCCAATTAGGAAATAAAATTAGAAACAAATCTTAAAAAGTTGCATTAATTTGTTCAAAACTTTTCAGAGTTTGAGACTTTTAGATTCGACTGCTGAGAGTGTCAACTTGTGGGCAATAAAGGAATTGCATAAGCGCCAGGCATCTTTTAATTGTGTTCATGACCATGGCAAATGCCAGAGAGGGAGAGGAAGAGAGAGGGAGGCAGGCTGTAGCATAATCAACATAAATGTTTGATATACGAGTATGTGCCTTGTATATATGATATATTGAGATAATAATATATGAGACGAAATGACAGACCGACAATGAAGCGAATGAACTACGGCTCTGACTTGGTTTTTGTACTTGAGCTCTGATTAAAATGTGTGCTGCCCCTGCAGCTCACTATGAAGATGATAATGTTGATGATGATGCCACTGGATGTGGCATACACATACTGATCACTGGCACAAAGTCAACGTCTAGTCTCCTCGTCTCCTCGTAGGCGTTATGACAATAGATTTACGAGTGTAGTTGCTCTACAGCTTAATTTGCGCTATTCATTGTGTAGAGACCTCCAGCTAAAACCTTAGACAGCCCGATGACAACGAAGGAAAGTCTCTGCAGTCGTAGCGTTTGAATGAAATGCCCGGAAAAAACCAATTGGTAGACTCAGCTTAATATTCACTGAGGCAATGGAAAACGTGCAGTAGCCAGGCTTGACGACAGACGTATAGACTGATAGACCGATAGACTGACAACCTGACAGACCATTCGGCTGACCGACGCAACAAATAAGTGCAGAGATGTGTCTGCTTGGTGGGCGGCAAGTTTTCGCATCGCTTTTGCCTTTTGAATGGCGCAATAAATTTTAATCAAAATTAAAATATGTATACACAATAAACTAAGCAAAGTGCCAAGTGTCTATGTAATATACTCATAGTTTAACATACACTTTTCTATGGAACACTTAGCGCGTGTTCCCGCCTCTTCTTCTTCATTGTCATTGGATTAGATGGAACAATTGCTACTTGGAAATAATAATAGAGACAGAACGTCTCTACCGCTTCCTCCTCTTCTCACTGAGTATAATGCCCGAAAAAGCAAAACAGTAACTATTTGTACTCAAAATGCGGCTGATAATTATTTGTCTCTTATCTAAAAACAAAGTTTATAAAGTTTATAGGTAGCTCAAACTGATAGCCGGTTTTTTCTAGAACATTTATGAGCTAATTAGTTGTTCTGATTACAAAGATACGTCTTGTCTCAATGACGGTTGGAGTGTGTAGAAATTGCAACTAAAATAATATTAAGGGTTTCCAAAAATAAAAAAACAGCTTGCCTTATCATGTGATTAAATGGTAGATTTCAGTTTGTATATAAGACAAAAATCTAGAGGGGCTTCATGGGTCTAATTTACCTCAATTGAGTGCTGGGATTGATGTTCATGTGTGGATTAACCCACTTAAAGGCCGGCAGTCAAAGCCAAAGTCGACACTTTCCGACACATTTTAATTGGAGCACACACACCCACGCACACATACACATGCATGTCTACAGGGAAATGAATGGTGGGAAAACTGAATTAGCCCAACAATTACAATATACAGTACAAATTGTGAGACAACCTTGCGCATATCCTGCTCCAAGTTGCCTGGATACCGATTCCCATGGCCTCCATATAGATCTTTAGATAGAGCTTATCTATTTATGACGCCATTGGAACCGAGTCAAATGCGCAAACCAGTTTGTCTCAAGTGGCAACGCATCGGGTCTGATTAACTTTAAAGAGTTTATTATCAACAAATTGTTGCAATCTTACAATTAGTTGAAGTCAATTTTATGGTAAAAACAGAATTGATTTATAAAAATAGATTTGTGGTAGAAACAACGCTGGAACAATAAAAAAATAAATAAAACAGAAGAAACCAAAGATATGGGAAATGCGAATGGAAAGTGTCAGCGTCAACGACAACGTCAGCAACGCGCATTGAATTGTATTCAAATTATAACAAATTGCGGCCAGGCATATCTTTTGTGCGCTCGTATTTGTATCTGTATCTGTATCTGGGTGTCCAGTACCAGCAATTGTTGATATTGGAGTGTATATCATAAATGTGTATGTAGGTGTATGAACGGGCATTAAATTAAATAAAAATTTAATATGACAATTTAAGTAGGAGATGCAAAGATGACAACAAGTGCCAGCTGGCAGGCGTCTTTAGCACAATTGAGCTACATTTTCATCTTGTCTTGTCGCATCAACTGCTTCAATTGTCCTCATCACTACTAGTATGATATACTTTGCATATACATACTATTACAAAGTTCATTAAAGTATCATTAAACACTTTTCGGCAAGGCCAATATTCAAGTGTGCCACAGCATGTTGCATGCTCTAAGATTCTTAGAGTACTCTTCTTCTCTCTGTTTATTCCATCAATATTTATATGGAAAATTTGTACTCTTTGCCATTTGATTTCGATTTCAACTGGTATGAACAGGAATTATTTATTTACTTTTTACAATACATATACACAATTTGATTCGTTTTTCGATCACTTGGCAACAGCTATAATATGTGTGTATGTAAATCTTTGTTTTGGTCTGGTCCAAATTGGAAAACATTTTATTTTTCATCGAGAGTATTTTTCTGAGATGAGAGACAGTCAAACATTTGGCAGTTATGTCATGTTATATCCGCTCAAGAAATTCTAGTGTCTGGCATCAATCTCAGTTCAGCTCAACTCAGCTCGACTTGCTGATTGACTCCCACAAGATCTCTAGCGTATGAGAATGACAGTAATGCTCAAATTGCGGTAATTGTTCTCGTCTGATGCCATCAACAATGCGTGTTTGTCTTTCTCTATATGTGTGTATATTTGTGTGTATTTCTTGTGCATAAGTCAGAGCTCAGTTCAACCGAAAACAGATCCAAGCTGCAACAGTTAGCTTGCTTAAACCAGTTTATCCTGGTATAAAGCCCTTTTACTAATGCAAGAATCAGCATAAAAAAATGACATAAAAGAACAATCCAAACTACAATTTAAATATAACAATAAACACTTGACCTATCACATTATCTCTCTTTTGTTCACTACAGCCTGAAAGCACAAGAGAGTAAATTTAAATTAACATACTATATGTACTTTGCAGTGAGTAATTATTATGACACATTGTGAGGGTCATACATAACATATGCACAGTGAGTGATTTGACAACTCTAGAGGCTGTGTGCATTTGTTTCTGATCATATTAATTTGATGATCTACTTGAATCGAGAAGTCTAGCTCTCAAAGATGTTTCCTCTATAAATTAATTAAGTGCAAACATAGACTTAATTCTTTAGGCGTGAAATTGATTTGTTTTCTTAAAATCACAGCCAGAATAAAAACAATGCTTTGAAAAAATATTTCGGATTATAAAGAACACAAGAAAGTAAGGTGATTTCGAAAATTTATAACCTTGTTTGTTAGATGATATAGGAGATTTTGTCCAATTTTATTCAGGATATACCACTATAACAAATATCATATATATATAAATTGATGTCGGTAGGACAACTTTGCAGTCGGACACGCCTTAATGACTCAGCTCGTCTCTCTTATCAAAAATATAAATACATATTTCTAGACAAAATTATTATACCCAATGCAATGGTTTAAAAACTATATTTTATTATTAGAGTCTAATTTTCTTTCAACCTTTGTAATACGCATAATTTGAAAACTTTTTAACCCAACAAGAAACGACAGAAGCCGCCATCCAGTGACAGGGTCAGACATCGACCTCAGAGCTTGGCGACAGTCAGTAGTCGCCAGTTGCCAGTTGCCAGACGTCAGTCGCTCTGCCTCCAGATATGCTTTGTCGGGCGTCATTGGCCCGATCGATTAACCCAACCCCGACACATGATTCGAATGTGTGCCAGAGAATTTTTGAAAAGCAAATCAAAGCCACAAACACATTTATCAACGCGTGGCAATGTGAGCTGATAAGCAATGAGATAAATGCAATTTAACACAACACGTTATGGTTGGCAAATATCACATGTGGGTCATAAATGTACAGGTGAGAAGCAGACGGACGGACAGATGGAATCCCTATACTCGGTACTGCTGACCTTAAAATGTAAGAAATTGACAGAAAACAGCCAACAGATAATATATAATTTACAGTTGCATGCAAAATGATCTATTGGGGGCTCAACAACTGTTTCAGTAGCAAGTGATAGCCCCATAATAACATAACAACTTCGATGACACATGATAACCTTAATAGCATAACAACTTTGTCGACAACGCTTATTAAACACATTTGATTAGACTTTTATTGGCATCTAATTGAATTAAAAGTGGCGTTATTAATTTGTTGGCACGCTTTGATTGCCGCACCGACTAAGACAAGTGCACAAAGTCAAAACAGCTCGATTTGAAAATGATTTCTGGTATTTTCCAGTTACAATTACGAGGTATGTTTTTATTATCACAATTCGTAGCGCCGTTCATCGCATTCCAAACAACGACAATAATTATACAGACAGTAGACAAGCCCCCGAACTAAATTTTGTTTATTATTATGTTTATTGAATTAATTTTTGCAAATTTAATGGTATTAATAGATTGGGATTCAAATTCAACTTTACCGAGTTGAGAACATGAGTTGCTAAGTCTATCTTATCAATCTCATGGGTTGTTTCTTAAGATAGATAAAAGATAATGATATAAGCAATACCTCATTATCGCCATGTACGAACAAAATAGAATTAAAGCAGAAATCATCAAAAAATTATCAGATTGTATTTTTCTTGATATTGTGCTGTGTTTTCTACTAGTAAATTGACTTCAATTGAAAGCGCATGACTCAGCATATGAAATAATGCGGGGGACTGAGCGGATAACGAGAACGGTTTGTTGTAGCATGTTATTCACATAGATCTTCTCTCCACTGTGCGGATTTTGTGCGTGAAAATTATTAAATACAGTAAAAACTCGCAGTATGGAAATTCTTTAATTCAATTTTGGTTTGTGGCTCTTTAAAATAGGTTTTCCAATTGGAGACAGTGTGACCAGAGGAAACCGCAAATCCTTACTTCAATATGGTCTATGGTCTGAACAAATGTGTGTATGGGGTTGTGTACTTTGCTGGAATGTAATTAAGTTCTACAATGGTTAAAAGACAAGCCTGTTTCAATAATTATCAAAGACAGGGGAGAAGATAGGTGAAAAATGCGAAATAATAGACAAGTACAAGTACAAAATGTGTATGGCGATTTGCTTATAATTAGCAGCGCACGACGCGCCCCAATGACACCAATTCCGGAAAAAAAAGAGAAACTGAACAACCGCAGAGGGTTGTTTCGAATGTGCTGTCTCTTTTCTGCTGCCTGCCATGAGATTCCAATAGTGAAATGTGAATCCAAGAAATCTGTGCGAGGGGTGCAGAGACGACACTGTGGAGCTGTGTTGAGAGAGTAGGCGTGGCAATCTTTCGATTGCATGCCAACGGAGGACAGAGAACCCTCAAAGCACATGATGGAAGCACAGACATTGGAATTGTACCGGTTATGTAAGTCGTAAAGCGAAAAATTTCCAGTCTATAAAAAGAAAGCTTTTTTGATTCCAGTCAAATTTTATGGTGAATTGTCTAATGTGTGCGAGGGGATGAGAGAGACAGAGAGAGAGAGTGAGATAGCGCAAGGGGCTGACAGACTGGAAGCTGCTGAGCTTTGCGCATGGCACGCCAGGAACAACAACAAGAACAACAAGAACAACAATTGTGCTACTAACAAATATTTGAGATAAATGAGGTAAACGTAATCGAAAGTGTTGGCCAGGTGAATACGACGAACGTTCTTCACATTGGGCTATTTGAGATAAGCCGATCAAATACGAGGACTACGCTGATTGCCACCGAACCCACCTAAGCAGCAAGAGAGTAGAAAGCGAGTAACCCAGAGAGTAGAGAGAAAGAGAATGAGCGAGTGAGAGCACGAGTGTGTATGTGTTTGTGGCAAATTGCTGGTTCTCGCGCAATAGAATTGAAACTCATTTCAGCCAAAAAAAAAAAAAAACCAAAACCAGGTATCAGCAGTGGCCACTGTGCACCAACTGACATTTATTGATCATGGTAGCGGTACGCGTGAGTGCGCTGGCAGCGCTGCCGACGTCTCTGTCGCAGTCGGCGTCTGCAATGAGCGACCAGGTAAGAAGCCAACAGTAACAATGTTAAGCAAGCAAGCTCAAAACGTAAACTGTGGTAGTTAAGCTTTCCAATGGGATTAGACAAGCTATAAGAACTACCAGAACAATATGGAGCAAGAACAAAGCTACCGTACCCGCCCTTTTAACTGCGAGTCAACTGACTCAGCGGCAGAAGAAGCAGCAGCTACCATAAACAAATTAATAGTCGCCTAAGGGCGTCGGCTTGCATTGTACACTAACAACAAAACCAATAACACTCACTCACACACACACACAAATACTAGTTTCGATTTTTCCACACACAAAAAAAAACGCCCGCTCAGCGCTGTTGTTGTTGTAAGCGCTGCTGCGACGTTGCAAAACACACCTCAAACTTCTAAAACTCTTTTAACTACATTTCGTTAATACTTTTCATAGATTTCTAACTGCACTGTTTATATCACATGTTAACAATTGTTTGCACTTTAATTCTGACTTAATTAACTTAGTTTTATTAGAAAATTTGGCTTAATTATTGCGCTCAGCTCACCTCGTAATCCGACCTTAACGCCATGTTTTATCGATATAAATTGTGCTATCGATGACTTAATTTCATTGTTTTCAGTGCTGTGCAGCGCTGCCAACTCTATAAGCAAAAATTAGCTGTTTCTGGCTAGAAAGCAACTGCAAAATGGCTGAACTGCGATAAAAAATAGCTAAGAAAAATAGCTAAAAAACCAAATGGCAGCTCTAAACCCAAAATTATTTTTGAGAGTCTGGCAGCCTTTTTATTCAATTGAAGTGCGCACGATTTAAAAATAAGTCAAAATATTGCTTAAAATGCAAATTTGACAAATACAAAGAATCTAAAAAGATTGCCACCTTTTAGGAAGACAGTCACAAAATTAATTTTAAAAAATATTAAAAATCGGCCAAATTCTAACTAGAAAAATAATCAAAAAATTTACAAAATTCTAGCTTTAATTTTCTAACTTCTCTTCCCGAGGGCTGACGAACTTCAAATCTTCATTAAAATGTTAATTTTAATTTTGTCTAATTTCTAGATTTTAATTTTCATCAAATTTATTAATTTTTATTAAGTTTTTTCGTTTTTAAATCTCGCGCCTCATTTTAATTTAACATTTATGTTACTTTACAGAATAATAGTTGTCCCGAATTTGCCGATGTTTGTTAACAGTGCTCAAGGCTGCCAGCCAGTTTAAAAAAAACGGCGCGCAATTTAAGCATTTTTTGTTTTTGGCAAATAAACAATAAAAATAACAATTTAATAATTAGATTGCAAATTTTATTTAAAACTTATAAAAGTTACCGGCCCTGGTAATTATGACACAGCTCCAGCGAGTACTCATAGCCCAAAAACGTGGCCGCATTGAACGGCATGGCCCGAGCAAGGAGCATCCAGCTACCACGAAAAATGCTGCGCCAGCCATAAGCCTTGTAATTGACCAGGACGCAGTGCATTATGCCGCGGAACTTATGATTCTCATCCGCCTGCATGATGGTCTTCACCACATCAAATGGAATGACGCACACCCACGATAGAACGCCAGCCCAGGCGCCGGCAAGAGTTGTGACCACCAGATTAATATTGGAACCATCCGGGTGAGCACGTCGATTACGCACAAATGGCGTGTTGTCCAGATAGTCAGCGGCTTGGCGGTAGACCAACATATAGATGCCATATGGCAGCACATCTCTAAAATAAAATATATAATGAATATAACCAACTTCTATGCAAACTAAACCCACCGACACATCATCGGCGTAAGTCCTCGATAAAGGCCAGTTATACCATCATTCTTAAGTATCCGTTTAAAGGTTCCAAAAGCTGTTCGTCGCTGCCCATAGAGATAGTCGTTGTAGTCTGTAAAAACCGTATATTTAGATTCTTTCGCCTAGTGTTTAGTACTTACACTCAAACTTCCTAAACTCAATTTTTAAGTCCGAAATTGTATATATATGTCTGTTTCGATTTTCACTTCCGTATTTAAAAAATGTGATATAAATATAATAAATAATTATAATACTTTACTTTACTTGTTTCAAGACTACATTATCCTGATATAAAGTGATTTGTATTTGTATTTGTAGAAAGTATGTATTTTAAGACTTGCAAATATAAATTGAATTCGAATTAATTTGAAAGAAACTTACAGCAATGAGTTTGTAATCGCACCTTGATCAGCTCCATGGGACATGCAATAAAGGACTGGACAAAGCCGGCCACAGATCCGGCCAAAAACATATTATGATACTCGAGTTGCTCCCGCTGATAATCGCTGTGGCAGACCTTTCGAAGCTGCCGCAAATGATTCCCGTAAATTCCAAAGAGTATGGAGTTAATGGCACCCGTCGACATTAGGGGAAACATCATTCCTCTGTAGTAACCGTTGATCTTTAAAGCGTTGTTAACTGATTGCCAAAAAGGCCAAGTGCAATTCTCTGTTCACTTACCCCATTATTGCGGCTGTAAATTTGTTGCACGGCCGTTAAAACGGGTGTATTTGAGGCCTGTTGCCATGTCTTAATGGTATCGAGTGGATGCGCCACAAGTACCCCGCAAGCACCTGTATAACAGGAGAAATAAACAAATAGAAATTATAATTAACAAACAAAAACCGTATAGTCGATATCCTGACTATAAAATACCCGCTACTCAATATAAAACTATTCACTTTTTATATTAATGCTTAAATCCAACTACAGTCCATATCATTTTTCTAGATCCAATTCTTTACTTGAGTTCTTTAGAGTTGAAAAATTGTTTTTTTTTTAGTGTTTTTAGTCCGATCTAGACAAGATTGATATCGAAACTCTTGTTTGGACCAGGACTTTCAAAAGTATATTTTGTGCACCCTACACATTTAGGCACTCGAGTTTCTTAAGCCATAACTACCGTTATTTTTAGCCAATTTGGATTTGACTTAGGAATAATTACCTACAATGTAGGGGTACAGCTGCAAAAAATAAATTAGCACCACTCGCGTAAACAATGTTTGCCCACAATTGAAAAGAGCCTTCTAACTTGTAAACTGTGAGTGTGTGTCAAGTTTACTGCGATTTCTGGGGACCTGATAGAGTGTGATAAAATTTAAAAAATACTTTAATTTTTCTGAAAATTGAAATCTGAAAATCTAAATTGCATTTCTTCATTGTGACTAATGCATTAATATAATTTAGAAAGATGATTAAAGTAAAGATGGCTAAGCCGACTCGTCTGTATAGTGTACTTTATGGTTTTTTCCACAATTCGTTCTTCCTGTTACAGACATTGCATCAAATACAATACGCCCTTCTACTATACGAGTGATGGGTATAATTATAATTAAAAAGTTTTTGAATATATTTATGTAAATATAAATGGGAATCAGAAGGTCCCATGATGCCGATATGCATATGTTGCCGCATCACGATGCCAAGAATTTCGAGAGTATTGCCCAAAAATACGCCTCGTGGATCAGGGGCGCCTTTACATGAACTTGACCGTGACGTCGCAGCTGGCTGATGCTGCCGCTGCTGCCTCAGCTGCTGATAATACTGATGCTCTCGATACTCCGCCAACAAGTGGCTAATATGGCTCTTTAGCCGGATTGCGTCATGCAAATTATCATGTCATGTAATTATCAAAACTCACCACCAAAACATCCCGCCACAAAGTCACAATAGTTCTCCCACTTCATTGCATTTATGCTTTAATAATAAATGCAGAATCGTATTGAAATAATAATATCTAAAATATTGATTATTTTAACGTGTCTCTCGACTGCATTTGGCAGCGGCAACGAAGGAACTGCAACGTTGCTGTGCTGCAATGGCGAAAGCTCAACTGCTACGAAAGCTTTCTAGCTCTCAAAAGCTGAAAGCTACAATTTTAAATAAGCAAAAGTTGGTTATTTTGTTATTAAATGTTGTTTTTATTGTTGTTGATTGATCTCTTTGCCGTTTAATTTATATGCATTTTTCAATTGTTTCAATTTGAACTGCTTTACTGATAGACGACTCCTTCATCTTTGCTCGCTTGGGAGCTGAAAGCAACCAACTAAACCATTGTTTTTTATAGTCGTACATACTTTTTTGTTTTTTATATATATTCATTTTCATTTATTTTTTCTTTGTATAATTTAGTGTAATTGTAATGTATTTATGTTTTTACTTTTTTTTTTATACTCAGCATAAGATTTTGTTTAGTTGTATCTCTAAAACGTAGCGTTCGTGTGCCAAAGGAAACAAATTGAAAACCTAGCACAACGAACCAAGACTCAAGAATAATATTGTTTTTGTTTTTCTCTTTTTTTTTGCATTTTGTTACTGTTGTTATCATGTCATATACGATAGGTTTTTTTTACAAGTCTAGAACATAAGAAAATATTTCACATTTTATAATTATGCAATATGTTTAATATTGTTAAAGCGCCATATTTTTGTTTTGTTTTTTTGTTGATTTTATTTTTTTTTATGTTGTTGATGTTAATGCGACTTTATTTTTTTAGTACAGTTTTTTCTCTAAAAGTACTTAACGAGTTTTGCTTATACTTTTAGCTGGCTTTTAAGCAGCTATTTTTCAACATGCTTTTGTTTTTATTTATACATATAAATACATAAAACTATAGTTAAAGTTATAATATAAATTGAAAAGCGGGCTAAACTTTAACTCAAAGTGCAACAAAATAAAATCACAAACACAAACTAAAAAAAAAAAAACAGGACCATATCTCTTAGACATATATGTGTAAATTTATATATATACATATACAGTATAGATGCATATGTATTCTCATTTATCAGGCATGATTTTTAACATATTTTTTTCTTCGTTTTTATTTTTGTTTGTTTTTTTTACAGTTTCTTTATAATATTATCTTCACTTGATTGGCATTCCTATGTGATTTTCAACATTAACTAGAGAGGGCGCATGATGGGTGAACTTTTAATTTTTATTTTATCGGTTTTCATTGTCAGGGAATATACGAATGGCTATAGCTATTGTAGTTGGGTTGACATCAAGGCATTATAATGAATTCTTTTACGATCAGCATATTTATGAAATCCGTCGCATCGCTATAGTCCCAATTGAACCAACTCTTATTAATCTATAGCCTTTGTGTTTTTTTGTTTGGTGTTTTCTATACTTTTCTCATGGAAATGGCAGTCAGAAGTTGCATCAACTTGCCATAATGGATACTGGAGTCTATTGGTTAGAATGCGTTGCGTTTTTGTATATAGTTGTTTTATTTGTTGCTGTTGATCATATTGTTGTTATCTGAATTATTTTCATTTAAATTACACTCTAATATTTATAAAGATGCAAAACTTTCAACCACACTCTTTACTTAGTATTTAGACCATAGATTGATTCTGTTTATCTGATTTTCGTGTTACTAGATGTCATTTTAGTTGGCGAGATGATTAACACGGATTCTTGGATATTTTGTTTTCAGCTTTTCTTTTTTTTACTTTGCTTTTCTCATTTGCATTTTACTGACGTTTACAAACATATTTAATAATAACGCATTTTTCTTTTTGTATTTGTTTAACGCTCCTATTTTTTACTCGTTACTTGTTCATATGTAGTATGTATATATGTATGCATACTAGAATAAATTACGTTTCACAGATACATTGTATATATGCATGTATTGTATGTATGTATCTTTAGTTATAAACTATTAACTTCTGGATAATATGCATACCTAGATACTTTTGTAATGGGCGTGAGTTGAATGAACAAACATACATATGCACTTAGTAAACATACATCATTTTATTTTTAATTTTCATTATCATTATTATTTAATATTCCGTTGATTATGATATTTGTTAGTAGTGAGAAGTGCGTCCAAGTGTGAGTGTTTGTATCGAATTGATAGATGAAAATATTTTATAGCGGAGCGTCACAAAATTTAATTTTTATTTTTTCTACAATATATACAATGAAAAGTTCCTTAAGCGAATTGTTTAGAAATTGTGCGCATTTTGTTGAAAAAAAAAAACAGATAAAAAATGTAAATTGTTAAAAACGAAACAGGAAACGTTTAAAGCAACAATTTTAAAGTTATGTCGTGCCGCTCTCTAGAAATTCATTCATTGTATTATTTATCTGAGCTGAGCTGTGAAATGATATCCCATAATGATTAAGTAGATGACAGACTGTAAATTGCGAGTTGTGAAACGGTGCCTACCTTAACAATTAGGTTGCATTACGTTTACTAGAGACTTTTTACTTTAATGTTTACTTCGGTATTTAGCTTACAACTTTTTTACAGTGCATATTTTAGATTTTCTTTTTCATCTTTTTTAGTATTATATAATTTACTGCGCATGGGCAACTCATTATTCTCATTAACTTTTAACTTAGAAAGAGACTCTATTTTGCACACATACATATACTTTCATACACATACATATATATATATAATATTCTTTTATTTTTATATAGATCAGCATTTATGTGGTATACATATTTAGTATGCATATGTAAAGTTACACTTTAAGCAGTATTCCTAGCCCGATTAGCTGTGTTTATTTATTTTTATTCACTATCTTTTATTTTTGTTTTGCTGATAAACCCCGCTAATTTAATTGTTTGTGGAAAAGTTAACAATTTTTGTTCTAAATATATGTATGTATATGTTTATAGGTCTGGCCCAGTTCGGAAATTTCTGTCGACAACGGCAACGTGCAACACTTAAATATAGGTAACAAAGTTAGCAAAGTCGCTCGATAAGTCTATATATAGCTGTATATATTTATATATATATACATACATATATATTTCATATAAATACATATACACACGTATGTATATGTATATAAGGATATACAATGAAAAGTTCAGTGGAAACTTGGTACTGATGCATACCAGACTGCTAAAATTCTGAAAATTTCGAAACTATAGTTATTCATTATTTTCATTATTTTACACGTACATTATGCTTGGCCATGGGAGCAGAAAACGTTAACTACAGTAGAGTGTAACTGTATATGCATGTGTGTTGTTTGTTGTGTGTGTTTGGGTCTGTCGGTCTAGGCTAGGGGGTCTCTAGCAACACGTCTAGTTTTAATAATATATTTTAATGCGTGTTCAACAATCAATTAATCAGCTACAGTTTTCGGCTCGCTTAAATTTCACATACTAACACTTTTACGCTTTATTCAATTTGTTTTTGCTCTTAAACCTAATTAATAATATTTTTTCTTTCTCTTGTAATATATATATATATTTATATGTATTTATAATATGTTTGTGTGTGGTTGTTGGTGTGTGTGTGTGTGTGTGTGGGTGTTGGTGTTGGTGTGTGTGTGTGTGTGTGGGTGTTGGTGTGTGTATGTAAGATTTATATAATATATAGAATTTTAATGCCGCTGCATTCAAAACGCAGTTACGCTGCGCTCTTCAAGCATATCTAGGTTAGCCACGCTCTCAATTCAAATTCACAACGTCCATCAGCTCCAGCTTGTTGGTTTGGTGTCTTGTTAAACGAGTATACATTTTAATTACCATATTTATTAAGTTTGCGTTTGCTGCATTGTTTCTTATTTTTTTTTCGTTTCGTTTTAATTTTTCTTACGGTTTTCTTTTGTTTTGCTTGTATTAACTATTACCGCCAGCTCAATAATTTACTTTCTTAATCATTTCATTTACTTTCTGTAAGTGTGGGTGTGTGTGTGGGGGTGTGGGGGTATTTGTTGGGGTGTGCGTGAGCCAGCTGATGTTTTATGTGTTGTTGTTCGTGTTGTTCTTATTATTCTTCATGTTAATTTTGCATTAAACTGTTCTTTATTGTTAGTATCAAGCGCGCATTGCGTTGCATTTGTTTAGTTGTCGGCCTTGTCTTGTTTGAGTTTTGAATTTGCTGTCGCAGGATTATTGTCACCACCTGGGCCGCCACCACTGGAGAGGCTGCCACTGCTGCCGCTATTCGACTGTTGTTGATGAGAGTTCATTGCGGCGGCTATGTTGGGCGGCTGGAGTGACGTTGACGCCGCCGCAGCTGCACCTGATCCACTGTTAGCTGTTGCAGCGCTGCCGCCTGCGGCGCGCCCGCTGGAACGATTTGATTCGAGTTCGTGTAGCTTCTTCCACAGCTCCTCGCGATCGCGTTCACGCTTCTTTTCCCTACGATAATTAAGAAGTACATTTAAATTAGCTCAAGTCATTGGTTATTTCAATAACAAATTCATCATACTTTTGCCTTTCCGCCTTGTAGCTAGAGGTCAGCTCATCGAACAGCTTTGAATTCATTTCCATAAACGTTTTCAATACATTATACACAAGTGCAACGATGGTTTGATTCCAATGCTCCTTGCTAATGCGATATAGCGCTGGGAACATTATGGGCATTATTACCGCATTGTTCTCCTCAATGAGCGACATGGCATATTCATTGTTCCAGAGATATAGAGCACGCTCAGCAACCTTAATAGACAAATTCATAGAGTTTAATAAATTAATCAGTTCTGTTGATCATGATTTCGTATTTCGTACCTGAAAATGTGGGCTCGATACGCATTTAGCAATTTGTCGGAACAGCGGCTCCTGTATTTTGACAAACTGCGGCGGATCAATCACGTCCAAGATCTCCTCAATTTCGCCCAAGAACATGACTTCCTTTTGGGAGCAGGTTTTAGGCCAGAACTTGAGTAGACCACGCACCACCGGCTCGGTGAGGAATGGATCCTTCTCTAGGAATTGTACAATGCAATACGCAAGCTGTGCATGGTAGAGCGACAGACATTTGACTTTGTGCAGCGGCAACAGAACCTTAACCAGAAATTGTTTATGTTCCGCCTTCAATGGCAAGGCAAAGCCATTAATGATGCTGAAATGTTAAAAATTAATGCATGATTAAGCTATGCATACAAGATATAAAAGTCCGAACTCACCTGCCAAGTATTTCTAGCAGCTCGCCAACGCCATTGAAATGCTCCGTCTCATAGATGAATTTCAAAAATATGTTGTTGATCTGTTTTCGTATAAAAGCGCGTAAGCCTAAGAATTTGCCATAGATGCGATGCAAAACCGTCTTAAGAAAGTCTCGCTCGCGCGGATCCTCGGAATCAAACAGTTCCAATAGCTGAAGAAACAATTTACAAATAGATTACCGTCAATTAATTATTTTTAAGTGAAGAAATCTAAGTCATACCTGCAAAACAAATTTTTGATCGATCACACGTTTGCCAATGGTCGCCTGAAAATCTTGGGATTCCAGAAAGCGCAAGAACACCTCATAGACCAATTGCAAATGTGGCCATGATGCCTCCAGTGTCGGATCGTCTTCTTCGGGATCGAAATCCGGATTTTCACTGGGCGGCAATGTGCGAAATAAATTGCAAGAAATCTAAAAGTAATGTACAAAAAAACAGTTTGTTGTTATAAATGGTCGAAAAATGAGTATATGAAAAATATACTCCGCAAAAAAAGAAACTCAATATCTAAATGCATCCTAATTGTCGAGTGAGTAATTTACTCACACTCATTAAAAAAAACTTAACTTATTCATACTTGTGTACTACGATGGCTCGTTCGTCTCGAGGCCCCGATGAAGTAAGCAAATTCCCCCTGTTTACGCTTTAGCGAGCACTTGATTTATTTTATTTAGTTAGCTATACGTCTACGTAGAACCCCAGATACTAGCGCTAATTCGTCGATAATAAGGAAGTGCTTGGTGAGCCAAGACACTTATTACGTGCCTACCCCTGATCTAAGGATTAAAGATGAATCACAAACTATTATACATACTTCATTTACTTTTTTCTATGCTTTCAAAAAGTGGCTTAAATAACAATAAAAAGATCTTTCGACTTATTAAATATTGTGACAACAGTTCAATGCTTACCATGCGAATTATTTCGGGATAGACCGGCTCCGTGAGAACCCCACGCCCGTGTGTTATATAGGTGGATAGATCATTGAGAGCAGCTCGTTTGATTTCCTTGCCCTTTAAGTCCGTAACAGGATCCATAAAGTCAAATGATACGCAGCACTGCCGTAATTTCCGTATAAAGAGCTCCTCCTGTTCCAAGCTTGAGCAATCAGCTAAAAGCGATCGAGATACATAATTGATTAGTTAAAGGCAATCATATCATTAAAAAAAATTTGGAAAAGAAAATACCTTTTAAAGGCGGCAATTGCTGCAGCTCAACATCTTGAGAGTTTCTGTAGCGCGAGGAACCTTGACTTTTTTTACTTTTCTTTTTAAGTGAACGTTTGGCGAACGGGTCGATTCGATCCACAAACGTGCCCGATGACATCTTTTCAGATTTGGGTTCGTTTGAATCGATAGCGGTCTCCGTGGCTGTCTGTGTGGTATTCAGCTTGCCGGCTTTAATTCCAACGCTTGCCAATGAAGAAATTTGATCGTCCAACGCCCCACCGGCTGCACCAGATGCGCCCACCACGCACACGCCCACACCCACGCCCTCGTCGCCGTCTTCGTCGAAATCACTGTTGAGGATCGCGACTGGTTTTTTGTTGCGGGATTTGCGTAGCCAGCCAAAAATTTTATGTGTTATGTTGGCGACTTTTGCTGTTGAATTTGGCGTTTTGCAATTGTTAGCTGGACCCTTTCCACACGATGTTCTAGTTGTTCTCAAAGGTATTGTGTTGTGGTCCTTTTCAATTCGTCTCTCGTTTTGTTGTTGTGTTATGTTGATGGCGGTGTTGAAGCGGTACCGACTTATCTTGACATTTATTTAAAGATCGATGTATGATAAGGAGATTTTTAAGTTGTTGACGTTGCACTTGCCACGTTGAATTTTCCTTTGCTTTTCTTTTGCAACCGTGCAACAAGTTGTGCTGTTATTGGTTTAAATTCGTTACACTGCAAAGTCAAGGAGGTTATTCATTAATTGAACTTATTAAATTATAAACAATTTTTTACCTACCTTTGTGTGCTGTGTTTGCTTCGGTTTCTTGTAGTTCTTGTTGGTTGTTGTTGCTTCTGTTTAATGGAGGGATTGTTGCACTTGCTTTATGTGCCTTATTGTTTTTGTTGTTGTTGTTGTAGTAATACTCGCTTAGCTTCTCCTTGTTGCTCTGAATGGCACATCAAATGTATGTTTTAGAGAGAATTTTCTGTCTAAACTGCTTTCGAATTTATAATATTCACATATTCTCAATCTCTCTCATGTACATTACGTTCTCTCACTGTTACTGTATCTAACAAGTGTACATGTGTGTCTATTCGTGTGAGTTTGTGTGTGGGCGTGTGTATGTGCGTGTCTCAATGTGAAGTTTCTTTTGGTGTTATCGCTCGGATTTTTGGTATCACATGCACTGTAATTAGAAAGAGAAGTATTTGTCGTAATGAAAAATCACAAAATATAAATCTGTATATAATTTAAAACCAATGTCAGTAGTATTACGAACACAATATAGTAATATTCATTTTATTATTATTATTCGTTTTGTTACATATTTTTTTGTTTTGCTTTTAAGCTTATCTAATCGACATGCTGGTGGCTCTCTTCCTCTTTTACTTTTTATTACCATATCTTTTATTAGATAACAGCTATGACATTGGCTGTGATTTCAGGTTGCCACCCATACAACTACTTCTGTTACCAATTGCAATCACACAAAACCAAATCCAAATGAGTATGGTTTCATTTTGAGACTCTGCACTTAAAAGGTACAAAGGGATAATTATGTTAATTAAAAATGCTATCTAGGTCAATGTAGCATTGTCTGTCTCACCTGTCGTCTGGATGATCTTAGAATCCAAATCGAACCAATCAAATCGAATTATTTTAGCTGGAAAGTCTTTCAATAAACAACAACTTTGTCCAGCGTATGGTCAAAGTAAAATAAATTTGGACATGTTGGATTGCTTCACTAACATTGAGTTTCTGGCAAGTTGCGTTTTTACAGAATATGTACCAGTATTTTATTTGGTTTTGCAAGTGACCCCACAAACTGGGCAGAAGTTTACCAAATGTCATTGGTGGATGTAGAATGCTCTAACAATTTACATTATATCGATGGCCGCAAATATTTTCGAATTGGAATACTACATCCAGGACTCGAAGGAATTAATTCTAAAAGTGATTGCATCACATTTGCACGAGAGGAGAAAAATATGAATATGAATGAGTAAACTAGTTTCGTTTTCAAATAGTGGCTATGGGTTCAATACACTTTGGCAAACTGCACTCATATCAATTTGATATACAATGTTTATATTCTTATTGATTAGCGATTGACGCTGTTTAGTTAACTCTAATACACTTTTTTTGGTGTGTTAATGTATAAATTGCATAAATTAATTAAATTATAATCTAATCTCAGTATAAACAAGAAACATCACTTTATTTCAGATTTATCGGCTAAATCAACATTATAAAACATTATTAAAATACTCGCGTTTTCATTAAATACAGATAAATTTTATCCCTTAACATAGAGTGAAAATACCGGTTTGTTTTAAAATAAATAAAAATGTAAACCAGTGATGGGTCCAAAAGTAGAACAAAGTTGGCTATAAAATACATTTCGTAGCACATGTGATCGGAAAAACATTTTTTAAAGCCTTCTTTGGACACCACTGATTTAAACAAATACGTTTTGTACTTAAGTGAAGAAAAACCTAGCGCAAACATACTAAACACGGTCACACACACAAAGATAAAGACAGAAATAGGTAAATAGGTTGTGCCCCTGACTGGCCATAGGGCGTATGAGTGACAGAGAGCTAAAATATCATCGACTTGACTGCTGACAGCTGCTGGGATTGCAAATGGAAATGTAAAGTCGCGTGGGCAGCTGGTTCGCATTGACAAACGACAAGTTGCAATGCTGGTGATGTCCGGAACTGAAGACCCAAGACTAAATCCTTCCCCCAATCTTCCGCACAAGAATACAGCTTATAATTTGTATAACGAGCCCACAGTTGAAATGTAATCAAAAATTTTCAGCATTTCAAGTGCAAACTGAGAACATGCTTGAAAACTAATAAATGAATTTAAAAAGAATTGCTTTAGTTATTGTCAATATTAACGATTCTGGGTGACTTCTATAGTAACATCCAACCCACAGAACACGCCCAAACACGCTCTTACACAGATTTAATGTAAGTGAATAAAAATAAAAACAACACAACTAACGGACCAACAACAGCTGTAACACAATTACGAACACTACATATTATGAAGGTACAATTATTAAGTTATTTTCCCAAACAACTGGTGAGTACAAAATAATTGTTTGTTATATCAGTAACGTACGTATATATGTACACATTTAATTTATTTAAGGGCAAGCCCAAAACAATAACAACATAATAAATATATAAAATCACTCAATTACCCTACAAAAAGATACTCTATACAAATTTTTTTTTATATAATATATATATTGTTTTATAATACAAAATTTAAAAACATATTATGTAAATATGAATATAATGATTATAAAATAAATATTAAAACTTTATTATTGTTATTATTTTTTATTTAGATAAAGTTTTAAAATTAAAGTTATTATGATTAAAATGTGTATACTGTTTCCTTACACTTTGCTATTTATCCTGAAATATTTTTAGGTTTTATTTTTTATTTAAATACAAAACTCTCATTGGCGATTCCTGGTTTGAATATAACCAAGTTGAGATTTAAATTTTTGTCAAATTCTTAAAAAAAATATTAGAGTATAAGAGGAGTGCCCAACTTGGTTGACCGAATGCTTCCTTCAAGGGGACATAAGGCGATCAACACTACGCCTAAATGTGTAAAAGGTATTTTCTTTATTTAGGCGTCTGACCTTATGACGTTATTAGGCGGACAACAACAACAGCTTAAAGGGAATAGCAAATGAAAAAAATAAACCAACAAAATAATGAGACAGGTTGGGGTATTGTTGTTGTTGCTGGTGAGTGTATGTCAGGCATTTTCAAGATTTTCTTTTAACGCCGTCACCATTCTCCGTTTCCCGTCACTTTCTTCGTCGTCATAATGTGCGATGGCGTCGCTAATGACTAACCCACTATGACGGACCACCACCCACTTCCTCTAAAAATTTTCCTATCTATTGCGTACTCTTTCTATCCCTCCCTCATTTCCACGTCCTCTTCTTTTCTCGCTCAGTCGCTGTCTCAGTGTGCTTTTGACGCGTGTCTATTGATTTTCCAGACATAATCGATATATAAATATTGCAACTGCCTAAAACTTTTGCCAACTGTCAAGTTTGGCTATACTGAGGACTGAACCTCAACACGCCTTACTAAATCACCAACGTACCATCCACACCTATATAAATATTTTCAAGTGTCCGTTTCATTTTCATTCTCGTTTTCTTTCCTCAATATTCTGTCGTACCTTTTGGTTTTCTTCTTTGGCATTTCCCTTGACGGGGCCAGTGCAAATATTTGCGCATTCCGTGCTGTTATTTTTGTTATTATTATTACTATTTATATTGGTGTTGTTACATTTGTTGTTGTTGTTTGTTGACAGTAAAAACGTAAATTGAAAATCAACGCTTTGTTATTTCAATTGCTTATCAAAGGTTGTCGCCTATTTGGTAGATTCCTTCAAAGAGTTCGACATGTTAGCTGAGGAACTCGGCAAACTCATACTTATAGACATGTTTTGTTATCGATATTTCATATTCAATTTGATATTGGCTAGCTTCAAAAAACGAAGAATTTCTTTGAATTCAAGTCTCAAACTGGCCAAATCAATTAATTGCATAAACCATATCAGAAATTATTTTATATTAATCATATCTCAAATGTTGGCCGGAAATTAGAAAGAGTCGAACATATTCGAAGGGTTCATTATATTAAAGATTAATGTTTACTTTATAAATTATAATTTATAATTGATAGTTATATTTTTCAGTTAAGTATGTGGATTATGTCCCACACAAAGGGGCAAAATGATGTTAACGAAAATCCCAGCAAATTGCGCACTGTTTTTCCGAGTTCCTACGTACTTGAAAAGCGTCTCAAGAAATTGGCATTGGCTTTTGCCTTTAAGGGGTGTAAGGGACTTGAGGAGCTGGGGTCGCTAGAGCAGCTGTAAACTACGCAGTAATATTTCGTGCACGTTTCTTAAGGGCTTGTGGTATGTGTGTATTTCATATATAGCTAAATACACACGCATATACTCGTCGGGGGCACATGGCAAATCCTGACAAGAGTTCAGGGGCGTTTCATATAAGTATCACAAGTAGCGTGCTGCATCCGTCAGAAAAATTTCACAAAGAAAATGCGCGCGTGAAAAACCTGAAAATGCGTCAAGTATTCATTGCATTCAAATTGTTGTGGGAGAGGAATAGAAACAGGAAAGGAGGCAGAAAGAGAGCGAAAAAGTAGGTGTGGTCGCAACAAGAAATACTTGTACGTTGTCCCAACTAACTGGACTAAAAGTTGCAGCCGTTAAATTGTTGCTGGCGTTAAATGCTTGTAAGTTTCCAAGTCCCAGTTACTTATCTGAATAGAGAGATGTCTTAAAGACATATCATTTGATTTCAATTGAAATAGTTTAGAGACCTTGACCTTATGCATCATTTGATCATTAAGATAGTTTCGAGCAGTCGCAACATCGATATCGTTGCGGGGCATCATTAAGTCAATCAAATCAGCAGCATGCATCAAGCATCCATCAACTTGCCTCTGCTCCAAGTTCAGAAGTCCACTGGGGAGATGTAATATGCAGAATGCAAATGCAAGTATCTTTATCTGTATCTGTGTATTTCTACCACGCATGCTTATGTATCTGCCAGAATAATGCGCTGTTAAATTTGCATAAAGTGAAAGGAAATGGAACAATAAGTTTTTTAAGATTTCATACACACTTCCCCCTCTTTCCCTACGCACACATACACACACACAAACACGCATATTCATGCAGAGACACTAGCTAGAAAAAGAATTCAACAGCAAAAGAATCGAAAGTTTTCACAATGTGTGCGGCAGCCTCAAGGCAGCTGACGACAACAACAATAACACATTGAAAACGCTATGAGTGGGTGACTGAGATAGACAGAGAAAGTTGAGATGGAGATACAACACTTGTCTGGTCAGTGGGAGGTGGGATTGATGGGGTTTATAAGTATAGCTGTGCTTGGTGCTGCTGTTTTGGTTACATTTCTTTTCTTCCTTTTAACGTTGAGGCTCTCACACACACGTTGCCACTCGACATTTGTGGGAACTGCATTTTTTATTTGTTTTGGTTTTCTTTTAGTTAACACGCACACTGCACACATTATAATGTATGCATATTCATTGAGTGTACACACACAAATATGAAGATGTAACAAAGTTACCAGCTTGCCAAAGCAGTTCTCTCTGTTTTATGGAAATTGGTCCAGTTCTCTTAGTAAGGTTGCCCTCATCTTAAGGCAATTTCGTGAAAAAAGTGTGGTATCACTGTAAATTTATCACTATTACTGCCAAAAACTCTTACGGATTATGTGAAAATCTTAAAAATTCTAAAAATACCATCAGCTGGAACACTTGCTCGCATAGAGAGAAAAGGTTTTATTGTGGTTTGCCTTAGTTGCAAAAACAATTTAGAAAAGTTGCAATTGGAAAAGAGGCAAAGGAAAAACAATGACTATGTTTAAGCTATTGACCAAGGTGCATAAGCAAAATGTTGGATGACAAAGAATTTCTGAACGGAATAGAAACAAATCATGACAATAAAAAAGAAAGAATTAATTCTAAAAATTCAAAAGTAGAGAAACTATTCAGGAATCTGGATAGCTTTATCAGCAAGGAGGACACTCGACATACGATTGGGTGACAGTCTCAAAGTGCACTTTTTTTAATGGCATTCAATAATAAACCGATTCAATTTATTGATAGTTCTATTTTGCTGGCGCATTCCACAAATTGACGCACTAGGCTGACTAATAACTTCTCAATTAAAAGAGGCGCCGCAGTCTTTTCAATGGGAACAACACCTGACCTAACAAATTCACTTATGTACGTATGTATCCCCATCCAAATGGGACAAACGCACGCAATTTGTAACCACAACAATTTGGTGCTCAGTTATGGCATCGTCATAAAAATAGAAGTGCCACATGCTGAATGGGTTTCTATTTTCAGTATTTACCACAATAGCGCAATACGGAGGTGGACACATAAAGAGCAATTATAATTATAACAAATGTGTGAATAGAATTCAACTGAATCAGGAAATTGTAGGTTTTAATACAAATCAAGGTCGACGAAATTCCAAGATTATCAAATAAATATTCACAAAAGTTACGAAAAAATCTAAGAAAACTTCATGACCCACAACAAGCCTCAACAAATTGTTAGGGAAAGCACACATAACAGATATATAACAATAGCATGTCTAGGTACATTATAATTGCATCAGACAACTGTCTTATCGTGTTGCATGTATATATGTAATATTAAATAAGAGACCCACAAAGCGCTAAAAAAAAATTGTTAGTCGAACAACCATATGACGAAATCGTTTAACTGCAAGCGAACAGAAAAAAACCAACAGACAAAGACAAAGCCCAACAAATTCTTTCAATTTAATTAAATAATTAAGACAAAGACATGACCACCTCGTTTTAACAACCTACAGACTATAAGTGTTTGACTAATTAAAAATAAAACGCAAACAGCAATATCAATGAACCATGGGTCATTATAGAAGTAAGTGACAAAAATCGTCAACTTTTGATTTACGTGAGATAATGATCTGGAATTTTAAATAAAATAAAATTAATACAGGGTATTTATTGGTCACCCTTCGCTTCATTTCGTTTTGTATTATATTTACCACGAACCGATAAGCAGACAAATGTTGCCGAATAGGCGTGGCTGCCAACCACAAAAATGTCGCATAAAGAGAGGCATACAAAATTTATCTGTCACATGCAGATAAGATAAGATGCTTAATGCTAGATCTGGAGCGTTTAGCAAGCGTCTTCGAGCCAAGAACTCATTCATCTAAGGTGAAACAAACCCTTTCAATGAATCATAGCAAACCTTTATTTAATTTATAAAAGAAAACTTCAAAATTGTGTTATACTGGATTGTAAAGGTTTTATGATGTTGTTGATAAGTTGATAACGTCATGTTCTTAATTTATTTTAGCAAATATATTGTATCTTAGAATCAGTCTCTAAGGTCATAAAAAAAGGAATTGACGAGAATATGTCCCGACTTTCCCCATCAACCACATACTTGTCAAGTGTACTTAATATTTTTTTTTGCTTTCTGTCATTTTAATCATTTAAATTCAAGGCCACATGATTTCATGCAGATGGCATCCAAGAAAACTGAAATTATGAATTCTAAAAATAAGCTCATTTTTATTTAAGAATTATTCAAAAACCAAATGTACGCGAAATTACTGCAATTCAGAGTTGCGGGCCACAACACAAATGGTTAAATGTCTAATTGGTAAATGGTTTGTGGATATATTGGGCCAAAATGGAAAATTCATTTTTTTTTTAATTTCATGCTAGTGTTCATCTAAAATTATACCACGAGCTGCGCCCAGAGGGAACAACGTCATTGATTGCCGCATATAACAAACACGTAAGAAAGCCACAAGAACTGAACATTGTTTGTGTTTAATGTCGATTTTCTTAATGGTTTTTCGTTTTGTATGTTTGTCTGACTGCCGATTTTTAACATGCTTCAAGGAGATGAAAAATTAAAAAAAATAATACATAGAGAACAATGCTGTCTAGAATGAGTGGCTTACATATATATTATGATAAACATGACAAATACTCAGCAAATTTATGCTGATCAGGCATAGAGATTCTACACAAAATTTATTCGTAAATTGAAAATTTTAAATTTTGTTGTGGAAAATAAACCATTTCTTTAACATTAGCAAAATTTATGTTTTAATAACAAAATTAATTAAATAAAAACGTTAATAGGCGTTCTGAAATTAGTTGAAACCAAGTGTTCAAATAAAAAGTATGAAACAGGCAGAAAGAGGCGTGGCAGGCGAGTCGTGTCCGTCTGCTGCGTATGAACGACGAGATCTCAGATATGGTAAAGCTTATGGCACCAAACTATAATTTCAGGTAGATCAAACAAATATGGCCAAATCTGTCCACAGTATCATATAGCTGCCATAGGGAGGGTTGGTATATCGAGCCCTTTTTTCATAAATAATGAAAGCGCCAAAAAGCAAATATTACAGTAAAGAGTAATTTTGAGTACTCGTGAGACGGAAAAATGGCGCATACGATATTTATGTAAATAGGGCTCAATATATTAAGGATTAGTGTGATGGTGGTTGTTATTTCTGGAGATAATCTTATCAATCTCGCGGAATTTGTATTCTCTTTTGACTTATACGCCCAACCCATATTTGGTTAAATCTTTTCTCCATATCATATAGCTGTCATTGGAATAATCAGTCGAGAATTGAATACAGCTCTCTGCAAAAGCATCCAATCTTCGGCGCTCTAAACAACTTCTAAGAGCCTAGATACAGGGTATCCTAATGTCGAAAGCGCTCGCTTTATTTTCAAATGCAAACTGTAGTGGAATGGGCGAGACACCTTACTCTACATTTATAATTAACTCAGCTTAGTCTACCCTACAAAATTGCGTGGCATAGCGTCATAGTTGGCCGAAGGTATCTCTAAAATTGGGTCAAATTCGTTTGGTTGTTGACAACTGATTCGTTTTTGAATGGCCAATAAATAAACAAAAGACAAATACATCAAAAGACCCAATACATTCGATTTTATATAGATTAGTTCAGGTTATTTTTATTATCTATTTTACTTTGAATAACAAAAGAAAGCCCGATTGAAAGTATTGAAATTGCATTGCGTTCTATATAAATTCATAGAAAATATTAGTGCAATTTATAATAGCTGCAATTTGTGGTACCTGTTAATACAAATGTACACACAAACAAGTATAAATTTTTTCTTCGTTGTTTACATTGTTGAAGAGTAGCATTAACGAGGGAAAATATTCGATTAAATTGTTTCTATGGTTTCGAATGGAGTTGAAAGAAATATGTGCGTAATACTTTCGTATATTTTTAAAACAAGCAGCAAGTTCTATGAACCCACCGAAAAAAAATACCAGCACTTTATAATAAAAGCAGCAAATAGAACGGGTGTAAACATAACAACAACAATAACAATTGAGGCTGCTGCGTCAATTGGGTCGTCTATAAAATTAGGGAGTTGAGATTTTATATGGGGCGCAACAACAAATTGTTGCATAGTGAATTATAAAAATAGCAAAGAGCAAAGCTAAAAAACAGAAACTAACAATCCAAACAAAATTTAAACATAGTCCGAAATTGCCTTGCCCTACACGTGTTTTTAAGCAATCCATTTGAATTTGCATATAATACTTATTGTAAATATATTTGTTAGTTAGCTTGTCTAGTTAAACCGGGCATAAACCGGATATATATAGCTTTCTAAAGCAGTTGACATAGTGAACCACTTTAAAAACAAAAATATTATTTTATGTAGTATCGAAAATCGTATCCCGTAACGCGATACCTAATGCAAAATCGCAACTGCAAATGTAGGGTATACAAAAGTGAGGTCAGTAGTGTTTCACTCTCTCTGTACCTGTATGTTTGTGTCTGTATACAGACAGAGATAGAGAGGGACGAGGGTCATTAAGAAGTTCTGGCAAGTAGTAGAGCAAATCAGTAAAGATACAATAAAAACAGCTTAACATAACAGAGATATACATAAAGTGTGCGATGGTTACCCACAGAGACGCCTCAAGTTATTGGAAAATTGACTTTTAGCACGCTCTTTAACTGCAACCCGGTAAAAGTTTAAAGTTGCAGACGCGACAACAACAATAACAACCACAAAAACAACGAGACAGAGTGCAACGCTCAGGTGAACAGATTACAAAAAAGCAGGTCGTCTGCAGTAATTTGATGATAATTAGAGCTTCATATTTCGCCAGAAGCTGTTGGAAAATGTGGAGCGCTCTTTATGACATTTTTAGGCCTACACTTTGGCATCCATGTAAAGAAATGTTATGGCCGACAAAATGCCGTTGGATTATATGTAAGCAACATAATAAGCAGTAGATGCGACATATCGTAAACTATAAATAGTGTATACAGTTAGCATATACTTTTTTAGGATGATAAAATTGTAGTTTTATTTCCTAAACCCAAGTCGTAAGTTGAACATTATTAATTTTAAAATACAAATTAACTTTTGCCCTAGGGATGTTTTCGATAGTACATCTGAAACCATCGCATTATCTAGTTGGTATCTGGTTAGGTGTTGAAAAAATAAAAACAAATGATTGCACATAGACAACCAAATAATAAAAACAATTGCAATTGTTAATGTCAGCGCCTGTGAGCAAAAGTCACGTTCAGTGTGACGACAAATAAACTGTTGTTTTCATAGTTTTATATTATATATTTTTTTTTAGACTGACGTGCTGGCAATAGTAGTCTATTATGAATTATTACAATAAAGCGATGTAGACATCGATAAATTATGGCTTGTTAGGCAAATGTTTGATAACCAAATGTGGCCTTGTCACATGTCAGTTGAGAGAGCGAGAGAGACAGATGAAGACGAAGAGGCTAAAATTCATATTCAAAAATACATATTTATAACAACAAAAAATTGATTTATATACATACTTGTGTAATGTAACATTTATATGTATGTAAAGCATTTCACACAATTGTGTTAATTTGAAGCAGATCTGGCAACGCTGGGTTCAAGTAACTGCTCAATCGAAACTTGTTAATTGGGCGAGCAGGTTCGTCACTCAATCAATTAGAACCCGTTCTTTGTTGCCAGACGTTTAGTCAAATTGAAATACAAACGGAAATAGAACAAATGTTCAAAAATGGAGCGCCCTCTGTGGGCAGGTGGCAAGGCGGCAACTTCCGTTCGCTTTATGTACTAGAAAAGTATGTAAATAAATGATCGACATACCTCTCTGTATCTCAGCAGCATATTATTGAAATCAATTATTTACAAAGTACAACACACACATATTGTCAACCAAAACAATTCTGTCATTTGTGACTTGAAACAATTTTCCATTTTACACATAAGCAAAAAAGTTGCACTTTTTGCATCTGTATTTCAATTTGCATTCGCAACGCGAAATGGGGTGGCCAAGGGGACAATAAGAACACATGTAAAATACAGGCGACGACAGCGGCTGCGGCTGCGACGTGGGCAGCGACGTTGACGTTGACGCTGACAAAAGACGGTGACGGCGACGGGTGGGCGTAGGGCAGTCGTCGCACAGATCTTGTTAAAACGAATGTGATGCTAAAAGCGAAAAGCAAAAAGCAAAACACAGCAGTGAATTGTGAGCGTGGTTATGTGTGTATGTGAGTGTGTGTCCGCCTCATATATGCATATGTGTGGATGTGTATATGGTAATAATGTAGGTGAAATATAAGAATCAAATAAAAGAAAACGCCAATAAGAATGACGACGTGTGCTAACAGCAATGACAGCAGAGACAGAGGACGCAGGGAGGGAGAGCGAAAGAGAGATAGACAGAGAGAGAGAGGGAGAACGTAACTCCAAGCAGCTGTTTTGATCGCTGAACTTAACGAAAGAGACGTGAGCGTTGACGAAACTTAGGGAAGGCACTTTAATTGAAATGTTCTTCACTTTTATTTTGCACGGCAGTTAGGTAACGTTTTGTCTATATGAGTTATGCTCATAATCTTAGCACATTCTTTACTGTGCTGTGACGACACTCACACTCGTATATATATTATATGCAATATATGTACAAATATATAGATAGATATATATATACACACACACACAAACACTAACACACACAGGCAGACTGACACATACACTAGCGTACACAAAGTGTGTGTGGCTGCTGGCTGCTCTGCTCTGCTCAACTCTGGCTGCGGGCAGCCAACAAAATCGATATTCTAAAAATAATATACTTTGAAAAATACAAAAAATATAAAAGCACAAACGGATTTCAATTGTAGCCATCAGCCAGCCGGTACATACATACAATAATTATGTATAAATGTGTGGGTATTTTATTTGTAATTATGTTGGTAAATTACTACAGATACATACATATATGTATGTATGAAAATATTTATTTACACTTCACAATTATTGCTCACTTGAAAGATTTGCATTTAGTTGTAGATATGATTTTATTTTCTTTTTTTTTTTTGCAATATATAAGTGTGTTAAGCCCGATAAAGCAGATTTGAGGCTTTTAGTTGCTGCTTCTCTATATTCTTGTATTCTCTCTCGTATTTCTTGCACCCAACCGACGACGACAGCGACGTACGGCAACTAAAACGACGACGCGACATAGCTACACTGCTGCTGCTGCGGCACAAAGAAAGCCGATTTTTTTTTCGGTTGGCGCTCTCTGCTGCTTCGACATGCATGTATTTGTGAGCGTGTGTGCGTGCGTATGTGTATGTGTGTCCCTCCAAAGCTCGAGAGCCCCACATCGCAATATTGACAGTGCACGAAACGGGGACCAAAGCAAAGACATAAGAAATGAAAAGAGCACTTAAACGAATGAGGGAAAAAAACAGACACAAAAAAATTTAACAAGCGGCTGCTTTTTTTTTTTTTTTTCGTGCAATACGGCAACACTGTGAGCATACCGCAGTGTTTGGCGACAGGTGGAGGAGAGACAGAAGAAGCGGAAACACCGTGCGATGATAGCAGCTGCACTAGCGTTGTTCTTGTTGTTTGTGTATAGTAAAAGTAGCGAAAATGTGTAGTAGAGATAATTTGTTGGGGTTGTTGCTTTTGTGAATCACTAACACACACACACGCATACACACATGCACGTTTCAAAAGTGAGCGAGCCCCAAAGGTGCTCACCAGTGTGGGGTGTGGTGAGTTTGAGTGAAAATACATATGCAATATGTGTAGAACAATTTTCTGCGTTCATAAAAGCGACAACACTAACAACAACTTTTCCAAAAACAAAAACTAATATAACTAATGAGCACAACACTTAGGATCATCACTTAAAGCATCTAGATAGAAAATATATATAGCTAATCAAGATTGTGGGTTTATACCAAATTATTATATTTAACCGGTAAATGGGTGGCAATCAAAAATGTTTAAATATCATCCTGACAACAACAACAATAACAACAACGACACTCACCACAAATGATTGTTTTCCGCTCTCATGAACTTTTATTTCAATACGTGTGATTGTATGTGTGCGTGTGTGAGTGTGTGTGTGTGCTACTGCGCGTACTCTCTCTTTCTCTCTTTCTCACTCTCTTTCGAAGCTAAGGTTCCCACTCGTAGAATTTTAACACAGGGCACTATTATTTTTGACTATTTGCTTACTTATTTATATAATTTAGCACACTGGCTGTCGTTGATACCTTTTCAGCATCAATTAATATACATACGTATGTTTCAGCACACAAGTAATTTAAACAAATTCACACCTTCAATTTCTGGTATCAGCGCAGCTGCCATGCAAAACGCGGCGCACGTACACTCAAAGCGGCGACGAAGACGACGACGACGACGACATTCGCATTTTTTCACAGTGCGTTGCGTTTGCGTTTACACCTTTGGTTTTTGTTCGTCAATTGCACTGGCAATGGCGCACACACCTGTCACAATTTCAATTGAAAATCATTCCTCGCACTTTCAATTACACTTTGCAACTATTTAGTGCAGCCGGTAATTAGATTATTTGCCAAAAAACTTTGATTTTGTTAAGCGGCTACTTGGATCGTTCACACAGACACAGTAGAAAGTGACGCCATCTTTAAAGGGGTCGCTGCACGTTCAGTCTAAACTTAGTGTTGATAAACGCGCCTACGATTACAGTTTGTTTTATTTCATATTTGAATAAAACGTCAGCTCTAAAATAAAAACATCAATTAATCTAGTATATTTGCATAAGATTAACACATAATTTAAATAAATAAGTTGTATATGCTCAATTTAGTTTTGCGCAATTTGTTTGTGAGAGCAGCGAACTTTGATATGGCAATGCTGCAATAAAATTAGCTGGCAACGCTTTGGCCGATTGCAATTGTGCGCTCTATTTAAAAATTTAACAACAATTGTATTAAATAAAAAATTTAAATTTCCAATGAAAATCGAAATTAAATAAAATAAAGTTGAATGGTTCTATGATGCTTTGATGTTCATCAGACCTCGGGGAGAGAAGCTGACAAAATTAATTCTAAGAAAAATATCAAAAGTCGACAAAGCTCTAACATAAATTCAGCAAAAGTTCCAAATATTCTAGTTGCAAAATAAAGAATTAAATTTAAAAGTTATATTTCTCAATTTACCTATTTTGGAAATGTACCTTTTTCAAATGTAAGAAATCGAGCCAGATCGCAAATTTTAACAGGGTGGCAGCCTTCGGTTTCCACTGGCAAAAGTGAATCAGAATGAAATTAACAAAACGAAACTAGCAAAACGGTAAAAAAAAGTGGTTAATTAAAGTAAATTTGATCAAAGTAACGACTAATATTGAGGTGAGCTCTCTCTACGTGCGTGTGTGGTGTGTGGTGGTCGCAGTAAAGACTCGAGTGCGTGTTTTTAGCACATCCAAGGCGTAAGAAGCATCATCGAAAACAAAGCCATGTCCTCGCTGTCCGCATCAGCGGAAAATGTGTCCACAATGGGCATTGGCGGTGGCCAAGACTCCGGCTCGCATCACGGCTCCGACGGCGGCTCCAGCATGTGCCTCGAACTGGCGCTGGAGGGCGAGCGTCTGTGCAAAGCGGGCGACTGTCGGGCGGGCGTTGCCTTTTTTCAGGCTGCCATACAGGCGGGAACAGATGATCTGCGCACGCTTTCCGCCATCTATTCGCAGCTGGGCAACGCCTATTTCTATTTGGGGGACTATGCCAAGGCCATGCAGTATCATAAGCACGATCTAACGCTAGCCAAGTCCATGAACGACAAACTGGGTGAGGCCAAGTCATCCGGCAATCTGGGCAACACTCTGAAGGTAATGGGACGCTTCGACGAGGCAGCAATCTGCTGTGAACGCCATCTGACACTGGCTCGCCAGCTGGGGGATCGGCTCTCCGAAGGCCGTGCCCTCTACAATCTTGGCAATGTCTATCATGCCAAGGGTAAGCATTTGGGTCAGCGTAATCCGGGCAAGTCTGGTGACGATGTCAAGGAGGCGCTGGCCAAGGCTGTTGAGTTCTATCAGGAGAATCTGCAGCTAATGCGCGATTTGGGGGATCGAGGTGCACAAGGACGCGCCTGTGGAAATCTGGGCAATACGTATTATCTCTTGGGTGACTTCCAGGTAAGTTTGTCATCCATCTTCAATGATTACATCTGCATTAATTCCCATCTAATTTACAGGCTGCCATTGAGCATCATCAGGAGCGATTACGCATTGCTAGAGAGTTTGGAGATCGCGCTGCAGAACGTCGTGCCAACAGCAACCTGGGCAACTCTCATATCTTTCTGGGCCAATTTGAAGATGCCGCCGAGCATTACAAGCGCACACTGGCATTGGCCATGGAACTGGGCGAACGGGAGGTGGAGGCTCAATCGTGTTACAGTCTGGGCAACACGTACACTCTGCTGCACGAGTTCACCACGGCCATTGAGTATCATCATCGGCATTTGGCCATAGCACAGGAGCTGGGCGATCGAATTGGGGAAGCCCGTGCCTGCTGGTCATTGGGCAATGCTCACTCGGCCATTGGCAACAATGAGAAGGCTCTGCAGTTCGCCGAATCCCATCTGCAGCTGGCCAAGGAACTCCATGATCCTGTCGGTGAAAGCACTGCGCGTGTTAATATTTCCGATTTACGTAAACTCCTGGGCATGCCGGAGGCGGAGCATACGCCTACTCCGGAAGAGGAACGTTCGAGCGCATCAGATCACTCGGCTAGTGGACATCAATCAGATGGCTCAGAGAACTCACAGGGACGAATGGTAAGTTGAAATAACCTTTATATATAAGGAGTAACACAGCAAACTCTACCAAACCTATTCCGAATTGCACTTTCAACAAGTTTTTGCTGTAATCACAAAAATTTAACTAACCGAAAATTTCTAAAAAAAATTTATGGGTTTTGATTTACTTTCGGCTCGAGTAGATTTCAGTGGCACCCTTGAATACGTTAGAATACGCATTAGAAAGTTTTTAGCAGGAATATCTAAAGTTTAGAGTCTAAACCTTGTTTTTAAAAACATATAATTTTTTGTTTTTTGATCTAAATTAAAAAAAATGAACAATACTAATAATCAATAACTAAATAAAAAATAAAATGACAGTTCTTAAACTTTAATTCGGAAAATTGAAAACTAAAATTATATAGCCATATATTTTTAATGGAAAACATTAATTCAATAAGTTGTAAATAACTATAGAATATAAATATATAAATATAGAATTCAAATAATTTTTTGATTTAGGCGGGAAGATAAAACTGAGACTTAAAAGCTAAACTTAAACTTTGTTAGGGGTCATACACAATTAGGGGTCATTTTCTTTGCTTTTATTTGTGAGTCAGAAATATTTGTTAAGTTTATTTTAAATATGTATTCACATCAATCCCAGCATCGTGTGTAATTCTGTCTCTGGCATAAATAATACGCCTTAGAAGTGCAGTTCAAGTTGTTCATGCCAAAAACACCGTTTTTGAACCACAAATGAACGCATTGCTCGATGCCAGGATTGTCTGGTTGCCCAGCTGTCCAGGAACTAAATCCCAATGGTAATCCATTTGTTAAAGAGGAGAACTTGGAGGTTTCTACAAGATCGTTTACTGATATCCAATAGAAATTGTTTTTGTCGTGGCCTTTTAGAAATGTCGAAATTGCATCTATTTCCTTTTGCGATTCGATTTGAGCCAAATCTCCACCAAATTGACGGCATAGGTGAGCAGACTCAAACCAGTTGACCTTGTTATTACCTAAGAAGTAGTATTTCTCTCCAATCCGTTCATATGTCTGAGTTTTGCCATTATCACAAGTGACTATCGAATGAATATTTTAAGTGATTTTTAATTTTATTTCATTTATTCATATTACCTTGACTAATTGATCCATTGGGATAGTTCAAGTTGTATGCCAATGCAAGGCACAAACAGAGTGAGAATATAACAATCCAAGAATACACCATTCTATAACGTTGTCAATGAACGACTAGCAATTTTGATCTCCGTATTTCCTTATATAGCTAACGATGACAAGCATAGGTTACATTTATCAGAATACTGATTGCTCTGTTCTTATTGAAGAAATTGACCGATAATGTATCATGAACCTGAGCATGTTTTCTAAAAATACATTAATTTGATTCTGCTTTTTTCGGTTGTTTCTAAAAGGTGAACTCGATGTCAACAGAAGGAATTTAATTTTATTATGTATGTTCTTCGAGTGAGGGAAATTACTCGCCTCTTACAGAGTTCAGAGGTCACCAACCTTCTGTAGCAAAATTTTCTAAACTGGTATTTTCGTTACTTTTTGCAGAAATATTTGTCCTTTTTAAACATTTCCTATCAGCTAACCGTTTTTTAATTATAATATAAATTTTACAAATTATCAAATCCCTTTAGTTGTGCAAATAATGTTCATACCAATTAAACAGGTCAAATTTATTTTGTTTTTTTCTTGGTGTTTTCCACTACTGAAATGTATGCAAAAGGAAGATGAAGGCATCTCCGACCCTATAAAGTATATATATTTTTGATCAGCATCGACATCCGAGTCGATATAGCCCTGTCACTCTGTCGTTCTGTGTAAGCACGTAGATCTCAGAGACTACACATATAAGAGCTAGAGTAACTAAATTTTACCAACAGACTTCTATAAGTTTATTTATTATTTATTCCTACCTATTATTAGTTTGATTTGAGAATTTCTTCGACAATCTTTAATTATTTACTTATTAATGTGGTTTATTTTTTAAGGTTCGCGTGCGCCGACAGAGCATGGAGCAACTGGATCTTATCAAGATCACACCGGATGGCAAGCGCATGCAGGAGGAGAAAAACAAGGCGGCCATAGCCGCCAATACAAAAGCCAAAGAGGACGACTTCTTCGAGATGCTTTCGCGTTCGCAATCGAAGCGCATGGATGACCAGCGTTGTTCCATCAAAATCAACACAGGCGGCGTTGGAGTAGCCACAGGTGCAACTCGGAAACCGCTTGTGCAACAGAACTCAATGTTTGTGGATCCCACAAATCTGCCGGGTCTAAAGTCGCCATCGTCTGCAATGCCGCCTCCGTTGGCACGGAGTGCAACAACCACACAACAGCCGGATGACGCTTTCCTGGACATGCTGATGCGTTGCCAAGGCTCGCGATTGGAAGAACAACGGTCTGAGTTGCCCCGGCCACATGTCACCATGGATGCGGAGGCGCCACAATTACAGGCACCACAGGCAGCAGCTGCGTCTGGTGCTCGGGGTCAGTCTGGACGTGGGACTACCGTGCCCGACGAGGATTTCTTCTCGCTTATCATGAAAGTGCAGAGTGGACGCATGGAGGATCAGCGGGCATCCATACCGTTTGGTGGCTTCAACAATGCTCAGCGAAATGCGCGAGGCAACAATAATAATAATAATAATAGTAACAACAACAACAATGCTACTGGTGGTGGTTCTGCTGCCAAGTAGACGTCCCAATCAAGCTGTCCATTTAGGCTGCTGCTCTTCTATCATTTGTTATACGTACATTTTGGCCATTGCATGCCTATTGTCCCACTTTTGGTCAATTGGCTATTGGCTGCTAAGCATTTGTTTTAAGAATTATACATGAACTTTAGTTTGATACCGACTAACAAAAGTAACCAAAAATGATGCATTCGACTAATGTTTTCTAAAATGCACTCAGATGCATCTCTCTTCCATTTTGATGCATTTGTTTATCACACACAAATAAACATATATACATACATTTATACTCACATCTAGTAGAGACGGTTGAACAATATGATATTGCGCTTTTTAAATGTCCAAAAAATACACAAATTTAAAGAGATATTAATGTTTTTAAATTGCATGCAAAGCACATACTACGATATTGTAACTAGTTTAAGTCCAAAATAGCTCAATAGATTAATTGAATATTCGCTATACTTTGCTGTTCTTATAGACATCATAGGTCTCTCTTCAATCTCTAAATATACACATCCATACATACATACATATAAGCAATTGCATTATGCAAACATTTTCCAACTGTAACTTGAGTATTGCATTTTTCTACTGAAACCCTTTTCAAATACATATATTTATAAACCTAAAATACATTGAAGAACTTACATATTTTACTTTAAATATTTGATTTGATTTAATTAAAATTTTGCTATATTTTTTCTCGAGATATTCACGGACTGTCATGGGTTAATTTTTAAGACCCGACGCCGTTTTAGCATGTAGTCTACCATATACACAATACGGATACAATTCAGATATCTATCTAAACATATATATATCATATATATATATATATATATATTTACACATATGGAAAAAAAATTAAAAACCGAAAACCGAGGTTGATTGATTTAATGAGAAAAACAACAGAGTTCGTGTTGCATGAAATGAAAAGCCAAAATTTTTTAATGTTATTAATGAATGTATATTGATAATGATCAAGGTCAGATCAGATCAGATGCTGACTATATTGATATATGTATGAAATGTATTATTATAAAATATTAAAATCCCAATTGGTTGCTGACAAACATGTAATCGACATTTTCAATTCCTTCACTCTTTTTTTTTTTTCCAAATTTCCAATAGCAGGAATGAAAATTGTAGTTTGGAACTTATTTTCATATTTATTAAACTGAAATTAAAATTACTTATTTTTCGAAACTTCCGTATCAATAATGCATGATACGATACAAAAGCAATATCTGTGAAAAAAAATCAAGATGGGAATCAAAATTTATCCTAGAAGATAGTAATTTAAAAAAGAGTAATCATTTTTCTTAGTCATTTTGAAAAGCATCGGACTTATTGATGTTTTCAAAATACCAAAATCGGTAAAAAGAAAAACATCCGTCACACGTTTTTATTTAAAAGAATATGTGGGTGTAGTAAAGTTTTAGCAAATTGCTTGTCTATGGCATAATTTCATAAATACTGATGTCCGTTGAGATAATGTGCGACTGTTTTCCGATTTTGGTGGACTTTTAATAAATTGTTGGGGTAAAAAGTTATAAAGAAAATTGATCTGCGGCTGGAAGTAAATAAGTGATATATATTTTATAGGGCCTCTCCTCCATCTTTTTTGTTGTTACATAATATACATTGCAGCGAATACCCTTGTATTCTACGAGTAATGGGTATACACAAGTGTACAATTATTTTTTTCCTATTTACGAAAAGCTAACTACGATGGTTCGTTTTTAAAGCTTTATTCATAAATTAGTCGTCTTATGAGTCTAGAAAGTACATATATTATAGATATTTCTATATAAATATAGTATTTGTATGATAAGTGTGTGTCCCTTGCGGATGCGGGGGGGGCATGCACCATTGAGTGTCTAACCCAAATTTATTTACAAATTCATTTATATAATTTAACGCTTAACAACAAACAATATCTGCTCCTTCTGCTGATCCCGCTGATCCCGCTGCCTACGCCTTCACCCGCTTAATACTCTCCGGCTGTGCATCTTCCAGCACGAATATGGGAAGCGAGAAATCGACGGGCTTTTCTCCGGCTGCAGCTGTTGCCTTTGGATAATCGTAGACATTCTTGTGCAACGTTTTGTGCCAGCCACGTTTCAACATGACGTAGACCACAAAGATGCTGACGAGGAATGCCGAGCAGCTGGCCATGACGAACATTGCCAGCTGCACGGATTCATCAGATGCGGTGGCTGCCTGGGCATGTGGAGGCACCGCCGTGCGATGAACAAAATGGGAACGTGTGAGATCCGGCTGGAAGTGACCAGCAACTAGCTGAAAGCCACCGGATGTGATGGCCGACTCAATGGCAAAGGCCATGTCCACTTTGGCCTCGTTGTGCAGCTCGAAGCGCACAATGAGCGATCTATCAAAGTTCTCCTGCACCCGGAGATTCTCGACAACATCGCCGAGCAGTTGCTGCAGCTCACGTCGTATGGAATCGTAGACATTGCGCACACTGCTCCCGCTGCTGTTGGTCATGTGCAGCTCAATGGACACCGCTTCGATCGGCACATGGTCGCAGTGTCTTTCGCCCTGACCAAAGATGTGCGTCGACTGCAATTGATTTCCGGCATCATCCACGCACCAACAATTCCGTCCGTTGCACTGTTGGGCACGGAATGCACCTGCCTCATCGCAGCTAACCGGGAATGTGGCTGTTGTGGCCAAGGCGCGACAGCGAGTGGTGTTCACCTGCATGGGTTGCAGGGGCGACGAATCCACCGACAACTGGGAGTCCAGCAAGGAGTTGGCCATCTCCAAGACACGCTCCGTGACAGATTCCGCCATGCTGGAGGCTGCAACAGTTGGTTGCAGCTTCACCTCCACTTCATCCAAGTCCAAGTCAATGTTGTCCACATCGTTCAGCTGCGTCAATTGGCCAATGAGCTGCTCCATCAACGGATCTCCCAGGTCGTAGTTCTTGCGCTGTCTCGCCTGGCGACTGTTGCAGGTGGGTTCAATGTCCCGGGTCAGGCTACCCTTGAGTGGTGCACCCTTTCGATCGGCACACCAACAGACGCCATACGGACTGGGCAACTCCTGATCCTGCTCCGTTTGTGGATTAGCAAAGGCGCGACTCACAATCTCCGTGGTGCGTGGCGTGCTGGTCAAGGCGGGCTGCTTGCCCAGACACTGGACGGGACTCCAGTGACCGGTGATGGGATCGCAACGGGGCTGGAACCACACCGAGGAGTGTCCACTACGCTGGGCAGCCAAGCTGTTCTTGAGCTTGAGACGCTCGCATTGGGTGAGCAGTGGACAGACGGAAATGCAGGCGAGCTCATTGTGGAACAGATTCTTGGTCTGGCAGGCAGCTGCATCCGCATCGATGTGAACCGCCACACACTTGTTGGCCTTCGGGCTGAAGCGATAGCGTGTGTGATTGTGCGACGTGTTGGCGCCGGAGAGGCACACATTGTCCATGGACTCGAAGCATACGTCGCGTGTCTTGGAGCAGCAGACGCCACGATTGCTCACCGGATTCAGCTGGCAGGTGTGGGTGGTGGGACACGCCTCGTGCTCGTTGTGGGGACCACAGCTGACATCGAGTTCGCCCTGCTGGAGAGGATTGCCCTCGGCACAAACGGAGGCACGCCGCGGCACACAGATGGGCATCTTGGGACAGGGACTGTCCACGCACTCCACACTGATCAGCTGGCACTCCTCGTCGCTGGCACAGCTCACCTCCTGGCAGTAGTTCCGACACTGGCAAGTGAGACAACCCTGGGCATCCACCTGGTAACCGCTCTCGCAGCTCACGTTGCACTTTGGCTGCGCGCAGGCGTGACTGGAGTTCTCCTGGCAGATGGGCGTGGCAGGTGACTTGATCCTAGTGCCCGCCAGTTGCTGTCCCTGGTCATCCACACACCAGCAATGGCCGTCGGGTGAGCACTGCACCTGCTCCCACTTGCCCGTCTCCATGTCACATTGGGCCACCGTCATCTGGCGAGCCGGAATGCCGAGTTCGGAGCTCTGGTGCAGCTGTATCGCCTGGAGGTGCTGGCAGGCCGTCTTCAGTTGAGGCTCCACACATTGTGTGCCACAGCCGTTGGAGCAGCAGCGACGCGATCCCTCACAGTGGGCATCGGTGCGACACTCGTAGGCACAGATGTTGGCATCCAGGTTGTCCGTTGGAGCAGGTGGCACCAGGTAAGGGCACTGACCAGGCTTACGGGGCAGACAGGCGGGCACTGGCGGACAGTATTCACCCTCGCAGCTGACATCGACTATGCGGCATTCCTTGCCCTGGCCACAGGTGACTCCATCGCAGGGATCTCGGCACTGGCAGGCGGGACAGCGGGTGTTGGCATCCAGTGCGAACCCATACTCGCATCCCATGCGACAGGTGAGATCCAGGCAGTCCAATTTATCGCGCAGCTGCTGGCAACTCTCGTCGCTGACATTGAAGCCACGCGATTGTGGAATCTCTGTGCCAAAGCCGTCCACGCACCAGCATTGCTCCACCTCCATGTCGACCATGTCGTCATCGGCAACGGGTCGCTTCGGCGCTGGCGCCACCTTCTTAAAGTCCGTCTCGAACAGCTGTCCCAATCCCTGTTGTCGCTCCGCACCCATGTCGATCACCTTGGCACTGCGTCCCATCACTGGAGCTGCCACCTGCACCTTGAGCGCACTGTCATCCACACGATACAGCTTCAGGCGTTCCGCATCGCGTCTGCTCCGTTTGGATGGCACACTGTTCAACAGCATTCGCATCCGGCGTATGGTATTCTCCTCCAGAATCTTGCGCTGCTCCGCCCGCGTCACGCGTATCTTTCTCTGCTCGCACTGACGTCCCGCGTAGTCTCCTTCAGCTGTGCAACGTGGTGCCGGCATTGCCAGCTGCATGCCCTCCTCCGTGCCCTCCATGCGCTCCGAGAAGTCGCGCAGATATTCACACACTATAATAGATAAACGGAATATATATAAATTCATCACTATTTGTCTTGTTAAAGTTTCTCTCTTGTGAAACACTGCCGGAAGTGGGTCAGAGAGAGGACTGGTCTACAGGGATTGGATTGGATTAAGAAACCTCATCATTGGCTTATCATGCTGTCCGGATACTTTAAATTATTACCTCTTTTTTGACGGATAAGAGAACTACGATAACTTGCTTTTTGTTGGCCAAAAAAAGTTTCTTTGCCTTTCCATTATTAATTCTAAAAATTAAACAATTTTCTTAAGGAAAATTATTTTCTTTATTGAACTGATAATAATAACACCAAACATACTAAGGAAAAAATATTTTTGGGATTTCAAATAAATTATGAAAAAAAGTTTGTATATATTCAAGAATATACCTACGAAAATTCGCACAAATATTATATAACTTTTTTGAAAGGAAAATGTGAATGGAATGTGAACTTACTCGTTTGCTGGTGCGCCAACTGCTGATCTCCGGAATCCGTTGTTTGCTCAGGAACTGGACAGCACACGCTCTCCGTTTCACGATGCAGTTTGGTGCACTTGTACTGCTCCGGGCACATGATGCGGTTGCTCATGGAGCGACCCTGCTTCGCCTCCGCTTCGGGCTCAAAGAACGCTGTCGGCTGGAAGCTGCGTGCCTGACGTTCATCGAAACAATACATGACTTCTCCACTAACAGTATCCGAGAGGGGTGTACCAATGTCACAGGGATTTGAATAGGCCAAGTCTGGCTTACAGACGGGCCAAGAGGCGCAGAGAGAAGATCCGGACTCGCACAGCGGATCGGTGGCCACCTCACAATGGGAACCAATAGCGCACTTAAATCCCTCACAAGGTTCAGAGCACTCACAAGTCGGACAGCCATTGTGATCATTCTATAGAAATAAGATATACAATACAATATTTATGAGTACGTTAAACTAACATATCACAGCTAAGAGCGTAGCCAGAATAATTTTAGTAAGAAATAAATTTTCGACCACCATTTGACACCATTCGAATTATTAGCATTGATCAATGCGATTTAGACATTTATCAAGAAATTTTCATCAGTCGAAAACATTTTATCTCAAAATTTGTATCTCAAAAACGTATTGTAATAAGTATTTCTCAAGAACGTTCTTATAATCCTTAGAGATTTACCATACCATAAATACCATAAATTTATTTCCAGTTTAAACATATTTATTAATTTTTATAGAAATAATAAATTCAATCAAATCATATTTAAGGCATTTTTTTTGTGATTTGAAAGTAAACTAGCCGGAAAGGCTATAGTCAAGATTTCGACTATGGGAATACGTTTTTTATTTACTTTTAGGAGCTTGTATTTTCTTACAAATTAAAACAGCAATTACTACCGTTCTGTTTAACCGATATTTATGCGATTAATTAAACAATAACAGGCAGAGGAAAACTTTAAATTCGATCTTAAAAAATTGAGAAAAAACATGATCTGATCCAACGCCAGGTAAATAACTATGTGTGCTCTAGCTCTTATAGCCTCTAGGTCTCAGAGATCACAAGAACGGGCGGACGAACAGGCGGACGGTCGGACAAGGCTGTTGATGCTGATCAAGATTATATATACCTAATAGGGTCGGAGATGCCCCCTTCTATCTGTTAACGGGTACAGTCGCATCGAAAGAACTTACCTTAAAGCCATATTCACAAACGGCGGCGCAGATATTCGTGTCGCATTGTTCCATCTGGAAGCTGCGGGCATAGGAGCGACTGATCATGTTCTCCCAGCCATCGCAGTTGACATTGTTGGCTGCGCCCATGGACTCCTTGATCTTGTGTCCGGTGCGGGGATCCACGCACCAGCAGACGAGGCCATTCCTTGAGCATTGCCTAGGCGAATACTGACCACCGGGTCCATTGCAATCGGGCACATAACCGCGTCCCTCACGCTCATTGACGGAGAGGATGTCGGCCAGGGCCTTGGCCTGATGGCAACCCGTCACATTGCTCGGCTGCTGGCAATTGAACTGGCAGCCCTTGGTGAAGCAACATTTGTCCAGGTTGCGGCACTCCAGATCATGACTACAGGGTGCACCACACATGTAACCGGTGCGTTGGGTGTACTGCGCTTGTTCGGGAGCCGGACAGATGCCTGGCTTCTGGAAGGTCAAGGTGCTGGGACAGCAGACACCGTAGTCATTGCCCGATTCCACCATGCACTGGTAGAGTGGCGGACATTGAGGCTTACCCGCATCCTGACCACACAAAAAGGGCCTCACGCTGTCCTCGATGGCCAGGGGAAGTCCGGCGGGGCAGTAGTTGGCCAAGGAGCGTGCCTTCTTGCATGTGGGTAACGGTGGACATGGCTCCGATTTGCACTGCACTTCCTGCAGCTGACAGGATTGTCCATTGGGACACTCGAGGCCATCGCAAGGATCCCGGCAACGGCACACCGAACAACCCGTCTCCGGATCGCGTGCAAATCCCGACGGGCAGAACATGCGACATGCCGAGGCGGCACAATGAGATGGCTCCTTGCACTGAACTCCACTTCGACTTGCATTTCGTGTACCCGGCAACTCCACGCCGTACTCATCAATGCACCAACAATCCTCGCCAGCTCGTTCATTCGTGCACTGAATGCTCTCGAATTCGCCGCCCTTACGACAGCGTGGAATCCTCACAGCTCCCGACGTACCATTCGGTTGTAAAGCCTTGGCTCGACGCGACTCCGCACGTCTCAGATGCTGGCAGGCTGTTAAGTTACCTAAAAAGCAGAGATCGCAAATAATAATTAAGAATTTTAAAGAAAGTTAAATTTCAAAAATTATTTAGATAAATGGGGAAATCTCTATTTTCGGATGGATTTAAATTGATATTATACAAATTTATTAAACTTTTCTTTTGTTCAATTTAAATATTATTTTTTCTAATATATTGAAATCATAATATAAATGTATTTTTCAAATATAAACAAAAGTTAAAAATAAATAAAACAAAATTAATTCTTAAAATATAGATATAAACAGAAAAATGTTTGGTTCAATTTATATCATAGCAATTAATTTAACCTTTAATCATTAATTTAAATGTAATTTATCCAATAAATTAAAATCTAATATTAATAGTATTTTCAAAAACAAAAGTTACTAATAAAAAAAAAAGTAATTCTTTAAAAAATATTTGGATGAATGGGCATATTTTCGGGAGGGATATCCTAAAACAGAAAAATGTTTGTTTAAATTTATATCATACCAATTAATTTTAACTTTAGTTTTTCAATAATTTAAATATAATTTTTTTTAATAAATTAAAATCATAATATTAATATTATTTTAAAATATTAATTTTGATAATTTTGCATTCAGTTGTTAATTTGCAGTTAAATTTTCCTTAAAATTTTTTAAAAAATATTTTATGTTTTCAATTAATTTTTAGATATATATTAGGAGTCATTGCTAAATTTCGAAAATTAAACTACCTATTCTTGTATCTTGAAAATTGTAATCGTTTAGATTCCTGCTAATAAAGAGCAGCAGAGTGAAGTTTATTAAGTTGACATACTTTCAAGTTATTCAACTGCAGAAAATAAACAAAGAAAAAGTGAGACACTGAAAAAAAACCCAACAACGACGTCAGTTTCACTTTTGCGAACGTGACGCGTTCGATACTCGTATGAATGAAACAACAAATTGAAATTAAAAATTTGTACAAATGGCAGTTGCTCACGGCATTTGTTGTTCAAATTGTTGTCGTTGTCGTTTTCGTTGTTGTCTCAGGGCCAACATTGAGCGCTTTGTATGCGAATTGCGCGCAACTTTTGGCCAAAGCGTCGTATGCGCAATTTACTGAAATGGCCTGAACCATTAACGCCATTGGATGCTTGGATTCTGCCTTGTTTTCTGGCCCTAAGACTGCATAAGGCATAGTCATTGTCTATTGCCTGCTCAATGCTTATGTAATTGAGGCATCATCCCTCCGCCGTCGCCTCATCACCGTCTTCCCTCCATCGCCCCTCTCTTTATTTCCTACACGCAACGTTGATTTTTTTCGGCATTTCGTAAAGTCTCCGACGCGCTCACTGAGCTTTGGGCATTGTTTTGGACAGAGCCACGTAATGCATTTTGTATGCACATTGCACTGCAATTGCCAATTGGCTTAAACTCCGGCTGACATATTATTGGCCTGGCCTTATCAAAGGCACTTCATTTTAGGCCGTATTTAACTCGTTCAGCTGTGAGTTCGTTAACTTGACTCATCAACTATTCAGGCATCAAAGTCGTTTCGTAATGGACTCTCCTCATGAAACTAAGTTGAGAGGCCTGACTTATTTTAATTTCGTATACAGGGTATCAAACCGAATCGAATATCGGTTTCAGTAAGAGGTTTCTTGGTATATCGGTTTCGTTACGGTTGATACCGGTATTATTTGGGTTCACAAAAAAAAGTTGTAGAATCTTCTTTGAAAAAGGGCTGTTTAATAAGATCATTATTTAAATTTACAATTAAAAGAGATTTGAAAACGGAGATTACACCTTAACAACAAAATTAAACATAATGCTTGATTGAACCGAAACTAATCGTTATACATGAATTATTTACTAATCGGTTATTTTGGTTTGAATAATTTCGATCTTTCGGTTTCAGTATAGAAAAAAAGTCTTGTCGATTGGTTAATACCGGTTAAAGGTTAAAAAGTGTTGAAATAATTATATAATTTATTCAATATGACATATTTAAATATAATTTATTAAAATCACAACTGTAACAACTCGGAAATTTATTTATCTTTAATTTGAACAGTTTATTATTGAAACATTCTTAGGCCCTAATAATTTTGTCACAATAAAGAATTGATATTTTAAAATTCTTGGCAAAAACTAAGAGTTATTATTAATTTATTAATCATACAAAGCGTAATGTTGCCAAGACATAAATATTAAAAATACTTTTTGTTTTTAAAATTATAATAAGAAATTCATATGTCATATCAACGCGATTCCAAACATTTACTATTAAAAGCACAAATGCATTTTACTTTCCCATGCAGTTCCAAATGTCTAGATATCATAAGCTTATGGTGCGACTGACATACATACTCGTATGTACATCCGGCTTGCATCTAAACCGTCAGCTTAATTGCCGAAATTTTTCGCTGTTTTTTTTTTTGTGAGGCTAAAATTAAATGAAAGTTTTCATTATTTTTTGTTTTTTTTGTCAGCTCCGTAATTTGATTAGGCATATTGTTGTTGATCTCGCGCAGCTTTCGGTTTTTTTTTTCGTTCGTTTCATGAATGAAAACAAAAAGCAATTAAATGAAAATAATGATGGAACACTGATGGAGGTAAGCGTGCCTTTATTCTAGCAGTAGACCGAAATCAAGTTTGTCGCTTAAGTCTTTCGTTGCTCTGAGGCCGAAGCGTAACGAAAATGAAAACAAAAAAGACCAAAACAACAACAGCAGCATAGACAGCATAGACAACGAACTCCCCGGGCAACTGGAACTAGTACTATGAGGAGTAACCGAAGTTGACCGACTGACACACTGTATGCGGCAAAGTAGCTAAGATTTCTTTGCTTTGCATGTGTGCATGTCTCTTTCTCTCTCTCTCTCTCTCTGTCTGTCTGTTTGTTTGTGTATTGGTAACGGTTTTTGGATGTACTATGTTTCAAGTTCGTGCTGTGAGTCTTTTGGTGCGGCTAAGCGCTTTTTAATGATGCCGTGCTATATTTAGCGCCTGAGTTCTACACGAAATTGCCACACGCTAATTGCTCCATGCATTTTGCAATTGCAATTGTCTTTTAATGAGCCAGCGGCAAATGGCGATCGTCTGTCTTACTTGCTCCACATACCGATCGAAGGGTTCATTGACTTGCCAAAATAAAACAGCAAAGAAAAGAAAAGAAAAGTCATTGACATGGTGCGTGGCAGTCCTGATTCTGCACAATGGTTTAGAGTCCCAATTTTTTGGCAGAATATCCAATAGTGTTGATATAAATCAAGAATTTGGTATTAGTGCAACCATGAATGTAAGAATCTGAGAGACTATAAGAGTTAGAGGCTTCAAATTCGGTTGATCTTACCAAGATCAACTTTGTTTTAACCCCGCAAATCGTAATCGCAAAAAAATAATTTTAAAAGCATAGCTTATAAATTTCATAGTATTAAGATTATTAACACAGAAGTTATTTAAGAATTCTTTGAAATAGCTAAGTTAAATATTATTTTGGATATACTTTGAAAGACTTCTTTTGATTTTTTAATGGAACAAAAATAATATAAGTCAGGATCAAAGTAGTGAGGACCATTTAACTAAATCTATTTAGAGCGTAAAAATATCACTTTAGAACCATAGATAAACAAATAGACAAGTCCCAAAAAACATAAGCTTTTTTGGATAATTGTTTTAAAAGTATTTCCTTATGAACAAAAAAGTGCACTACTCAATTTAAATGTTTTAATATTTCCTTTCAGTTAATAGTTGCGCTCGAAATTGGCATTAAACAAATGGTTAAATATATAGGCTTTAAAAATTCAAATTATACCGTTGCGATTTTTAGCTGCTCTAGTGTATTATAAATTTAATTTTATAATTACTGGGGGAAAAATAATTTTTTTTTTTGCTTACATCGAGAAATGAATTGAATTTCTGGCAAAAATTTGGGAATTGGGACCAGTGTGTGTGTGTTCTGGTTCCCCCCTTTAGGCAGTTTTACTTACCAGTTGTGCGCTTTGCATCGGCAGCTTGCAACAAGAGCAGCGACAGCAGCAGCAGGCTGCATGAAAAGAGCTTCAGCCAACGTTGATCACAGTGTTGTGCCATATTGAGGTAAAAGCATTCAAAATGTTGCCAAAAAAGATTTCCTGTTTGTGGCTGCAGCAACGACAGCAGCAGCTGCAAAAGAGAGTTCATATTGAGTCAGTAAGTGTGTGAGTGTATTTGTGTGTGTGTATGTGTGTGTGCGTGTGTGTGTGTGCGTGTGTTGTGTGGCATGGCCAGCACGACGCTTTGTCACGTTTGACGTCACACACTGGCGCTGAGTTTATGAGACCGAAACCGGGCATGAGAAATTCAAATTCGAATACATACTCAAATATATGCACACAAATACTTTCACTATCCGCGCGTTCAATCTACATTTTTTTTATATTTTTATAGCATCTTTGTCTTGTTTGCGGCTAAAGAATTCAACCAAAAAAAAAATATGCTAAGATGCATAATTTAGCCATGGTTTACTGTTGCGCAATAGGCCTTTAGACAGAGGTTACGAATGGGTCATGAACTGCACACATTTATGACTATTGTCATTTTGCTGTGAACATATCATTTAGCAGCTGTCGTTGTTGTTGTTGTTGCTGCCGTTGCTGTTGCTGTTGCCTGCGAAGACGAGTGATTAATCTGCGCTGTTGACGCAGTTGCGCTTTCACTTTGGCAAGCAGCAGCAGCAGCAACAACAACAACAACAACCACAGCAACAACTGCTACTTCAATTGCTGTAAGTTAAGCGTAAGGCGTGCAACATTTTTTTGCCAGCACTGTTGAAATTCACTTTTTCGTACGTTTTCCGGTCCATTGAAAACGACGACGCGTCGTCTCACTCAGCTCAGTTGAGTTCAGTCCATCTCAGCTTTAATGACACTGCCGCAGCTCAATCAAAGTGGATTTTCTCTAATTATGATGGTCAAGCAGTCGGCAGCTGGCCAACAGCTGATCATATTGTATCATGGCCAGTTGAAGAAGTAGTTTGTTGCCTAAGTCTTTTGTTTGCTTGCTTATTTTGGGTGAAAATTTATTTTGGATTGAAAAATGTGCCACAACAACAACAACTTTTTTTTACAAAGCAACACGGAACTAAAAAATTGACAAAAAAAAATACTGTACAAGTTTGTGGTCGCAACAAGTTAACAGTCAGCGGCAGCTTTTTTTATCTTTTTGGGTTTTTCTTTGTTTTTGGATTTTTTTTTCAGTTATTCCAAGGTTCTGCAGTGTCTGAGGACCAAAGAGTGGACAACATTTTCACTAATAACATTTCACGCCATGTCGCAGTACCGTTTGAATAAAAAGAAAATGCAAAGTTAACTTGAACTTGAGTTGGCACTGCAAATTTCCATAGATTTCACCATGGCCAAAAACCTGTAAAAGAAACCTGGCTAAACCCTACTTGTTGTTGCTGTTGTTTTGTCATTGAAATGAAGCCAACTGAAGTGCCGCTAATGCGCTGGGAGACGGTTTGACCCTGTCACATTAACTCCCATGCTATGCTTGGCCTGGCTTATACCGTTTGACAGTTAGTAGAGTGTAAAGTTTAACGATTGGTGAAATGAGGTCACATGTTAGCCATGTTATGGATATGCATTTACATGCGTGGGCCGAACTCTGAATGAGATTTTTACTCGAACAAGTACTGACAGTTCTATATATTGTATTTAGAGCTGACGAAACTTATCTATATATAAGTATATTTAAGACTGTTCCAATTCCAGTGCCTCTTTCAAAAAAGCTGACTCACGTCTGGATTTTCGGCGCATTTCATCGTCGTTTTTTTAATGTTTCGCACAGTTTTCTGCTACAGTTATTATTGCGTGTGCAGTCACTTGCGAAATGCTTAGGCTCGGACTACGACTTGAGTTGGTCTAAATACCGGTGGGCCTTCGCATTACTCAGACCTTTTTGGTCTGAACCTCTGTTGCTCGAATAAGCTTTTTCCGGATATTTAATGATGATACCATTTACGTTTTTTTGGTTTTATTAGGTAATAAGTCAATAACTGTTCAATTTAATTATATTTGAGTTAGTTTTCCATTTTAAATATCTCGATTACATTCGAAAATCAATTTTTTATTCAAGCGAATTTTGAGTACAATTGTAGCTTAAATAAATTTTTAATGAAATACAGTCGTAATTACAAATTGATAACCGTTTTTAATTACAAATTTTAGATGATAGATTTTGTTTATTGACTTGATTTTGATCAAGGCCGAAATCTCAAAAATTTTTAAGAAGATTTGGTTGGACGGCTAAAGCTATAGAGCAAGGTTTTAAGGATTCCTTAACCCATGGTTTTGGTTCGAGTGTTGCTTCAAATTTAATTAAAAAAATAATTCAATTTATATTTTAGATAATGTAACATAAGGTTCAGATTTATTATTTTATGACTCTTTAGTCGAAATATCAAATACCAGTGCCATTTTAAGAAAAACTTACTTTAAAACCTCGATTTTTATAATTTTATGTCAAACTATATTTTAGTTTGGTACACAATAACATTGAAAAGTGGTCCCAAACATAATACATTTGTGAAATTATTAAACAACCCATGCGATCGAATATGGGTAATTAACATGCCAAAATGTTACCTTGATCTCTACATTAACAAATCGCTTGCTGATTGAACTGTAGAGATATATGAGATTTGTTTTAGCTTTGACATGTTTACAAGGTCCACATAAAAATCCCAGTTTCAATTTCAATTTCAATCTCAGTTTTTAGAGTGAAGTTATTGCTCAACAAACCTGTTCAGCTGAAGTTAGATCAGATGAGTTATAGAGCGACAGCAGCTAATCCAATAAAAAGTGAAAATCCAAGAGTCTCTTGAGAAGCGATGTTATTTTTATTTTTTTTTGGTTTGGCTTGTGCTTTAATCCAAGTGCACGGGTTTTTGGAATGCGCCTTAGTTTGGCGCTGGGTTTTAATTTGCAATTTTCACAATTTCACTGAGCTCACACACGCACACACAAACGAACAGCTAAATTTGATTTTCACTTTGAATTTCTACGGCGAAACAGCAACAACGAAAAAACTCTCTCGTAACGTTTGTAAGCTATATTTTTTTTTAAAAAAGTTTTTTGCGGCATCCAATTTAAATTCGCGTGCGACTTCAACGGCGAACGTTGCTCATTTGAACTGGCGACGGTGCACCACGGTTGGTAGTAGCAATCCGAGTAGTTGTGGTGCTGTGGTTCGCCTTCGCTCAGGTTCGATCCAACATGTTGGCGCTGCCGAGAGACACTATTTTAATTCGAGTAAAAACTCACAACTCGCAATTGAAGTTTGGATTTTTTTTTTGGATATTTTGAAACTGATGGCTAAAGCTCGCTCATTCTGCTGGCCCATTCATACTCATACTTCAATTGTACGCACCACTTGTTGGATTCTCGGTTGATTCATAAAGTTTAGTTAATGCCATTATTATTATTATGAGTATGTGGCCACTTAACCTAGTGCGTGACAGCCTTCAGCCGGACAGAATTAGCTTTGCCGGCGGGTAAAACCGTAGAGTTTTGTACCTCGCACCTCAGTTGAGTCAGTTCGACGTCAGTCGGATCCAAGGGCGTTGATTTATGACGGAATGTTGACGAAAACAATTTGGCGTGCAGCATCTGCTTTTGCTGCTTCCGCTTCGCTTGTCTTTCGCACGCTTTTTGCCGCATTTTCAATGACTTTCTTCTTTAATTTTATTAATAAAAAACGTCTCCGTTTCCCTCAGCGAGGCCATCATTAAATTAACTGCAGCGCATGAAGTTCCGTCTTACAAAGAGCTGCTTTAATAACACAGTATGCAATTTTTGGGATGGTTTACAAAAGGTAGAGAATCTCGTCGGGCATTTTAGTAATACACATCTGAAAAAAAATTGAAGTTATTTCCATAATTCCATTAAAGTTCGTTTGTTGTATTGCTCGTTCTAATCGCAGGCTTTGAATTATTCAGTTTCAGCATCCACAGTTCGGAGTCGTATGAGCGCCTTTAAAGCCATGCCTTCAACAATGCGGTTGCCGGCTTCCAACTTGTCTGACGTCTTCGAGAGGTGAAAGTGAAAGTTCTGTGAAAGATGCGATGCGATGAGACGCGCGATTCGGTCAATATCAAACTGGTGCTAACATGTTATCCACACACGGATTAAAAAACCCAATTTGAATACAACATAAGAGCCCTTTCATTGCATAATTCTCTTTAGTGTTTTTGTTTTTTTTTTGTTTCTTTATTGGTTTATAATAAACTAAAATAATTCTTTATATATATTTATTAATGACTTTTATCTATTTGTGTAGTTTTGTTAAAGAATACTAAAACTGTGGGACAACAAACAAGTCTTTCTTTTTGAGTTGCTAATTTATTTGATATACGTTTCTTACGCGTTGTGGCAGGGTGTAATCGGCTGACAAGTACTTGGGAGGGCAATAAAACGTATTTTTTTTAAATTACAATTGTATTTCGATTTGAAAACGTTTTGTGAATTAGTTTGTGTTGGTATAACCTGAATTATTACAGATCAACATCTGAAGAGTGTCTTTAAGTTATCTATATATATATATTAAAAGTTGACAAGTGCCTTTTGATTCAGTGTCTTTGTTCATTTTTAGTTACAATGTGCATTCATTGTTGTTGTTACTTTTATTGCTGTTTAGTTTGTTCAAATTTGTTATCCAAGTGGAAACCTTACTCTTAGTTAGCGATGTTCGTTCAATTCAATTGAAATAAATTTGTAGTTTGATTTTCGTAAACTAAATTACATATCTGATTTGTTTTGGGCGCGTTTTCCTATGATTACTATATGTATATATAATATATTTATAGATAAATATTTTACGTACGTTTATTAGTATTTATTTACATATACATTTATTGGTTGCAATTTGTTCACTGGTTGTAAATGTTTGCACAGAATTAAAATGCTTTCGTTATTTCCAATTCTATTATTTATGAATGAACACAGTATAATCTGCAAGATTTCCACATGCATTTTCCCGTTTTCAATTATTGTAATATAAACATCACTTTTTTTGTTTGCTAAAATGAAATATGTCTTTTGTTGTTCCTAGCAAAAATAAAAGAAGCGCATAAATCTATTTCAATAACGCGCTTAAGATACATACACGCATTAATATGTATAAGTATGTGTATAAAATAAGAAGACCTACGTTGCCGCTGCTAAAAATAAGTTTACATTTGTGGTATAAATAATAAATAAAACATTTACAACTATTTGCAACGCTAAATGGCCTATGAACTATATCAAATTGTATATAACTTGTATATAAATATGTCCTTTTGCTAAAAATTATTATTATTATTAATATTTAAATATAATTATTATTATTATTATTTGCATCGCTTTTCATATTTGTTTAGGGTATTAGACTAATTGCATTAAAGTAATAATAACTGCGGATTATCAACTTGCTAGCTGCTGGCCATTTGTGTGTGTATGTGTGAGTGGGTGTGTGTGTGTAATAGAGAAAGAAAGTCAGCGAATATGCTTGCTAAAGATCTATAAACTAATTGTACACATTATCATAGCTGTTATCATGTTGTATGTGTCTGTATTTTATGTACAACTGTCTGGATGTTGGCTCTGCTTGCGTTTCGCTTTTGGCTCCTTGGGGTGCACCTCGACTGATGGACGACGCGGATTACCAAGTGTGACTAACGCGCTGGCCACAGCCAGTCCGGCCGATTGACAGGAAGATGCTTGTGGTAGGCCACCTATATAATAAAATATACAAATGTAGAAAGTTAATGAATCACTCGAGATTATATGTAGATATATAGATATACTAAATAGACGAACCCGTGGGCAGCCGGACTAGTAGCGAAAGCACTGCGGCTCGATTGCCATTGCATGGCTCTAAAGCGATTGGACTGGGGCACTCCTGTAAATATAAATAAACAATAAATATAAATGTATTTTCTTGGCATTGTCAACGAGCGTCGTTAAATACACGTATGTATTCTTGATCAAAACGATTTTCTTCAAAGGCCAACTCTTGTATTCACATTCATAACTACCTTTTTGCGTTTCTTGGACATGTGACTGACGCCTTCCAGCTGCAAGCTCAAATCAATACTCTCTCGGTTCTCAATGTCAACCAGCACCTGAAATTTGGGACAAGATTAGCACAGTATTAAATATAGCAATATAGAATGTGTGTGTCTGTGTACCTGTGAAAATGGTCGGCTGGCCATTTGCTCCATTTCAACGAATAAACGCTGTCGGCGTCGGAACATATCGTATTTTTGCTTGATCTTCCATAGAACGGCGGCCATGAGGAGCAGCAGAAGGAAGCATGATGAGAATGTGATGAAAAACTGCTGTAGATTGAGTTTGGGATACTGCGAGAAAGCGATCTGAATCCAAATCGGTGGCTGAAAGTCGTGCACAAATACATAGAAGGTGGTCAGGGAGATATTGTCAACTGGAATGTTGCCAAATTGAAAATCGGTCTTGGGGAAACGATGACGGAACGTGGAGCAATTGATGCCAACCAAAAGGAGTCTCTCTGGCAAACCGACTCGCTTCACCGATATATCCATTTTGGCTGGCACACTACACGTTATCGAAAAGTCCGCATCAATTTCCGGCTTGACCGGTGAATTGCGAAAATTGATTTGCGTAAAGTGTCGATCCTCTTTCTTGGACAGATTGAACGTGAACTGATAGTCAATGGTTAGTTCATAGTAACACGAGCCCCTCAACGGATCGCCAATGTAATGATTCTGTGAATCACACTTCTCGCAATGATCACCCACAATGCCCTTGGTGTTGCAATAGCATTTGCCCGTATCCGGATGACAATAATCGCCTTGGTTATTGCACTGACAATGCTGACACTCGCCGCCATTGATTGCATTGCCCCAGTACCCAGTGCGGCATTTCTCGCAATGTGCACCGATGGTCAAATTGTTACACGGCTGCTCGCAGTGCTGCTGATCATTGCAATAGGAATGTCCATTGCAATTGCAGCGTGGACAGGACGTAAAGAACCAGTGCTTGAGAGCGCACTCCTTTTGATCGTACGGCGACAACGCGCCGCCAACAACACACTTGCCCAAGCCCGTGTTGGAGCCGTTGTCGCACCAGCCGCACGCCGGATCATCCAAACACTGCTGGCAGCTATTGTAGTAACCGCACTGTGCACTGGATAGGGCTGTGGTGGTGCCAGCGCTTATTGCATTTATTGGTGCTGATCGGCATTTGGATGTGAATGTTGTCCACTCACGACACTGGCCATATGGGAAGGTGGCCGTATATGCATTGCGATCGACACATCGCTGCTCATTTTGACACCAGATGCACTCATCCTCAGTGCAATTGTGGCAATTAATCTGAGCGGCACATGTTGGCCGACAGAGTGTAGCATCGTGCTGAGTACGATTGAGTGGTAATCCTGAGCCCGATATATAACTGCGGCAACGACTCGACTCTGGATCCCACTTGCAGGATGCATCCGCCATGCAGGCGCGACAATTGTGAAGTTGCTCGCAAGTGGATTGCACCAAGTGATCCTCGGTTGCCGGGCAGCTATCCAGACGCTTGGCATTCAGTATCGGCGCCACAGTTATAGCTGGCTGCTGATGCATTGTCGCCTGCTGAGTTGAAGTCGATGAATCGGCATAGAATATAGATGCAACAGAGGTGGTCTCACGGCATCTCTCTTTGGTGCAGGCACCATTGCCACAGTAGGTGCACTCAAAGGCGGTCGAGACACATGACTGACAGTTGGTCAGCTCCTGACAACGATGCACATATTGCAGATGCTCCGATGTCATAGTAATACGGCTCTTGGATGGACAAGCCACATAATCATATTGCTCGCGTCCGTAAATCGCCGAACGTTGCACTCTCATGATATTGATGCAGCGACTCAGTTGCACATCCCAAATGCACTTGACGCCAGGACGTGCGCTAGTGCATTTCTCCTGCTTGGTGTAGTAACTGCAGTGTCCAGCATCGTAGCGCAGCATATCACTAAGCATTTGACCATTAAAGCCGCCGTAGATATACAGTGCATCCTCAAACACCACCGAACTGTGACCAAATCTCGCCAGATCCGCCTGCAAGTGGGCGGGCATTTGATGCATATGCCAGGAATTACAGTACACATCATATATGAGCAAATCTTGACTGTAGCACTTAGCGCCATAGCTCTGTGAGGTATCGTTGTGCGTGTTGCCGCCAAAGACCATCATCAAGCCGGGATTCACAAAGTTCGCCGTGTGCAGAAGACGTGCACTCGGCGCCGACGACAACAGCGTCCAGATGCGTGTCGATGGATCATAGGAAAACAGTCGTGAGCTCAGCACCTGGCTGGCATCACTCTCTGACACAATTCCGCCGTAGATGTAAAGCTTTTCGGTTAGCAAATCGTACGCAGCGCTGTGTCCATATCCTCCCTTTACCACATATCCATAGGTCTCCACGATCTTCCACTCGCGGGTGTTAAAGTTGAACTCCTGTACCGTATTGAGGTAGCCGTATTGTGATGAATGACCAAATATCACCACCATGTACTGATAGTTATTCTTATCACCGAATCCGGGCACCAAGGTCGCCGTATGCCCAGCCGCATGCAACGGTCCGCACATTGAAAACGCGCTATTACAGGTCTCTGTCTTCACGGTGACATTCTCCCACGTCTTGGCCGAGACATCGAGCGCCCACAGCTCGTTGGTAATGCCCTGTCCCTTGACAACACCGCCGTACATGAAGACTTTATCGCCATACATAACTGTAGAGGCGCCATATCGCTTCTCGGGGGTGGCACTGCCATCCACCGGATGCATTGTCTCCCACACATTGCCATTGAAGTCGTAGGTGCTCATTAGTTCGCCACGCCCGTACGATTCGCCGCCAATGATGTGCAGCGTGTCGCGCCAAACGGCGGCGCCATGTGATGCGCTGCCCGATGGCGATATCGAGTGCTTGGGATGCACAGTGCTCCAAACGCCGTGTGCACGCAGCTGGCCACAATCATCGCCGCCATACTCATCATTGCATTCACACCTAACCAATAACAGGACACAGAGTATGTGAATATTGTACATTAAATTGGAATACTTGTCAAGACCTACCGCTCCTTATCCATCTTACAAATGCCATGACCACGCGCCTCAGTGCAGTTATTGGGACAGGCGGCCACATTGCAGGCCTCGCCTCTGTACATGGGATCGCATAGACAGTCGCCATCGCTGCACGTGCCATGTCCTGAGCACTCCACATCTGAAAAAGCACGATAAATGGAATGTTAGTTTCAAATTCTATTACTTTCAAGTGTGTTCCAGAAATCTCTAGAGTTTTTAAGGAGAGCTGCTTTCGAAAGCAACCGTTTGAATTGTCGGTGCTCCTCAAATCATTATTTGATTCCACTTAAAGCTATTATAAGAATATTTTGGGGTTTGAACTCTTCTCGATCGATAGAAGAATAGCAGAATACTTACCATCAGCATCTGTAGGACAGCCGTTCATCTTGTAGGTCAGATTAAAGCCGGACATGTTATAGGCATCATCGCTGAAGAAGTGAAGCAAAGCTGTGCCCGATCTCGCGATGACCTGAGGCACACGGCGTATGGAAAAGTTGCCCCTATACATGAGGCCACTGCAAAGAGACAGAGACAGAAAAAACCGATATAAAATTCCATTTGGTGGATGCTGTGTCAATTAGTGAGACTTACCTGAACACTGCCAGGAGCGGCGAGTCAACGCTGTCGCCATCATATATATACAAATGATCCCAGCCGCATTCGGTGGCAAATTCGCGCAGATGAATACGTATATTGGCGGCACGTGAGGGATTGGCGCTGTGACGACGACCCCAATGCGGGTGATGGGCGTCGATTAACCAACTGCACTTTACGCTCACCGAATAGTTGCCCCAGCCATCGTGTATGGTGCCCATGGGATGGTACATACTATTGTTGCACAATACAATGTACAATAAAATAAAAGAAGATAGACGGAAAATTCGTAAAATAAATCAATTTTGCCAGCTTTGATGCGGCATCACTTGGCTTGAATTCAGGCTCGCAATTACATATGTAAATTGTGGCCAGATGCCGATGCTGATGCCAAGATAATTGAATTTGCCAGCCAACGCAGTGCAAGCTTTATTCAATTGATGCACACAATGAGAATATGGGTATGAGAGTGTGAATGAGAGTGAGAAGGGAAAGAGTAATGATTGAGGAATGCGGAATAAGGAACGAACAGTAGTAGAAGCACCACAAATGCACTTGCAACGTGATTCCTCTTTCAACTGATTGCCACGAGCAAACGCTTCTCGCAATTGTTTTTGCTTTTTATTATTATTCTTCTTGTATTTGTTATCGTTATTATGACGAACCTTACATCGTCAACTAGTCGTATTAAAAATATCTACTCTATTTTCATTCACTCTCCTCAACTATTCTAAATGCTCTTATTCAAACCCTTAAGACACAGAACATGCACACATACAGTATACACTCGTTGTTGATGACCTGATAGCAACCCCTACGCAACACGTCTGCATGCGCTTAACAAGCCAAGTATGTTAAAATATTTACAAATTGTCTGATAGATAGTATGCATGTACATAAGATTATGAGTATATCGTATATCAATATCGTAAAGATAACACTTATTATAACTTATACTAATGATTAATTTTTTGATCTTTTGTGGACTGTTCCTAACCGACGTTAAATAGATAAAAAAAAATGAAACATGAATGATTTCATATCTAATATTTAAATGGAGAAAATTTTAATAGTTTGGCTGACATAAATAGTTAGTCAAGTATTTGTTTAAAAATAAATTCAGATATATATTTTTTAAGGGCAAGGCCCAAAAGGATCTTCAACTTGTGCCAAAAATATTATTAAATTAGTAAAAAAAAACATAATAATTTTAACAATAATTTCTTCTTTTTGCAAAATAAAGTAAATTTAATTCACAAAGATGTGAATTTATACGATACGATAAATATTTTCGTCATATTTGGTACCCATATAATTCTCAGATAGACAGTTAATCAACTAGAAGCATATGATGCATCTAAACCGTTTTGTATCTCTTAGATCGTTTCTTACATTTTTAAAGACTGATGTAATCTTATACGTTCAGCGAGCTTTCATCGGATTTTAATGTCCATAATTGCTTAATGGTAGCCAAAACAATCCTCATGTGAAATAGAAACCAGTTTCAGTTTAGTGCAAAGGATTAGACAGTCAAAGATTGTGTTAATTGTGATGTTAACTAAAATTAAATGAGGTAATTTATGTACATATGAAACGGGGCTGAATGAAGTACAGGTGCAGTTGATGGCCAAAACAAAACTGATAAGAAAACGCTTTTATTGCTGATAAGCGCTAGCCCGATTGGAGCAACGGGCTATCATTTGTAAATCGTAAAACTAAACAAGTATTTACGTCTGTGTATGTATGAGAATGTATATATATATATATATATATATATATATATATGTTTATATAGAATGACAATCGGTCAATGGTAAAGACAAAAAGCAACTTGCGCCTCTCGGTGCCAGGCAAAATCGAGTAAAGCACTGTGGTCAACTTCCTTAAGGGTAAGGTACATATTGTATTCAATTCCAAATAAATACATATCTTCCAACAAAAATGCACTGAAGATCAACAACTTCGAACATTTCTTCTTTATTTTATTTTTCTATTGAGTTTCTAGCCAGCTATTATTATCACATAAAATGAATATACATTTATGTTAATTTCTGAATTAACTCTTAGCTAATATTTTACTAAGCTTTGAAACAACGGATTTACATAAATGGATATGTCAATGTCTAGTTAACGGGTTCGAAAACTATATCACAGATATTTTGACGTAAAATCTATACAAATTAATGACAAATTGAAATTTATCTCTTCGATAAAATTTAAGGAGACATTGAGAAGCCAGCCCTTAGTTTAAAGATAATTATTTAATGTACCTGTATTTAAGCTTTCTGCGAGATACTGTTTACTGTATCAAATTGAGCTGTCATTACTTGTCATTTTTTAAAATATACTTCAAATTGAATCGTCTTTAAAGAAAACAGACGAATTTTAAAAGATTTTTAGTATTTAAATATGTAATAAGATTAACAAAGAAACATTTTAATTAAAAATTTGTTTTCTCTGATTAAGAATATTTAAAGCTTGTTATTTCTATTTAAAAATTTTCAACACTAGTCCAATTGTTTCTATGTTATTAATTAAACTGAACTTTGAACTATGATCCGTGCAATAAATGTTGGATCATTTAATAACTTTATGAATATGCCCAGTCTTTTGTACTTTTCAGAATTTAGTTTGTTTTCTATTAATTTAAAATTTGTATTTTATTATTTTAATTTGTAATTTAAAGACAGTTTTAAACTTATTTGACATTAAATAAATAAATAAAGTAGCACCACTGTGCTACGAAGAGACTCGTTACTGTCAAGATAGGAAAATGCCCTTATCGAGCGCACACTGTGCAAATACACGTTATAAAGAGACATAAACAATGGAATCTTCCGAGCTAAAAGCAATTGCTAAAACTTTTGATTAGAAGTAGACAAAAGAAATTGTGCACTATGTTTAATAGGATTCTAAATGATTTAGTTTCAACATGAAGCTAATGACAGGCAGATTCAAAGACAAGGCCGATAATTAAATCGGGAAATATACTTGGAACTGAGGCTGATGAAGAGCGAGTTAGAAATGAACGTAAGCGCGTAGAAAGCCAATCGGCCAGCGATGTCTACCGAAAGAATCGAATGGAAAGGGGAAGAACAACCAAATAACAAAAAAAAGAAAAAAAAAAAGAAAGAGAACAGAAACTGGAACCCGTCTAACGAGAATGGGCAACAGCAGCAGCTCAAACAAAACCGTTGCTTGACACAAATAGGCCAGGCCACAATCGAGTGCAAAGCTGATTGAATAATACATTTGAACGTTGATTTTAACGTTGGTTTGTGCTGGTGTCGCTTGCCATGAATCATACTGAGTGACAACGATAACTAAATATGTGTAATTTGGATGGCGGGGAGGTGGAGTGGTACAAACTTACCGCACTTTGCCACCACAGAATTGGCAGGCAGGTCCCTGCCAGCCATCGGCGCATATACACTGTCCATCGAGGCACTGTCCTTCGTTCTGGCAAGGATTTGTTGTGCAATTGTATGCACTGGCGCTATGCAATCCACTGAAGCAGCCATGGAAGAGCAACAGCGACAGCAATAGGAAACATTTTCGCCTGTATTTGGCGTTAAATGTGGGCGTTATGCTCTCACAATGCAGGCTCTGATACTGATATTGTTGTTGTTGTTGTTGTTGTTGCTGTTGCGTGTTTATATCGACAGCAACAACAACGCCACTGTTGTTGGCGTAGCTGCAGTCGATGTTGTTGTTGTTATAGCTCGAGTTGAATTTACGATTTGAGCAGGACGTTGACAAATATCGCGACGCTTGTTTCTTTTGTGTGGATGTTGACAAGAGCTTTTGCTTATTCCCCGCATGCTCCACCAAGCACATTTTTCACTTTGCTGCTGCTTTGTCGCCTACTATTTGTATTGAATTTTCACACACACGAATGCGAATGCAATTTTTTTCGATTCGCGCAGCGATTGCATTGTGAACTGCGTATCGCACAATTCAAATGCTCTTCACGCACACCACAAACTGCAGCATTAAAACCAAAGGAATACACAAATTGCACAACCTGATGGCAAATATGAAAAAAGAAAACAGTCGTATTTAACTACTGAGCAAAAACAATATTACCGTACCGTTTTATCGCACGACGACTAATTGTGGCGGCAAGCCGATAAGTGTGATAAAATCTGATACAACCAGTGCTGCCAAAACCGCTTTTTTCCCGTCAAATCTGGCTGTTTTTGAAGGCCAGCAGCGGGAAAAATTTTGGAATTGCGGGAAGCGGGAATTCTGGCTTTTTTAGAAATGTATTTAGCTTTTTTTCGACTTTTTTTAATGCTTCCAAAGGTTACATAAAAAGTATAAAAAAGTGGCATCTTCATTACTATTTCTACCGATATTTCCCAAAGTCAGCACTATTTTTGGCCATTCTATCCATCTTTATACCAAAAGTCGGCGCCAACTGTAAAATTTTTTTCGAAATGCCAAAAGTCTCTGCTCGCTTAGTTCGCCTCTGATGCCGTCCGAACCAACATAAGTGGAAAAATATTCTATAAATTTACTTAAGATATTTCAAAGAACAAACAAATTGCTTATGCTTTTACTTGATTTTTGACCGATTGATGATTTGCGTACAGTATTCAAGAATCTACATACCAAGCCTCTAGCTCTTATAGTCTCTGAGATCGATTGCGTTCAAGCAGACGGACTCGACTGTTGAGCTGATCAAGAATATATATATTTTATGGGGCTGCCACGCCTTCTTCTGCCTGTTACATACATTCTGTTCAAAACTTTACACCCTATTTTGACCATTTTTAATGAGCACAGGGTAAAAAACATTAAATTTGTGAGCCCATAAGTACCGCTTTTTTTTAAGCTTTTTTCTTACAATTTTTGGCTTTTTTTGTGGGTCCTTCCAGTCAAAAGCGGCTTTTTTTTGGTCTCAAAAGTTGGCAGCACTGGATACAACACTCGTTGAGCAGTTACTGTTGTTATCGATATATTTAGATAAAATCAAAAATTAAATTTAAAATAAAATTAAAATAATTTATTGGATATGAATGTAATTTATGTAAATTATTATTATATCGACAGATCGCTATTACAAAACTATGTATAATAAAAAACGATGAAGTAATGCCAGACAAATAGAAAATTCAAATTTATAAATTTAGCACTATCAATATTTTTGAAATTTAATAATTTACTTATTTTTTCTATTTTATCCACTAATGTTAAATGTATATGTTAAAATATATGGTGTTGGTAAAGTCCGATAACTTAAACTATGATACCTGGTCACACTTTCTTAAGCGAAAGTGCGGAAAGCGTATCTTTTATTTTATTCACCGATTTAACAGTCGTTAAACATTTTGAAGAACATTGAAAAAAATTGAAATTAACAAATTTTTAAGTATTCGCTAAATAGCTATTTTATTTTACAGCATAGTATTGCAGACCTGGCACCGCTGTACACTGCTATGACCAGGGCCACTTAGCTACTGTTAAATTCAAATTCCACTCACTTTTGCATAGTAAACAATAAGTTAGAAGATATATAATATCGAATTATAACAATTTGTATAATTATATTTTCATAGTATTGTAATATTTTCATTGTTTAAATAATAAATAAAGCTAAGACATACAAATTAACAGCTACACAAAATGTTAATTAGCATTTTCTGTGCAGTGCAATAACAACAATTGGCAACTGATTGCGACAGTGCAACCCTTGCATGCGTTACAAACGCATGCGAATTTTCGCTATCTTTGAGAGACTGAGTATAGTACCATTTGGCGTAGTTAGTGAAATTGCTGAATTAAAGTAGAATTCTCTTGGTTGAAATATTAAAGCGAGCATGTTAATTCCAACAAAAAACGCGTTTCCACTGCCGACTTTTGCCATTTTAACATATCATTGCGTGCAAGTCAAAAAATCAATACGTTAGAATTAAACAACAGACAGTTGCGAGTTGCCAGTTGCTGCACGCTACACAACGAGCGCGTAAATTCCGTCAGTTTGACAGTTTGAGTTTAGTTTTTGGTTTCAGTGATAAGAAATTTGAATTGAATTGCGCATGCGCGCTCTTTGCGCAAACACTCTGGGCCAAGGTGAATTTCTCTCCTTGAGTAGTTATTTTCATACGCGTCGTTGAAGCGCACGAATGGTGAAATAATTAATGGTACCTCACCACATCGGAATATGTCAACTTGTAGTAATTCCACCATGGACGGGCTTCCTATAATTTACAGGAGCAAAGCTTCAGCAGTCGACGCTCGGAACTCGCTGTGCACGGTGCTTTTTGCTTGTTGCTAACGGTATTTCGCGTTTGTGCCGCTGCATGTTCGTGCATGTGTGTGTGTGCGTGTGTCTGTGTGCAAATGTGTGAATCAGTGTGAAAAATAAATACATATGCATATGTATGTGTAATATCTACATAGAACATTAGCTTTAACAATTGCCAAATTCCGCAATCAACTAATGCAAAACGAAATAGCTGCATAACGATAATTAGATTGACAATAGCGGAGAGAACAACAGCAAAGGAGCAACCGCCACAGCAGCAACAACAATAGCAGCGACAGCAGCAGCAGCAGCAGCCGAAGTCGACGTCGACATCGACGTCAACGTCGAAGTCGAAGTCGCCGTCACAGCGCAGGTGAGTTGCGGAATTTTGTTACAATGCAGCGTAAGCCCAGCCCCTTGGGATTTTGGGTGGTGGATTTACCCGCACAGACACCACACCGAATGTCTATACATTCGATGCGGGAGTTTTGTTTGTTTGTTGTTCAATTTGTTGTTGTAGTTGTGGCAACGACGACATTTTGACTACTGATTGCTATTCGAATTTCAAAGAAATGAACTTTTCGCTCCTTTCATTGTTTTATTTACATTTATCGACTTTCCTCGTATTTATCTAGCTTTTGTGTGGAATTACAAATGACTTACTGCTTAAAAATGTATGGAGCTTACGGAGGCATAGATAAGATCTTACCATATACCAAGTTCATAAGATAGCTGAACCTGATATTAACTTTTTTTATATATTGCTTTAAATTTTATATATTATTTTATTTGTTGATATTAGTTTTATTTCAAAGCGGATAAAAATAGATGTGGATAAGTGCTGTCGTAAAAACTCGACATGGACTTACTAGCAGTTACTTTTTCGATTAATCTGCCTTACATACTTAGCAATGAAAATCGATTGACATTGGCATTTCTTTCCTTTACATTTTCATTTTCGTTTTCGTAATCAAACGCTTGAGTGGAAGAGGGAGAGGGAACGGGAGCGACAGCTTAGTGAAAGCTAAACAATCATAAACACACGTCTAAAAAAAGAATGACACAAACACACACACATACAAAAGTAACACCCACATACATATTTACAGGTACAATATTTATGCGTGCCGAAAGCTAAAATTCTTTAGCTTTTTGTTCGAATAACAATAATGCCACAGTTTGCATGCAGCTCGTTAACAGACGTTATCTGCTGTTATGTGAGCAGAGGTTAACAGCAGCGGTTGTGGAACATGTCCACAACTTGCAATGTTAAATGTGTCTAAGATTGTACTTTATTACATGCATACTTACATACGCTGTATGTCCGGCAATTTCTCACTTTGCATAATTTCATTGCCGCTGCTTACGCCGACGCCGACGCCGACGTCAACGTCAACGCCAACGCATGGCCGCCATTTCTTGCTCTTGATCCGCTTCTTTCCTCATTCTCGGTCTTCGTTGCTCTTTGAGAAATTATTTTTAAATTTGATGTGTCGTTGTTGTACTTGCTGCTGTTGTCGTTGCTTCTGCTACTTGCTCTCAAGGTCGTTACATTTGTATTTTTTTGTATTGCTATGCTGCTTGCGTTTTGTGTTGTTTCTGTTTTATATTTTGTTTTTACATTATATAATTTGAGCTGCGTCGCTGAGGACGACGCATTGCTTTTTCAGCGGTTTCTGCGGCAAGTTCAAGTGCAATGTGTGGGCGGGCCTCCGTCCATCCGCCGCCTTCATCTGTTGGCCCCACGTCCTCTTGTGGTTAACAGCAAATGTTTTGCCAATAATTTTGCCAATGGCAATAAGCGACATCGCGTCACAATGTTGTTATTGTTATTGTTTGTTTTTGGTTACTGGCAGTCATTTTCGGTTTTATTTTGCATAACTCAAGCAACAACAGGCAGTAAATAATGAATATCCAAATTGTTTATTTTGGTTGTATTTTTTCAAGAAACGGGCCCACAAAGGTAACGAAAATATTTAAATTTCCAATGCACGACTACTAGATGTCCTATAGTGTTATACAGTCGATTCTTGATTTAAGAAACTAAATTCTTAAAAGCCTGTTCCCTATTACCAGGTTGTAATCTTGTAAAAATTGCTTGATAATGACTATATCTAAACTCTTTACGTTATTCTTCAATGATAATCATTAGATGGTAGACCATAATCATTATTTTTTATTTAAAAAAATAAAACACAAAATGGATGATTATTATTAATTTTTTTGAATGCTCAAAATAAAACCCAAAAGTACTGTGTAGCCATTTAATACTGGGGAAAAGTCTAAGACACAAGCTGTAAATTACTTTTAAGTTTTATTTATTTATTTTTTTGAATCAAAAATATTGATTTTGGTCTGAGTTTTATTAAATTACTCAAAACTAATGATTTTCATTGAAGAAAAACGTAAAAAATTTAAGTATAATCATTACCAAAATTTTTGTATATAAAATAACTTATTAACTTCGAATTTGTACATCACTGCTCTAAAAAAAATAAATATTTTACCCCAATTTTGTTTACTTTTTCGAGTTGCTTACTATAATCGGGAGTTCATTGTATCCAGAAACGACTGTTGTAACAAAATCATGCTGTTATCTTTTTTGTAAATTTGTTAACTTTGTTTTCGACTACAAGATACCCAGTACATTTGTATGATTTTATATAATTTTATGATTAACTTGTTGTCAATTTAATGTTTATATAGGGTATAATGAAGCAAACACGCCACAACAAATATACGCACTCGTGTTTGTGTGTGTGTCAAGCGCCACTGAGGCGCACAATTTTCCAACTTGGGGCATATGGGGAGAGGGGTTGGTTAAAGTAGAAACAAATTATACGACACCACACCCCCTTATAAAGTCAATAAACAAGAGCCAGAAACAACAACAACAGTGCAACCCGCCAGCTTTTATATTTCCCAGTGCGCTCGGTTCGCAAAGCTCAGTGCACAACACATTTAACCTACCCGACAAAAAAGGACAAAAAAAAAAAGAACACCCATCTCCCCCAGAAAGTAAAACCAAGCCCATCTATTCCACTCCTCCAGACAGGACAAAGGCAGTGTTGTCCCTCATCCCCTGTGCTTTCCATGTCCTCTGTTTTTTGTTGTATTTGTCAGAGTTGCTTTTCTTTGCTGTCATTTATTTCGTCATTTATGCAAAACTTTATTGCTTTCTCTTGTACTGCGGCGGGTTCTTTGGGATTTGTTGCCAGCTGAGATTGGATATTGGCCAGGACCAGTTTCAAATGCGTCAATTAAGTGCATGCAAGTTACTTAAGCATTTGTCGTTTTTTATCAAATATTTGTTGATAATGGGTTGGCGTGTTGCTAATTAAAGTCTAAGGGCATTGCGAGTGCACTCGCTCTGCAATTCGCCCACTTTTGGTGGCGCTTTGAACTCCTTTGAGCCGAGCAACAATAACAACATCAAAAAGTTAAGATAATTATGCGCAAGAGGAGGCGCGAAGGGAAAGAGGTGCTTAGATCCTTGTCACTGTGGCAGGCATCTCAGATTCTTTGGCAACATGCAAGCAACACAAGAACGCACACGAAATGTGCCTCGAAACTTACAAGTCCTGCTTAGATTTTGCTTTTCCTTTGGCCCATGTTATGCGTTATGCATGGCTGCATTTTCATTACGCAGAGCTGAACTAGTTTAAAGCAGCTCAAGGACACGCAACTCGACATGCCTGGCCTGACATGTTGTCATCGTCAACAACATCAACCAAATATGTCTGAACAATGGCGTCTCGTTAGAAAAAATGAAAAATTCATCATGCGATATAATAATATACCATAAATTCAAACGGAGCTATGGGTCAATTAATGCAAAGACATAATGCATAAAAGAAACAACAGATATACTGCATTGCTATCAAATTTATCAAGCAATGGAATCTTACGAGGGTGGATTGATAAGTCGCATAATCTTCTTTTAGAGAAACTATCTATGCCTCCTTAAAATGTTTTTTAGCTTTCATAAGTATTTTCAATGTGTGACGTCAAAAAATTGAATTAAAAACTTTCAAAATCGACAGTGAAGCGACAAGTTGCAGCCCCAAAATCGAGCATATACTTTTCCCTTAGTATCCGTAGTTAAAAAAATCACTATCATCCAAAATTTAAAAAAAAATTTGGTATGGTATGATAGATTCTTTCACTATTAGTAGCAGAGACGGTTAGTCACCTGCTATCTCAACTACTTTCTTAATTGCTTTGTAGACTGCTTTATTTATAATATATTTATAACTAACCTATATTATTTAAAAATCACTTTGCTCTATTTGGATAATGAAAAAACGAAATTGGTTTTATATGACAAATTATCAAACATATAAAATTTAAACAGACATTGAAAAAACGGCCCTTAGAGAAACTATCTTTATCTAGTTCAATTCTCATAGGTTAGCCAATTTTCAAGTTCTAAGATTGGCAGTTGAGTTTGAAGCAAAATATTTATTTTTTATAAAAATACTTGAATGGATGACTTTTTTCAATATTCATATATACGTGTACTTCTCCTTAAATCGCATATTTATAATTTATTGAACATTACAACATTTATTTCCTGCGTTTCGAATGATTCTTCTACTGATAACTTGAATAATTATTAATATTATTTATGCTGATTATTCATTAAAATATTCCCAATAATATTTCTTGACATTCGTGTTACTGGGTTCTTTTAATAAATAGGTTAAAGAAGATATGCTTGAAATGTAATAAACGCATTCTTAAGTTGGTGTTGTACAAAAAAATGCTTGGCAGGCATTAAACAGGAGACACAAAGTCGTTTGGCTTTTAACTTGGCCTACACAACAGAAACGAACTAAGAAACAATATTGGCGTAAAGCTCTCACCCAGAAAAATAGCAACATAAGCGCTTTAAATGCGTGATGCGTACAATGGAGCGTATGCTTAATCCTATTTTGGCAGTTTAATTGCAACAGCGAGCAAAGCAAGTAAAAGAGACTAACGAAGAGAAAGAAGAAACGAGCGTGAACAAAGCAAAGCAAAACTAATGTGGAACCTCTAATCTAGGGTTTATGCTTATAAACGCTTGTGTGTGTGTGTGTGTGTGTCGATTTCCACATAATTAAATTCTGATGGCAAGGCACTATGGTCCTTTTGGCCTGTTTTCTTTTTTTTTTGGAATTCATTAATAACTCAAGAGCGAGCGAAGCTTTTTTGGTCTAAACTGGACTTAAAATATTAGGAATATTATCGAAAACCATATTAACATGGGAGATTTTCGATTGGTTTTCGGTTGGTATAAATTTTGAAAATCTTTAAAACCTTAACCGTTAACCGGTATTAACCATTAAAATTAGCAACCGTAACTAAAACTGCAACTGAAACTTAACTTTATTATCAGAGGTGTTACAAGAATGATTTATGAAACTAAAAAACCTAATTGACAACCGATTCTTGTATAACGATTACTTTGGGTATAATCAAGCTTTAAGTTGAAATATCTTATTAAATCTTGTTAATTTTCTAATCATCGTTTTTCAAACTTATTGTTATGTTTTTTTATTTTTTATTTATATATTGATCACCTAAATTTGATCTTCTTTATTGTAATCAAATGTTAATATTGGTCTATGTAATATACATACTAAATTAATGTTTTTCCTATGTATATGAATAATGAGCTATTTTTATTGCAAATGCCAATATCTAAAAAAAGGTCATTTAACCCCATAGTGAAAGGCTGTAACAAAAAGTATTGCCTTCTTCTCAGAGCAACATCGAAATATTGTGTTGCCTTCTTTTGAGTGGCGCGCAATATTTAACTTCCCCATACCACACTGGTCGGTGCCATAGGCCAAAAATCAAAAAGTTGATTTTGAGCTATTCCAGCGAAAACCGGTTTTTCGATCAGCTGATTGTCCAAACTTTACGATGCAAACATTTTTTTTTGACATTTCTAACGGGACTTTGCAGAAATTGACAGCAAAGAGCGAGCACGTGTTTATGCATTTGCAAGTTGCCAGCAGTGCAGTGCAACACACTGAATTTAAAAAATCAAAAAAATATATAAAACAGTGTTAAATCAAAAATAATTGAAATGGATATTGTACATAATGGTATATACTTTATTTAAACATATAAATATATTTATAATTTGTGCTGTGTTTTGTGTACATCGTAGTTAAAGAAGTGCGTCTTTTTCAGTTCGTATATGTTGTGCATTACAATGTTTAGTTAAAGTTTTAACTGTTTACCCCCGCTTACCCCCCAACGAAATGTATATCATCTTATTTATCAATATTTCAAGATTCTAAAACTGTTTAGTTCAGCTGCGGAAACTTGCGGATTTGGATGTGACATTAAAAAATGCAACCTAACCTTTTAAGCTCTGATCCTTTTATTACTGGATGATGTAGGAAACCGATCTGAACCAAATTTGGCCAGGATATATATCATCAACTTAAATGCATACTCTATGAGTTTGGTTACGATATCTCGTAAAACAAGAAAGTTTTTCATACTAGAACTTAATTTTGGACCGATCGGTCCTATGACCTATATGATATAGGGGTCAGATTTGAACAAAATTTGGTCAGGATGTATAGTAACAGCCCAGATGTATATTGTGTGAGATTGGTTAAGATATCTAAAAAAATCAAGAAGTTTTTCATACTAAAACTTTATTTTCGATGTTTCGTTCCTATGAAAGCTATAGGATATAGTGGTACGATCTGGCCAATTTTTATATAATATAGTTATAATATTTTTTTTGATTTTTGGTGAAAGTTTCATAGCGATAGCTCATCTAGAAGTATTAATGGCCGCGGCTCCATACAAGCCCGACCAGTGTGCATACTATAGATATTTCTGGGCATTTCATGAACATTTTTTTTTTGGCAGACAGCAAAAGAGCCAAGGACAAGGTTGACGCTGGTTGTTGTTGTTGTTGCTATTGTTACTGGTTAAATGCACATTCCATGTAACTGCACACCACACACCTGCAGCAATTGCACGTGACAAGTGGCAACTGTCTAACATTTTGGACTGCTTGACACTTCGACAGTTTTCCGACAGCGTTTTCATGCATTTTGCCAGTACAGAGAAAGGGAGATGGAGAATTAGAGAAAGGGAGAGAATGTGTTTGGCTGAAGCAGTTAGTATAATTTTAAAGCAGCCAAACAAAGGTCTCTACTTGTGTGTGGCTTATAACTGTTTGGCTCATGGATGTATGTCTGACTGAGTGTATGGGTGTGTGTGTGCGTGTGTGTGTGTGTGTGTGTGTGTGTGTGTGTGTTATAAAAGTGGCCAAAGTAACACGTACGAAATATGGCTTGTGGCATATATATGTTCAATCGTTCGTAGCATTCTCTTGGCTTTCCTTTGACTGTTCGACAGTTAGACATTCAAGGACCGAAAAGGAGAAGGATAGACAAAATAACAGGCAACCTTGGCTTGTAATTGAAATTAAATTCAAAGTACAACAACAATAACCACTATAGCAAATGAATGAAGACGAACGAAACTGAGCTATCAATATTTAAACAGGCAACCTTTTAACGAAGACAAGCAACAAAAATTATTTGTCCCAGTGCTGTGTCTCAATGCTGTCAATGCTTTCCAAATGTTATTAGTTGCTGACTGATACCACTGATGATAGGGGGTGGGGGAGCGTATACTCAATCAAAAACTATATATCATATGACAAATTCAATCAGACAAAGCACACGACATAATTGAAGTGTATGCACAGCCTGCGGCATTGCGTTGCCCAAGACAAACGTTGATGTTGACTTGCTGCCTAGACACACACCCACACATACACAGACAGGAGCAGCAACACACAGACGCACATATTAAAAGCCAAACGATAGCAGCAGCAACATCACGTCAATTATTCAAGAACATTTTGAAACATTCTGAATGAATTTCAATGAAATAGCTAAAGAGCAAGAGAGCGATGGAAAATAAAGAAAAAGATTGGGGAGTGACAGATACAGAGAGCTGTTTTCTAATTTACTTAAACTTTTTGTAATTGCAAAACATAGAAATTTTGATAAAATCTGATAATTTCAAAAAGTTCCTCGTCTACTTTCTAAGATTGTCACATAACTTTAAATTCAACTAAAGACAATCATAAAGTTAAAATTGATTAAAAACTCCCATCTTGTGATATTTTTGTTTCCAAAATTATGAGCATAGCGACTTAACAATCAAAAATCCATTTAAAAATTCAAAAAAAAAAAAACTTATAAGTAAAATTAGTATGTTGTTATTTAACATATTTGATTTTCATATGAAAATATTGTGTTTTAAATTCCTGAATAAAGTTTTTTAATTGAAGTGAAATGTTTTTTAAGAACTCAGACGAAATTAAAATTTTTAATTAACAATAAAAACAAGATTAAAATTGAAAGAATCTCACAAAAATTTATAAAGGTGTAAGGTTTGCTTTTCAACCAAAAATTTAAGTAAACCTTAATCGGTTCAATAATCTCTCACCGTTTGGAATTGATTTATTCTAGAAATCTCGATTTTTTTCTCTGAGAAACATTGTTTTTTTTTAAATCAAGTAAGCTATTTTATTTCTTAAAGTTCTGACAAAGCCGCAAGAGAGATAGACAGGCGTCAGTTGATAAACTTTTTAATTATTAAAAAAGCGAGCACTATAGAATTTTTATAAATTCATGTTGCACAAGTTTCATTTTGTTGTCTCTTTGCACTTGTGTGAACATCTGTGTGTGAGTATGTGTGTTTGTGTGTGTGTGTTGGTGCGTGCGAATGGGTTATCTGTGGCAATAGTAGATAAAACATGTGCGATGACATGTAGACTTGCTGCTCGAGGCAACTTTGTCCACTTACCACTAATATCCAATTAGTGTCCCGGTCGTGCCCTGGAAAGTATGCTTCAAATTATGTTGGTTGCGTGCTGCCTGCTGCAATTTGTCAACCCTTAGATGGTAGTAGATGGCAAGCATATGCCACAAGATGTACATTGTACACACATACACACACACAGTTTGCAGCCTGGGGCATGACTGATAAGGCAGCTCCCATGGCATTAGCTTTTATTGTAAATTAGTTATTGGCATGTTATACTAACTTCTGCTCCCACTCTTATCTAGCAAAATGTACGAGACGTAATTCAGTCGAAGGGGAGGAACATCAACAACAACAACAAGAGCAACAACAACTAGTTGGATTTATTGTTCATGTGGTAGAAGCGGAAGCGGAAACGGCGCTAACTCGTAAAATGCATTTACACTTTGAACGCAACATCAACACAAAATGCGACTGCACAATACTATCGCTATCCTGGATGGGAAAGGTGCCAGATGATATACCCGAGGTAAGTCATATACTTTAATCGCTCGGTCACTCAAGGCTGAAAAGCTATTAGTGTCCAAGTGGCTGTCCCCATGTTGACCGGCCTTTCAATATTAATACAATAAATACTGACAATGTCCATTAAACTGTAGACCACTTTAAATTGCTGCCTCCACTATTAAGTACGACTGGTAACAGCTATTAGATCAGTTATAGTCGAGGCAAAAGTCTGTGGGAGTGTGTAGAAGAGTCAGCTTGTTTGTAGATTGCAGCATATGTACGTGACAATGTATAAAACAGGGCCTAATGGAAACGGATGAGATTTAATACTGCTGGCTTAATACCGAACATTAACCATTAAGCTCTGATTTACAGGTCTACAGCAATGGATTAACTGTAAAATGGATGCTTAAATATAAAAACAACAAATATGTTACGAATTATCGCGTAAAATCCCCAATAGGTTCAAAAGAAATCCTACTGGTATAGCACACATTTATGTGTATAGTTTAAATTAAAATTAACGTAACATAAGGGAGCAGTGAAGTGTTAACAATATTGAGAGATATTTTCTTTACTTTCTATGCCATTTACGCCAAAATATATTATTGGCAGCTATCCTAGGCATTGAAAAAAAAGGCTTTATTCTGCCTGTAATTGGATATTCGACTTCATATATATATAATTCAAATCTTAATTATTTTATTCTTTCAATTCCTAATTTAACTTATACTTAAAGTCTAACATCTACTTTTACTTTGACTTCAACTTTAATTCCTGCTTCTTTAAGGTACCCAAATTTTTCTTAGAGTATACGATAGGCCATAATCCAATAGATTGTTAAGCTTTGACGGTTTTCATTTGATATTGATCCAGTTTTTTCTACTTGACAGCTTTGTCTACGCATGACACACCGGAAGTGATAGATTCACAGCCGCCTTTTCAGTGTTTATGTCTATTTATAGGGCTGTTGTCGCGTTCGGGCTAAAAATTGATTTTATGTGTCTTGGCCAAGGTATTGCGGGTGGCGCTTTGGCCCGTCTGGAGCCTTAACTTTTCCAATTATTATGAAGTTGCAATGCTTGGCAAACACAAATGCCATATAATCCTTTATATATTGAATATAAAAATCCAATCACGTTCAATGCGTCGGCTCTCGATTCCAGTGTCTTCTGGCTCCAAATTAAAGTTGAGTGGGTGCCTCAAGTGCTTCACTCCGCCAGTGTGCTTGTAACTGTATCTCATACTCGAATCCCCACTTGCAGCCCTTTTCCTTTCCTTCCCTTTCCTTTTTCCGATCATCGTTTGTCTGTTTGTCATTCAGTTTGGCCATTCGTCTGGGCAAATGCCCTGTAGAAACATCACTTGCTTTCGATTTATTTAACAGTTTTCAATTTCGTTTTCAACACCCAACGATGCGTATGTGTGTGCGTGTGTGTGTGTGTGTGTGAGTGTATTTTGTATGCGGTTAAGGGCACGTGTCAGGGTTTGCGCGTGTCGATTCTTGTTCTCATTCTCATTCTCATTCTCTGTCTCATTCCCATTCGCAATGGCACTTTCAATTCCATTTCCATTCCAATTCCCAGTACCATTGCCCATTGCCAAGTGCAAGGAGGTTTCTTATATTCGTTACGCCTTTGCAGCAATTTACGGCCGATAAGCTGCTGTTCCTGTACCCTATGAATGTAGAAATTAATACTGGGCATATCAGTGTTAAGCAAGACTGCAATACTTAAAAATTTTGGAGTTAATTCAATAATTCGATTCATGGAGAATGGTTTTAGTGAGGATATTAATTGTTTTCCAACTTTCACTGATATACAAATAATTAATAAATATATTCCGAACTTTTAAAAAAAACTATCTTAAGATTATAATTCAAATTTTAAGTAAACTCTCTCTACCTAGTTTAGTAGTTTAGTTTATAGTTATAATATTTATTCAAATTGAAAAGACATTACAGAGTATATTCTGGTTGAGCATGCCGCTCTGTTGTAATGTTACTTATTTACTGGCGTATTTCTTTTCTGCTGATAAGCAGTTGACGCTCAGGCTTTCATTTCGTTAAATGCTCGAAGCCGTTGGGAGTTGTGACTTTGCTTTTATATAAATCATCTCAGCAAAAAGCTTTGCGCGCCTCTTTAAATATTCCCTTAGCGCATACATCAAAGTAGATAGAAGTTATAATACTCGTATATATATTTTGATGCTATAAACGAGTATTACGCTGCAGACTTGATCCTTGGTGTCATAATGTTTTAACAGGCACTTTGAATGGCCGACGACTTTAATTTGAACCTCAACTTCAACTTGAGCTGACTGATTGCTTGTTCTTGTTGGTTGTGTCCTCAAAGCCAATGTGTCAGAGGCGATCATAAAACGCCGCTCCTTAAAGTTCTTGCCAGTCATTTTGTCATACACTGTCGTCCTCCAACATTGTCTGTCCTTGGGCCATGGGCAATCAAATTGCTCGGCACAATAGACAGCGCTTGACTGTTGGAACTGTGTGTCAGTGTCAGCGTCATGTGAAGTGCACAGTGCACAGTACTCACATGAGCCATTTGCCAACCACTTCCTCTTCGTCCACCTTCCCGTCCACTTTCCGCACTGTTTAGGGGTTGCAGGCGGCTCAACTGTCGCGAAGATTCACATACATAAATTGACACAACAAACGGAGACATTTTCGTTTCTGACATGCCGAAAATGAAATCGTAAAATGAAATTCGATAGCGGTTCATAAGAGTATACATATATTTAGTCGTATGTGTGAGTGGTTGTGTGGGTGGTGGGGTTGGTTACCAATAATCAAAATCAGGGATAACATTGCCCAATGCCATTGTCATTTCCTGTTTGGTCATTATGCAAATTCTCAGCAGTCCCAAAAATGGAACTAGAATTGCAAATTTTTAACCGAATCTGTGCACATAATTCTGAAATATTGATTTAAAATGGAAATTCAGAACATGATTTATAGTTCATATAAAATCTGAACTTTAATAAAATTATTTAAGCAATTCACAGGGTTTCTGCTAGTCGAGCACTTTTGATTATTGTTTTGCTCAGTGTACAAATTCATGTATTTATTAATTATGAGTCCAGAATTGTGTTTGTTGTTATACAGTTTTTCTTAATTGTGCTATACTTTTTGCTATCTCTTGCATAACAGGGTATCTGCAAGTCGATCAGTCTGTTTTATTATTTTGACTACTTTAAATTCAAATTTTGGCGCATTAAGTGAATTCTGTGTGAATTCTTAATATGTCTGAGATGTTTTTCGCATATTAAGGAAACGCTCGAAAGTATGCTACACATTTTGCTTCCGCCGACAAATTTCGAATTATGCATTAATAAATGGAAATAGCGCCCACTAAGCTGCTGCTCAAGTATAAATTCCTTCATCTTAGCTGAAAATTAAGATGATGGCGATTTGCTTGGCATCGCTTAGCTTAATTAGCTTGGTAACTGTTGAAGTCCGCAAAACGTTGCTATCTTTTTCGTGTTCGTCGTGGCCGTAACGGACTTAGCTGATGCTTCATTAGCCAAAGCATTTGACCAGAGAAACAGAGAGATAGAGAGAGAGAGAGAGCTAAGCATCATTAATAAGTCCTTCTGCTGACGTTGACTGTTCAACTCTGACTCTCTCCCACTTTGCTATTGCTGTCTCTACCCGTTGTACTTTTGCTTTTGCACTGTTTTAATTACATGCCGTAAAAAATAATTGAGTTCTTAGTCCCATTCAATCTGAGTGCACTGCAATACTCGCCAAATGACAGTTGAGCGCTGGTCACTGACCAGGCCACTAAACTAAAGCGGATTCTGAGGGAGTTAGGGGAAGGTACAGGCCCAATTCCTCTCACTATAGTATTCCCCCCCCCCCCCCCCTTCTCGTCGCTAATTATGTGCACTAGACTGTGCTTATGCCGGCGGCATTTCATTTCATTTCGTTACGTTTCGTTTTGCTTATGGCACTTTTGTTGTCGTTGGATCCGAGCTGAGCTATGGGACTTTCAAGGGGTGACGAAGGGGAAATGTAAAGGGGGGAGGGGGGGGGGCGGGGTGGTAGAGCGACTGCTGCGTTATTTATGTTTGTTTCATTGCGCGTGTTTTTATTTAATTTTGTAAGGACCATAAAAATGCCAAAGCAGCAGACGCAGTGCCTGCTAATGTTGTTGTTGTTGTTGATGCTGTTGTTGTTGCTCGTGGCTGTTACCGTTGCTTACGTTTCTACGTTTATTATATTCGTAATGAGTTGAGCAAAGATACCTTCTAGCATAACCATGGGAGAGGGTATATTAGTTGTAGGGCTAGAGTTTAAATAGAGGTTTCACAACGATGCCTGCTAGGATCAACTAAATTTCAATTATTATACTCTGTACGAATTGAAAATGGACAAAAAGGGCATTTGAGCTTAGTTCGAATGCAGTCGACCAAGACAATAGTAAAAATATTTTACTTTTAAGAGCAAGGTTTGCCATGTTGTGGATTACAGAGCTCATCACAGCGAGTACTTTTAACTCTACACATTATTCTTAAGGCAGAAAGGAAACACAAAAAATACTCACAAAAATAATAATACTTTTATCGAAAATTAAGTCATAGTAGGAATAATTTTTTTGTTTTTGAGATTTTTTAATCAAACTGATAGAATACGCATTTTACTTAGGTTTGTCCATCCTGACTAAAGCTCGTTCAAATCGGATCACTATATCAGCTCTAGCTTTCAACAAAATATTTATAATTAATTTAATGTAATTCGATTAATTCGTTTCTTGCGACTCAAGCTTACGATAACTGAGTATCTAAGCTATCGAGCTTATGCAACAATTAACGTTGCATTCCCATAGTTGAGCCAAAATAAAAACTTAACAAGCTTCTCTGAATAAAAGTTGTGCACACGCTGTTTCAAAACTCATCTGTCCGCACACTCTCACACACACACACATCTCACTCACACTCACATGCACAGAAGACAACTCACGCGTTATAAATGTGTTACGTGAATAATGCCCAACCCCAATCACAAACTGAAACTCAACCCAACTCCATCCCCATAGAAGGCTTCGACGCATAAGCCGATTTAAACATGAAGCTCAGGCTTTGGATCGGCTTGTTGAACAGGTGCCGATTACAAGTGCCAATTTCGCTGTTGCCGCTGCTGCGAGTTAATTGAAAACTTTTTAATTGTTTGGCCTAAACTGAAGTCGAGTTAGTTCCAGATTAGGCAGCTTTGATTTATGGTCGCCTGCTGCTGACAGTTTCAATTAAGAGACGGCACGCGCTTCCAACTCTCGTCTGAAAGGTGGAACTCTCTCTCTCTCTCTCTCTCTCTCTCTCTCTCTCTCTCTCTCTCTCTCTCTCTCTCTCTCTCGATTGGCAATGCAATTTAAGCCAATCGGTCGGCCAGAAATTCAGTCTGCACTTAGTTCTGTTTGTGGCAAGCTCTAAAAACTGTAATTTAATGTGAATATACAGCTCAACACACATAGAGAATGTTAAAGTGAGAGAAAGAGAGGCAAGCTCAATCTGGCTCGTTCATTCGTCTGGCCGCTCGCTCTTTCCACTTGGTTGACATTGTGGCTTTCAGTTGTGTCATTGATTGGTTTACCCAGCATTTTGTTTGTTAGCTTTGGCTTCAGAACGGATCCTTGTAGTTGTAGTTGTATTTGTAGTTTGTGTGCGGTTATGGTGCCTGCCACTTGCCACTTACCACTTACCATTTACCACTTGCCACAAGGCTCACAACGCCCACATTCAATTGTTGCACGCCAAATCAATCAATTATGTAAGTGACCAGAGTTAACTATTGCATAAAGTCCGCTTGAGTGCGTTGTTCGGTGTGCGGACTGGCAACTTTCAATCCTTTGACAGTTTGGACATTGTAAATTAAATATCCCAATTTTCTATCAATCTTTAATGAACGGGGAAACTTTAAATTGACGCAGGGTTTATACAATTAAGCATTAAATTCATCATTTTCCAATTCTGAATTAATTCCAATTCCAGGTCGCAGAAACTTTTCCGCTTGTTTCAATATATTGAAATTAAATATTGTATACATTGTTTCAATATTTGATACAAAAATATAGTGAAAACTGATAATTTAATGGGCACATAAGTTTTAAAGTTGAATAATGCTATCTGTCCTAATTAAATTTTGTACAGAAAATAAATAAATTTTTTATGAAGTTTGAAAAAGTGAATATACTGAATTTGATTAAAAATACTAGCTAGCGCTGTCTCTTTTCCTGTCCAATACTTTCAAATACTTATTTTCTGTTACTCTTGAGTTGCTTAGAAACAGAAAAACAATTACATATAATTTGTGTTAACTTTTTTGTTGTTGTTAAAGTAGTTTTTATATTTTCCATATGTTGCTGTGCAATAATCTGCTTAACATTCTAGATTTTTCAGCTGGTAATTGCTTTAATACTAGGTATTTAAGAGTTAACTTTTTGTCTCTTTCATGCATTGCACATACGCCACGTGTACGTTAAAAAGTTTTCACTTTGACAGACAAAGCATAACAGCATGTGAACTGGATTGGGAATTTCGGAGATGGGAATGAGAATGAATTGGGGAATGGGAATGCAACGGTTGCATATACATGGCAAATGACATGACATGTATCTCATGCTCCATTTGTCAACGGCGTGTAGAAGGGAACATGTGAACACCATTTGCAGCTTTGTCTGCAGAAAAAGATAGATCTTTATGCCTGTCTCTTTCATTCTTATTGCTGTGTGCATTGTAACAAAAGATGAGTTGCACTTGAGCATGCTAAAATGCGTTATTAAGTGCATAAATATGCAATGCGCACAAGCGTAGCCTTCCTCCTTAAACATTTTCCATACCCTCCCTCATACCCTACTCCAAACTCTACCCTCTATCCTCTACCCTCTAAGCCCTTATCCCTATCACTAACAATGGCGCTCAGGTGAACTGACAAGTGGGTGGGCGCGATTGTGCGAAGAGCTTTTGAAATTTAATAAAATGCAAATGTAAAGCCTGTGAAGCAGACATATGCAATTCAAGACTTACTCAGACATGTGCCCGCCCTTATAACCCACGGCCCCCGACCTGGCCCCCACAATCCGCGCCGAGCCGAGCATTGTCAGCCTGACAAACCCCTCGTACGCTAATGAGTTGGCCCCGTCTCGTCACACAAAGGGGGCCAACGACAATGGGCATTATATGAATTATGCAGCTGGAGAAATGGATGCACTGAAGCGGCTGACCCGCCGAATTGCGGTAATGGCAAATACATGTACGGCCAAGTGTGTCAAATATTTTTTTAATTATTTTAAATGCATATGTGAGTATAAACTAAACGATGATGAGAACAGAACAAAAAAAAAAAGAAGAGAAAAAATAAAATCGATAAATACAACTTTTGGGTAAGGTAGGAAAAAAGGATTAAAGGTTGAGCACGTGCATGAATCCAACACACATGTAAGCCTGTGTATGTGTGTATATATGCATATACACATACACACATGCACACTTAGACTTACTACTGTAAAAGTTGCCTTGTCAATTTAGATTAAGGTTTAGTTTTGAAAAAATGAGCCATTTCGATATTAAGAATAGATATTTATTATATTTCAAATTGCTGTTAAAGAAGTTAAGTGTTTCGATATTTGAAAATTATAGTCAGCCCCAAATTCTATAAAATATATAGTATATATTTATAAGACAATACGAACATATATTAAATAAGATATTAAGTAATAGGATTTTAAGTAGATAACAAATTTTCAAAAGCTTTGACTGAAGCACTATTTTTTGGGAACTGTTAATTCAAAAATGAATAATTAGGTAAAAAATATTATGTTATATGCATATAATCAGCTGCTAATCTATAAAAGATATAAAAAAATGTAGAGCAGCAGTTATTCTTTCTTAGTATAGACATTTTAATGGTCTTCTATTCCTGTGAATAATCCTTATTTCATGTCCAATCGAGTGACTCGATTTTTCCAATCATTTTGAAAAGTTGTATATTCCCTTTAGTAGTATTGCATTTTCTTGAAAACTTATTGATGTAATGAATTTTAAAACTGAATCCTCGTACAACGGTTACCCAAGAACGCCCTTTAATTCTATATATAGTATGTTCCATCAGCTTTTAGATATCGTTTCCATTCCATATCAACCTTCCCAAATACTCAAACCTTAAACCTTCAAAACCCTCAAGCTGTCAGTTCTTAGCCTTTGGTTCACGGTTCTCAACTGTCTGATGTCTGATGTCGACTGTCTACTGTCGGTTGTCAACTGTCGTTTGGTCGTTAGGTCGGCTGTCGGTTCGCCAAGCCTTTCTTGCTTTTCACACTCTACGCGTGCTTGGCACAAGTGGCAAAATGTTGTTACGTGAGCATTAAACCATATTTTAAGTTATTAAGTTATTGACAAAAGCACACGTCACCCCTTAGCCGGGGTCGTATTTGGCTTTGTCTCCCCTTACGTCTCATCCCACTGGAGAAGGTGGAGAAGGGCGCTCATGACTGGCAGCCGTTGCCAGGCAAAGCTCTATGCTCAGGGCGTGTATCTGGATGGCACTTGTGTGTGCTGCTTATCCGTTATTGTTGACAATGCCAATGCCACGCCCTAAAGCTACACACACTCACACACAGACACACACTTATATAACATCCAGTAGTATATGTATATCTGCACATAAAAACTGTAAGCGGCACGCATAAAAAGAAATTTTCAATTTAGTCCAAGCTGCTGCCGGAGGCGCCTCCTTAAAGTTTTCTTTTTTTCTTTTTCTTGGTTTTATTTTATTTTGGCTTTGGACTTTTGGGAGCTGCGGCAAGTGCTGCTAAATTTGTTAAATTTTACAAATTTGTGTTTTGAATTAAACATAAATATGGCTATAAGTTACTCCCATGGCTCAGGTACATTCCCAGCCTTCTTTCTCCCATCCCACGACAAACGTTTTCATGTATTTTGCCTTCATTTGCATTATGGCTTCCTCTTTCTACTTGTCATATCATCGGTATATGATGAGGGGATCAGTATCAAAGAAACTGAGGTGCAGCTACGTGTGTAATAGTAATTTTTTGTAACCTAGGTTTTCTTTGCCTTGCCTTGTGTTTTTTTTCTAAAGGTTTTCTTGGGTACATATGTCTAATTTTGAATACTCTATTAAGATATCTTTAAGATAAGAAATTAACATGAGTTAATGATTTTTTAGTTTGAAGTCATTTACATTAAATGTTAAATAATTCTAAGATTTGTAATATCCATTTTAAGTTTCTTAAATACATTTTTTTATTATAAAACTTAAACTGAATATTTTTCGAAACATATACTATGCAGCATACTTAAAATAAAATATACCCCAGGCATATAAAAATATTTTTAAAATAATCTCTGGTGTTTACAGCTTTAGTTGTCGCTAATTATAAATATATAATATATCCATTTTCAAAACAGTAACATCTGTGAATGCAACATGTCTTCTCTTAAATCAAACGGACTTAGATTCTAATATCTATCTTTCTATTTAATGTAAACTCAAAATTTGCAAATCCCCTGAAAAAATATAAAGCGATTGTGCTTAGAGTTATTTTTAAATTCATCGAATAGAATATGTAAATAAGTATAAATATGCATATAAAGATTCATATTTTTGCAGTGGCAATTGGCTATAAACAAACTAAAAGCCTATCAAATAAAATAGAAATAAATCCAAAGCTAGTATCACGAAACGAAGAAAAACTTGTAACTGTCGCTTTAAACTATGTTCAAATAGAGTATCTAGCAGTCGCTCACTGAGAACATAGAATAGTTTGAATAGCTGGTTGCCGCCTGCAGATGACATGAAACAAAGCCATTTTGGACTTGGATATGTTTACAGGCAGCACTTTATGTGAAATGCGGTTGAAAGTGTCTTGCATTTGGCAAGGCATGTACCATTTTGTTAGCCATTTGGTTGCTTCGGTCATGATGATGGCCCTATAAGCAGAGCATTTTGCTGTCTGTAAGTTAGTTATATATTTGGACTTGTGCAGAAGTTTTAGAACTTTCCACACAGGCAGAAAGGGAGACAATTCAGTCTGTCCAGGCAAATAAACAGTCGCAGGAACTGGACAAAGGCTGCTTAGACAGAGGGCAGGGTGTGTGTGTGTTTGTGTGTGTGTGTAAATACGTCAGCAGTCTTTTCACTTTTCCTTTTCTTTTTGTTTGCGCTGCCAAATCAACCACCACCGCAGTCGTCGCAGATAATTTGCCAAGAGAGTCAGGAGAGTCGTGAGGGTGAAGCCAGTGCCATGACCTACTTTTGCCGCAACTTTTTCAATTTGTTTGTCATCGAGTGTGTGTACACGTTTGTATGTGTGCGTGTGTGTATGTGTGTGTGTGTGTGTGTGTGTATCTGAAGAACTGTTAACTTGCCTAAAGGTTTAATAGGTTTATTTGGTTAAATATTACAATGTATAATGAATGATACACTAAACTCTACTCATAAAGCTTTTCCAATGGTTAACTTATATGTGTGACCCTAACTCCAGTGTCCAATTATGCAACAGCGAATAGCATCAGGCCAAGCATGGCATATAGTGGCTGTCCCGTCGATCCCTGATGCATCAGTGCAGCATTTGGTATACTCCTAGCCTCTGGCACATGATCAGGCACCATATCCTCGGGTCGTATACTAGGCTCCACCATATCGTCTTCATCCACATCATTATCATCGTCATCACCAGGGGATTGTGTTGACAGACCACCCCTAAGTAGTGACAGTTGTATGTCATGTATTAGTGACGAAGTGGTCACATCATTGTTCGACATTCGATGATAATGCGGTGGCGGTAAAAATGGTTTGTAGTCCGGAGGAACGGATTCACGACCACGGTAACCGTAGATAAACATTTGCGCAAACATGGATGTGATATTAAAGTCCGTTATGGTGGCCTTCAAGGTGCCAGGTGAGTAATGACTGTACTCGGCCACAGGCGCTGTGTAGTCTTCAGCAGTGCTCACCTTATCCGAAAAATGCTGCAAGTTGGTTGTAAGGAAGAGTCAGAAGCTATCGAACAATTGGGAAATTAACTACTTACATCGAAGATGACGAACTTGACATAGGTTATGTAATCGCTGTCAATGTAGTAGAATATGAGCGTGTGATTAGACGGCATCTGGGTCGTATTCGGTGACGTCTGATACGTTTCATAAATTAAATCGTCACCTACAATAACATGTAAAATTTATCTTTTTGTTATTCCTTTGATGTTGATAATTGTAAATATATATCTTGAATACTAACAATGATATTAAAAACGTTAAAAAAGTCTTGGATGACTCTAATTTTTTCAAATATTCTTCAATAATTCATATAAAATATTGAAAAAAAAAAAAACTTTATTTAAATTGATGTTTTGACCCACTATAATGGGTATGTTTTGATTTCAGAATACTGGTAGTGATTTTAATAGTGATTTTTTATACTTATTTGTCTTAAGTTAAGTAAATAGTTGTTTGAAATTACCCGCTTGACGTGTTCCAATTTCAATGGTCTTGTCTTTAACCTCATAGTCCGTGCTATTGATAAAATCATCGTAGCCCTCAGTAGTCTCCTTGATAATTTTCTCCAAGTCATAGGTAGGTTGCATTTGACCGACAAACTGTGTACCACGATTGAGCAGTAGTGCCGGGTTCATATCCAACATTGTGTCATTGTAGCCAAAGATTCTGATGATCACATCGAATTCATCTGGGAAACTCTCACTGGTCTCATCATTGGCAACGGTGGAAGACTCATTTTCAGAATTATAAACAAGGCGAACCTTGCCCACGATCAAAGTATCGGAATAGCTGAATTGCACTTCGGCTGAAATATTCTAGAAAATATGAACTTAGTTTTTTTGGATATGAATTCAATAAAGCATGTAGAGAATTGGCCTCGCCTCGCCGATATTCACATCCATCAACATTGGCAACAACAACAACGAATTTCAAACTGCTTACAGCCACCAAAAATGTACTTTGTATCGCATTATATGGGCATGAATGTGCTTCACACAGTTTCTTAAGAAAATTCGCGTCATAAGTAGCCAACAATTGCCATATTGAAAAACATTTTCATTTTCAGTTTTCCTCCTCCCACAACACACCCCATTTCTATAATCGGACCGCTGTCAGAAGATGTGCCAAATAGCCATATTTGCAATATATTTAAGGTGATTTTTAAGAAAATATTTGTCAATCAGTATATATTCAAATATATATTTTTTTTTTAATATCTAATATTTCGTGATTTTATATCCCGGTAATAAATTATTATCGCTTTTCTATGAAAACAGTAACGTTAAAACTATAAAAATATTAAAATAAGCAAACATATATTTGTTTTTCTGTCTGATTTTAAAAATATCAATTCTCTTTACGCAAAATTTGTGTGAAACTAACAAAAATTTTTGATTAAAAGTCTTTCAATAATTTGTAACGTATTTCTAAATTTTGTTTTTAAATTTTTATAGCTTATAACAAAAGCTTATAACAAAAACAACCGGCAGCATCAACGAGAATATTATATTTTGCAGTTAAGATATTTTTAATAATTAAAATTTATATAGTTTTTAAAATGCTTAAAAAAATATTCCTATATCTCAGCGGCTATAAAAACGATTGAATTTTTATATCTGTAAGGGCATTCAGTCTTCTTTTTTAATTGTAAATAAGATATATTTATCTGCACAAGGACGGTTTTAGTTTTTAAGCTTAGGCATTCATTTGAATACAATAACCCCCCTCGAAATTTCAGCAGGTAAATTCTAGTTCACGTACTATGCAAAACATAAAAACATTTATGGTTATAACTAATTATGCAGTTCGGCGTTTCGTTATTATTGTTCGCTTATTTATATAAGTATTTTCTGCTCACTGCCATGAATATTTACTAGGGGTAATTTCAATTAGCGAAACACATTTGAATTTCAAACGAAATTTGGTCTCACATGTTGCCAATTCGGTTCATAATCCTAACCGATTCTAAGGCAATAATAATCTGCACATCTAATGGCCAAACAAAATAATATGAGAAAAACATTGGACGAGAGAGTGCGGCACAGAAATGTACTGAATATATAAATAAATACATATCTATGTAGTTTGCTGTTTGTTGCTGCTGTTGATGTTGTCGTCTATTTTTCTGTGGGCATTTTTTGTACGCGGTGACGAAAAAAGCAAATTTCATTTCTATTTCGGTATCGGGAAATATGCAAATAAAATAGCCATCATCAAGGGTTCGGCGACAAAGTTAACTCACTTCCTCCGATGCAATTTCAATGTAGGTTATCGGTTCTTTGATATTATATTTGAAAACAACATTCGCCGATTCCGTGGTGTCGGCAGGACGAGAATGCTGCACATCCTTTAGCAACAACTGATCCCCATCGATGCGCAGGCCAGCACCAAAAGAGCAACTGCCGAAAACTCCATTGCTGGTCAGTAGTAATTGCCCAGTGATTAGAAAAAACAAAGCAAATGCCGAATACATTATATACGTGATATGAATGCTTGTACGGAGTCTCGGTTTGGATATGGCCGAGCAGGCACTTGGCACATTGTCGTCAACACGGCCCGAGAATCGAGAGTATTTTGAACTTGCCGCCGCAAACGAACGTTGGCAACTGATTTAGAGATTTGCCCTGAGATATGTGTCGACTCCAAGTGCTAAATGATCATCAGGCATTTACAATTCATGCAGAGAGCGTGATTATGCGCAGTAAGACAAAGAGAGCGTCAGAGAGAGAGAGAGAGAGAGAGAGAGAGAGAAAGACCTTTCTCTCTCAGGGAATTAGTGAACGTAGATTCTATATATTGAATTTCTGTCTGCATTTTCAGCAGCTGTTTTATAGATTGTAGTTGTTGTCATCGAATTGATAAACAACAACAAGAAGTCGAAGAGTGTACTTGACCCCAAATGTGCCAAATATGTGATGTTGCGCAGTTCGCATTCATCCAAACACCCACAACATCCAATATGACCGCAAACGACCCCAAAAATATAACCCGCTGACTTACAACCTATGTAGATAGCTATGATTTAGTGAGTAAAAAAATCTGCAAAAATAGGCATTATGAATAATATCCTTTCAGAGTCACTTACACTGACAAATAAAAGGTTTTTAAAAAAAGATTCTTAGTATTTTTATTCTTGTTTTATTTTATTTTTATGTAAAACATTCCTGGATTGGTATTTTTTTTTATAAATATTCTTTAAATATGTTTTCCATCGACTAGAGTGAAAAAATGATTTTGGCTTTTTTAGTTTTTGTTTAAAATAATACATATAAGGCTAAATTACAGTAAAAAATGTAAGTTTTTATAAAATATTATTTTCTTTTAGATAAAAATTACTCTTCAACATAAAATATTGTTTTTCGTTGTGAAATCTTCATTCGAAAATGCATTGTTCATCAAATTCATCATAATTAATTTTTATTCACGAGAGACGTCTTAACAAAATACATAAAAACACGAAATTAAGATAAATTATACTTATTTTTAAATTTTTTTCCAATAGAAAAAGTGGAAAATTATTATTGACAAATATTTTTTGCATATATGCAGTAAAGATGCTATTGCATCTATTAGGCGCCGATTTCCAAACCGTAACGCATGGAGCACTGCGAGCAGATGGAGTAAAAGCAAGCCCACAGCAAATTTCAATGATATTACATTGAATGTTTTTATTATGAATGCCATTTTAAAAAATGCAACTTAAATATAAAATTGTTTATTAATTTGGCGTAATTTAAAAGTTAAACTTATAGCCTTGTTAATGATTTTACTATAAAGCATGTCTTTGGGGGATTTTTTTGGCCAACAGAAAATGATGCATATTGTATCGAACAGATTGTTTCAATGAGGTTAAGCCTATGCATTATTAATTTATTTATTTGTTCAGGCAAACTCATTCCGGTGGGCTCTATTAAAATATCCATGAGCTTTGGGGAATAACCGAGAGAGACTCGGACAGATAGCGAGCAAAAGGGAAAAAAGAGGTATTTTTGTTAAACACTGAATTTAATAAATGCTTTTGTTATGGCGTTTAAAATATCGTAGCGCTGATATCGCTGCACGTAGCGCGACAATGCACCAAATGCCGACCACAATTTATGGATGCAACATGCCACATGCCACAACCCTAAACTGCAGCACACGCAAACAAGCAAACGTTGCCCATCGAAAACTATTTGTTTGAGCAGCTGCATTGAAATTTGCTCAGCAATCTAATTGCAACAATCTAAATTTTGAATCCAAACAGCATTGTTGTTGCTGGCCGAAGAGACTCGACCTGATTGCTTGGCCAGAATTTGTTTGCAGGAAGTTGTTGCTGCAATCAAGGGAAATATCCGGTTAGAACGTCGATGAACGCAGATAGACACAGCGTGTCATCGTTGTAACTACCAACAAGTAGCAAGTAACGAGTGGCAAGTGGCAAGTTGTGAGTGGCAACTTTGCAGCTGATGAACAGACAACTTGTCAACGCCTTGGTCTCACATCTTGCAAACGCTCAACATGAAATTCAATTACGTCATCTAAGAAAATTACATTAAGCAGCCAATAATCGTCAAGCGAAAGCTTAGGCCATGTTAACGGGCCATCATCAAGTAATTTGACCAACTTTTCAATCAATTATAATTTTGAGAACAACAAAGGCATTTAATTTGCTTCCAATGCGAATGCTTATAATTGTTTAATGCAATTTCGTGCTCAAATTATAAACAATTTATTGAAAACATGATTTTCCTTTCCTTGTTGTCGCCTGAGTGCCTTTTGGCATTTATTAAACATTGAAAAGCACTAAAATAAAAATTTAATTGTTTGAAAATATATTTTGAAGTGTTGCTGTTGTAAATGACATGACCATTTAACAAGCAGGAAAGCCTACAGTCAAAATGACCTCAGAAAATTTTGTGTGAAAAGGAGTAGAAAATTTAAAAAAAAGTATTTGTTGAAGTCACTATTAGAATTGTTGGGAGCATCAACAAAAATAGGCTAAAAAGTATATTTTCACATAAAATCAAAATTTTTAAAATTTTAATAGGTCAACGAAGATTTTGTATCTGTAATTTTTTCCATTAATGCCAAAACGTAAATAAAGTAAGTTTAAATAGTAGAATTAACTTTAGTACTGTGTAAATACTTTTGACAACCCCTGTATACACGTATATATATTTTCTTTGTAAGGGGTAACTCACAGTCGAGCAGTCTCCACTTATCATTCCTAATTGTTTCAATCTCAAGTGTTTATATCTGAATGAAAGACGTACTTGTATAAAGATGCTTCTACTCGCATGCATGTATTAAGTTCGCTGATGGCCATTGGCGTTGTATCTTCAAGTGGCCCAGTGAAAGGTTAATAACACTCTCGACAAAAGAAATGCGTTTTATAATTGGCGCCGTCATTCAGCGGCACATTGAAATGTGCCATAAAATGCGGCTAAATGCTTGCTGATGGCATTTGAAAATTGTGTGCAAATTTCAGTTGGCATTGCGTCTGTATGTATGTGTGTGTGTGTGGGTTGTGCCAGTAGATGATCCTGCCAATGTCCATTACGTAATTGCATTTGACAGCAGCGTATGTCAATCGAGGCTAGTAAAGCAATTAACGCTTGTGCATGACCATGGGCGTAAAATGGGGGCGTGTGCTAACTGAAATCAATAAAAACGTTATGCCCTCTATCCATTGCTATCGGTCTTCAGTTCGCTGACCAAGCGGATATTACAAAATTTGTTGTTGGCATTTTAATTTACGGCTCGCAAATTGGATTTGACGTTAAATATAATATAGACCAATTTTGGATTAGCAGGGATAAGCCAAATGGCTGCCGAACAAAGCGGGGATTAGTCTTAAAGAAAAAATTTCAAAACGAAATCAAATGAGAACTATCTAGTTGAGAGTGCTCGACTATGAGATTATCTGTGCTCATAACTTTTTTTATTTAATATTTTATTTTTAATATTAATATATTTTATTTTACTTTAGTTTTGTCATTAAAACAATTTCTTGAATGTACTTCATTAGTTTGTGTTCCACAAATATAAAGAAATATCGGAATTCGTGTTTGGACTTGCGAATCACACTGGACAACTCGAAAAAAAAATCTTCAATCTATTAACGAATGTTTATATATTTAATGTTGCCAAATTCTAATATATGGATACTGCTATCAAGAAAATTAGAAATTTCTTAGAAACTTTAATTTCAGCAGTTTTTGCGATGGATAAAGTCAGGCTTGGTTTGTGGGTTTTACATATATTTGCACAAAACTAAAATACTTTGTTTTACAAACCTTTTACTGGGTATACAAAAATTGTTCAGGCCAGGCTGTTCAGCTCTGAGAAGTAGGCTACACTTTTTGCCATAATCAGCTGGCAATTGAAAGCCAGTTGAGTTGCACTCTGACAGGAAGTGATGCCAACAGCAAACTGCAAACTGCAGATAAACAGCTCAAGAGGCAGATGGAAAAATACCTTATTGAGAACTCGTAATATCAAAAGGGTAGTTGAGGGAACGGTGTCAGATGAGGACGCCAAGTGGGACACTGCTGGAGGCGGTAATCCATTTTACAAGCTGTGCAGACTACGCTGCATTTGACTGTCAATTGTCGGCTGCTTAGGCGACCTGCCAAGCTCAATCCAATCCTGGGCACCGACCACATGAATATTCGCACAAGTAGTTTCTCAATTTGGTTTACTTTATTTTATTTGTTACAGGATGAGGGCTGGAAGCTAAATCGCACGAACTACTATCAGGAGGGATGGCTGGCCACGGGCAATATCCGCGGCATTGTGGGCGTCACATTTACCACCTCGCATTGCCGTAAGAACATGGACTATCCACTGCGTACCAACTACAATCTGCGTGGTCATCGCTCTGATGTAAGTGGCGCACTTAAAGCAACCCTTTATACACACTTCTCCATAAAAAAGGAACTTTTGAATTTGCAGGTAATTCTGGTCAAGTGGAATGAACCGTATCAAAAGCTCGCCTCCTGCGACAGTTCTGGCATCATCTTTGTTTGGATCAAATACGAGGGACGCTGGTCCATTGAACTGATCAACGATCGCAATACGCCGGTGACACATTTCTCCTGGTCGCACGATGGTCGCATGGCGCTTATCTGTTATCAGGATGGCTTTGTGCTCGTTGGCTCCGTGGCTGGACAACGTTATTGGTCGTCCATGCTGAATCTGGAGTCGACAATCACGTGCGGCATTTGGACACCAGATGATCAGCAGGTTTACTTTGGCACCACCCAAGGACAGGTGATTGTGATGGACGTGCATGGTGCGATGGTGTCACAGGTGCAGCTCTCCAATGATGTGCCCATTACTTCCATGGCCTGGTCTTGCGAGAAGTTCAAAATGGAGGAGGGCGAGGAGGCGGAGCCAGGTGTAACCAACGCTGGTGAGTGTAGTCAACTTATCGATTATTATCTTACACATATAGGGAAAAACAAAATGTATTTTAATTTTTAATTGAACTTAACAAGCAACTCTTATTTAAACTATAATACTTTATGTTTTATTAAAATTTTGTATGTCTTTTACTTTCAATTTGCTTATTAAATATTACAAAGGTAAATTTAATGCTGGAATTCGATACGACTCAAAAATCAACCTTTATTTTTATTTTTATTTATTTTATTTTTCTAACTCATCAAAATAAATCCGGTATTGTTTTTACTTTAAATCGGGTTTGCATAGATTTTAACAATTATTTGTTAAAATATGCTTAATTATACCCGTTACTTATAAAAAATAAGTATAAGGGTATATTGTGTTCGTTGGAATGTGCGTAACAGGTAGAAGGAGGCATCTCCGACCACATAAAGTATATATATTCTTGATCAGCATCAATAGCCGAGTCGATATAGCCATGTCCGTCTGTCCGTCTGTCCGTCTGTATGAACAAAAGGATCTCAGAGACCATAAGAGATAGAGATACCAAACTTTCACTAAAAGACTTCTATATACCCCACGCAGATCAAGTTTGTTTCAAATTTAAGCCACGCCCCCCTCCGCCCCCGCAAATAGCGAAAAACCGTCTAAACAAAGAAATCTCAGAGACTATAAAAGATAAAGTAACCAAATTTGGCACACAGATTTATATACACCTCACGCAAATCAAGTTTGTTTCAAATTTAAGCCACGCCCCCCTCCGCCCCCACAAATCGCGAAAAGCTACCACACCCACAGTTTTTAAGATAATATAGTTTTTCTTGTAGTTACTGATATCTATTGTTATTATTTATTATCCCACTAAATCGCAACACGATCGGACAAGTAGAACAGCAGTTATTGTCTGAAAATGATTCTTTAAGCAATACATGGCAAGACATGCCCCCTAGAGTATGCAATAGATTTTGTATTGTTAGAAAATTTTCTTTAAAGTACTTTTATATGTAGTGAAATAAGTAACGGGTATCCTATAGTCGGGATCTCGACTATAGCCTTTCCCACTTGTTTTTAAGTAAAAAAGGGAGAAACAAAAATGTAAAATATTTATAAATTACAAAATTTAATCTTTATACTAATTCCTTTATTGTTTGTCTTCTTTTGATAGCCAAGCGCTCCTTTGTGTTGGCGGTTAGCTTCCAGAATGGATATATCTATTTGCTTAAGTCGTTTGACGACGTTTCACCCGCACATATCAATACCTGCCTTAATGGCGCACTCGGCATGGTCATGGAGTGGAGCAACTCCCGCGAGCTGCTCGCCGTAGCCGGAACGCTGCGAACTGGCCATGGCTTGAGCATGGATGGCAAGCTAGAGGATCTGGCCACGCCCAGCTGCTATAACAATCTGGTCAAGTTTTACACTGAAACGGGGACGTGTCTATATCAGGCTCACATACCCTGCAGCAGTGCCACAGTTTCGGCCATCACCTGGGGGCACAACGACAAGAGGTTGTTCATTGCCACTGGGACTCAGGTGCACATTGCATGGGTATCACGTCGGGTTGCTTCGCTGCAGTTGCTCTGTCGACTGCAAATCCAGGCGAGCGTTGGCTCCGAGATGCTGCTGCCATTGTTGCCATTGCCTTCTAGGATTAAGTCGCTCATTGGCAATCTCTTTGCTCAAACTATTCGAGTAAGTCGCTCCGTCCTGTATCCCTTAGTTATCCCTTTAAAATCTTTGATTTGATAGTGCTGTGTACCTGATCTGAAGTCACTGCGCGAGTTTGTGTCGCGTCCTCCGTTGTGCTCGACACGACTGCACTGCACTATGATACGACACGATGATGACTCCAATCTTAGTTCGGGCACATGCTACACGCTCTACTTGGAGTATCTGGGCGGTCTGGTGCCGCTGCTCAAGGGAAAGCGCACCTCCAAGATTCGCCCCGAATTCGTCATATTTGATCCACAAGTAAATGGTAAGTAGTCGCCCAATAAAAAATGTACATTAATTCTTGTTGCATTTTGCCAAAAGTTAAAGTAGTGATGTAAACTGAACATCAATTTTAAAGATGTTAAAAGTTTTAGATAACAACCTACTTTTAAAAAAAAAATTAAAAATTACAAAAAATGTTACTAATATTGTTAAAATTGTTTAAAAACTGTACAAAATGTTAAATAAGAATACTTAAAAAAAAATTGAAAACGTTAAACAGTTATGTTAATGCTTTTAACATTTCTCAAAATTATTTTGAACATTTTTCACATATTTTAAGTCTTAAAATTATTTTAAATTTTTTAACATTTTAGAAAATTTAACAAAAAGTTTTTCAAAATTAAAAAAAATTAAACATTATTTTTAAATTAAAATTGTATAATTATTTACATATTTTTATTTTAGAAAATTTTTAAATATTTAATTACTCTAAAAATTTAATTATATTGCTAATTTAATGTCGATTTCACTAAAAATAATCAGGGTCAAATAAAAAATTTAAATACATATTATTATCTATGCTATTTAATAACATTTTCACTAGCACTAAGCATTATTTTGAGTTTTGGCATTCATGAATACAAGATACAGTTGTTCAAATTAATGGATTTTTCCAGATAATTCGCTATATTTCCAATATGCTGCTGAGGCAAAGAGCTCATCGGGCTCCAGTCAATCGACAACGACGGGAAACAGCGGACGCACTGATTCCTCCGACAGCGACTTTGAGGAGCGTTCTCGCTTCGGCTCGCCAAGGACACCTCGGAAGCGTCGGGTGCGGGCAAAGCGACGAAATCAGAACGGAGATCGCGCTGCCAGTGGGAGTGGGGGCAACGATCCCGACAGTCTCGATGAGCTGGCCTATATGGATACGCTGCCCGAGGTAAGAGAGGAGCCTATATGTCTATAACTTGTGGACTGCAATCATTGATTTTTATTATATCTTCTAAGCAGGAAGTTAAGCTGGTGGAGGTGACCTCCAACATTTGGGGGACGAAATTTAAAATCCATGGACTTGCCAAAACCGTCCCAGCCAATTTAGGCCAAGTAACTTATAAGACGTCCCTACTGCATTTGCAGCCACGTCAAATGACGCTGGTGATCACCGAGCTGCGCGACGATTTTCCACCTGGTCCCGATCCCAGCTTCAATCCGAATCTCTTCTCTGAGGACGAGGAGGAGCATCACAATTACAATCATAATCACAATCACAATCATAATCAGGATGCAGTGCCTCATGTGAGCGTAACGAGTGCTGCCCAGGTGGAAACGGTGACCGCCTTAAAGCCACCCATTATGCCACAGCGTCGACTAAACGACGGCGCCACAGCACCACCCATTGCTCCAATGTCGCCACGTCCAAATCGCATATTAGCGCGGCACCGCAACTCACACTCTCTAACGGTAAATGGAGGATCCTCAGTGGGTCTCAGTCCATTGGCACGTGCCGAAAGCTACGACGATGACTCCTCCAACGAATCTCAGGAGGCGGTGGCCACCGCCAACGGCAGCACGTCCACAACCGTGCTCCTGCATCAAGCGCCCTCCAGTTGCTCCACAGCCGGAGCAGGTCCAGGATCTGGTTCAGGTCCCAGCTGCAGTAAAAATATCACGCGACCCAAGACAATTACCAACTTTAAGAATAGCTACAGTCGCTCCAGCTCCAATTCCAGCTGCCAGTCGCGACATGCCATCTCTCCGCTTTACTGTGATGGCTCCGTGCCCACGTTGCAGTCACCCAAGAATGCAGTGGCGCCATCGGACATAATATTCGAGCGTCCTGCGGTGCCAGCTGCTGGACAAACCACATTGATGTCCTACTCCAGTAATGCCGACTATGCCAACAATGTGGTGCAGGTAAAGAATGCGCTCATGTCGGAACCCGTGAGATCGGCGAACAGTCATGTGAATCCTGTGCCCTTGAATCTCAACTTGAATCTGGAGCGCATGGATGCGAGGGCAGTAAAGTGTGCGCCACCCACAAGTTCCACAACGAAGCGTCGCGACATGCTCTACATCGATGAGGAGACGCAATCCCCGACACCCACCACCAGCACCAACACCACCAACACCACAACTAGTAACAGCATGAAGCGCACACCAACTGTGGTGTCCATAGCGCCAGCGTTGCCTGATTCCATAACCCGCAGCTGCAGCGTTGGTTACCTGGACTCGGTGGCCATAACGCCATCGGATGAGGCATTGTCAGCCCTTCGCAAGGATGCGCCCAACAAGCGTCTCATTTTGGTGGACAAGCGACGTAATCGCAATCGAAAGCGGCAACAGCAGACGGATGCGAGACGCCACAAGTTGCAGCAGACGGGCAAGTCAAAGAGCCTGGACTCCTGTGATCTGTTGTCGCTGCAAACGAAACTGTCGAGCAAGGAGCACGAGCAGGTGGTGCGCAAGCTCCAGGAGATCTCCGACAGCAGCGCCTGCAGCAGTGCAGCCAACACGTTGTGCTTCAAGTGCCGCAACAATATGAATCCTGCCAGCGCCTGCAAACGCTGTCAGCCCGTAACCAGCGCGGCTCTGGACGAGATTACCACTGCCGCATCTGCTGCCGGTGTTATCGCTGAGACCGCCAAGGAGGCAAGTAGTGTTGCCACAACAGCCGCGGTGCCAAGCAAACCGACGCCTAAGAAACGCTTCGATGTCATCACTAGCTTTACGGACACGCGGAAACATCGCTTTGGCTATGGACGCAGCAAGGATCTGGCAGCTGGCAGCAACACGGAGAATTCCACACCGTTGCTGCCACGCAAACAGGAGAACAGCTTCAGCTTCGTCAAACAGCTGTCGGAGGTGCGTTGGAGACGAAAGGAACCCTCGCAGAATCAGAACCAGCTTCCGGGAGCGAGCAACGCCAGTACCTTGGAGCGACAGCATTCGGAGACGGGTAACGTTGCCTGTGGCACTGTGGAAGCGACGCCCGTGGAGGCCAAGGCATCGGTGTCACTGCACACTCAGGTAAGAGGTTCCCATAACGAGATGTCATTATACCCTTTACTTGTATGGCAAAGTATAAAGAGTATATATATATTGTTATAGCACCTGCGGCCGAGTCGATCTAGCTATAGCTATTTTAAGTTTGTGAAATGTATGCAACAGGCAAAAGAACTATATAAGTTATTGATCGGCATCAATAGTCGAGTTGATATACCCATGTCCCGATCAACGAAAAGATCTCAGAGATGTCAAGAGCAAGGCTCGTCATATTTGGAATGTAGACTGCCTATAGCGTCAGTTATATCGAGTTTGTTAAAAAAATTGGTGGTGATTTTTCTGCCTATGTCAAATACATCCTGGCCCTTTTTAAGTTCGATTGGTCGAAAATCCAGTGTTATTATAAAGAACATCTTTGACATATCTTATTATTGAGACATTTTAGCCAATCTAACAATCTGGGTTGGTTCTTCACATCCTAACTAAATTTGATTCGATTCGGTTTACTGTACTCGTATCATATAGCTGCAATAGGAAAGACTGGTTAATCATCAAGGATTGGTACACAAATTTTTGTTGTTTCTGGAAACTCTTTTTTTTCAAACCGAATTCGGTTTCTATCGGTTAATATATGTAGCTGTTATTGGAACGAACGGCATCTATTAGTAACCTAATTTCGAGTGCGCTTGACAGATCCGCTTGATTTGGTGTCAATTGTTTTGTTTTATTAATGTGAATCATTTGCAAATATATTGTATATATAAGGGTAGTTATTGGTGTTTAAAGTTTAAAATAGACAGTTGCAATGTATGTATATAATTATTTAAATTATTTAAATAAGATTCGGGTATTTTATAGTTGCAGACTTGACGTTAGCGCTTTAAATTGCTTTGTGATTGGTTTACTCTAGCTTTGTCTTCTATTCCAGGCACTTACTACTTTGGAGAACATCATCAGCCGGTTGCGAGACCTAGACGAGGGTCGTTTAACGCCGCCATCGACGCCACAGCGTTTACCCCGCAGTTCGCCAGCCTCTCCAGCTGCTAGCAAGAAGAACAAGCGGCAACAGAGTAACTCGCCCATTAGACACATACTCAACTCACCGCTGTTGAACCGTCGACAACGTAAGAAACCCAGCATCATTGAGAGCTCCGACGATGAGGGCAATCAGACGAATGGATCTGGCGAAGAAATGGGCAGCAATGGCAATGGGAATGGCAATGGCAAGCAGTATCGCGATCTGGAGACATTCCAAAAGGCGCAACTGCGCCAGAAGGTAAACTTAACTTAAAACTTCAAAACTCTGAACTCTTTATTATGTATACCCTGTGCCGAGGGTAAAACAATTTTGTGCAAATGTATTTAACAGACAGAGGGAGGCGAGGTAAACCTTATAATTTATACACAGGTTGTATCGGTTTTCACTTCGGTAGGACTTTGCGGAAGTGCATTTCATTAGCCTGTTCCATTTTCATTTCGTTAAAATTGTGTGGATTGAACTTATTTTCAAGGCTGCAGACCTCCAAAATTTTGTTAGTCAGTCTCAAATAATTTTTTTTTTTCGAACCGAACCTTTTGTTTTAGAAAGCGGTTCGGCTTAGGTTCGGGCTCGCAAAGTAAATAATTTAAGGGTTTCGGTTCATGATCCTGTTAAGGCTGCTTAAAAACCCGAACCGATGCGGTTCTTTTAGGCCTAAGCCTGTGTATGTGTGTTTATATAGGTGTTAGGGTATCTAGAGGCCTGTGTGCAGAGTAATTAGTTTTCGTAGACTCTTGACTTAATCTTTCCTACTTTCCATTTTTTGCATAGCTTAAACGTGGCAAGATCGAACCGAATGGAAGCGCCAGTTGCGCCAATCCTGCCCCAGTTCGTCGGGAGTTTGTGATGCACAACAAGGCGCCCATGTGGAACGAGATGAGTCAAGTGTATCAGCTGGACTTTGGCGGACGTGTCACCCAGGAATCAGCCAAGAACTTTCAAATTGAATTTCGTGGCAAGCAGGTAAATAATTTAACAAACAACTAATATAGATAATAGAGTATTTACATTAATTTTTTAACAATTACAGGTGATGCAGTTTGGACGCATTGATGGCAATGCATATACCCTGGATTTCCAGTATCCCTTCTCAGCGCTGCAGGCCTTTGCCGTGGCGCTGGCCAATGTTACTCAGCGTCTTAAATAATTAGATATGGATGATGATATTGCTGTTTATCGTATCGTATCGTATTATATAGTAATAGTATTTACATACATGCCACTTGCAAACTTGCAACTTGCAACTTAACACGCCAACAGTTAACGCCCGCAGCAATTGCTTTATATGTGCATATTTTTTATACAAAAAGGCGCCTTGCTGTTTTAATTTGTAAATATGTACTTATTGTATTGTATTCTGTATGATCTTTAGGTTTCTGAATGGGTACCGAAAATATGTATAATTATATTTATAATGATATATGAACACATACCACCATTACTTGATTAAAGGTTTAGCAATTTAATATTGGTGTGCAAACTCACAGTCCGATCCATTTTTTGTGCAATATTTGTATGACAAACTTTTTGGATTAAGTAAAACGATTGTAACTGTTAAGCATTAAAACGATGTACGTATGTACTTAGCATGTACACGTAAAACATGTGTGTAACTGTGTACGAATATACAAGTATATACGAGTATATAGTATATGATTAATCAGTCGATATTTAAACTAATTTGTACAACAAAAGCCTTTATTGCATTGAGCTTCGTTTGTTTTTCTCGACTGTAGTGTAATATGATAATTGATTCCTTTCGTTATACATTTTAACTGATAAGCAAAGTAATTATAATTTACATACATTCATCTGTACTTATTATCGGCAAATCGCTTTAAAAAAAATACTAAAGAATGTATGATCAACAAATCGCTTGGCCTAACATTTAAATAAATTAAATGTTTGTACGAGTAACTTAATACTAGAATATTTTTTATATATTATAATCTAAAATTGTGAATGTTAAATACACACACTCATACAGACTCTTATACACACACACACACACACACAAACAAAAAAAGAAATTTTGTGCTTTTCCTCTTACTCACTTTTTGTAGTTAGGCTTAATTTCAAAGAAAATTCGTTATTGTAATTGTTGTGAATATTGAAATAAACTCAAATTCGAATCGTAAACGATTTAAACGTGCTAACAAATAAATAAATATGATGTATGTGCATAAATGCTTGAGTTTTATAAATAGGCATAAGTAATCACAAAAACGGAAACAAATTAATATGTACATTCCTATATTACATATTTTATTACATGTTATTGCACTCAGCTCAATCGAGAAATGGAATCTTGGATGAGTTATGTCTTTTTCTTGCTTTGCTCTATTTCAATTTCAGCTTTCTCCCAATCTGGTATGGATTTTTGCTTGATTTGCCATGCATCCGTCTTGGGCCCCTTTATTTCAGCTGCACAAATGTTAAAAGTAATTAATAAAATGTATATATGTAGGAGAAATATATATAATTCTTACAAATCTTGAAACGTTTGACGCCGTCCTGCATTTCGGTCACCATCGCCGAGGATACGTTCATGATTTCGTTGTGTATGGCGGCATTGAATCCGTGTCGGTTATAGAAATTTGCATTATCCAAAACGGCATTGCGATCGTGCATCAGCGATGCCATGGGAAACTTGGCAATGGAAAAGGCCAAGTTAACCGCTTGGCCCAATGCAGTACCTGTGGCCACCACGCGATTAACCAATCCGATACGCAGAGCCTCCTGTGCATAGACACGTCGACCCGTCTCGATGATATCCACGGCATTTGAATAGCCCACAGCGGCGGCTAAGCGTACGGCACCACCATCGCTCAGTGGCACTCCCAAGCGGCGATTGAAGAAGCCCATCACAGCAGTATCTTCCATGACGCGCAAGTCACAGAGTAGAGCCAGCTCGAAGCCACCGGCCACACAGAAGCCACTGATGCCGCACACGATGGGCTTGCGTAGGTGCCTTCTAGTTGGACCCACCGATCCCTCATGACGCAATAGAAAGTTGAGACTGCCGCGCTGCGCCTCTGCCTCCAGTTCTTTCACGTCATAGCCGGCACAGAAATTGCCGCCCACACCGTACAGCACGCCCACTGGAGAGGTGTCATCTGCCTCAAATTGATTGATGGCCTCGGTGAGCTTCTCTGCGGTTTCCCCATCAATCGAATTTCGCTGCTGTTCTCTGTTGATTCCAATCAACGTTATGTTTGCATCTTTTTCGACCAGTATTGTTGATGCTGGCGCTGGTGCAGCATTCGTTTCTTCGCTTTCAGCATATTTTATAGTGCTCAGGCACAATGCTCTTTTCCTAATCCGTAAGTGTGATCGAAATACACCATGAAACAACTTTTTACCAGAGCCAAAACAAGTCCCAACAAACAATTTATGCATTTCAACAAGCATAACAACTGTCAGTGTTGGTCAACGTTAAAAGTGGTGATTTCGGTGTCGCGCATTGCAGCACTGTCTGTCAAATGAGCGACGCTGTCAAAAAGAGTCGTGTGTGTGTGTGTGTGCAGTTGTGTTTGTGTAAACCAAAAAAAAATTAAAAAGAAAAACAGATAACACGAAAATACAAAAGTAAATCGCTGCGCTGCCAATTCGACATTTATTTATTTATGAAAATAACCAAAGTATAGTGCAAAATATAGTTTAAAAAGTGGCGTGTGTGCCAACGCATTGCATTTGTGTAGCACACAGATACAAAAAGTGATAAAAGCAAAGTACAAAGCAGCTTGATTTCAGTTGTCGATTCCAATCCCGTTGCGGACAAAGGATAGTTAAGAAACGGTATTAACAAATGTTGTATTTATTTAACAGACTGCACAACGAGAAGAGTGTGAGCGGCAGCTAAAAGAAAAACAACAACAGAGCGCCTTGCATGTCCAGCGCTGCGGCACTCGACCATAACAATAAAAGAGAGCGCCTGCAGCCCTGGCCGGCAATGCCCTACCGTACCCTGCCCTTGCCATCCCTGCATTACCCTGCCTTGCTGCAATATTGCATGTGGCCAGATACAATGATAGATATGTCGATGGAAACTCACTTGAACTGTAATTGAATTGGCATATGAATTACAATTGAAGTCCCGGCATTGTCTGAGGGGACGAAACCGCGGCCACCGCCTGCATTATTAGAACTTAATTGTGTCTATTTTTAACAACATTTTGGCGCACTCTTCTGTCTGCTGTCTGCTGTCTCCTCTCTTCCTACTTCTTCTGCCCCTCATCGGGCGTTCTGTTTCTGTTTGTATAATGTGCTCCATTGGCGCCCCCGAGGGCACTTGCAGTGCATATGCAGGGTATTATAATTTACTCATGGAATGTGTAACACAATCAATGAATCATATTCAAGTAAATATTTGTGAATGTGAATGTGATCAATCAAGCTGAATTCAAGTGTCCCATTTCTATATCACAAAACTGTCATATAAATATCGAAAGAGTATTTAATCTTTGGCTTACCGAAAATAGAACATCTTGTTATTATTTACTATGTGTGCCGCAGTCTCAACCACATCATGATCTATTTTTGTAAATTTTATTTGCAAAAAAACGTCTCAAAGCGAATATAAAACACTCGTTTTATTATTTTTACGAATGGGACACACCTTTCGATGCCAGCTCCTCCTTTGATCCATATATATATGTATATACATACATGGTATATCGGTATATTTGCCTGTTTCTCACTTAGTCATGGTCCTAAAAGCAATTACAATATGTGAATGTGTGTGTGCGGATAAGTGCAGATAAATTCCATTATATCGTCAGATAAGATGTACACTTTATTGCCTTAAGTAGAGCTTAATTAATTGAATTAAATGCGCACGCATTCACTCAAAAGACATTCTGACAAACACAAACAGAAATACATTCACAATTCACATTTCACTCTTCGCTCTCTCGCTCTTTTCGCTCATTCAGCAAATACAGTCACGACTCGACGATGTCAACCGGAAGGCCCATAAAATGTGTCGTCGTTGGTGACGGTACTGTCGGAAAGACTTGCATGCTAATCTCCTACACAACAGATAGTTTTCCCGGTGAATATGTGCCTACAGTGTAAGTTATACTCTTCGTTAAAATCAGTGATCGTGGCTAATGATTATCGTACTCTCTACACAGTTTCGATAATTACTCCGCACCCATGCAAGTGGACACAATACAAGTGTCGCTGGGGTTGTGGGACACAGCTGGACAAGAGGACTATGATCGCTTAAGGCCTCTCTCCTACCCACAGACAGATGTATTCCTGATATGCTACAGTGTTGCGAGTCCCTCGTCGTTTGAGAATGTCACATCTAAATGGTATCCAGAGATAAAACATCATTGCCCAGACGCACCCATTATATTAGTTGGTAAGATGACTCGACTCTCTGTCTCTGTGATCACTTTGGAAATGGGCATGAATATTATCTTGCATTTTGCAGGCACCAAAATCGATTTGCGTGACGATCGCGAGACATTGAGCGGTTTGGCCGAACAGGGTTTGACGCCGCTTAAGCGTGAGCAAGGTCAAAAGCTGGCGAATAAAATACGCGCTGTGAAATACATGGAGTGCTCCGCCTTGACGCAGCGCGGCCTAAAGCAAGTAAGTAACCAACACACCTATAGCATTCAATACGTTGTCGATCCGTTTCTCATGTATTTCTTTGTATTTGCTTTTTAG